>CM065598.1:49786588-50386588 GCA_033119425.1 Bufotes viridis | reverse complement strand
TTATTCACCTTGCTCAATCAACTTAACTTATTGTGTCCCAGTGTGCAGCAAAAAACACTCTTGCAACTCACTCAACCATTTGCTGAGTTGAGAACGGTGGACCGCAAGGTGCAAAAGCATCACATCAACTGTCATGCGATCAATGGATTCTTTTTAGTGTGAAAAACTACGCATTTCAGAGATATAATTCTACTTCTTCTGGTTTACATACATAATTGACATACAGCAGACATATATAGCGAAGAAAAGGGACGCCACCTGTGGGCAGGAAGGAACACCCAAAGGTCCACCCCCTGGGGTAGGTATATGGGTAAGTTTTCAAATGCACAATCAAAACATAACCATGGCATAAAATCAAGTTAAAAAAGCAAAACATGAGGTGCAAAATAAATGTTAAAGGGGAGGAGTCCAAGCATCATAGACAAAAAGAAAGGGAATATATACATTTTATCATTTACCCAAAGTACATAAAAACCTTGTAACCCCCCCCCACCCCACCAGGAAGGCTGATCATCTCAGGCATCTCCTCCCTCATCAGTAATTTATCTCATTACATTGACTATTGCTGCAAAAATGTTGTTAACCTGCAGTCTTACCTAAAAGATTCCACCTCTCTGTTGGTGTCCTTGTAGGACATTACTTAAAAAAAAAAACTTACCAGTGGCTGACACTTGATGTCCAATATCCCTCATGAGCATGGAGTAGAATATGTTTCATATTACCTACAAAATAACCTTACCATGCCAATCATTCAGAGCAAGGTTGTGCTGAAAGGTATCAAATTCATTCTATCACACAATACTATTACCTTCCAAGATACCATTTCCGGACAGGCATGTGCGACCGAGATGGGGATGCGTTTCATCCCTGTTTTGCCAACCTGTTCACGGGACGGTTTGAGGAACAAGTAATCTATAACTCAAACATCAGAATTTAAGGAATCAGGCCTGAGAACTAGGGAAGATGGACAACTCCTAGTGAAAACCCTAACTAAAATCCTGACTGACTACCAGTATGAACAGACCCCAAAGGTAGGTGAGTTCATACGCAGGAATCCCTAGAGTCCTATCTAGCCCTATAGGACCCTGGTATTAATGGCAGGGACGAGACTACCTGTTCCTCCAAAAGGAAGGACGAACAGGAGTCTCCTTCAGGCCTAATACAAACAATAGGGAAATGCAACACACAGAACCCAAACAAAATACAAAAGGGAAAGGAAAGACTTAACTTCAAAGGAGCTATGGAAACACCAAGAACTCAGCCGAGATCCAACCATAAACTATCCACAGGTCCACGTACAGAAGCTATAAACCGCACAGCATTGTGGGACAAGCAACTATAAATAAGGAAGGTTAAATTACCACATTAGCAACACCTGAGGCAAGGGGTGTGGCCATTACCAGAAACAACACAGAATCTTATTGATCCACAAGGAAAACCTGTCAGATAAAACCACGTGTTGCAAGTCTCACAGATCTCCTGCCACTCACTGTCTCCGGTGACGCCTGTATGTCTCGGCACATCCGTGACAGTACCTCTCTTCTACGGGTGACCTCCGGGCACCTAGGACCGAGGTTATCCAGGTGAGACCTGTGAAAAGCTTTCACCAAACGACTGGCATTCACATAAGATGCTGGTACAGACAACCTCTCCTTTGGTACATAACCCTTTCAGTGAACAAGATACTGAAGAGATCTACGGAGAATTTGAGAGTCAATTATTTTGGCGCTCTGAAATTCCAAACTACCGTCCACCATGACAGGAGCGGGTGGCAAGGAAAACGGGTTCAAGATATCTCTTCAACAAAGACTTATGAAACACATTATGAATTTTCAGAGCCTGAGGAAGTTCAAGATGAAAAGCTACAGGATTAATAATGGCAGTGATCTTAGATGGACCAATAAACCTTGGACCCAACTTCCAAGAAGGTGCCTTCAAGTTAATGTTTCTTGTGGACAGCCATACAGAATCACCCACTCTTAGGTCTAGACCATTCATATGTTTCCTGTCAGTCAGACGTTTATACTTGTTGCCCATATTCATCAAGTTATCTTGAATTTTCCGCCATATAAATAACAATGATGACGAAAAACGTTCCCCTTCAGGGTTACCAGTAGTATCTGAACCAGAAAATGTGCCAAACTGCGGGTGAAACCCATATGCACCACAAACGGCGACTTCCCAATGGACTCCTGTCTACGAATATTTATGGCAAATTCTGCCAAAGACAAAAATGAAGACCACGCCTCCTGGTTCTCAAAGACATAACATCTTGAATAAGTCTCCAGACTCTGATTAGTGCGCTCCGTCTGTTCGACTGAAGATGAAGAGCCGAAGAAAAGGACAGTTGTAGCCCCAATCGAGTACAGAACGCCTTCAAGAATCTGGAAACAAACGTCCCACGATCCGAGTCCCACGATCGGAGACCACGTCAGAGGGAATGCCATGGAGTTTCACAATGTTGTCAACAAACACTTGTGCAAGTGTTTTAGCATTAGGTAGGACCGGCAACGCTATAAAGTACACCATTTTACTAAAGTGATCAACTACCACCAGAATAACTGTCTTTCCTAAAGAATTAGGTAGATCAGTGATAAAATCCATGGTTAACTGAGTCCATGATCTGGACAGGATGGGCAACGGAAATAGAGATCCGGAAGGCCGAGTATGTGTCACCTTAGCGCGTGCGCAGGTACTACAGGCTGACATATAGTATAGGACTCGGATATTCAAAATCACCACCTCCAGGAAAACTACGTGAAAAGGCATCTGCCTTGACGTTCTTAACCCTAGGACAATAGGTGACAGTGAAATTGAATCTGGTGAAAAACAAAGAACATCTGGCCTGCCTTGGGTTCAGTTGTTTAGCGGACTCCAGGTAAGCCAGGTTTTCGTGATCTGTGAACACCGTGATCGGATGAATCGCCCCTTCCAACCAATGATGAAATTCCTCAAAAGCCAACTTAATGGCCAGTAACTCTCTGTTACTCACATTATAACTTCTCTCTGCAGAGTTTTTTTTTTAGAGAAAAAGGCACATGGATGCCATTTACCAGGTGACGGGCCCTGCGATAAAACTACTCCTACGCCCATCTCGGACGCTTCCACTTCAACAATGAAAGGTTGTGTTACATCTGGCTGCACCAATATGGGGGCAGAAGAGTAGCATCCCTTAATCACAGAAAGGCTCGCAACGCCGAATCAGACCACACTGAAACATCTGTCGCTTTGTTAGTCATGTCAGTAAAGGTTTTTATTATTGTCGAATAGTTCTGAATACATTTTCGGTAATAGTTGGTGAACCCCAAAAACCACATAAGAGCCCTAAGATTTTCGGGTCAATCCCAGTCCAATAAAGCACAGACTTTCTCTGGATCCATTCAAAGAGCTGAAGATGACAGCAGGTAGCTCAAAAACACACTTCTCTAATTTTGCATTCAATTTATTATCTCTTAGGATCTGGTAGCATTGGTCAACCAAAAAGGCATGACCAGGTTCTCAAAGTGCCCCCCAGGAGTATTAAAAGCCATCTTCCATTCATCCCCTTCCTTGATCCTAACCAGATTATGTGCCCCTTTAAGTCCAACTTGGAGAACACCTTGGCACCAACAATCTGGTTAAACAAATCGGGAATCAAAGGAAGAGGATAAGGATCATGGACAGTAATTCGACTGAGTTCACAGAAATCCAGACATGGCCGAAGACCTCCGTCCGTTTTCTTTTAAACAAAAAAAGAACCCTGCTGCCACTGGAGACTTGGAAAGTCTTATGTGTCTTTTAGCCAAACTCTAGGCAATATACTCTCTCATGGCAAGTCTTTCAGGTCCAGAAAGGTTATACAATCTATATTTTGGCAACTGAGCTCCGGGAATAAGGTTGATAGGACAATCATATTCCCGATGCAGAGGTAAATCCTGGCATCCACTCTCAAAAAATACATCAGCAAAATCAGATATAAAAGAGGGTAATATCTTATGGTATTTTCACACTAGCGTTAGAATAATCCGGTCCGCCAGTTCCGTTGCCGCGGATTCGGATCCGTTAGACTTTTGCATTGAAATACCGGATCCGTCTTTCCGGTATCATCTGGAATAACGGATCCGGTATTTAATTTTTTCAAAACTAGAAAGGTCTGCGCAAACCGGAAAACCGGTTCCAGCTAGGGTTGTTTCGGGTATCGAACTTTCGATACCCAATCGATACTTTTATGCCAGTATCGATATGTCCGTTTTTTCGATAATAGACCGCGCTACTGCGCAGTCTAGTATCTCCTGTTAGGACACGTTGTGTGCAGCGCTCGGCACACGATGTGTTCCTTCAAGCCATAGACAGTGAGGAAGGAGGGAGGTAGGGAATCCCTCCCTCCTATGACGCATCCGTCAGTGATTAGTGCGGGAGGAGGGACATGGGAGGAGAGAACTGCTGCGCCGGGTGAACGGCAGCCTCCTCCTCCTCAGTGTCCTGTGCCTTCCTCCTCCGCCTGCAACAAGTACCCAGTCCTGCCGCTCTGCCCCGGTCCTGCCTCTCTGCCCCGATTCAGTGGCCACAGGGTCCCCTCCCCTCCATTGGTGGCAGTGGCAGTTCCCCATGGCAGCCAGGGCTTCAGTAGCGTCCTGGCTGCCATGGTAACCGACCGGAGCCCTACAAAGGGCAAAGGAGGTGTCCCAATTTCCTATCAGATCTTCTAATTGCTGAGGGATAGGTAAGAAATTTTCACGAAATAAGCGAGTAAATTCAGGGGTGAGGTTAACTTCCAAGAATGTGATTGACTGAGACATCCATTGGAAAGGCGTAGCATTTTTTAAATTGGCTTGTTCATGCACAGAAAGGGATAAGTTTAGGACCGTGGACTTTGAGAAATTAACTGAAAAGTTAGAGATATCATGAAATTGTTGTATAACCGACATGACTGCGGGGAATGCCTCAGTAGGGTTAGTGACTATCAATAAGACATCCTCCGCAAAAGCGGCTGTGGAATGGATTGTATTTACTACAGTCATCCCCTTTATTTCCCTTCGCTGTCGGAATGCCTGCAACAGTGTTTCTATTGTCAATATAAACAATAAAGAGGACAGGGGGCATACCTGCTGGGTACCGTTTGTTATAGTGAAGGAAGAAGAGAGAGTGCCATTCACCAAGACCCTTGCTGTTGGGTGCTGATACATTGCCATTACCCCATCAATAAAAGATTGGGGGAGACCAAATTTAGTCAGGACTTGAGACATAAATAACCAGTCTACTCTGTCAAATGCTTTCACAGCGTCCATGCTTAGCAAGATCAAAGGTGTGGACATTCGTTTTGCCAGGTGCATAAGGTGAATCACCCTGTTTTTTCCCTCTCTACCAGGTACAAAACCTACTTGCTCAGGAAAAATCAGGTCAGGTAAGTACTTTTTCAGTCGATTTACTAACATTTTAGCATATAGCTTAAGATAGTTGTTTAACAATGATATGGGTCTGTAGTTTGCACAGAGCAAATGGTCTTTTTTAGGTTTAGGGATAATAGAAATCTGTGCTTGCAACATGTCTGTAGGGGAGGCCCCTCTCTCCTTCGCGTTACTACAGGCACCTAAAAAGATTGGGAGTAATACGTCCCTGAAAGTGGTATAATAAGATACTGGGAACCCATCGGGCCCTGGGCTTTTATTCGGGGGTGATTCTTTTAGAGCAGTCTGTAGTTCAGATAACGTAAAAGGGGAGCCTAGGGATAATGCCTGTTCCTTTTTCAAAGCTGGTAGATTTAGTTCATCTAGCCAGCGTTTTGTAGCTTGTCTCAATTGTTCTTTTCTAGAAGGGGAAATGGTGCTCCGCAAGTTATATAGTTGGCTGTAATAGTCGCAGAATTGTTGTGCAATCAGGTTAGTTTTGCGCACAATGTGAGAGTCTGAAGTTTTTATACAAGCTATATAAGAGGATGTTTTCCTCTTCTTGATCTGGAACAAAAGTACTTTTGTGGCCTTGTTACCGTGAGCATAATATTTATACTGTGTAGAGAGAAATAATTTCGCCATATTGACGTTCAGCAAATTTTTCATTTCTGAACGAGGAGTATCTAATTGTGTTAAAATACTCGCGTGTTGTGACTGCCTGTGATGTTTTTCTAGCTGTGCAATTTTCAGAGTAAGTTCTTCAATTTTCTTTTGCTTTCATTTTTTCACATCGGCACCTAATGCTATTAAGTGTCCTCTAATAACCAGTTTATGGGCTTCCCATAAAGTCGTGAACGGTAAATATCCTGTGTTATTCAAGTGGAAATACTCAGTTAATAGTTGGGATAGTTTTGGGATATTTGAACTATTAAGTAATGTCTCATTAAGCCTCCATCTGAACACCGATTTCGGCATATTGGGTATCAGAATAGACAGGAAGACAGGGGCATGGTCAGATAGGAGGATGTTACCGATTTTCGTGGAGATACAGTATTGGAGGGTTTGTACTTTAACCTGTTGCCGACCGCCGAACGTAGGATTGCGCGAGACGCGAGATTTCCTGTGAACGCGCCGGGGAGAAGTTGAACTACAGCCTGCCAGCGCTGATCGTGCGCTGGCAGGCTGTAGAAGTTAAAAAAAATGGCATATCAGACGCTGTTTTGTTAACAGCGTCTGATATGCTTGCTGTTCGTTCCTTTGGTGGTCCCTTTTGCTTGGGACCACCAAAGGAATCTTTTGTAAGTGCACCAATCACCACACAGACCCCTCCATCCATCCCCCCCCCCCTCCGTCACTGATTAACCCCTGATTAACCCCCAATTAACCCCTCATCACCCCATGTCACCCCTCTGATCACCCCCTGTCACTAATCACCCCCCTGTAAGGCTCATTCAGACATCCGTATTTCCGTATCCGTATCAGTTTTTTGGCAGAGATTTTTTCATCCACATTGATCGATGCGAATGAAGAAATCTGTGCCGTTCATTTTTATTTTTTTTCAGCCCAGAGGCTGAACGGAAAAAAAAAATCTCATTACCCGTATGCTCAATATAAGGAGAATCGCAGAAACTCCTAATGCTGGCCATACGTGTAATGATTGCAGAGACCCTCAAATGCCAGGGGTATGAGGGGTATGGTGAGTTCATGTAAAATTTTATTTTTTGTCACTAGTTAGTGGAAATTTCAGACTTTGTAAAAAAAATATATATATATCAATTTCCGCTAACTTGTGCCAAAAAAAAAAAATTCTGTGAAATTGCCATGCCCCTCACGGAATACCTTGGGGTGTCTTCTTTCCAAAATGGGGTCACATGTGGGGTATTTATACTGCCCTGGCATTTTAGGGGTCCTAAAGCGTGAGAATCAAAATGCGTAAAAATGCCCTGTGAAACCCTAAAGGTACTCATTGGTTTTAGGGCCACTTTGCGCATCTTGGCTGAAAAAAAGTGGCACACATGTGGTATCGTCGTACTCAGGAGAAGTAGGGCAATGTGTTTTGGGGTGTATTTTTATATATACCCATACTTTGTGTGAGAAATATCGCTGTAAACAACAACTTTTAAATTTATTTTATACAAAGTTGTCAGTTTACAGAGATATTTCTCTCACCCAACATGGGTATATGTAAAAATACACCCCAAAACTCATTGCCCTACTTCTCCTGAGTACGGCGATACCACATGTGTGCCACTTTTTTGCAGCCTGGGTGCGCAAAGGGGCCCAAATTCCAACGAGTACCTTTAGCTTTTACATGGCTGCTCACAATTTAGCACCGCCCAAAATGCCAGAACAGTAAACACACCCCACACATGACCCCATTTCCGAAAGTAGACACCCCAAGGTATTCACTGAGGGGCATAGTGAGTCCGTGGGAGATTTTTTTTTTTTTTTGCCAGAAGTTAGCAGAAATGGAAACTTTATTATTTTTATTTTTTTCCTCAGAAAGTGTCATTTTCCGCTAACTTGTGAAAAAAAAGGAAATGATACATGAACTCACCATGCCCCTCCGCGAATACTTTGGGGTGTCTTCTTTCTAAAATGGTGTCATTTGGGGAGTATTTATACTTTCCTGGCATTCTAGCACCTGAAGAAACATGACAGGTGCTCAGAAAGTCAGAGCTGCTTCAAAATTTCGAAATTTACTTTTTTGCACCATAGTTTGTAAACGCTATAACTTTTACCCAAACCAATAAATATACACTTATTGGATTTTTTTTTATCAAAGACATGTAGAACAATAAATTTTGTGAAAAATTTATATAGAAATGTAGTTTTTAAAAAAAAAATTACAACAGAAAGTGAAAAATGTCATTTTTTTGCAAAAATTTCGGTCATTTTTGATTAATAGCGAAAAAAGTTAAAATGTCAGCAGCAATAAAATACCACCAAATGAAAGAATAACTGTCTTTCCTGAAGAATTAGGTAGATCAGTGAAAAAATCCATGGTTAACTGAGTCCACGATCTGGACGGGATGGGCAACGGAAATAGAGATCCGGAAGGCCGAGTATGTGTCACCTTAGCGCGTGCGCAGGTACTACAGGCTGACATATAGTATAGGACTCGGATATTCAAAATCACCACCTCCAGGAAAACTACGTGAAAAGGCATCTGCCTTGACGTTCTTAACCCTAGGACGATAGGTGACAGTGAAATTGAATCTGGTGAAAAACAAAGAACATCTGGCCTGCCTTGGGTTCAGTTGTTTAGCGGACTCCAGGTAAGCCAGGTTTTCGTGATCTGTGAACACCGTGATCGGATGAATCGCCCCTTTCAACCATTGATGCAATTCCTCAAAAGCCAACTTAATGGCCAGTAACTCTCTGTTACTGACATTATAACTTCTCTCTGCAGAGTTTTTTTTTTTAGAGAAAAAGGCACATGGATGCCATTTACCAGGTGACGGGCCCTGCGATAAAACTACTCCTACGCCCATCTCGGACGCTTCCACTTCAACAATGAAAGGTTGTGTTACATCTGGCTGCACCAATATGGGGGCAGAAGAGTAGCATCCCTTAATCACAGAAAGGCTCGCAACGCCAAATCAGACCACACTGAAACATCTGTCGCTTTGTTAGTCATGTCAGTTAAGGTTTTTACTATTGTCGAATAGTTCTGAATACATTTTCGGTAATAGTTGGTGAACCCCAAAAACCACATAAGAGCCCTAAGATTTTCGGGTCAATCCCAGTCCAATAAAGCACAGACTTTCTCTGGATCCATTCAAAGAGCTGAAGATGACAGCAGGTAGCTCAAAAACACACTTCTCTAATTTTGCATTCAATTTATTATCTCTTAGGGTCTGGTAGCATTGGTCAACCAAAAAGGCATGACCAGGTTCTCAAAGTGCCCCCCAGGAGTATTAAAAGCCATCTTCCATTCATCCCCTTCCTTGATCCTAACCAGATTATGTGCCCCTTTAAGTCCAACTTGGAGAACACCTTGGCACCAACAATCTGGTTAAACAAATCGGGAATCAAAGGAAGAGGATAAGGATCATGGACAGTAATTCGACTGAGTTCACAGAAATCCAGACATGGCCGAAGACCTCCGTCCGTTTTCTTTTAAACAAAAAAAGAACCCTGCTGCCACTGGAGACTTGGAAAGTCTTATGTGTCTTTTAGCCAAACTCTAGGCAATATACTCTCTCATGGCAAGTCTTTCAGGTCCAGAAAGGTTATACAATCTATATTTTGGCAACTGAGCTCCGGGAACAAGGTTGATAGGACAATCATATTCCCGATGCAGAGGTAAATCCTGGCATCCACTGTCAAAAAATACATCAGCAAAATCAGATATAAAAGAGGGTAATATCTTATGGTACTTTCACACTAGCGTTAGAATAATCCGGTCCGCCAGTTCCGTTGCCGCGGATTCGGATCCGTTAGACTTTTGCATTGAAATACCGGATCCGTCTTTCCGGTATCATCTGGAATAACGGATCCGGTATTTAATTTTTTCAAAACTAGAAAGGTCTGCGCAAACCAGAAAACCGGTTCCAGCTAGGGTTGTTTCGGGTATCGAGCTTTCGATACCCAATCGATACTTTTATGCCAGTATCGATATGTTCGTTTTTTCGATAATAGACCGCGCTACTGCGCAGTCTAGTATCTCCTGTTATGGCACGTTGTGTGCAGCGCTCGGCACACGATGTGTTCCTTCAAGCCATAGACAGTGAGGAAGGAGGGAGGTAGGGAATCCCTCCCTCCTATGACGCATCCGTCAGTGATTAGTGCGGGAGGAGGGACATGGGAGGAGAGAACTGCTGCGCCGGGCGAACGGCAGCCTCCTCCTCCTCAGTGTCCTGTGCCTTCCTCCTCCGCCTGCAACAAGTACCCGGTCCTGCCGCTCTGCCCCGGTCCTGCCTCTCTGCCCCGATTCAGTGGCCACAGGGTCCCCTCCCCTCCATTGGTGGCAGTGGCAGTTCCCCATGGCAGCCAGGGCTTCAGTAGCGTCCTGGCTGCCATGGTAACCGATCGGAGCCCTACAAAGGGCAAAGGAGGTGTCCCAATTTCCTATCAGATCTTTTAATTGCTGAGGGATAGGTAAGAAATTTTCACGAAATAAGCGAGTAAATTCAGGGGTGAGGTTAACTTCCAAGAATGTGATTGACTGAGACGTCCATTGGAAAGGCGTAGCATTTTTTAAATTGGCTTGTTCATGCACAGAAAGGGATAAGTTTAGGACCGTGGGCTTTGAGAAATTAACTGAAAAGTTAGAGATATCATGAAATTGTTGTATAACCGACATGACTGCGGGGAATGCCTCAGTAGGGTTAGTGACTATCAATAAGACGTCCTCCGCAAAAGCGGCTGTGGAGTGGATTGTATTTACTACAGTCATCCCCTTTATTTCCCTTCGCTGTCGGAATGCCTGCAACAGTGTTTCTATTGTCAATATAAACAATAAAGAGGACAGGGGGCATACCTGCTGGGTACCGTTTGTTATAGTGAAGGAAGAAGAGAGAGTGCCATTCACCAAGACCCTTGCTGTTGGGTGCTGATACATTGCCATTACCCCATCAATAAAAAGATTGGGGGAGACCAAATTTAGTCAGGACTTGAGACATAAATAACCAGTCTACTCTGTCAAATGCTTTCACAGCGTCCATACTTAGCAAGATCAAAGGTGTGGACATTCGTTTTGCCAGGTGCATAAGGTGAATCACCCTGTTTTTTCCCTCTCTACCAGGTACAAAACCTACTTGCTCAGGAAAAATCAGGTCAGGTAAGTACTTTTTCAGTCGATTTACTAACATTTTAGCATATAGCTTAAGATAGTTGTTTAACAATGATATGGGTCTGTAGTTTGCACAGAGCAAATGGTCTTTTTTAGGTTTAGGGATAATAGAAATCTGTGCTTGCAACATGTCTGTAGGGGAGGCCCCTCTCTCCTTCGCTTTACTACAGGCACCTAAAAAGATTAGGAGTAATACGTCCCTGAAAGTGGTATAATAAGATACTGGGAACCCATCGGGCCCTGGGCTTTTATTCGGTGGTGATTCTTTTAGAGCAGTCTGTAGTTCAGATAACGTAAAAGGGGAGCCTAGGGATAATGCCTGTTCCTTTTCCAAAGCTGGTAGATTTAGTTCATCTAGCCAGCGTTTTGTAGCTTGTCTCAATTGTTCTTTTCTAGAAGGGGAAACGGTGCTCCGCAAGTTATATAGTTGGCTGTAATAGTCGCAGAATTGTTGTGCAATCAGGTTAGTTTTGCGCACAATGTGAGAGTCTGAAGTTTTTATACAAGCTATATAAGAGGATGTTTTCCTCTTCTTGATCTGGGACAAAAGTACTTTTGTGGCCTTGTTACCGTGAGCATAATATTTATACTGTGTAGAGAGAAATAATTTCGCCATATTGGCGTTCAGCAAATTTTTCTTTTCCGAACGAGGAGTATCTAATTGTGTTAAAATACTCGCGTGTTGTGACTGCCTGTGATGTTTTTCTAGCTGTGCAATTTTCAGAGTAGGTTCTTCAATTTTCTTTTGCTTTCATTTTTTCACATCGGCACCTAATGCTATTAAGTGTCCTCTAATAACCAGTTTATGGGCTTCCCATAAAGTCGTGAACGGTAAATATCCTGTGTTATTCAAGTGGAAATACTCTCGTAATAGTTGGGATAGTTTTGGGATATTTGAACTATTAAGTAATGTCTCATTAAGCCTCCATCTGAACACCGATTTCGGCATATTGGGTATCAGAATAGACAGGAAGACAGGGGCATGGTCAGATAGGAGGATGTTACCGATTTTCGTGGAGATACAGTATTGGAGGGTTTGTACTTTAACCTGTTGCCGACCGCCGAACGTAGGATTGCGTCCTGGCGGCGGTCGGTTTGTTCCTCCTGGACGCGCCGGGGCGTCATCTCGCGAGACGCGAGATTTCCTGTGAACGCGCCGGGGAGAAGTTGAACTACAGCCTGCCAGCGCTGATCGTGCGCTGGCAGGCTGTAGAAGTTAAAAAAAATGACATATCAGACGCTGTTTTGTTAACAGCGTCTGATATGCTTGCTGTTCGTTCCTTTGGTGGTCCCTTTTGCTTGGGACCACCAAAGGAATCTTTTGTAAGTGCACCAATCACCACACAGACCCCTCCATCAATCCCCCCCCCCCCGTCACTGATTAACCCCTGATTAACCCCCGATTAACCCCTCATCACCCCATGTCACCCCTCTGATTACCCCCTGTCACTAATCACCCCCCTGTAAGGCTCATTCAGACATCCGTATGTGTTTTGCGGATCCATGGATCCGCGGATCCGCAAAACACGGACACCGACAATGTGCTTTCCGCATTTTGCGGATCCGCACATTGCCAGAACTATATAGAAAATGCCTTTTCTTGTCCGCAATTGCGGACAAGAATAGGACATGCTCTATCTTTTGCGGAGCTGCGGCCAGATGTTTGGGGGCCGAAAACCGGAAGTTTGCGGCAGCAGCTCCGCAAATGCTGATGCGGCGAGCACATAGTGTGCTCTCCGCATCACCGCCGGCGCCATTCACACTGAATGGGTCCGCATCTATTCCGCAGAATTGCGGAATAGATGCGGACATTTTTGAGAACGTGTGAATGGAGCCTTACTTCTTTTCTTTTTTTTTTGCACATTTTTTGGCAGAGATTTTTTCATCCACATTGATTGATTCGAATGAGGAAATCTGTGCCGTTCATTTTTTTTTTTTTTTGCACATTTTTTGGCAGAGATTTTTTCATCCACATTGATCGATGCGAATGAAGAAATCTGTGCCGTTCATTTTTATTTTTTTTCAGCCCAGAGGCTGAACGGAAAAAAAAAATCTCATTACCCGTATGCTCAATATAAGGAGAATCGCAGAAACTCCTAATGCTGGCCATACGTGTAATGATTGCGGAGACCCTCAAATGCCAGGGCAGTACAAACCCCTCACATTTGACCCCATTTTAGAAAGAAGACACCCCAAGGTATTCCGTGAGGGGTATGGTGAGTTCATGTAAAATTTTATTTTTTGTCACTAGTTAGTGGAAATTTCAGACTTTGTAAAAAAAATATATATATATCAATTTCCGCTAACTTGTGCCAAAAAAAAAAAAATTCTGTGAAATTGCCATGCCCCTCACGGAATACCTTGGGGTGTCTTCTTTCCAAAATGGGGTCACATGTGGGGTATTTATACTGCCCTGGCATTTTAGGGGTCCTAAAGCGTGAGAATCAAAATGCGTAAAAATGCCCTGTGAAATCCTAAAGGTACTCATTGGTTTTAGGGCCACTTTGCATCTTGGCTGCAAAAAGTGGCACACATGTGGTATCGTCGTACTCAGGAGAAGTAGGGCAATGTGTTTTGGGGTGTATTTTTATATATACCCATACTTTGTGTGAGAAATATCGCTGTAAGCGACAACTTTTAAATTTATTTTATACAAAGTTGTCAGTTTACAGAGATATTTCTCTCACCAACATGGGTATATGTAAAAATACACCCAAAACTCATTGCCCTACTCTCCTGAGTACTGGCGATACCACATGTGTGCCACTTTTGCAGCCTGAGTGCTAAAGGGGCCCAAATTCCAACAGTACCTTTAGCTTTACATGGCTGCTCACAATTTAGCACCGCCCAAAATGCCAGAACAGTAAACACACCCCACACATGACCCCATTTCCGAAAGTAGACACCCCAAGGTATTCACTGAGGGGCATAGTGAGTCCGTGGGAGATTTATTTATTTTTTTGCCAGAAGTTAGCAGAAATTGAAACTTTATTATTTTTATTTTTTTCCTCAGAAAGTGTCATTTTCCGCTAACTTGTGAAAAAAAAGGAAATGATACATGAACTCACCATGCCCCTCCGCGAATACTTTGGGGTGTCTTCTTTCTAAAATGGTGTCATTTGGGGGGTATTTATACTTTCCTGGCATTCTAGCACCTGAAGAAACATGACAGGTGCTCAGAAAGTCAGAGCTGCTTCAAAATGCCGAAATTTACTTTTTTGCACCATAGTTTGTAAACGCTATAACTTTTACCCAAACCAATAAATATACACTTATTGGATTTTTTTTATCAAAGACATGTAGAACAATAAATTTTGCGAAAAATTTATATAGAAATGTAGTTTTAAAAAAAAAAAATTACAACAGAAAGTGAAAAATGTCATTTTTTTGCAAACATTTCGGTCATTTTTGATTAATAGCAAAAAAAGTTAAAATGTCAGCAGCAATAAAATACCACCAAATGAAAGCTCTATTAGTGAGAAGAAAAGGAAGTAAAATTCATTTGGGTGGTAAGTTGCATGACGGAGCAATAAACGGTGAAAATAGTGTAGTGCAGAATTGTAAAAAGTGGCCTGGTCATTAAGGGTGTTTAAGCTAGGGGGGCTGAAGTGGTTAAGAAAAATATAGTCTAATCTCTGATAGGAGTTGTGGGCCGCTGAGTAAAAAGAGTAATCCTTTTCATTCAGGGTGCATAGTCCGCCATACATCAGTAAGGCTGGTCTGTGGTAAAGTGTTGTTAAACCTCTGGAGCGCAGTGTTAGATAAAGCAGATGAACCCGTAGAGGAGTCTAATCTATGGATTACAGTAAGGTTTAGATTACCACTGAGTATGGTAATGCCTTCCTCAAAATTTGCCAAATCTTCCAAGGCTGCAATGAGCCAGGGAACCTGTGACACATTTGGGGCATACACGTTAACAAAAGTAAACATTTGAGGACCTATTGTTCCTTTAACATAGATGTATCTACCATCAATATCCGTTAGTGTGGAGACATGAATAAACCACTGGTTGTACAACAAATGCGATAGCTTAGGGACATGATTAAGGCAAAAATGCATTTCTTGAAGGCAGGCTACTTGGATTTTATGTCTATGCAAGAAGTGACATATTTGGCTCCTTTTTTGTGGAGCGTTAAGGCCCTTCACGTTGTACGAACAAATTTGTAAACTAGTCATGAGTTAAGCAAACATACATATATCTCAAAGACCTTGCTGGCGATCTTACTATGTGCATTATATGGGGTGGTGGGGGTAGGAAAGACAAGGGAAAAAGGGGAGGGTAACAAATGGTCCATTTCAGTAGTTCTGAACCTGTAAAAACATATTTCACTTAGGATAAAGAGAACACCTTTAATAAAAGGCACTTGAAATAGCAAACCATCAAACCAATCATACAGCCACGGGAGGATGGCTATACTGAGGGACCAGGAGCCATCACGAGCTAGCAGTAATGGCTAAGTACAATTTCAAACTGTAACACTTAGAATGTAATATTCTAAAACAGACAGTAGGTGTCGCTGAAGGATATGGAATAGATTGCGGTTAGGTAAGCACAAAAAATAGTGGAACATTAACTGTCTATAGCAAAAAGATAGACATTGGGTGGAAAAACATAATACTGAATTTCAATGTGTGCAGGATATTATATAGGAAAAAGCCACCAGAGCACACATCTTAATTTGAGTACAGAATACTAAACCCATCTTGCGCTGTTCAGTGATCCGCCACTCCCGTTGCAAACGACTCAGTCCTGGTGGTGATCTTGGCTTGATGTCTCTTGCTTCTTTGGCATTTGGGAGAGCTATCTTGCCAGGCGTCGTAGGCAGGTATAGGCGGCAGAGAGGAGATGTTTTGTGCAGGGCACCAGTCAGGGATATCCAGCTGAGGTATTCCTAGTGCGTCACACACTCTAGATAAGTCCGCATAAGATCTGACGATTTGCTTTCTGTTAGGCGTATTTATCAGTAATCCGAAAGGATGCAGCCACCTATAGGTTAATTTTTTTCTGTCCCAGGACATCCAAAAGAGGCTTCAATTGTCTCCTTTTTCAAAGGGTCAAGAGAGACGGGTCCTGGTATAAAACAACAGGAGCACCTTCTATTTCTGCCGACCGGTTAGCTTGCGCTGCGATCATAAGCTGTTCTTTAACTTGGAAATGAACGAGTCGGCATATAACATCCCTAGGGGGGTCCTGGGGTTTAGGCATCGGCCTCAGTGTCCTATGGATTCTGTCCATCTCAAATTTGTCGGATGGTAGGTCAGGTAATAGGCACATGAAAAATCGCTCCACATCTTGCGACAATATGTCTGCGCTAACAGACTCTGGGACTCCTTTTAGGCGAATATTATTGCGCCTTGCTCTATTGTCCTGGTCTTCGACCAATGAATAAAGATAGTTTACATGCGCCTGTGTGTTGTCTAAATTACCGGCTACACCTCCATGAAAGTCCAGCGAAGTTTTCGGCACTGTTTCCAGGTCGTCCATCCGTACATTGAGCTGATGCATGTCTTTTTTTATGTCTGCTAGGTGATTGCAAAGAGGTTCCAGCGCTTCTGCTAGCAAGGACTTCATAAAACTCCGACATAGCGGTAAGTCTTCTTGGGATACAAAGTCTTCTCTCTCGCTGTCTTCTTCAGCCTCTGTGTCTCCATCCGTTCCCGCCAGGAGAGATGTCTGTCGCGCGGCGGCCATCTTGGGGTCGTAGCGAACCCCGGTTTTCTTGATGAATTTGTCCAGGTCTCCCTGGTTTAAGGCTTGTTTTATCCTCCCAGCGGTGTTTTTACCCTTTTCTTTGACAGTCTTCCCCATTTTTTTGCTCCGTAAACGCTATTTTTAGCTCGTTTTGGCCCGGTCTGCAGCAGAGCTCCTCAAAAGGCCTGCATCCGGCTCTGCTGCTAGTCTCCGCCCCAACCCACAGCAATTAGTTTAGTGCACACCCTTGCTTTTAGCACATTACTACCCGTACCTCTAGGTGGTGTAGGCAAATTAGCTGCTGATGTGGCATGGAAAGGACCCCCCTCACCTTCCCAGTTTAACAACACCTGCAGAAAAGGGGATGAGGGATGCTGGCAGAGTTGAGAGTTCTATCAATGCCCCTAGCTCTGTAACAGCTCTGTCACTGCTCCTCCCCCCGAGCCAGAGACGTGATAGAACCTTTCATTGCTCCACCCCTCCAGGACCAGGCCCATAGAAGAGATAGACCGTTTGACACCACCTTTATTTATGACCACTATTCTATGCTTTTTAGGGTCTCTCACTCACTCCTGTTCCTCTGCCTGGACACTCCTCGCAGGCCAGGGGTCGGGCGAAGTAGTGGCGAACTCTTGTGAGGAGGGAGACTGTAGAGACTTTCCCTGCCGCTGCCTTACTTGTGTGCTCTGATTCTGACATCATGGTGGGCGGAGACTTGAATATGGGAGCAAGGAGGAGGGAGATCTGGGGACGGCCCGCTGCGGGAAGTAAGTAATAAGTTTGTATTGGTCATCAGAGCAGACGAGCGAGGCAGCCACGGGAAAAATCTCTCCAGAGAAACCCCAGCCTTCTCACACAGAGTTCGCCACATAGATGATAGAATAGAACCAGCCTGGTCAGATGGTGGGTGGAGTCTGCAGACTTGAATATGGAAGGCGGAGCAAGAAGGAGCCAGGAACCAGGGTATTGTACTCAGCGCTTTGCAAGGTGCAGAGGCGGGTGGGCGCAGATTTAGAAGCGGACAGCGCACATGACCGCTCCTATGACGTCACAAAAAACTGCAGTTATTAGAAAATAGCGATATCGCCATATCGCTGTTTTTTAATACAGCGGTATATCGTTGCCACCGGTATACCACTCAACCCTATCTCAGGCCTGTTACTTGCCCGTTAGCAGGGCTAAGGTACTGAACAAACTATCTGTCGGGCGATACGATTTTCACACCCCTGAATCTGTCTAGCTTGCAAATCGATGGTTGGATTGTGCTTGCTTAACCACGGTAAACCCAGAACCACCGGAGCAGGGAGACCCTCCAACACAAAACAGAAGATAAATTCTTGATGAAAGTATCCCACTCTTAATCGGATATCATGCACCACTTGAGATAAACACTTCTGAGCTAGAGGTGCAGAATCAATAGCAAAAATTGAATTTTTTTTTCTAATGTACTCAGTAACAACCCGTGCATACGGACGAACTGAGCATCCATCAGGTTAACCCAGGCCACGCTGTCAATAAAGACCTCAATCCCCAAAGTTTTTGACTCTAGAGCCACCTCAGCAGTCAGGAGAAATCAGGTACTACCAGTCAAAGACAAATGAACATTTTCTGACTCTCCTCTCACCCCTCCAAGAGTCGGATGGGAATTAAATGTCCCTCTTTTTTCTTTTTGTCGTTGAATGTAGGGACATACTCTGATAAAATGTCCCTTCTGTCCACAGAAAAAACACACTCCCTTCCTTTTACCAGTATGCTTAATAGCGGATCCAGGAGTAGCTCCCCTAATTGCATGGGTTCGTCCCCAGACATAAATCCAAGAGTAGCTTCACCCAAAGTGTCAGCAGAGGACGATACATCATGTGATAGTATGTCCTGAGAGTGGGGTCCCCTAGATCTTTCTCTCAGGCATCTATCAATGCGTATAGCAATAGCAGCCTCCAAAGACACTGGGGTTTATGAAAGACTAAAGCGTCCTTCAACCTCTCTGATAACCCTTGACAAAACTGGCTACAGAGGGTAGGATTGTTCCACTCCATATCTGTAGCCCAGCTCCTAATCTCAGAGCAATAAATCTCAGTGGAATAATCACCCTGACAAAGGACATGCAGCTTGGTTTCGGCTAGAGAGGTCCGATCTGGATCATTATAGATAAGACCCAAAGCTTTGAAAAGTTCATCTACCGACTGAAGAGACTGCGATCCGGTTGGCAGAGAAAAAGCCCATGACTGCACATCAACTTATAATCACACCAACTCGCTGTTTCTCATCCCCAGATGAGTGTGGACGTAGCCTAAAATACAGATTGCATGCCTCCCTAAATAAAATGAAATTATCACTTCCCCCAGAGAATCTGTCCGGGGGAGCAACTTTAGGCTCCAGATAGGCCTGGTCTCCACCACTACCACCAGGACCAACAGCCTGTAATCTCTGTATCTGTGAGACGGTCATGCGGAGGTCAGCTACACCCAAAGAAAGCCCTTGCAGCTGACCTGCCAGTGCAGCAATAGGATCCATGACTGCACACAAACAAACAAAAAATGACGGTTTTGGAGGTTTATAATGTCACACTTCGATCTGGGAGGGAAACACCACATCGAGCATAGGAGGAAAGGGGAAACAGGGAATCAGGCCTCAGAATTTGGGAAGGAAGATGGACACTTCCTAGTGAAAACCCTAACTAAAATCCTGACTGACTACCAGTATGAACAGACCCCAAAGGTAGGTGAGTTCATACGCAGGAATCCCTAGAGTCCTATCTAGCCCTATAGGACCCTGGTACTAATGGCAGGGACAAAAGGAAGGAAGGATGAACAGGAGTCTCCTTCAGGCCTAATACAAACAATAGGGAAATGCAACACACAGAACCCAAACAAAATACAAAAGGGAAAGGAAAGACTTAACTTCAAAGGAGCTATGGAAGCACCAGGAACTCAGCCGAGATCCAACCACAAACTATCTACAGGTCCAGGTACAGAAGCTATAAACCGCACAGCATTGTAGGAGAAGCAACTATAAATACTGTAAAGAAGGTTAAATGACCACATTAGCAACACCTGGGGCAAGGGGTGTGGCCATTACCAGAGACAACACATATGCCCATTGATCCACAAGGAAAAACTGTCAGATGTTGGCAGTCTCACAGATCTCCTGCCACTCACTGTTGCCGGGACACCCATATGTCTCGGTATGTCCGTTTCACTTGATCACATGATCAATATGATCACGTGATCTCTATATGATCACATGACCTCCTACCAGACAGACAGCCTTGTGCTTCCACCACAAGCATCAACTCTATGACAACTAGAAGAGTCAGGTGATCACAATGTGATCAAGTGACCCTATTCAGGTTTAAGCTGTAACTACAAGACTCCCTATTGCCACGTCACCTGACGATGAGCATGGTTACATGATTGGAGCACCGTCATGTGAACTGCACTCATCAGTATGCAAAATCTCCTCCTAAAGCAAATCTGACATGTCTTTTCAGTTAATATTATTGATTTTTAAGTTTTAACATTTATTTTGTAACTCATGCTTTGCTTTTTTAACTTGATTATATGTCATGGTAATGTTTTAATGTGCATTTGAATACTTACCCATACACCCACCCCAGGGAGTGGACCTTTGGGTGTTCCTTCTTTTCTACAGGCAGCGCCCCTTTTCTTCACCATATACCGGTATATGTCTGCTGTATGTCAAGTATATATGTAAACCTGGAGAAGGAGCATAATATCTCCAAAACATTGTTTTTCGCAATAAAAAGAATCCATTGATCTCATGACAGTTGATGTGGTCCTTTTGCGCCAGGCGAATCCACCATTCTCAACTCTACTTATATCTTTAGAAGACTGTGCCCCTGTCCTTGAAGCTTGTGTGACTGTGGCTGCATCCCATACAACTTTTGTGATCCTGACACATTAGAGTTGTGCCTAATCAAACACAACCTATACAGATTTGTAGTAATTTATAGGAAAATAATGTAAGCCATATATTGTATTGATATCCTGGACATTTTTTGATATCCTGGATTTTCAGCAACTTTCTGGTAATTAGCGTCTTTTCAAAACCAGTAAGCAGGTACTGCCTATCTGGACAAAGGTACATTAACATATCAAAGGAAGTAAACAGTTGTCAACCATCTAAAGAATGACTGACAGATGTCCAGTAGGTAGTACAGTGGTTAATGGGGAAGGAAAACGCTGGACATTCCAGCTGCTTCTATCAATCTTCAGGAGTTAACTGGAAATTGCTAGAAAACCATAAGGAAAAACCAATCAGATATATCCATGCCATATTCTAGAAAATGCTAGAACTGGCTGTTAGGCATATAAATTAGGGATCGACCGATTATCGGATTTACCAATATTATCGGCCGATATTCAGGATTTTCAAAGTTATGGGTATCGGCATCTACCTTGCCAATATGCCAATAACCAATCGTGAACATGGATCACGCTGCTGTAAACCCGATCCATGTTCGCTCAGCAGCCCAGGGGAGAAGGAAGCAGTGTCTCCCTCCCCCCTGTGTTGCTGCCACCAATGAGAGGAGAGAGGAGGGGAGGGGTTGTGGCCACTGCACCACAAATTATGTTAACTCACTCATTCATTCTGTTAGAGATGTGTGAATTTTATTCTATGTTTGTATCTTTTGGACTCTAACGGGTTACACTTTTCTTTGAAGCTGTAACAAACTACTTCTTCTTCTTCTCTTATCTCAGGGGCCTCCCCTCTCTGCTGTTCCAGCTTTCTGTCTATGCAAGGCCATGAGGAGAAGGGGGGGCGGGGGGGGGGGCAGTGTTTGTCTTCTATCTCCCCACAGGTTCTTTGAAGGATGCCTAAGCCAATCACGTAGCTTGATGATATATATACACATATTATTTGCTGCCTATAGAGAAGCACCTCCTTGAAGTGTCACATATGATGTATGCAGTATTGTTGTTAGGATAGCCGCCATTATAAGATGGCGGACACTTAGATGTTTACATTAAGTTCACATTCCAAAGTAGTGCATACTGCGCAGATGCTAGAGTGTTATCTCTTCTTCTCTTGTCTTTTCTTCCTTTTTAACCAATGAAATAATGCCTGAGCCTCAGGGGAGAACCGCCCTCTTCTGAAGATGTATAATTGCTTTTACTTTTTGTAATAAAGGTAGAGATTGCATAGCCGCACCCGACCTCTATGCTGCACCTTAGGGGTTTACTCCCGCATATCGCAGCTACCTCTTATAGAGGTCGGGTGCGGCTGTATTTGAATTAATGGGCGAGTTATCTTCATCGGTGGCGCAGTGCGCCCTCCCCCCCCCCCCCCAGTATTAACAACATTGGTGGCGCAGTGCGCCCTTCCCTCCACCCCCCAGAATTGAAAATATTGGTGGCGCAGTGCCCCCCCCCCCCCAGTATTAAAAATCATTGGTGGCAGTGGCCACAGGGTCCCCTCTCCCCTTCTCCTCATTGGTGGCAGTGGCAGCTTCTGATCGGAAACCCAGCAGTATAATCCCGGGGCTCCGATAGGTTACCATGGCAGCCAGGACACTGCTGAAGCCCTGGCTGCCATAGTCAGCTCCCTGCTGCTGTGTGCACAAAATCTAATCTATATATCTAAGGGTACTTTCACACTAGCAGCATAGCTATCCAGCAGGCTGATGGGTACTTATCAGGCTTGTGGCATGGGTACTTGCGGCATGGCGCAAGTACCTATGTGCTGCCGCTCCGTCCCCATTGACTATAATGGGGGTGAGCTACGGCGCATCACGGCAGTGAACGGCCGGAGATCGCCAGACTAAAAGTACTGCAGGTCCGACTTTTTAGTCCGGCGATAACTGCCGTGTACTGCCGGGTACACGGGTACTTACGGCATGGTGGATCCGGCGGGCAGTTCACCCGCCGAAACAGCCTGCCAGATAGCCATGCCGCTAGTGTGAAAGTACCCTAATGGCATCTCTTCATTTAACAGCAAATTTGTGTAGAAATTTAGTTTTTTTCTAAAATGAAAATGCACAGAATATCGGTATAAATTGTCGGCTATCGGCCTGAAAGTTCACAGATTATCGGTATCAGTTCTAAAAAATCAATATCAGTTGATCGATAATATAAAAGACTGGGATTTTAGACCCAAAGAGAGACAGACACAGGAAGGGACACAGGAAGAAGAGGAAGGACAGAGGGAAGAAGAGAGACAAGGAAGAAGATGAAGGGCTGAAGAGACAAGAAAACACAGACGAAAAGAAAAGTGCCAGAGAAACCTGGAGGGGCCAAAGGAAAGACAGGGACTGGAGAGACCCAAAAAGACATGTATGGTAACTACTCTATACTGTAAGGATTAAGGAATTTAGTTGTATAGTTACCAAATGGTTTTGGCAGTATCTTTCTTTTGTAATTTTGTAGTCTAAGTAATTGTAAATATTATGTGATATAGTATGTGATATTTATTTATTTTTGTTCCTTTATACCTCCATATATTTTCATCAATAATAATACTTTTAATATCAATATTTCCACACTGTATAATATGCATATTTTATAGTTTTACTGTTGTCTCATTTATTACACCCAACTTGAAGAATCAGACCCAGTAGGGTATATTATATATAGTATATATTTAATATATATTTATATATAATTTCTCAAACAGATGAGCCTCCAATTTACGGGGGTCTGCCGACATATGTACCCTATGGTGCACTGCTTATTTCTATTCTAACCCTAACAGATACTTCCTGCCTTCCGTTTGGGAAACATAACATTGAGAGAGTAAGCGTGCTGGCTAGGGTTGATGGTAGTGCCACACACTCAGAAATAACCCCTTCTACCCCGGGTCAGTTTTCACCTTCCTGCACAGGCCATTTTTTGCTAATCTGACATGTGTCACTTTATGTGGTGATATCTTTGGAACACTTTTACTTATCCAAGCTATTCTGAGACTGTTTTCTCATGACACATTGTACTTTATGATAGTCATAAATTTAAATCAATATATTTCACCTTTATTTGTGAAAAAATCCCAAATTTACCAAAAATTTAGAAAAATTCCCAAATTTTCTAATTTCAATTTCTCTTCTTTTATAATAGATAGTCATACCTCATATAATAGTTATTACTTTACATTTACCATATGTCTACTTCATGTTTGGGTCATTTTGAATTTGACAATTTATTTTTTGGGGACGTTAGAAGTTTAGAAGCAAATCTTGAAATTTTTCAGAAACTTTCCAAAACCCACTTTTTAAGGACCAGTTCAGGTCTGAAGTCACTTTGTGGGGCTTACATAATAGAAACCACCCAAAAATTACCCCATTTTAGAAACTACACCCCTCAAGGTATTCAAAACTGATTTTACAAACTTTGTTAACCCTTTAGGTGTTCCACAAGAATTAATGGAAGATGGAGATGAAATTTTAGAATTTAACTTTTTTTAACAGATTTTACATTTTAATCAATTTTTTCCAGTAAAAAAGCAAGGGTTAACAGCCAAACAAAACTCAATATTTATTACCCTAATTCTGCGGTTTACAGAAACATCCCACAAGTGGTCGTAAAATGCTGTATGGCCAAACGGAAGGGCGCAGAAGGAAAGGAACGCCATATGGTTTTTGGAAGGCAGATTTAGCTGAACTGGTTTTTAGATGTCATGTCCCATTTGAAACCCCCCTGATGCACCCGTACAGTAGAAACTCAAAAAAGTGACCACATTTTGGAAACTACGGGGTGAGGCGCCAGTTTTATTGGTACTATTTTGGGGTACATATGATTTTTAATTGCTCGATATTAAGTTTTTCGTGAGGCAAGGTAACCAAAAAATTGATGTTTTCGCACCGTTTTTATTTTTTACAACATTCATCTGACAGGGTAGATCATGTGCTATTTTTATAGAGCAGGTTGTTACAGACGCAATGATATCAAATATGTCTACTTTCTATGTTTATTTGTTTCAGTTTTACATGAGAAAGCATTTTTTTTTATTATGTTTTTGTGTCTCCATTTTCTGAACGCCATTCTTTTTTATGCAGATTTTTTTATTTTTCTGCCGATAACACAATAATAGCAGTTTTGAAGCAAAAAAAAAAAAAATCATATTTTAGTGTCTCTATGATAGCTTTTTTTATTTTTTGACCGATTGTCTTAGGTAGGGTATCATTTTTTGCGGGATGAGGTGACGATTTGATTGGTACTATTTTGGGGGGCATAGGTCTTTTTGAATGCTTGCTGTTGCAATTTTTGTGATGTAAGGTGACAAAAATAGCTTTTTTTTTTTTACACAGTTTTTATCTTATTTTTTTTACGGTGTTCTCCTGATGGGTTAGGTCATATGATATTTTTATAGAGCAGGTTCTTACGGACGTGACAATACCTAATATGTGTATTTTTTTTATGCATTTCACTTTAGCACAATAATAGCAGTTTTGAAACAAAAAAATATTTAGTGTCTCCATGTTCTGAGAGCTATAGTTTTTTTTTTTTTTTTTGGGCGATTGTCTTAGGTACAGGCTCATTTTTTGCGGGATGAGGTGAAGGTTTTATTGATAACATTTTGTGGGACATACGCCTTTTTGATCGCTTGGTGTTGCACTTTTTGTGATGTAAGGTGACCAAAATAGCTTTTTTTAAACCGTTTTTATTTTTTTATGGTGTTTATTGGACAGGATGGATCATGTGATATATTTATAGAGCCGGTCATTACGGACGCGGCGATATGGAATATGTGTGTTTTGGTTTTATTTTCTGTTTTTAATTATAAAATAAGGGGAAAGGGGCATTTTTTTTTCTTTTTTTACTTTAAAAACTTTATAAATTTTATTAAAAACACTTTTTTTAACTTTTTTCTTTATTTCAGACATTCACTTCTGGGGGTCTGGTCCCCTCTGCAATGCATTACAAGGCACCCTTAGAAGGCAGGTCCCGATGCCATGCAAGGCATTGGGCAGCCTCTGCATGGCATCACATCGAGTCCTCGCCACAGCAGCGCGGGGACTCGATGCGCTCCCGCACCCAGACCGCGGCATAGAAGGGGTTAATCCAGCGGATACACCAGGGGCCCTGCAGCGATCGGGCATGCACGGCTCCGGTGCCCGCCCGATCACCATAAAAGTATTATTACACCGAATTGCAGGAATGCAGTGGTTTCCATGACGTAATAGTACGTTATGTGTCAGGAAGGGGTTAAGATACCAGCTTTAGGTAGTTTAGTACCTATTAAGGCTGGGTGATTTTGCCCAAAAATGAAATCTCTATTTTTTTTTAACCCTATGGATGATTTTAGATTTTAATCTCGATTTTCTAATTTTTGTCAATTAAACGGAAAAATACCAAGATCAAATAAACCAGCAGTGCAGGGGTTACTATATATACTGTATATGGACCAAGAGTGCAGGGGTTACTCTATAACTGCACTCTCTCTCTCTTTCTCTCTCTCCTTGCTATATATATGTTACCCCACCCTCAATAAAGTTAGAGTATTTCTCAGTGATATCTGTGTGTGTCTGTCATTTGTTTGCTACTGAGAAATATCTCTCCTGGTACCAGTAAGACTTAACCCAAGCTGACCACTGGAGTCCGGTACCAGGGGTACCTAGCGTAGGGTCCAATTTCCTTACAGTTTTGGGGGCTCGCGTCCGGGATCGAGAGGGTCATCCTCGGGTCCGGTGAGAAAGACATCGATTTTGTCCTCCGTCTGATCCGAGGGCACTGGCCACATCTCGACCCAAGTAAGTTGAACCATCTACTTAAAGACTTCAGGAGGTCGCTGTGTCAGGGACACAGTAGATACGACTCAGGGAGCCTTATAAAGTGGCTGCACGGACTCCTGGAGACCAAGCAGAAAGAACTACTAGAGATAAAAGTGCACTTAAAACTTAAAGATACTGTTCAGGGAACAGAAGGTTACAAGCTTGGATTAACTCTTATATACATAGTATAAATGTCTTAGAAGTAATAAGATTATCTGTCTGTGTGAGATATTGACCGGTTGGTAAGTGTACGGTCACATCCCACTGTTAATTCATTCTGTTTTCACTACTATGAAAGTGTAAATTGTTTATGTTGTGGAGAACAGTTAGACTAATATGGGGGGGCAGGGATCCAAGACAGATTTCCCCAAACCAGAACCAGGAGAAACGTGTTAGGTATATGTAGCTAGTGTCAGTCCAACAAACTATTACCTGATCAACCCATGGGTAGATAATTTAGCAGGCTGGACTGAGGCAATGGATGCTGCAGATCCATTCCCCAGGGATGGTGACAATAGTATTTATCATATGGATATGGTCAAAGGACTATGTCTAGATGATAAGACAGCCTGGCCGCATTTTTATGCGGATCCTTCCTGGGACATGGACTACATGTCCAGGGGAGGTGAACAGTGGCTAGAAATAGCTCCCCATTGGTATGATGCAGGTAATAAAAACAGGAACAAGAATCCAAAATGTCCCAAAGATGATAGGACTCTACATGAAATAGAACAGGAGGTGGGAACAAAGAAAAGAAGTCAGAAACCCCCTCCATCCTACTGTAATTCTACCCCCACATAGTCCACCAACAGAGTCACTCACTTCTACCTCAGTGCAGGGCGAAGATTTGGGAGCTGAGGGAGGAGAGGGTTCCTCACAGAGTGTTAGTTTTGCAAATCCTCCCATCTCACAACGTTTGAGGAGTAATGTCCGTGAGGAGACATTCCCCTTCATGACAATAGGGGATCAGTTAATGAAGAAACCCATAGAGATAGGACATAAACAGAATTATCAAACATTGCCCTAAGCCAAACTCTGCACCATTAGGCACAATCACATATTTCAGGAGAGCCTGTAAGGGAAGAAATTATACACAGGAGGATATGAAATTAATAATTGATGGTTTTATAGACACACACTCTGGGTGGGATTGGACAAAGGTCCCCACAATCAATAACATTCAGGGATAAGTCAGTGCTGACACTTAAAGATTAAACACAGAACAGGGTAGGACTGATACCGGATGTGACACAGTTGCTTTCATCCATCTCTGCAGATGCTGTCTGTTTCAGCGTGATAGATTTGAAGGATGCTTTCTTCTCTATCCTGGTTGACAAGCAGACTAGGCTCCTTTTTGCTTTTTCCTTTGAGGGTCATCAACTCTACTGGTGCAGGATGCCCCAGGGATATGCTGATTCACCTGTAGTGTACAGGGTTCTGTGCTCTTGCAGTACGTGGATGATTTGTTATTGTGCAGTATGTCAGAGGAGGCCAATGTTACTGATGGTGTATCTTTGTTAAAATGGTTATCAGAATGTGGACACAAGGTGTCATGCAAGAAAATGCAATGGTGTAAAAAGCAAGTTGAGTACTTGGGCTTTGTCCTCACAAAGGGAGAAAAGAGAATCAGCACAGAAAGAGTCCAGTCTGTTGCGGGCCTGGTCACTCCGCACACCAAGAAAGACATGCTATCTTTCCTTGGTATGATAAACTACTGCAGACAGTGGATTCCTGATTGCTCCTACTATGACAATGTTCTGAGGCAAGCCACACAGAGCGAACAGCCAGACTTAATTAAATGGTCAAAGAAAATGTTGAATGCATTTGATTACTTGAAATGTGCTTTAATGACAAGTCCAGGTTTGGGCCTCCCTGGCTACAACCTCACATTCCACATATATGCTTGACAAAATTGTAAAACCATTGCGGGTGTGCTGACCCAGTATCACGGAGGCAAGTTGCGTTCTTGTGCATGTTGTAGGACTTCTTAAAGGCATACACACACAGCACATGTCAGCCCAAAGGTTGTCTGGGTATGAGATCCTGCTCCTCAGCAACCCCTCCCTACAGATCAAGTATGCCGCACACACCTCAGGCCCAGCACCCATACTCAATGCACTGCCTGGACTCAAGGGACCTGAGGACCACCTGGTAGAGACACATGATTGCATACATGCCATACAACATAAGACTTCGCCCCATTCTGATTTATCATCCATACCAATTGAAGGTGCACCTGAAGTTTTTGTAGATGGATCTTGCAGCAGACCAAATGACAATTCTTACCACGCAGGGTACTCAGTAGTCATGTTACCTGACATTGTCCTCGAAGCTAAACCAATCACTTACCAGTCTGCACAAGCTGCTGAAATGATAGCACTCACCAGAGCATGCATATTACACGAAGGTAAGCCAGTTACCATTTACACTGACAGTAGGTATGCTCATGGCGTGGTCTGGGACCACAGTGTTATCTGGCAGAGAAGAGGATTTGTTGCAGCTGACGGTAAGCGCATCTCACACTCACAACTTGTCACACAACTTCTGGAAGCCATCAGGTTACCCTCACAACTCGCAATTGTACACTGCAGAGCACATACCGGAGGTAAGTATCATGTTTCACAGAGGAATGCCTTAGCTGACACGGAGGCCAAGAAAGGCTGATTGGTGTTATACAATTTTTTAGAAGAATCCTAAGACTGGATTAATCTGCAAAGAGGGGAAACCATGCATACCACAACACAGTGCTCCTCTGTTCACTGCACATTTCCACGGAGTAGGACATAACAGCATTCAAACAACATACATGCTGCTAACACAAAACTTTTATATTACGGGTATCAATGAGTTAGTTTCAGAAAATGTAAGGAGATGCATCACACGTTTGAGGAACAATCCAAACAACAATGTCAAAGTCCCACACCAACATCTTGACTACCCCACCACTCCTTTCACACATTTGCAGGTAGATTTTACACACATACCTAGGCAGAAAAGGAAACAGGAAGATGCCTTGGTCATAGTTGACATGTTTTCAAGATGGCCAGAGGTCTACCCTACAAAATCAGAAGATGCAAAAACAGTAGCAAGGATACTCACACAGAACATTATTCCAAGATGGGGCTGCCCACTGGTGATTGAATCTGACCAGGGGCCGGCCTTCACCTCAAAGGTAAATAAGGATGACCCCTAATAAGAAACTAGGAATGTCACCATTTGAGATACTCATGGGTAGGCCATTCCCCACCCCTTGGGCTAAGCACCCACTGGTAGTGCAGGAAAAGGATATGGATCTCATCAGAGAAGAGTATGTTACCAAACTAATAAAGGTCCCAAGTGAAACTGAAGAAAAAGTTGCTTGTAAGTCTCCTTGTCTTCCACAGGAACCAACTCGCCCTTTTGAAGTTGGAGACAGAGTTCTAGTGAAGATGAAGAACCTAAAGAAAGGAAAAGCTCCAGGGGACTTCACCTACGGAACTCCCACCCCCATGGTAGCTGTGACCCATACAGCAGTTCTCACAGAGGAAACACCCACCTGGATACAGGCCACCAGAGTGAAGTTGGTAAGAGGCTCCCCAAAAAGAGGTAATAACGGGGGCAGACAGCCCTGACCTCGAAAACGGACAAAGTAAGGTACTAACGGGAGCAGACAGCTCTGACCTCCACCAGGATGCACTCCCTCAATTCTGGGAAATGGCACCGATGGTCTATTCTGACTATGGGGCCACTAATGATCTTATTAACTTTTTTGATAGATAGCCAAGCTAAAGTTGGTATCACCCAGAAAGATGAATTTACCACTTTCTGGTACAATTCCTCTAATACTCACGTTGCCACTTACTCCTTCTGTTTATGCAGCCTGATGAAGTGCAGCCCTGCCACAAGATGCGGAAACCACTATAAGAATGGGCAAGCCTATATTTGTGTGACTGATCTCTATTGGGGTAATCGATGCCCATACTGGGTGTCAGTAGGCAATATCTGACCCAACATATGAGGAGGCTCTTGCAGCAGAAACTGGGTTTTCTGATACTAATTTATGGCTTGAATGGATGAAATATACAGCAGCCTCTGTAAATAAGAGTTATTGTTACATCTGTGGGGCTGCTAAACCCCATTTAGGAACTGTCCCTCTTATACTCCCTTCTAATATAGAGGAATTTTTTATCCAGCTATTTGCTAACATCACCAGTAACCAATCTATTTGTGAACAATGGAAACAGAAATACCCTCTTGTAGCAAAGACCCCTCACCCTGGGGCTGGTATACACATATATCCTAGAAATTGCACATGTTTCACAGGTGGAAACACAGGTAGACAGCTGGGAGATCAATCACTAACTCAAAATCAGGTGTTCTCAATTGCTGATGTGTACTGAATATGTGAAGATAGAAAGATAAGATCCAGATTAGAAGGAAATTGGCAAGGGGAATGTGCCTTAGCCAAAGCTATCATGAACATGCATATCTTTGAAGAGTCAGAACTCCTCAAGGAAAAGGTAAACTTAAGGGCAAAATGGACACTAAAATCGAGCTTTGACCCACATGTGTACATAGACGCTATAGGGGTCCCAAGAGGGGTCCCCGATTAATTCAAGGCCATCGATCAAGTAGCCGCTGGTTTTGAATCCAACATTTCTATTATCACTGTAAATAAAAATGTAGATTGGATTAATTATATCTACTATAATCAACAAAGGTTTGTTAACTATACAAGAGATGCTTTACAAGGGGTAGCGGATCAATTGCAGGCTGATTCTATTATGACATTCCCAGAATAGGATGGTGCTAGACATGATCCTGGCAGAAAAAGGTGGTGTGTCTAAGGTGCTGGTTTATCCCACCTCATGTTGCACTTTCATCCCCAATAATACTGGTCCAAATGGTAAGGTGACAGTAGCCATACACAAATTAGAAGACTTGTCATGTGAATTAAAACAAAATTCAGGATTAAACAATCCATGGGACCAGTACTTTGGATGGTTTAGTTACTGGAAATGGGCAATTGTGCAAATAGGCCTCATGATTCTTATTGCTATTATAATGATAGCTGTAATTGGTTTGTGTGTCATACCCTGTGTAAAGAAAATGCTTATTAAGGGCATGACAATATATCCTTTTATGAGGCTTTACCCTAGGATTAAGATGCCCATTCCCCAGAGGGGTATCGGGAATACTTGACGGTGTATAGAGAAAAGAAGAAAAAGAACCATATTATATGAAAATTAAATGGTTCTAAGAGGGAATTGAAGGGTTAACACTGTAAGCTATGCGTCTGAGGCCTTGAGCTGAGGATGTTCTGGCTACAATTCCGTTATTTTTATCTTGTTCCTCACTTCTAAGAAATGTAGCAAAGGTCAATTTCTTTGTAACAGTAACTTTTCACATAGTACGTGCATCTTCATCTTATTGGTTGTCGATTCCCCCCCTCCCACTTGCTATATATATGTTACCCCACCCTCAATAAAGTTAGAGTATTTCTCAGTGATACCTGTGTGTGTGTGTCTGACCACTGGACCACTGGAGTCCGGTACCAGGGGTACCTAGCGAAGGGTCCAATTTCCTTACAGTTTGTGGATGAAAACATCTCCCCGTGCGTGGATGAAAACATCTGGGGGGAGCAGCCAATGGCAGACGGGGACGAGCCTCCCTAGCATCGCGCGTGACATTAGGGAGGCTCGTCCCCGCCTGCCATTGGCAGCTCCCACCCGACACTGGATGTTTTCATCCACGCACAGGGAGAAGCGGCAGTGCGGTGACCAGGAGCGGCGCAGGGAGCGGGGTAAGTGTAGCGGAGAGTAAAGTCCACAATACCTCCGCTGGTAGACAGGAACAGCATACAATAATCCAGGTAGCGTTGCAATAATCTCTTTTTCCCAAGAACTAGATGACACATAGCTTGGGAGTCAACTGACTTTACTAGGCATGGTGCACATAGTTTAAAACCCCCAACAGCCTCATTTACATAGAATAGAGTACATAGATTAGTATAATACAAGGCAGGGTGGGGGTCAGACAATATCAAGGGCTGATGGGAGGTTGAGGAGGGACAAGGCAGCTAGATTACACAGGTCTGGCAGTGTCCCTGCCTTCTGGGGAAACAATGGGACATGAAAAAGGGGGAGGGGAAGAGGCACAGAAAGCAATGCATTTAACATAGTAAACTGTAGACAAACTGAGCCGTACAGACAGCCTAACAAAAGGGAATAAAAATGTAGCAGACAGACCATACAGGCAATAACATTACAGTAAGAGCAAGATATATATATATATATATATATATATATATAGACAATCTGTAAGTGGCTAGGTTTGCCACAGTAAGTATATTGTGAATATGGGGGAGGGGGTAGTTTATAATATTGGATAACCCCTTTAATGGCAAAATTCAGAACAGCTGTTTGAACCATGAATCGGCCAATAAATTTCCTGGTTCAATTAGAATTGGTATTTAAACAGTCCTCCTCAACATGCCGTTCACACTTTGACATCATTATGAAGCCAAGACGACACCCAACAACAGTACCCCTCCCCCATTTCGAGGCATCAATCAGGATGTTCTCAGACGGAAGTGGCCACTGAGATTAGAGTGTCATAGAGAGTCATCAGCAGGTTGCAACAGAGATACAGAGAGACTCGAACAGTCACAGAAAGACATAAAAGTGGATGTCCTTTGGCCACATCCCATACTGATAACTGCTTCATTGTGAACAATGCCCTGCAAACCCAGATGATGAATGGCACACAACTCCAGGCACATTAAAGGGAGGTGAGAGGCACCCAAATGTCACGTCAGAACATTCGAAACTGTTTACATCAACATGTTCTAGGTGCTAGACAACCTACAAGGGTACCTGACCACACCACCAGGCACAGGGGTTATCGTCTTGCATGGGCCAGGGAGCATCTATGCTGGACAAGGGACCATTGGGCCTCAATGCTGTTAACTGATGAAAGTCGAATCACGCGGAGCAGAAATGATGGCCGCAAACAATATTGGAGACGTGAAGGAGAGCGATATGCATTAGCTACTGTTGTCACCAGACAAGCCTTTGGTGGTGGTGGTGGTTACAGTGTGGGCAGGTGTTTCTAGTCAATACAGAACTGCCCTACACTTTGTAAATGGTTGAGTGACAAGCTCATACTACTTGAATAACATCATTCATCCAGTCATTGTACCTCTGCATGAACACAGGCCTAATTTCATCTTCATGGACGGCAATGCGCCAGCTCATCGAGGAAGAAAGGGATGCAAATGAGCTCTTAGCAAGCTCTGAATCTGATGCCACCAGATGTAAAGCAGCTATCCTATAAGTCAATGTTCAACCCTTTAAATAGGCCTTGAGACATGACTCGGATATTAAATAAGCAGCACCTTATCTGCAGACAGCCTGAGCAGAGAGTACTGGCTTAACTGACCAAACCACGCTCCCCCCCCCCTTTGAGCAGCCATTACAGTGGGATACTGGCTGCAGTCAGTGCTGGCTCCCGATGTGATCTGGAGTGTTGTATCAGCACAGCATCTGCATCTCTCTGAATGCCGCAGCTGGATTAATAGTGCGTGAAGCAGGGACTTAAAAGACCCACACATGCTGTCCTGATTCGTTGCTGCAGATAAAAAACAAACAAACTATATTTAATAGACTGGCTGCAAGAAAGCAAATTACCTGAATTAATTTGATTAATTGCGCAGCCCTAGTACTTCTATTCAATGGCTGATCCATTCCCATATCGACTACTGTAACTCATTATTATTTGGTCCCCCCTTCACTAGACTTTCCCCTCTCTAATATATCCTGAATGCGGCAGCCAGGCTCATATATCTGTCTAACCGCTATGCGAACGCCTCTGCCCTGTGCCAGTCATTGCATTGGTTGCCTATACAGTACAGGATTCAATTTAAACTTCTCATTCTCACCCACAAAGCTCTCCACAGTGCTACATCCCTTCCCTCATTTTTATCTACCATCCTACCCGTTCTCTATGCTGTACAAATCAATTACGACTGACATCTACCATAATCCGAACCTGTCACTCTCGTCTTCAAGGCTTCACTGTTTCTCTGGAATGCCCTACCCCCAAAAAATTAGGTTAAATCACAATATACACAGTTTTTGTCGCTCCCTAAAAAAACATCTTTTTAGGTTGGCCGTCAATATCCCCTAAGCCAGTGCTTCTCAATTATTTTCTGTCATGCCCCCCATAGGAAGAAGAAAACATTTCACGCCCCCCGAGCGACTGTAAATAGTATCATTTGTCTATAAAATTGTTATAAGTACACCAATCTCCCCACAGGTGAGGGCCATTAACCCCCCCCTCCCCAAATCATATGCAGGCTCCACTAACACCCCCTCCCACCCAAATCATGTGCAGGCTCCATTAACCCCCCCCCCCCCTCCCCAATCATGTGCAGGCTACATTAACCCCCTCACCCCAAATCATGTGCAGGGTCCAGGCTTCCCCCCTCCCCCCAAATCATGTGCAGGCTCTCCCCCCCCCCCCCAAATGATGTGCAGGCTCTCCCCCCCCCAATAGGGTCCAGGGTCCAGGGTACACCCACCCACCCAATACTTACCTCCCTGGAAGCGCTGGATGCAGGCCTCTTCCGGCCTGTGTCCCGCTCTGCACTCTGCTCAGGCGGCGCGATGACGTCATTGCGCCGCCTGAACCGCTCTGATAGGCTGCCGGCTCAAGGCCCGCAGCCTATCAGAGGAGCAGGGGAGGGAGACGCCTCTCCCTCCCCTGCCGCACAGCACAGCGATCTGTATCGCTGTCCAGAGGACGGCGATACAGATCACTATGGAGATGAACGCTTCCACAGTGGAAGCGTTCATCTCCTGTCACCTGGAGCCCCCCTTTACGGAGCCTCGCGCCCCCCACTATTTGAGAAACGCTGCCCTAAGCTAACTTTTCTCCGTTCACCCGCCATTCATCATTATTCTTCTGAACCTGATGCATCATCAAAGACTATCCACCAAACCACATACAATCAGAAGCACTCCAGATATCGGCTGGTGGCTGGCTCCTGCAGCTTTATATACAGTGGGGAAATAAGTATTTGATACACTGGCAATTTTCCAAGTTTTCCCACCTACTCAGAATGGAGATGTCTGTAATATTTATAGATATAAGAAAATGATCCGCATTCCACAGCGAAAACCTGTTGTTTTCGTCAGTGCCACCATTGTTTTTCTTTTAATATATATATATATATATATATATATATATATATATATCATGCAGGGCCGGCGCGTCCTATACGCGGAATAGGCAGCCGCGTAGAGCGCCCCTTGGGAAGGGCGCTGCTAGGAGCGCCGGCCCTGCCTCATGCTGCAGCCGCCCGAGCGCTCTGTATAGAGCCTCTGGCGGCTGCAGCACTGCCCGGCTGAGTGCGTCCATGAGGCGCACCGCCCGGGCGCAGCATGAGAGGAGCTGACAGGAGGGAGCGCTCAGCGCTCCCTCCTGTCAGTTCCTCATTAGTAGCGTGGCCGAGCTGTTTAAGGTCCGCGGGTACAGGAGCATCTGTCTCCTGTACCCGGCGGACTGACATGAAGTGCGCACACAGTGTGCACTTCATGTCAGTCCCCTCGAGTACAGGAAACTAAAGCTCCTGTACCCGTGCAGCATAACTTCGGCCGCTACACTAGAGTAAGGGGGGGAATGACAAAGAAGGGGAGAGGGGGAATGACAAAGAAGGGGAGAGGGGAGAATGACAAAGAAGGGGAGAGGGGGAGAATGACCAAGAAGGGGAGAGGGGAGAATGACAAAGAAGGGGAGAGGGGAGAATGACAAAGAAGGGAGAGGGGAGAATGAAAAAGAAGGGGAGAGGGGAGAATGACAAAGAAGAGGGGGGAATGACAAGGGAGAGGGGAGAATGACAAAGGAGAGGGGAGAATGACAAGGGGAGAGAGAATGACAAGAGGGAGAAAGGGAATGACAAGAGGGAGAAAGGGAATGACAAGAGGGGGGGGGTGTGAAGAATGGCAAGAGGGGGGAGAGAATGACAAGGGGGGGGGGAGAGAGAACTGGCGTTAGTTAAGGGGGGGGGGGGCGGCAAACTTTTCTTTTGCCTAGGGCGGCAAAAATCCTTGCACCGGCCCTGATATCATGGCAATGCTTCACTTGTATGTGGTTGTCCAGGGGAGGGGGGAAGTGGCTTTGGGGCTGATTACCTGCATCTGACAGGACAGTTGATTTCACACACACACGGCTGCCTGCACTCACTCACAGCAGGAGCCGTCCGGCAGCCAGACGCAGAGGGAGGGGGGGAGGGCACACCAGTGAGTCAGGACTCTGTTGATCTCACACACGGCTACCTTCACTTATTCATAGCAGAAGCTGTCCGGCAGCCAGAGGGAGGGGGGAGGGCACACCAGTGAGTGAGGGCCATGGTTGTTTTCACAGGGCTGCCAGCAGTGATGAGGATCGCGCATGCGCGATCCCTCACAGAAGCTAGCCGGCAGCTAGATACAGGCAGAGGGGGGGTGGGCACCCAGGTTCTGAGGTTTCGTTTACAGAGCCAGGCCACTCCCTCAAGCAGGGAGAAGCCTGTAAACGAGACGTCACCGCTTGAGCTTGCTCGATGACGTCTTAGGGAAACAGGACAGAATAAATAAGGTAAGTAAATTACAAAGGTGTTTATAATACTATTATAATCCACCATAGCATGCATTGATCTAACTTGGACAACTCATTTAAGGGATGAGGATTCCCTGTGGGGTCTAATAAAAGGTTAAAAGAGTGAGGAATGATCCGTGGAATATCTATTAGCATTCCCAGAATTTATGGGAACCACGATTGTGTTGGCCATGATGGAGTGATTAGGGCAAGAGTCGACTTCTGAATAGAAACCCGAAGAAGGACCCTGGGTATCAGGGCAAAAGGAGGGAAGGCATAAAGAGGGTCCCGAGGCCAGGACTGGAGGAGGGCATCCACTCCCGAAGTGTCGGGGTCGGGACGCCAGCTGAAGAAGCAGGAAATTTGACGGTTCAGATGTGGCGCGAATAGGTCTATTTGAAGAGGACCCCAGAGAGAGTTGATGAGGTGAAAGATCTCTGGGTTTAATTGCCAATCGCTTGAATCGATTAGGTAATGAGAATTCCAGTCTGCTATCTCGTTGGAGAGGCCCTGGAGATATTCTGCCTTGATCACAATATTTCTGTATAGGGAAAAATTCCAAAATTCTTTGGCAATATCGGCAAGAATTTTTGATCTCGTGCTCCTAGGCGATTGATGTAGTGGACAGCTGAAATGTTGTCCATATGCAGGAGGATACAGCAATGAGATCTGTCGGATGCAAACTCTTGGCAAAAAACCCAGCCAAGAGTTCCAAACAGTTGATGTGTAGGTGAGCTTCAGACGGAGACCACTTTCCTCCGGTGGACTTGGATCCGCATCTGGCACCCCAGCCTGACAGGCTGGTATCTGATTCTATAGCCAGATCTGGATTGGAGTTGAAGATCGTGTTCCCGTTCCAATCATGAACTTGTTGAAGCCTCCAAAGAAGTTCTTCTTTGGCGTCCGAGGAGAGAAGAACCTCATCTGAGTAGCCTAATCCATTCCTCAAATGTTGGATCTTCAGACGTTGCAGTGCTCTGTAATGTAAGGGTGCTGGGAAGATGGCTTGTATGAAAGCCGAAAGAAGGCCAACAACTCGAGCGATTGTCCGAAGGGAAACCAAATTCTTGTTGAGAATGGATCGAATCTCTCTCCGGATAACCTTCAGCTTCTTGGGAGGAAGACTCAGCATAGCTGATTTGGTGTTGACTAGAAAGCCTAAGAATTCCACTTCTCGGGAAGGAGAAAGGACTGATTTCTCGAAGTTGATGAGAAATCCGAGATTCGTTAGGAGAGATAGGGTCCAAAGCATGTGGAGACGAAGTAGAGAAATCGAGTTTGCCATAATGAGGATGTTGTCTAGGTAGATGAGACGGACACCTCGAGACCGGAAGGAAGCCACCACAGGTTTTAGGAGTTTGGTAAAACACCAAGGGGCTGAAGAAAGGACGAATGGAAGGCAAGTGAATTGCCATCTCTGATTGTTCCAAAGGAATTGTAGGTAAGTTTGAGCAGAAGGATGAACTGGGACTGTAAGGTAAGCATCCTTCAGATCTATCTTTATTTGCCAATCGTCCTGAAGGACAGGATCTCTCAAAAGATGGATTCCTTCCATCTTGAAATGTCTGTATTGGACGAAGTTTTTAGGAGGTGTAAATTTATCACTGGGCGAAAACCTCCGTCTTTCTTTTTTACAAGAAAGAGGTTGCTGAGAAAGCCGAATGAGTGTAGAGGAACTTGGATTATAGCTTTCTTGGAACATAGTTTCTTGATTTCTAGATCTATCAGTGATCGATCTGAGGAAAAATGAATGGGATGGGGAAGGCTTCAATGGATTGGAGGTGACACAAAGTCTAGATGGAAACCTAAAACAGTGTTTAAAATTCAACAATCTGAAGAAATTATAGTCCTATTTGGGAAGAATAAGGAGGAATTTGACTTACCAGAAGAAGCGCTTGGTCTGGAGAATCCCCTTTGTCCTCTGGCACGCCACAGTCTTCCCCGGTAGGGAAAAAACGGGGTAGGTTGGACAACTGGTGCAGTAAAGGACTGTCTGTCTGACTGAAAGAAGCCTTGATAGGGAGAAAAAGAGTCCCACAAACTTGTTGATTTCCTTCAAAAATGGTTCTCCGAACAAAAGTCCCTCAGTAGCGAGCGAGGGTTTGGAGTAGCCAGGTGCGACAGTTGGGGATCCAGTCGCATCAGAACAGATCTGCGACAGTCAGCATTTAGGCCTGTGTTGGCGTTCCCTAGTAAATACATGGTACGTTGCGCCCATCCTTTTAGGGTGGGTAGATCTATCGGATTGCCTGAGATATAAGCCTCTTCTGTGAGGTCTATGATTTTTGTGACTGGCCCCAATACATCTAAAAGTCAGTCTTGAACCGCTCTAAATGAGCGGTCTATTCCCTTCCTGGGATTTTTACCTGATTTTCAAAGATATTTAAAGGGATTCTTTCACCAGGTTTGACCCCTGTCAGCTAAACATATGCTGACGCTCAGGGTCTCATCAGGATTCCTAATGTGGGCTCATCAATGCGATCAGTAGCTTTATTTTGGCAAAAAACAGGTTTTACTAACCTGTCAATCAAAGAAATAAGGTGCCCAAGGAGAGGTCCAGGGATGCAGGGTGCCCGGCCGCACCCATCGCTGTTCGTGCCCAGCGCCGCCTCCTACTCTTCTGAGACCCTGAGCATCAGCATATGTTTAGCTGACAGGGGTCAAACCTGGTGACAGAATCCCTTTAATTAATAACGGGTCTATATCAGGGGTAGCTGTAGAAAACTCAGGTAATGAGGGGCGAGGGCACTCGGCCTGTAGTTTGTTCTGGGAGGAACGATCCAAGCTTTTGTTCAACCATGTAGAAATGAATTTTTGGACCTGGGTATTAGAGACCCACTCTCCGGAGTGGGGATGCTTTATCAGAGAGGGGTTGAAAAATGGAATCCCCGTACTATCTAAAAGTAAGGATCCAGTACTGGTAGAATCCTGGGGACGGTCCTCATCAAAATCAGAGGCCTCATCTAGATCAGAATAGTCATTATCTGATGTATCAGGATTGTCATCAGAGGATATGTCTGAATATTTGACAAAAGAATCTGGCTTCACCCTTTTGGTGGTAGTCCGAGCCCGTTTAGTATTAGTATCATCCTCACGGGTGGAGGGTAGGGGGTGCGATGTATGCACACCAGTAAATTTGCTACATGATTGTCGTGAGCTGTCATAGAGGTCTTGACCTGTCCCTTTTTTAACAGATTTTTTCTGTTTGGGGGGATTGCGGTCGTCAGGAGAAAACTGCCTTTTCAGGGTAGATTTTTTAGATTTTTTGAAGCCTTTGGCTAATGTAATGGCAGAATCGTCAGCTGAGAAAAATAAATCTGACGGTGTATTGGGAGCCATATTAGGAGAATTCTTGGGGGCTGAGCAATAGCCAATGCAACTGAATTTGATATAGTTTCTTGCACGTTAGTCATGGCCGACCGGAGCAAGATACTGATAAATCAACCATCTCTTGAATTTGAGCTCCTGATATATATTCAATGTCTGCATTTTTTGGTTGCTCCTCAGACATATTGTATGTATATATTATCTATAGTTTATGTGGAGGTATCCTCTATATACGTTAGTAAGGCTGATTAGTCAGCCTGCATTTGTGGGAGGGACAGAGGCTCTTTATATACAAGCCACAGCCTCACTCACGGGTGTGTGTTCTCAGGTGCACAGCTGCCGCTGGGTGTCATTAGCAAACTAGCTTCCCTGGTGGTAGGATCCTTTCTTTGCAGTATGGAGCTTGTTATTTTGCTCTCTGCTACCGTAGCATGCACGCGCCATAATATGTAAGTAAGTTGGGCCGGTGCTGTCTCTCCTGGCCGGTCGGAAGCGACTTTGCAAGCGAATGGGGGGCTTCGCCTCAGAATCTGCTACCTCAGGTTTGTTCGTTGTGGCTAAATATTTCTATTTCTTTTCAACTTTGTTTGGTAATAGGAGTTAGTTCCTATAAATCTTACAAGCTTTACTTTGCTTTGTTCGTCTTGTATGAAAAGTTACTTCAGCCGGTTTGCTGTAAGGCAGAGTTACCCGGGCTGCACGTGACGTCATGTTTGGAGATCGGACGCAGGTGTTTTTGTTTAGGCCTCTTGCGGTAGCTGTTTCTTGCCATGTGTCTCCCCCCTCCCCCCGCTACCACCATCTATAGACTCCACGTATTTCACTGCTCATGTACTTAAAACCCTGCCGCTTTTTTATGCTCTGCTGTTATCCTGAGCAGCATTTAGACTTTCGGCTTTTATTTCATGTCTTATGCTTCTTATGCCTACTATTGCAACATGCTTCATACGCCTCACACCCTCAGATGCATTTACATGTCTTTTACTGTCACAGCACTTTCCTACTCTGCTCATTCCCAGACTAGCCTTTACATTTGGCTGTTACGTCATGTTTTACTCCCTGCTCACCTGAGCTGTGTCCACATGTCTGCTATTTTCATCATTCTTCACCCTTTAATCACATTCAAGCTGCGTTCACCTGTTGGCTTTTACATCACATTCCGTACCCAGCCGACATCCGGATCCGTATTACACGTCTGTTATTACATGTTGTATACTCGGCTTTCAGCCATAGCTGCTACTGTTACTCAATTTTTTTTTTCTCTGGACGCATCACACTGGTGTTCACACCTTGCTCCACTCACAACCAGAGCTGTGTTCATGCGTCGATTGGTATACCATGCTTGCTCTGCTCACAGTGAGAGCTGTGTTTACACGTCCGCTGTCACAACATGTTCATACTAGGCTTGTTTCAGAGCTGCATTCACGTTCACTGTTACATCATGTTTATGCTCCACTCACATTTAGAGCTGCTATTCTACCAATTTCATTCTCGCATTCACACTTACTCTGTCAAATAATTTTTTGCACTCCACCCACGACCAGAGTTGCATTAATACGTCTAGCAGTATATCATGTTTGCTCTACTCGCACCCAGAGCTGCGTTCACACGTCCTATGCTACTACAGGTTCTTTCCAGGCCCATTTCAAGAACTGCATTCATGTCGCTGTTACATCTATGTTATGCTCCGTTCACAACCAGAGCTGCTGTTATACCAAATTTCATGCTCTGCTTATACCCAGAGTTGTGTTCACACTTCTACTGCTACACCAGGTTGTATACCCCACTCACCAAAGCCACTTTCCATGTCTGCTATCACATCAAGTTAATATTCCGTTCACATCCAAAGCTGCGTCTCCATGTCTCCTTTTACATCTTGTCCTATACTCCATTCACTATTAGAGCTGCGTTCACGTGTCTGCTTTTGCATCACGTCAATAGTCTGCTCACTTTCAGATTGCATTTATATGTCTGCTTTATACCATGCTTTTCATGCTCTACCCATACTCAGAGCCGCCCATACTACTTAAAAAATATATATATATTATTTTGGTCTTCTTTAATCCTGGTTCATATTCACTCAGATTGGTCTCCTGCCCCAGTTCACCAAACAGCTCGTCAGCGGAGGTCAGTGGGCCAATAGGAGTAAGTTTCCTGCTATGTTTTTACAAGCTGTTCATTTGTTTGTCACAATAAGAGTCTTCTCTTAGCGAACTTGCAAAGCCTCAGGCTCTTGTTTTTCTCCCATCTCTGTTTCAATTTCATGTTTACGTTTTATGGTTCGCGGTGGTTAGTGTTTTATGTATGCCCGTGCTTCGGATTACTAATGCTTATATTTTCAACAACTGTTGGCAATTATGTTTCTTAGGCTACCTTCTAGCCAATCCAATCATTCAAGCCGCTGCATATCCCATCAGGTCCGGCTTATGTTTTAATTACTTATCGTCATTGCAACGTCATCCAGATCAGTCTCTCGGCTTCGGGGGCCCTATGACTGCTTCGGCCTCTGGCTTCGGGGGCCCTATGACTGATCCGGCCTCATGGCTCCGGGGGCCCCATGACCGTTTTTCATGTTTTGTTTGTTAGGGGTACGACATGGTTGTAGGCTGGTTAGTGTCCCAGGTTTACTGTTGGAGGAGGTCATAGTTATGCGAGTCCCCAAGGCATTCTGGTGCTGCATGAGTGGTTTATTGAAAAAAAAAGTCATAAGAGGGTCGCACAGGTCGCTCTTCGCTTATAGGACCTCACGATTGGCACCGACACTTGTAGTTCGCACGGCCATCTGACTCGCACGCATGGTTCCTGCCAGAAGAGACTCACACGCATGGCTCCTGCCAGAAGAGACTCACACGCATGGCTCCTGCCAGAAGAGACTCACACGCATGGCTCCTGCCATAAGAGACTCGCACGCATGGCTCCTGCCATAAGAGACTCGCAAGAATGGCTCCTGCCATAAGAGACTCGCACGCATGGCTCCTGCCATAAGAGGCTCGCTGGAGTGGCTCTTGGCTTAGAGGATTTCACAATTGACATCGACATTGGTAGTTCATACGGCTATCTGATACTATTTTCCATGGCTCACCTTTCAGAAGTTTTCTTTTGTTCATTTATATTTTCAGATTAGTATTTGCGGTTCATTTCAGCCTCATTTCATTAAGAAGCTTACCCTATGTCTTTGTCTTTTTAGGTTATCGAGTCCCGGTTGATTACTAAACCCGTCGGGTTAAGCCCCAATCTTTTCCCCAGCCGTCTTTAATTTATAAGGTTCGCATCCCGGCAGCTGCCCTGGCGGTTGCTTCGGCCCCATGGCTTCAGGGGTCCGACCAATGGTTGTCTGTCCACCTGTGCAGCTATGCTTTTAGTTTTGAATTACTCACATCTTTACCTGCTTGTCAGCTTATGTTATTTAGGTTTCATTTTAGTTAATGTCTGTTATCTCCATTTTCTGTCGCGTTTCCCTTCGTTTTTTCAGGTCGCACAGTTGAACTCATGTTGGGGGTCACCTTCCACGTCGGTCAGGTTTTGTTGGTTTAATTTCACTAGGTCTCATGGTTTAATTTCACCTGCACATTATTCAGGTCACTTATAGTTATAATTTCTTGTTGAAAAAAAAAAAAAAAAACTCGGCCCCATGGCTCCGGGGGCCCAATGACAGCTTTGGCCCCATGGGTTCGGGGGCACGATAACAGCTTCGGCCCCATGGCTTCGGGGGCATGATGACAGCTTCAGCCTCATGACTTCGGGGGCATGATGACAGCTTCGGCCCCATGGCTTCGGGGGCACGATGACCGCTTCGGCCCTATGGCTTCAGGGGCACGATGACAGCTTCAGCCCCATGGCTTTGGGGGCACGATGACAGCTTCGGCCCCATGGCTTCGGGGGCCCGATGACAGCTCCAGCCCCATGGCTTCGGGAGCACGATGACAGCTTCGGCCCCATGGCTTCTGGGGCACGATGACAGCTTCGGCCCCATGGCTTCGGGGGCCCGATGACAGCTCCGGTCCCATGGCTTCGGGGGCCCGATGACAGCTTCGGTCCCATGGCTTCGGGGGCCCGATGACAGCTTCGGCCCCATGGCTTCGGTGGCCCAATGACTGTTTCCAGTCCTGCTGGGCTGATTGCCCATCTAGGCTGATTTGGCCCGTATGTATCATATACATACCTACTTCCCTAATCTCCTAATAATCCATGTTGATCGCTCACTTTATGTTTTTGTCCGCAAACTGCTCCGGTTCGCCCTACAGCATCATTGTCATGTCTTATGCAGATATTTCGTCATGCTTTAATTGTTTATTCTTTCGTTCCGGTCCTGCCAGAGGAGGAACAAGTAGGGTAATTCCCTCTAGCATTTCAGTCTTTGATCGTAGTCGATCATATCTGGTCAACCAGGTCCCCGCGCAAAGTCTTTGCCTTTTACTACGACCAGGAATTTATTTTTGTCAGTAGCTTAATTGCAATTGCTTCCCTCACTCATGGGAGGGCATAGACAGAATCTTTATGGCTTCATAGCTTCTTGCTGCACTAACCTCAGACTCCCTACAATCACGTTAAATCGGGTTTGGACAAGGTCCAGCATTCCTCACGGGAGAAGATTCAGAATCAGATAGTAGGTCGGTCTTCATGTCTCAGGCGATAAAACAATTCTCAGGGGTACACAGAACAACAACGCGCGGACAACAGCTAGCAGATAGCTGTTGTCTGGGTAACTATTCAAGGATTCTCTTCCTATCTACATGGTTCTTTCTAGCCCTCATTCCTGCATAGTCTAGGCAGTCAGGTTTCATATCCACGATCTCCTGAGGCTAGGGCATTGCCAGCACTCGCACTAGAACCAAAACTTTACAAGGTTCAGGTGGTTTTTCATGATCTATTTCACAACGTATTCCTAGTCCTCCATTCTGCTTTGGGGCAGTATCCGCAATATTGAGCATAATGTCTCCGGCCTTGTCATCCACAAGATGGGTTTAGGTCTCCTTCTGGTCTTGCCTCATACACCCCGAGTTTTTGCTCAAGATCCCTGATGCCTTGCACTTGGCTTGGGGATTAGTTTGCACATGCCATTCGAGTTCCTTTTCCACCCTACTTGGCTTGGTTTTTCCCCACTTATAGGCCTACCCACGATCATGGCTTAGGGCACACAACAAGCCATTTAGTCAGGTTAGCTAAGACACGCCTAGCTGGGTTAGGTTGTTCTCGTTTTTCTCTCTCCCTAGGGTTCTTCGGATATCTCTTGGCCGTAGCCATGACCACAAGTTAGCAAGGCTGATTAGTCAGCCTGCATTTGTGGGAGGGGCGGAGGCTCTTCATATACGAGCCACAGCCTCACTCACGGGCGTGTGTTCTCAGGTGCCCCACCCTCCCTCCCTCATCTTCTCATTTCCACAGGGTATGCCCACTTATAGGCCTACCCACGATCATGGCTTAGGGCACACAACAAGCCATTTAGTCAGGTTAGCTAAGACACGCCTAGCTGGGTTATGTTGTTCCCGTTGTTTTTCTCCCTAGGGTTCTTCGGATATCTCTTGTCCATAGCCATGACCACAAGTATATATATATATCTATACTAATAAAATCCCTATGTGCGTGGTGTCCGTGCGTGAGTGCCGATTTGTCAAGTGCGCATGCCTGGCGCACAGACCAATCGGCACACACTCCACGGACACCACATGTGTGGCATCCTACTGTAATGTCAGCGGGGCCCGATGCAGTCACTGTATTGCACCGGCCCCGCTCAGTGTAGTAACACTATGAATAACTGTAAAAATAATGACGATCTTCACTTCTTCACTTACTACATGGTGAGGCAGGAGGCCAGGGGGGCCGCCAGGCACCGGTAGCATAACTCACTAAGTGATGCCCCTGCTCCGCCCACTTCATGAATGAAGCAGGTGGTGCAGGCGCATGACGTAATGAGTTACGCTACCAGTGCCTGGCTGGCCGCCCGCCCGGCCTTCTGCCTCACCGTGTAGTAAGTGAAGAAGTTAAGATCGTTATTATTATTACAGTTATTCATAATATTACTACTCTGAGCGGGACCGGTGCAATATAGTGAATGCATCGGGCCCCGCTGCCATTACATTCACACTAAACAGTGACACTGTTATGAGGGGATCTGTGGATGACACATAGCATGAGATGATATGTGTCATCCACAGATACCCCCATAACCGTGTCAGCCACAGACCACCCCCATAACCGTGTCAGCCACAGACCACCCCCATAACCGTGTCAGCCACAGACCACCCCAATAACAGTGTCATCCACAGACCACCCCCATAACAGTGTCATCCACAGACCACCCCCATAACAGTGTCATCCACAGTCCACCCCCATAACAGTGTCATCCACAGATCCCCCATAACAGTGTCATCCACAGATCCCCCATAACAGTGTCATCCACAGATCCCCCATAACAGTGTCATCCACAGATCCCCCATAACAGTGTCATCCACAGATCCCCCATAACAGTGTCATCCACAGATCCCCCATAACAGTGTCATCCACAGATACCCCATAACAGTGTCATCCACAGATACCCCCATACCAGTGTCAGCCACAGACCCAACCCATAATAGTGTCCGCCACAGACCCCCCATAACAGTGTCCGCCACAGACCCCCCATAACAGTGTCAGCCACAGATCCCCCATAACAGTGTCAGCCACAGATCCCCCATAACAGTGTCAGCCATAGATCCCACATAACATTGTGCCATTCACAGATCCCCCATAACAGTGTCAGCCATAGACCCCCATAACAGTCTGTCCTACAAAGATCCCCACCATAACAGTGTCAGCCACAGATCCCCCCATAACAGTGCCATCCACAGACCCCTCCCATAACAGTGCCATCCACAGATCCCCTATACCAGTGTCAGCCACAGATCCCCCATAACAGTGCCAGCACTAATGTTCTAGCGCCCGTTATTGTAACGGGCATAATGTCTAGTATATATATATATATATATATATATATATATATACACTAAATAAGTACTGGCCAAGTGTGACACACTGGAGATATAAGGTATCACCAATGAAAAAGAGCCAAATTTAACAGTTGACTGTTATATAATGAACAACTACCTGCTCTGTGGAGGGAAAACCACAAGGTAGCAGCAACTATCAGGTAATAAGTACAAGATACACTGTGAGGTAACTTATAGGAGTAGCTCCAGGCATGTCTTTCCAGTCAGAGAGATCCTCTCACACTGAAAGACTGGGAGAAATTCTGAAGAGACACAGACCAATCGGCACACACTCCACGGACACCACATGTGTGGCATCCTACTGTAATGTCAGCGGGGCCCGATGCAGTCACTGTATTGCACCGGCCCCGCTCAGTGTAGTAACACTATGAATAACTGTAAAAATAATGACGATCTTCACTTCTTCACTTACTACATGGTGAGGCAGGAGGCCAGGGGGGCCGCCAGGCACCGGTAGCATAACTCACTAAGTGATGCCCCTGCTCCGCCCACTTCATACTTATACTTGTAAAGTATGAATATTACAAGTAATAGAGAGACAATACTTCACACTGTGGCAGCAGCTAAAGAAAGAGGGCGGAATTTGCACCTGTGGGCCTGATATTACCTGTACTCTGCCCTCATTGGTTATTGCATATACAGCATTCTAGGTTGTATCTAGTCAAGTTTTTTCGCGATTACTAATGTTTTGTCTTTAGCTGCTGCAGTTCAGTATAAAGTAAGTTACGCATAATGAGAAGCCTCGTGTCCTGATATAAAATTCTTTTTTTCAGGTCCTCAGAGAGTTCTTTGATATGAGGTGGCATGTTAAACTTCCAGTGACCAGTATGAGAGAGTGTGAGAGCGATAACACCAAATTTACACACCTGTTCCCCATTTACACCTGAGACCTTGTAACACTAATGAGTCATATGACATCGGGGAGGGAAAATGGCCAATTGGGCACAATTTGGCCATTTTCACTTAGTGGTGTACTAACTTTTGTTAACAGCGGTTTCGACATTGATTGCTGTGTTGAGTTATTTTAAGGGGACATCACAAAACAAAATCATACATTACATGGCAACAAACAAGTCAACAATTAACCTCTTAAGGACAAAGGACGTACATGTACGTCCTGTGTCTGCTCCATAAACATGGCGCCCGCTCCTGCCCGATGCGGGCGCCGTAGCCGCGGTTGGCCGCCTGCTTCTTGAAACAGACACCCGCAGCTCATGTGGACACCCATGGACATTTAACCCCTCAGATGCAGTGGTCAATCCTGAGCACGGCATCTTAGGCCCCTTTCACACGGGCGAGTTTTCCGCGCGGGTGCAATGCGTGAGGTGAACGCATTGCACCCGCACTGAATCCTGACCCATTCATTTCTATGGGGCTATGCACATGAGCGGTGATTTTCACGCATCACTTCTGCATTGCGTGAAAATCGCAGCATGCTCTATATTGTGCGTTTTTCACACAACGCAGGCCCCATAGAAGTGAACGGGGCTGCAGGAAAATCGCAAGCATCCACAAGCAAGTGCGGATGCAGTGCGATTTTCCCGCATGGTTGCTAAGAGACAGGACCCGATCTTTATTATTTTCCCTTATAACATGGTTATAAGGGAAAATAATAGCATTCTCAATAAAGAATGCTTTGTAAAATGTGGATTAAGGGGTTAAAAATAAAAAACTTAACTCACCTTAGCCACTTGATCGCATACTTGCCGATCTCTTCTGTCTTCTTCAAGCATTAGCTGCCATCTAAAGGACCTGTGATGACGTCACATCACATGGTCCATCACCATGGTGATGGACCATGTGATTGGACCATGTGATGAGCTCAGTGACCTCATCACAGGTCCTTTAGACGGCAGCTAATGAATGAAGAAGAGATCGCAACTACGCGATCAAGTGGCTAAGGTGAGTTAAGTTTTTTATTTTTAACCCCTCCATCCACATTTTACAAAGCATTCTTTATTGAGAATGCTATTATTTTCCCTTATAACCATGTTATAAGGGAAAATAATAAAATCTACAGAATACTCAACCCGAAACCGGACTTCAGTGATGAAGTTCGGGTCTGGGTACCAAACATGCCGATTTTTCCCACGCGTGTGCAAAACGCATTAAAACGCTTTGCACTCGCGCAGGAAAATCGCACATTTTCCCGCAACGCACCCGCCTCTGATCCGGGCGTCAAACGTGACGCCCATGTTAAAGAGGCCTTAGAGCGCACAAACCGAAAGTTTTACTTTCGGTTTGCGCTCCGGCTCCCCCGTGTGGCGATCGGAGGAGCCGGAGCGTGCCTGCAGCAGCCACCCATCTATGAATGAAACCCAGACTGCTGTATAGTATTTCCTATGGAGCCATAGCCTGTAATAGGCTCCATAGGAAATATGCGATTTTCTCATATATTCCAATGCTATTGCATTGGAATGTATGTGAATAGCAATCAGATCATTGATTCTTATAGTTCCCTATGGGAACTATACAAAAGTGTAAAAAAAAAAAAAACAGTTAAAAAATATATTTAAAAAACCATAAAAGTTCAAATGACCCCGCTTTTGCCAAAATGAAAATAAAATTAAAAAAATTAATTAAAAAAATACACATCATGGGTGTCGCAATGCGAAATCGCCCATACTATAAAAATAAAAAAAATATTCCCCATATGGTAAACAGAAAAACAGAAAAAAGTGCCCAAATGGCCGATTCGCCATTTTTGGACGCTTCGTTTCCTCAAAAAAAATTAAATAAAAGGTGATCAAAAAGTCACACACACCCCAGAATGGTATTAATAAAAAGATCGGATTACGACCCTAAAAATGAGCCCCCATACAGCTCCGTACACATAATTACAAAAAAGTTGTAGGGGTCAAAATATGGCGACAAAAAAGTAAAACTGATTTTCTTTCCCACTTTTGAATTTTTTTTTCACTATCAAAACGCATGAAAACCTATACATATAGGGTATCGACGGATTCGTACTGACCAGTAGTATAAAACTAACTGGTCAGTTTTATCGCACATCGAACGTCGGAATTTAAAAACCCGCATAACTGTGGTGGAATTGTTTTTTTTTGCAATTTCACCCCATTTGGAATTTTTTTCCCGCTTCCCACTACCTCATATGCAATATTAAATGGTGGCGTTGGAAAGTACAACTTGTCCCTCAAAAAAAAAGTCCTCATATGTGAACCGATAAATAAAAAAGTTATGGCTCTGGGAAGGCAGGGAGCGCAAAACGAAAACGCAAAAAAAAACGGTATGAGGGCCCTGCTCACAAGAGCTTTCAATCTGTGAGGAGATAGGGTTGACACAAGGTAAAAAGTGCTTGTTTTGTACAGTGGTCTAGTCATCGTAACCAAATAGGAGAGTATTCAGTAGGGAAAATAAGTATTTGATACACTGGCAATTTAGCAATTTTTCCCACCTGCAAAGAATGGAAAGGTATGTAATTTTTATCGTAGGTACACTTTAACTGTGAGCGACAGAATCTAAAAAAAAAAAATCCAGAAAATCACATTTTTAGATTCCGTCTCTCACAATTGAAGTGTACCTAATATATATATATATATATATATATATATATATATATCCTATCTATCTAATTCTATTCTATTCTATTCTATCTATCTATCTATCTATCTATACCATCTATCTATCTAATCCTATTCTATCTATCTATCTACTATGTATAAAAGATCCGTTAGCCTACATGTTTTTTGCTGGACTTTGTAGGACGGGAAAACGTGGTACTCTACACTTTCCTATCCTGCAGAGTCCTAAAAACAAAAAGTATTTATTTTGTTTTTTTGTTACAATGGAACTCCATGGTGCTGGATGTTACAGTATGGCATCTGCTGTGTATGTTGATCGTATGACAAAAACTCACCCTTACATGCCCGATCCAACACTTCCGTTATTTTCGCTGTTCTGTTCCATTAGATGAGAAGAACAACAGAAATAAATAGCGCTGGTGTGAATGGGGCCTAAAAGGTGGGGATTTATGCAGGGAACCATTACTGGCCTAACAGCAGGCAATCATAGCCAAGTGATAAAATCCAGTCCAATATGGCAGATCTTCCCTGTACTTTATCACTTGGCTATAATAGCCTGTCTGCATTCACTACATACTGCGCCACATACATGTGTGTGATGTGTGTGAGGCAGCGTGTGATGTGTATGGTGAAGTGTATAGTGTATTCACGTGTGTGATGTACGGTATGTAGTGCAGAACTTCTGCCTGTATGAACTAGGAGATGATCACGTGACAGTGTTTGTATGCTAGGTCAGGTTGTGCAGTGCAGGGGGCGGGGAGGGGCAGATTATTCACACCCACAAATATTCATGAGGGAGAGCTGAGTCATTGTTGTTACAAGCCCCCTCAGCTCCTCTGCAGCTTGTAAACAAAGCAATAATAACAGGACTATGAATAGGTGTAAGTATGGTTCTTTTTTCAAGAAATCAAGCTAAACCAATGTATATGTAAGTCCTGATGATTTTTTTAATATATATTTTTTTAATAACTCGGATAACCCCTTTAATCTCATCAAACCAGTTGTCTCTTGTAGCCTGGTTCATCTCGGTCCATCTAGACCTGCCTCAGAGCTTTCTCAATCGACTAGAGACCTCCTTTCCGAGGCTTGGGCTCCGGGTACCAGAGTCTGGAGACTTTGGGCTGATTGGTGCATTCAACGGGACCTGGATCCCATACATGCACCTATAACTCACGTCTTAAATTTCCTCTCCGCGTCTTTTAAAGCAGGAAAGGCATACCGGACTGTTAACCTTTATAGGTCAGCAATTTCGGCTTTCCATGTCCCTATCCAATCTATTTCTATTGGGAAACTCCCTCTAGTTTGTAAGCTACTTAAGGGTATCCGTTTTCAAAGACCTCCCCTTCCCAAATACCGTTACACTTGGGATGTCAACTCTCTAGAATTACTTTCATCTTGGGACGACAACGATCGTCTGTCCTTAAAACATTTATCCTTTAAACTTACCGTTTTATTATCCCTAATATCCATCAAAAGTGTCAGATATCAGAGCCTTGGACATATCTCACAGATCATACTCACCTCAAGGTGTCCATTTTACAATCTTTAGACGACCAAAAACTAATATACACTGTCTCTTACCCTACTTTTCCTTATAATAAAAAATGATGTGTGGTGCGCTGCCTTCGATCATATGAAAATAAGACTGAATCCCTTCGTCCTCCATCTTCTTATATCTTACTGCAAATCACATTTGCCTGTTTCTTCCCCCACTCTACTTAGATGGGTGAGACAAACAATGACCCTAGCTGGCATCAATATTTCCTAATTTGGAGCCCATTGAACTCGAGGAGCGGTTTCTACCAAACTCATACAATCTGGTGGTTCTTTAGCCGACCTTCTCAAAGCGGTTAACTGGTCCTCCGAATCTACCTTTCGGACATTCTATTTCAGACCTGACCCTCACATATACATGTCGCTAGTATAGATGTTAAAAAATTTATAATGAGTTTATTATCTTATGTTTATGATGTTGAGCTTTAAACTCGCATAATGAGAAGCCTTGTGTCCTGATATAAAATTTTAGATTTTCCTAGCTCCTTGTGCTGGAAAATATGGATTTTAATGGGGCATGAGACGAGCATTATCTCACCCATGTTAACCCATCCCTATATTTTCTGTTTTTATCTTTCAGCCTTCCAGTAACAAATACAGTGGATATAAAATGTCTACACACCCATGTTAAAATGGCAGGTTTCTGTGCTATAAAAAAAAATGAGACAAATAAAAATAATTTCAGAACTGTTTCCACTTTTAACCGCTTTCCGACCGCCGAACGCAGGATTGCGTCCTGGCGGCGGTCGGTTTGTTCCTACTGGATGCGCGGGCGCGTCATCTTGCGAGACGCGAGAAGACGTGCTCCTGGGTCCGGTGGAACGCAAGTGGAACGCACCGCTGGGCGCAGGAGATGTGTGTCACCAGCCTGCCAGCCAATGATCAGCGCTGGCAGGCTGGTGATTTTTAAAATCACCTATGGAAAACGGTGATTGAAGTTTTATTTATAAATATAGGGGTTTTATAAGGGATCTGTGCCATGTGCTGGGTCCTTTTCCTTGGTTGGACCCAGCACAGAGCACAGATCCCAAGTAAGTGCACCAAACACTACACATCAGGCCCTGATCACCCCCATCACCCTAATTAACCCCTTGATCACCCCCCCTGTCAATACATAGTGAAAGGGAAAAAAGTGATCAGTGTCACTTTTGTGAACTGTCACTTTTTTTTTCTCACTACAATTGACTGTTAGGCTTAGTTTAGTTTAGGCCCCTTTGTTAGGTAGTTAGCGTTAGCACCCAGCCCACCGCACCGCAGTCACTGATTCGCTTATTAGCGTAGCGCTAATCAGCGTTTGTACTTTTATAGTATCTGTAAGTGATCAGAACTGATCACGGTCAGATCTATAATAGTATTACTGTCACTTTAGTTCGCCCTCCACCCCAAACGCAGTGTTTGCCCGATCAGGCCTGATCGGTCGCCCACACCTGTGTTCACCCACGCCCGCCCCGCCGCAGTGACAAAATTTTTTTTTTTTTCTATCACTGCACAATCACTTAATAAGCGCTGCGGCGATAAAAAAAATCAGTTTTGATATTTTTTATCAATCGCAGCGGCTTCTGTACTTCGCTACACTCCCATTTGTAAGACAGGCTTGCTTTTTTTCTTGTGTAGTCTCAGGGAATACCCCCTAAATTTAGTCGCCCAAATGTCAAATAAGGGGTATTCCTCTGAAGAGGCCTACAGGATTCTGACCCAGTTGGATGAGGAATGGGAACCCTCATCCGACGAATCCAGCGGGTCAGAATACGAACCTGTAGAGAGCAGTGGCAGTCTAACCCAAAGTTCGGACGAGGAGGTTGAGGTCCCTGATACCACCAGGCTTACCCGGCCCCGTGTCGCTAGACTGCAAGTAGCGTAGGATCAGTTTCAAGGGCAGCAGAGTGGGGCTGGCGCTGCCGGATTACGTGGTGAGGCATACACCAGCAGCGCAGCCCGTCCTGAGCCTTCTACCAGCACTGCCGTACAACATGGTAAAGTGGCGAGCACCAGAAGGGCAGTTGAAGCTGGTACGGTGGCACGTGCAGTAATTCCCCCGTCGCAGCCACCGCGCAGACAGGCCCGTAGAGCCCCTAGAGTCCCTGAGGTGCTGGCAAATCCTGATTGGCTGTCCCCATCTTCAGCCGCACCAGTAGTTCCCCCTTTCACCGCCCAGTCAGGAGTTCGGGTGGAGACAGCTCAGATCGGATCGGCGCTGGGGTTTTTTGAGCTGTTCTTCACTGCGGAGCTCTATGACTTAGTCGTGGCAGAAACAAATCGGTAATGCCACTCAATTTATAACCGCCAACCCGGGAAGCTTCTATGCCCAGCCCTTCCGGTGGAAACCAGTCCGAGTTTCCGAATTTAGAACTTTTCTGGGCCTTCTCCTCAACATGGGCATTACAAAAAAGCATGAATTGCGGTCATATTGGTCCACGAACCCAATTCATCACATGCCCATGTACTCTGCTGCCAAGTCCAGGACACGTTTTGAGACCATCCTGCGTTTCCTGCACTTTAGTGACAACACCACCTCCCGTCCCAGAGGCCACCCAGCTTTTGACCGGCTCCACAAAATTCGGCCCCTCATAGACCATTTCAACCAGAAATTTGCAGATTTGTATACCCCCGCACAAAACATCTGTGTAGACGAGTCCCTAGTACATTTCACCGGGCGCCTTGGCTTCAAACTGTACATCACAAGCAAGCGCGCCCGGTATGGGGTCAAATTGTATAAGCTCTGTGAAAGGGCCACAGGCTATACGCACAAATTTAAGATCTATGAGGGAAAAGATCAGACCCTGATCAGACCCTGGAGTTCATGTAAAATTTTATTTTTTATCACAAGTTAGTGGAATATGAGACTTTGTAAGAAAAAATAAAATAAAAAAATAAAAATCCATTTCCGCTAACTTGTGACAAAAAATAAACACTTCCATAAACTCACTATGCCCATCAGCGAATACCTTAGGGTGTCTACTTTCCGGAATGGGGTCACTTGTGGGGTATTTTTACTGTCCCGGCATTTTAGGGGCCCCTAAAGCGTGAGAAGTAGTTTGGAATCCAAATGCGTAAAATTGCCCTGTGAAATCCTAAAGGTACTCATTGGTTTTAGGGCCCCTTTGCGCATCTTGGCTGCAAAAAAGTGTCACACATGTGGTATTGCCGTACTCAGGAGAAGTAGGGCAATGACTTTTGGGGTGTATTTTTATATATACCCATACTTTGTGTGAGAAATATCGCTGTAAACGACAACTTTTTAAACATTTTTATACAAAGTTGTCAATTTACAGTGATATTTCTCTCACCCAACATGGGTATATGTAAAAATACACCCCAAAACACATTGCCCTACTTCTCCTGAGTATGGCGATACCCCATGTGTAACACTTTTTTGCAGCCAAGATGCGCAAAGGGGCCCTAATTCCAATGAGTACCTTTAGGATTTCACAGGGCATTTTTACGCATTTGGATTCTCACGCTTTAGGGGCCCCTAAAATGCCAGGGCAGTAAAAATACCCCACAAGTGACCCATTTCAGAAAGTAGACACCCTAAGGTATTCGCTGATGGGCATAGTGAGTTCATTGAAGTTTTTATTTTTTGTCACAAGTTTGCGGAAAATAAAAATTTTTGAAAAAAAAATACAAAAAAAACATTTCCGGTAACTTGTGACAAAAAATAAAAACTTCCATGAACTTACTATGCCCCTCAGTGAATACCTTAGGGTGTCTACTTTCCGAAATGGGGTCATTTATGGGGTGTTTCTACTGTCTGGGCATTGTAATATGTCAGGAAACAGTACAGGTGCTCAGAAAGTCAAAGTGCGGAAATTCACTTTTTTGCACCATAGTTATGATATAAAAGCTATAACTTTTACCCAAACCAATAAATATACACTTATTGCATTTTTTTTTATCAAAGACATGTAGAACAATAAATTTAGAGAAAAATTTGTAGAGAAATGTAGTTTTATTTGACAAATTTTCAAACAGAAAGTGAAAAATGTCATTTTTTTGCAAAAATTTCGTCAAAAAAAGCAAAATATCAAAAAAGTAAAAATGTCAGCAAGAATATAAATATCACCAAATGAAAGCGCTATTAGTGAGAAGAAAAGGAGGTAAAATTCATTTGGGTGGTAAGTTGTATGACGGAGCAATAAACGGTGAAGTAGTGTAGTGCAGAATTGTAAAAAGTGGCCTGGTCATTAAGGGTGTTTAAGCTAGGGGGGCTGAAGTGGTAATGTGACCTATAAACTGTACCACTCAATTGAAAAACAAACTGAAATCTTTTACGTGGAGGGAAGAAAACAAAAAAAACTAAAATAATGTGATTGCATTATTGTATAACTGGGGATGTACCTGTGTTCAGAATTAAGCAATCATGTTCCCATCACGCTATTTCATACTTACCTGCTCCCAGCGCACCGTTCACTTCCTGGTTTCAGCAGGGGGCGGGCTCCATCTTGATTGATGTCTTCTCCCGGCTGGGCCGCGCGCTGGACTGAACGCGCACATAGCCGCGCATGCGCCCTGGTGACTTCTTCCTGGCCAGTATACTATACTGGCCAGAAAGAAGTCACCATAGCGCATGCGCGGCGTCGGCGTGCGCTTTCAGGACTGCGCGTGGCCCAGAGAAAAGAAGTCGTCTGCGCAAGCACGACTACCACAATTCGGGAGGAGAGCGGTTGCCGTAACCAGGGGAGACGGAAGACAACAGTCAGGTAAGTATATCTTCTTTTTCTTCAAAGGGTGGGAATTAGTTAATTAAATATATTTAGAAAAATGATGACTGTTAAATCATTAACAGATTTAACAGTAATCATTAAGATGGGAATACCCCTTTAAATAGGAGTCAGCATACACCTGCCATCACTTAAAGTGCCTCTGATTAACCCCAAATAAAGCTGATCTAGTTGGTATTTCCTGAAATTTTCTTAGTCGCATCCCACAGCAAAATCCATGGTCCAAAGCATCAGAGGGATCTCATTGTTAAAAGGCATCAGTCAGGAGAAGGGTACAAAAGAATTTCCAAGGCATTAGATATACCATGGTACACAGTGAAGACAGTCATCATCAAGTGGAAAAAATATGTCACAACAGTGACATTACCAAGAACTGGACGTCCCTCCAAAATTGATGAAAAGACGAGAAGACAACTGGTCTGGGAGGCTACCAAGAGGCCTACAGCAACATTAAAGGAGCTGCAGGAGTATCTGGCAAGTACTGGCTGTGTGGTACATGTGACAACAATCTTCCATATTCTTCATATGTCTGGGCTATGGGCTAGAGTGGCAAGACGAAAGCCTTTTTTTATGAAGAAAAACATCCAAGCCAGGCTACATTTTGCAGTGCCCCAAAAGCATGTGGGAAAAGGTGTTATGATCTGAGGAAACCAAGGTTGAACTTTTTGGCCATAATACCAAAAGATATGTTTGGTGCAAAAACAACACTGCACTTCACCAAAAGAACACCATATTTTGCTAGAAAGTGGAATATGAAGAGGAACTTCATCTTTCAGCATGACAACGACCCAAAGCATACATCCAAATCAACAAAGGAATAGCTTCACCAGAAGAAGAAGATTAAAGTTTTGGAATGGCCCAGCCAGAGCTCAGACCTGAATCCAATTGAAAATACCTCTATCTACAAGAACTGTTTCCTGTTGTTACCCTACTTGTTCACTACAAGTTTCTGATGTTATCTCTGCTGTTCCTGATTTCAGCGATACCTTCTTCTTCATAGAGACTTCTCCATTAGAGGTCATATATCTGTTTGCTAAAGAAAGAGGGCGGAGTTTGCACCTGTGGACCTTATATTACCTGTACTCTACCCTCAATGGTTATTGCACATACAGCATTCTAGGTTGTACTTAGTCAAGTTTTTTCGTGAATACTAATGATTTGTCTTTAGCTGCTGCAGCTCAGTATAAAGAAAGTTACACGTAATGAGAAGCATCATGTCCTTATTAAAATCCATATTTTCCAGCACAAGCAGCTAGGAAAATCTCAAATTGTTGCTCTACATAAAGATGGCCGAGGCTATAAGAAGATTGCCAACACCCTAAAACTGAGCTGCAGCACGGTGGCCAAGACCATTCAGCGGTTTAACAAGACAGGTTCCACTCAGAACAGGCCTCGCCATTGCCGACAAAGAAGTTGAGTGCACGTGCACAGCGTCATATCCAGAGGTTGTATGAATGCTGCCAACATTGCTGCAGAGGTTAAAGGGGTGGGGAGTCAGCCTGTCAGTGCTCAGACCATATGTGGCACACTGCATAAAAGTGGTCTGCATGGCTGTCGTCCTAGAAGGAAGCCTCTTCTAAAGATGATACACAAGAAAGCCATTCTTCTGAAGACAAGCAGACTAAGGACATGGATTAATGGAACCATGTCCTGTGGTCTGATGAGACCAAGAGAAACTTATTTGGTTGAGATGGTGTCAAGCATGTGTGGTGGCAACCAGGTGAGGAGTACAAAGACAAGTGTGTCCTGCCTACAGTGAAGCATAGTGGTGGGAGTATCATGGTTTGAGGCTGCTTGAGTGCTGCTGGCTGTGGGGAGCTACAGTCTATTGAGGGAACCATCAATAGCAACAAGTACTGTGACATACTGAAGCAGAGCATGATCCCCTCGCTTCGGAAACTTGGACGCAGGCCAGTATTCCAGCATGATTACGACCCCAAACACACCTCTAAGACAACTACTGCCTTGCTAAAGCACCTGAGGATAAAGGTGCTGGATGGGCCAAGCATGTCTCCAGACCTAAACCCTATTGAGCATCTGTAAGGCATCCTCAAACGGAAGGTGGAGGAGCGCAAGGTCTCTAATATCCACCAGCTCTGTGATGTCGTCATGGAGGAGTGGAAGAGGATTCCAGTGGCAACCTGTGAAGCTCTAGTGAACTCCATGCCCAAGAGTTAAAGCAGTGCTGGAAAATAATGGTGGCCACACAAAATATTGACACTTTGGGTACAATTTGGCCATTTTCACTTAGGGGTGTACTCACTTTTGTTGCCAGCGGTTTAGACATTACTGGCTGTGTGTTGAGTTATTTTGAGGGCACACCAAATGTACACTGTTATACAAGCTGTACACTAACTACTTTACATTGTACTAAAGTGTCATATATTCAGTGTTGTCCCATGAAAATAAAATATTCACAAAAATGTGAGGGGTATACTCACTTTTGTGAGATACTGCATATAAATATATATATATATATATATATATATATATATATATACACAGGCTCGGACTGGCCCACAGGGGTATAGGGGAACCGCCCAGGAGGCCTCACAGCAGGGTGGGCCCCTAGTCTCCCACCCACTGCACAAGTGGCACCTAACACAGTAGACTTACTGCACTACATACATATATTCAATGTACAGCTCCTCAATCAGACTATGTTCATATAAAAACATGTTAAAATATTTATTATATTTGAATGTATCCGTACGGTGGGCCCCCAAAATACATTTCACTGGTGGGCCCTAGGTACCCCAGTCCGACACTGTGTATGTACATATATATATATATATATATATATATATACACACATACACTGCTCACTTAAACAACACATTGTAACTCCAAGTCAATCACACTTCTGTGAAATAAACCTGTCCAGTTATGAAGCAACACTGATTGCGAATCAATTTCTTATGTCTCTCTCTTTGTTGTGTAAATGGAACAGAGAACAGGTAGAAATGATAGGCAATTAGAAAGACAACCCCTATAAAGGAGTTGTTTTGCAGGTGGTGACCATCCTTTTTGGCTGTTGTTTTGGTCACTTTCGCATTTTGTCATTGCTCTCACCCCTAGAGGTAGCATGAGGCAGTGCCTACAACCCACAGAAGTTGCTCAGATGGTGCAGCTCATCCAGCATGGCACATCAATGAGATCTGTGGCAAGAAGGTTCCATGAGGGTGGTATGAGGCCCAGACATTCCACAAGTAGGTGTTGTGCTTACAGCCAAACACCGTGCAGGGCGATTTACATTTGCCAAAGAACACCAAGATTGGCAGATTTGACATTGGTGCCCAGTGCTCTTCACGGATTAGAGCATGTTCGCACTGAGCACATGTGAGATTTGACAAAGTCTAGAGGCGCCATGGAGAACGTTTTGCTGCCTGCAACATCCTCCAGCATGACCGGTTTGGCAGTGGGTCAGTAATGGTGTGGGGAGGCATTTCTTTCGAGGGCCACACACAGGCATCCATGTGCTAGCCAGAGGTACCCTGACTGCCATTAGCTACTGGGATAAGATCCTCAGACCCATTGTGAGACCATATGCAGGCGCAGTGGGTTCCTTTTGATGCATAATGCTAGGCCTCATGTGGCTGAAGTGTGTCAGAAGTTCCTGCATGATGAAGGCATTGATGCTATGGACTCGCTTGCCCGTTCCCCAGACCCGAATCCAATTGAGCACATCTGGCATATCATGTCTCGTTCCATCCACAAACTGTCCAGGAGTTGACTGATGCTTTAACCACCTCAGCCCCCCTAGCTTAAACACCCTTAATGACCAGACCACTTTTTACAATTCTGCACTACACTACTTTCACCGTTTATTACTCCGTCATACAACTTACCACCCAAATGAATTTTACCTCCTTTTCTTCTCACTAATAGAGCTTTCATTTGGTGGTATTTCATTGTTGCTGACATTTTAACTTTTTTTGCTATTAATAAAAATTTACGACATTTTTTCAAAAAAATTACTTTTTTCGCTTTCTGTTGTAAAATAAAAAAAAAACTACATTTCTATATAAATTTTTCTCTAAATTTATTGTTCTACATATTTTTGATTAAAAAAAATGCAATAAGTGTATATTTATTGGTTTGGGTAAAAGTTATAGCGTTTACAAACTATGGTGCAAAAAAGTGAATTTCCGCATTTTGAAGCAGCTCTGACTTTCTGAGCGCCTGTCATGTTTCTTCAGGTGCTAGAATGCCAGGATAGTATAAATACCTCCCAAATGACACAATTTTAGAAAGAAGACACCCCAAAGTATTTGCAGAGGTGCATGGCGAGTTCATGTATAATTTTATTTTTTTCCACAAGTTAGCGGAAAATGACACTTTCTGAGGAAAAAAAAAATAATAATAAAGTTTCCATTTCTGCTAACTTCTGGCAAAAAAAAAAAATAATCTCCCACGGACTCACTATGCCCCTCAGTGAATACCTTGGGGTGTCTACTTTCTGAAATGGGGTCATTTGTGGGGTGTGTTTACTGTTCTGGCATTTTGGGCGGGGCTAAATTGTGAACAGCCCTTTTAAGCCTAAAGGTACTCGTTGGACTTTCGGCCCCTTTGTGCACCTAGGCTGTGTCACACATGTGGTATTGCCGTTTGGGGTGTATTTTTACATATACCCATGCTGGGTAAGAGAAATATCTCTGTAAATTGATAACTTTGTATAAAAAAATTTAAAAAGTTGTCGTTTACAGCGATATTTCTCACACAAAGTATGAGTTTATATAAAAATACACCCCAAAACACATCATTGCCCTACTTCTCCTGAGTACGGCGATACCATGCGCAAAGGGGCCCAAATTCCAATGAGTACTGTGGGGAGTCGCTCTGGTAGATAGCGGTGCGGGTGCAGTACAGAGGCAAAACAATGAGTCCAGAACGTGCAATAAACAGTGTTTTATTCACACTGACACAAAACAAAAAACAACTCTTGGTGTTAATTCACACCCACATCAGAAGTCATGAGGCAAAACAGAAAGAGTCCAAAGCAGGTTCCAATCACCTGTGAGTTTTAAGGTGCGGGTTCGCACCTGGCTGTCAGCCGAGCCGCAGGACAATCCACCTTCAGGCTTCACAGGAAAAACCCCACTTTGCTGAGCTCCTTCCTCCAGGTCAGAGAGCTCCACAGCACTGTTAGCAGCTCCAGGACAATCACAGCCACACCTGCTGGTGCTGGCTGTGTTTTAAAGGCCCGGGAAAAACCGGCCTGGACCGTGGGGAATAGGCACCCACCCAACTCTTTGCCTACTCCCAGTAAGAGCCGGCCCGGATTGGCTTTGCAGCCAAACTAAATATCAAGGTGTCAAACAGCACTAGCTGCTGCTGACACACGAAAACCCGGCTCTTACCTCACCGAGGCCAGGAACCTCGGTGACACGTACCTGCCATCGACCACGGTACCTTGCACCCTCTTACAGTACCTTTAGGATTTCACAGGGCATTTTTACGCATTTGGATTCTCACGCTTTAGGGCCCCTAAAATGCCAGGGCAGTAAAAATACGATTTTGGAAAGAAGACACCCCAAGGTATTCCGTCAGGGGCATGGCGAGTTCACAGACATTTTTTACACAAGTTAGCGGAAATCTCATATTCCACTAACTTGTGACAAAAAAATAAAATTTTACATGAACTCACCATACCCCTGACGGAATACCTTGGGGTGTCTTCTTTCCAAAATGGGGTCACTTATGGGGTATTTGTACTGCCCTGGCATTTGAGGGTCTCTGCAATCATTACATGTATGGCCAGCATTAGGAGTTTCTGCTATTCTCCTTATATTGAGCATACGGGTAATGAGATTTTTTTTTTTCCGTTCAGCCTCTGGGCTGAAAAAAAAAATGAACGACACAGATTTCTTCATTCGCATCGATCAATGTGGATGAAAAAATCTCTGCCAAAATCAGTGACTGCGGTGCGGTGGGCTGGGCGCTAACTACCTAACAAGTAGCTAACTGGCGGTGATAAGGGACCCTTAGGCCCCATTCACATGTCCGCAATTCTGTTTGCTGAACGGAATTACGGACCCATTCATTTCTATGGGGACAGACTTTGTCCCGCTCGGATCCGGAATTGCGGATCCGCACTTCGGGGTCTGCACTTCCGTTCCGCAAAAATATAGAACATGTCATATTGGACAAGAAAAGGCATTTTCTATATAGTTCTGGCAATGTGCGGATCTGCAAAATGCGGAAAGCACATTGCCGGTGTCTGTGTTTTGCAGATCCGCAAAACACATATGGACGTCTGAATGGAGCCTTACAGGGGGGTGATCAGGGAGTCTATATGGGGTGATCAGGGGTTAACAAGGGGTTAATAAGTGACCTGCGGGGGGTGCTTGGTGCTACTTTACAGAACTTCAAAAACAGGATTCAGACCGCGCGTTTGAATAGAAAGTCCCAAAAACAGTTCACCTCTCCCTTCAGGAAAATGCCGAGGTCTGCAGATATCCTATGTTCTGATATCCTGCAACTTGTCAAAAGATACACAATAGTGAAGTTCCGTGAGGCTCCTACCCCTTTGTTGCGCAAAGATTATACTCACAAAGGTGACAGATTTTTCAGGCACATCAAATCATCTGCTGCAACTTCAGTCCTTCATGGGATCAGAAGACACACTCCCACAGTAGTGATGTCGCGAACATAAAATTTTCCATTCGCGAACAGCAAACGCGAACTTCCGCAAATGTTCGCGAACGGGCGAACCGCCAAAGACTTCAATTGGCAGGCGAATTTTAAAACCCACAGGGACTCTTTCTGGCCACAATAGTGATGGGAAAGTTGTTTCAAGGGGTCTAACACCTGGACTGTGGCATGCCGGAGGGGGATCTATGGCAAAACTCCCATGGAAAATTACGTAGTGGACGCAGAGTCGGGTTTTAATCCATAAAGGGCATAAATCAACTAACATTCCTAAATTGTTTGGAATAACATGCTTTAAAACATCCATAGAAACATAGAAACATAGAATGTGTCGGCAGATAAGAACCATTTGGCCCATCTAGTCTGCCCAATAGACTGAATACTATGAATAGCCCCAGGCCCTATCTTATATGAAGGATGGCCTTATGCCTATCCCATGCATGCTTAAACTCCTTCACTGTATTTGCAGCTACCACTTCTGCAGGAAGGCTATTCCATGCGTCCACTACTCTCTCAGTAAAGTAATTCTTCCTGATATTACCTTTAAACCTTTGCCCCTCTAATTTAAAACTATGTCCTCTTGTAGTGTGTGTATACGATCAGGTATGATGTTGTATCGATCAGTTAGTCTAAGGGTTACGCCCACTTTACAGACATTGACAGACCAAACTCCCCTTTTAATGCACCGCAAACAGTTCATTTGCACAACCGCAAACTCCCCATTTGCACAAAGTTGGATACCAAGCTAGCCACGTCCCGGTGATGTCATTTAAGGTTTCTTCCTCCAGCCAGCCACGTACAACACCAAGGGTCCCCAAAAGGTGAATTGAATTGATTTTTCGAACGGGGAGATGGTTAAAAAAAACTCTGGCTCCCTCCCCTTTTTTTTTATCCACGGTCACTGCGTCTGCGCCGTGCAATTTACTGTCACACCCGATATGAATGGTATTTTCTGTAGTACTATTCTCATCAATTTAATCCCTCTAACGTCCCCAATCTGGGGGCCATTTATTGAATAGATTTTTCGAACGGGGAGATGGTTAAAAAAACGCTGGCTCCCTCCACTCTGTTTTAAACCACGGTGACTGCGTCTGCGCCGTGCAATTTACTGTCACACCCGATATGAGTGGTATTTTCTGTAGTACTATTCTCATCAGTTTAATCCCTCTAACGTCCCCAATCTGGGGGCCATTTATTGAATAGATTTTTCGAACGGGGAGATGGTTAAAAAAACACTGGCTCCCTCCACTCTGTTTTAATCCACGGTGACTGCGTCTGCGCCGTGCAATTTACTGTCACACCCGATATGAGTGGTATTTTCTGTAGTACTATTCTCATCAGTTTAATCCCCTTAATGTCCCCAATCTGGGGGCCATTTATTGAATAGATTTTTCGAACGAGGAGATGGTTAAAAAAACGCTGGTTCCCTCCACTCTGTTTTAATCCACGGTCACTGCGTCTGCGCCGTGCAATTTACTGTCACACCCGATATGAGTGGTATTTTCTGTAGTACTATTCTCATCAGTTTAATCCCTGTTACGTCCCATATCAGGGATTGCCTTTTGTGAAAAAAAATTTAGGCCGGGTACCTTCGACTGCCTTCACAGTGACAGACCAAACTCTCATACACCAAATTGAATTGATTTCAGGAACCGGGAGATGGAAAAAGCAGCTTGGTCGGTCCTCTTACTCCCAAATTGGGGCACTGCGCGTGCACAGAGCAATGTGCTGTGACACCCTATATGAGTGGTGTCTTAACTAGTACTATTCCTATCAGTTTAATCCCTGTTACATACCCTATCCGGTCGAATTGATTAACCATTGTCGAATTAGCGAACCATTACGACATCATGAAATAATTTAGTTCTGAGCTCTGTACTTGCTTTGTATTGGAATTGATGGGGATTTTTTTAATTGTCTGCATCATTTCTAATAAACTATTAAGAGACTTTATTATGATTTTTTATTTTATGTATTAAAAACCCATACACCATATATAAAAAAAAGGTAAATTAATGTTTTTTCTATGAAATATTATCCAGCCGTCCGATCGCTTTTGGTCTGACCATAATGAAGCAACGGCCTTATCATCTGGGGTGTGGCAACATTGCCAACACACTCATAGAGGTGATGATTGCTTCATTGTGATACGCAAGCCCCTTCACCACAACAAGGTAACGATCACGAAGGGGAATTGACACTTGTATGTGCCTGTAACGGACCGTTACGCACACACTGCTCTGTTTAGGCGATATTCCCTTTTCTGACACACCGGCAGTTACTGCAAGCACCAATTTCCCGAACTGCAAGCACATGAATGCTCCAGACTCCCGAACCGGAAACAGTATACAGCCGAACAGGAAAAACCCTAGGAACAGTTTACACTCCTGGCAGTCGCACTGTAACCGCATACACTCCAATTCCCCCCAAGAACGAGACGACACTTCGCTTGAGGGTTAAGCAGACCACATGTACTGGCCCATACAGCCTCTTTTTATTCACATGTTCAGTCCAGAGGAATACCCCCTGGACTTCTACATTAACCAATCATAAAATAACAAAGGAATGACCCTCCCTCTGCCAGTGATATAATTACTAAACACAATGGACGAACTTATTATCACCGGCCGGAAAATATACAGTTTTATACAACGTTCTTAACTTCAAAACTATGCATGGGATTTCAATAAAAATTACCTATTCATCATCAATCCATTCAGGGGAACAACATATCCAAAAATGGTACGAGTTAGACCAGGGGTTCAGAAATGAGTAAAAAGTGTCTTTGTGGAACTGGTTTGGGCTGGAAAGCCATGCTGGCAGTAGGTCACAGAGTCCTCTGTACTGGAGACAACTGGGAAGTAATCCAATTATCTCCCAGGACAGAGGAAAACTCCATTGTGCGCATGTTAGTGAAAAGACACAAAAATACACAAATATACATAACTCCTATTATGCTGAACAGGACCCCCACATTCAGCCTATACCCAGATGGCTTGGATCCGAGCGCTCAGATGCCACAAACACAGTCACATTGCCATGGGGTTTAAGCTTAGCATGGGCTGATGAGAGGGGCCATAATGCTGGGGCAGCAGGTGGGCAACAAGACTTCTCCAGCACACAGGGTCCAGGTTGGTTTCGCCACATTTCTCCCCTTTTCCAAAAGGACTAACAAGGTACCTAATCTTCTGTCGGTTAGTGCCTTGGTTAGTCCAGCAACCCACCCACAAAACACAATCAGCAGTGCAGCCCCCCCACAACACTTGGTTACTGCACCTGGGACACTTTGTAGCCTGTTTCTGTCCAATGGCTCCACCATGGCTGTGTTGGGTACTGGTCTCCTGGATCTGTGGGTTGCTGAGTGGGCAGAGGCCAGTGGTACTCTGCCCTGGTGCCCGCGCTTCAGCTGGAGTAGCCTGGTTGGAGCCTAGCTGGGAAGAGGGGATAGTAGACTCCTCTCCCTGGACTTGGTCCTGCTGCTGGAGGGGGAGACCGACTGTCTCCCCTTTGGATAAACCTCCCTGCTGCTGGGGGACAGGACCGACTGTCCCTACCCCCTGTAGCCCAGGTGCAGAGACCGCGGTCCCCTCTGCCCCATCTAGGAGAATAAGGTCTCCCCTTTGGTAAATAAGCTGCTGCTGGGGAGAGGTGGTAAGAAGTGCCTCTCCCTGACATACTCTCTGCTGTTGGAAAGGGGGACCGACTGTCTCCCCTTTCGATACATTGTCCCGCTGTTGGAGAGTGAGACCAACTGTCTCTGCTCCCTGCAGGACGCACTGCCACTGGGGAGGAAGGACGGCACCTTCAGCTCCCTGTACCCCACTTGGCTGCTGGGAAGAGGGACCGACTGTCTCCTCTCCTAAGGGTACCCACTGCCGCTGGGGAGGAAGTGGAATGAAGCCAAAAAACGACAAGAAAAGCGCTCATAGGGTAAAAACGTATTAAAAGAGAGGGGCCTTTTTCGTGGCCTAGGTGGTTGCGCTCACCTGTGGGCATATAAATAGATGCCTTGGTGGTGGTGGTTTGCTGAGAATGGCTGGAATAGTGGGAGGGGATGCAGCCTAGTGTGTCCGAAGGTCCCTTTTAGGTGACTGGCTAGTTCACCCTCTTGGGTAGTAAACGATATATAGGAAATTGCTTTTTTGTTGCTTTTCAGCACACTTAGCGTACGGACATCATATTGGCGCAAAACCACGACCCGGAAAATAGGTTCGACAATATTTATTCTTTCAAAGACAACGCGTTTCGGGGCTCTGCCCCTTTATCAAGTCTACAAGATTAATATATAAAAAATAATAATAATAGTAATGATGTGTAAAAAAGTAAGATAATAATAATAGTGGTAGTATGTAAAAATATATATATATTATTATTTATATATATCACTTACATACATATAAAAGAATATACACAAGTTGGTATATGATGAAATATGTTGTATATAATGATATATAATTAATTTATAAATAGTTGGGTTAGCGTTAAAAGCGATAAATAACGTTACATTGTTGAGTTAATGTTGAAAGGCAGTAAATATAATAAGTTAATACAAGTATATTAGTATATTAATACAAAAAAATTAATACAAAAATACAAAAAGAATTATTTAGATAAATTAAAAGCTACAGTTGAATTAATAAAAATACATCAAATGTGGAATAAAATATAATATATAAAACAAAATGTAATTAAATATATAAATATGAATATTTGATTACCTGTGTTCTTCAGAATCGACGAACGAGAGGGAATAAAGTCAGAAGGATATATTCCTATAGATTGCCACTGTAAGTAATAGTGTGAAAATCGTGAAAAATCCTGATATATACCTATGGTTTATTGTTTTGTAAATAAATGTATGTATATTGTGAGACTCTTTAGTTATTTAATATCTATAGCCCTATTGGCTCAACAGAAAGATTCCATTTCTAGATTTAATGAATTTTATATACTTTTCTAACTAGTTTTAGGTTATCTATGTGTAGAAGCCGATACTTGTTTGTCTGTAAAGTTGAATATAAATGTGATTATAATATGATAATGATACTGGTGTCAAGTGATCTAAATGGCCTATTATTGTAGCAGTTATGAAGTGGTATGATGTTTTATTGTGATAGTTATGATATGACCTATAGTGGAGTAGTTACCTGCTGAGGGTTTCCAGAAGGATGCGACTCGCAGCGGCGCTAGGGGCCTAAGCACGTGTAGCGTGCTGGCCGTGAAGAGCGCGCGCTGCTGCAGTCCCGGCTTAACTCTGTGTGAGGGGCCGGGCCGGTGACGTAGAGGGGTGTGACCGGGGTGTGTCCGTAGCGGCTGTGCCGCTATGGAAGTGATCTGCTCGTACTAGCTGTAGTTAGTTGGGTGATGTAAATGGTTTGTATGGGATTTAGATCGGGTGATTTAACTAATGGATTGGATGGATGAAAAGGGTGAACTACCTATTGTACTAAATCAGATGAATTACCTGGTGGGTAGGTGGATGAGAGATGAATTGCCTAATGATGGGTTGGATGGATAGAAGAGATGAATAGCCTAATAAATTGGAAACAAAATTAGAAATAAAATAAATGGTGAAGTGTGATAAGTGATAAACCTAATGTGTTATGAGGTCGGGTGAATTAAATAAATAAACGAACTGAGAAAAAAAAAAAAAAAAAAAAATGATTGGTAGTATATTAGATGAACTGGATGAGCTTAACGGGAGAGGAACAATTATGTTATTGGTATGATGAAGAGTGGAGGATGTACTTAATGTTTAGTTAGTAGAGGTCTTCAGAACTATCAGTGGAGTTGGTAAATGTCATTTTTGAGGCCTAAAATTGTTGTTTTCTTTAAAAACAGTTGCTTTCAAGTGATTCATTGAATCCTTCAGGTTCCAGCGTGCGCAATTTAAAAATCCAGTACATTTCTCTCTTTTGGAGTGTACGAAATCTGTCAGAACAGTCTGCATCAACCTGTTCGATCGGTGTAATTTTGAGTTGAGCTGGATCTTTATCATGTCTTACCAAAAATGTCGAGATACACTGTGTTTCACGTATCCTTTTCTTATATTTGATCGATGTTTGTTTAATCTTTCCCGTAGCGTTTGGATTGTTCGGCCAACATATTGTGTTCCACATTCGCACTCGAGGAGGTAAATTACAAACGACGAGGCACAATTTAAAAAACTCTTGATGGCAAATTCTTCCCCTGTTTGGTTGCTTTTTATTGTTTTTTTCCGATGTGTAATATTAGTGCAACACCTACATTGTGTGTGGTTGCATTTATAACTACCCAGAATTTCAGGGAATAGTTGGTTAATTTGTTTATTTTGTGTTTTTTCTTTTGAGCTTACTTGGGGCCAGTAAATTCTTTAGTGTTTTCGCCCTTCTGAAGGTAATCTGAGCTTTTTTTGGGAGGTCTGGTTTAAGGTAGGGATCGTTTGCTAAGATGTACCAATATTTGGACAGGATGTTGCGCAGTTTCATGTGGTTATCATTGTATGTTGTGATGAAAGATGTTTTATATTTCTTTGTCTCTTGTGTAGTGTTTGTCTTTTGCGACTCTCTAGACATTCTTCTTGTGTTAATTTCCCGCTCGGTTGAGTGCTTCTTTTATGATTCTATTGGGATATTTTTTATTTTTGAATCTCGATACCAGGGTGTTACTTTGTGTTATGAAATCGGCGGCAGATGAACAATTTCGCGGATTCTTTTGAACTGACTGAAAGGTATGTTTTGTTTCCACTTTTTGTAATGTGCGCTTCTGTAGTCTAAATAATTGTTACTGTCTACTTTTTTGAAAAAGGTTTTTGTTTTGATTGTACTTCCTTCAGTGAAGAGTAGGAGATCGAGGTATTCTATGGAAGATGGAGAACTGTTTGTTGTGAATTTGAGATTCCAGTTGTTGGTATTCAGATGTGTAATGAAATCTTTTGCCTCTTCCTCGTTGCCTTTCCAGATTAGAATCAGATCGTCTATATATCTCTTGTAAAGGATGATGTTTTTGCTCCATTTTGGTTGGTTATATATATATTCTTCCTCGAACTGGCCCATATATAAATTTGCAAAGCTAGGCGCGAGCGCGTACCACTAGCGGTGCCGCTTCGCTGCCTAAAGATTTTATTTTCAAATCCAAACACATTGTGTGTGAGGATGAATCTGATTGCGTTAGTGATAAGCGACGTATGGTCGGGGGATAGACGACTATCTTGAACCAGATATGAGTACGATGCTTGGATTCCGGCTTCGTGAGGTATATTTGAGTATAGGGAGGCGACGTCTAACGTGAGCCAATGATATGAGGAATCCCACGGGATGTCTTTGATGAGCGCAATCAGATGTGCCGAGTCTCGAAGGTATGATTTTAAGTTGATGACATAATTTTGCAGGTAAACGTCTACATAATGCGATAAATTACTAGTCAGAGAGTTAATCCCTGAAATAATGGGTCTCCCGGAGGTTTTTCTAGGTTCTTGTGGATTTTGGGAAGATGGTAAAATGTGGCTAGAGCGGGACGATCAATTAGTATAAATTTCTTTTCCTTTTTGTCAGGACGTTTGCATCTTCTGCTTGTTTTAATAGTATTTTCAATGCTTTCTGTCTTCATCTGAAGGATTCGTGGAGAGTAATTCGTAATAGGCGTTATCTCCTAGGATGTTCCATGCTTCTTGGATGTAATCATCTCTTGTTTGAATTACAATACCACCGCCTTTATCTGCGCTTTTTATTACAAGGTTTTCATTTTCCATAAGTTCCTTTAGCGCCTTTTTCTCTTCCTTATTTAGATTTGGTTTGATTTTCTCTTTATGGTTGATGTCTCGGATCTCAGCGGAGACCAGTGAAAAAACGTAGCTATATGATTACCCTTATGATGTGTGGGGTTAAAATTGGATTTTGGTTTAAGATCTGTATGCATGGTTATTGATGGCTCCAGAGGTACTGTTTCTGTCTCTGTACTTCTGCTGTCTTGTTTAGCTTTAAGGGCAAAGTGCCTTTGTAGAGTAATTTTTCTAATAAATGCGTTAAAATCTACAAATAACTGAAACTCATTGAACTTTCCTGTAGGGCAAAACGATAGACCTTTTTCTAATAGGGAGTGTTGTGCATTACTAAGATTTGCTTTGGCTAAGTCGAAAATTTTTATTGTTGTACAGCTTTTTGTCTCTTCGGGTCTTGTTGTTCCTTTAAGCTTTTCGGTTCGGTTGTTTTGGTGGCGAATTCTAGTTCTTTTGATTCCGCCTCTTCGGCCTCTTCTACATTTTTCTTTTGCGGTTGTTTGATTTTGGCTTGAAAAATCTGTGATGATGGTGGTGGTCCCTGATGGTTGCTTGAGAGCGTAAGTTGCTTGCGGGGTCAGGGTCCCCGGAAGAGGTAAAAAGATACTGAAGTACAGTTGGTGTGGTCTGGGATTCTAGGTGAGTCGTCTTGGCTACTTGTATTGTAGGTAGTGAGTAGTGAATCTTCTAAAAAGAAGAATTTTTGTTGTCTCGGTCTTGTGATGATGAAAAGTGAGTGGGTGGTAGATTTAGTGGGCAGCCTTCTGGTAGATTAAGCATTGAGGGAAGATTTTGGTTTCTATGGGGAATGGTTGGAGGGGTGAAAAAGATCGGGGTACCTGAATTGTGAAGTATTGATGGCTGATCTGTTGACTTATTTTTATTTTTATTTATATTAATATTAATATAATTGTTTCGCTGCGAGTGATGCAGATATTTGGATTTGTAGTAGAATCCTCTTGTTTCTGTTGATGTATTTGTACTAGTGAGTGGGCCTTATGTGATTTGGCTCTATTGAAGTATTGCAGTCTCCAGGGTTTGGTTGGTTCTTGACTAAATCCTTTTTGTGTATTTGTTGTGGATTGTTCGACGATATTTTGTTTGGTCTTGGGCCTTACTGTTCTGTGCTCCGTTATTGTGGGTGAGCGGTGCGAGTGTTTATTTTCACTGGTGTTGTTATGTTTATTTTTATTTGACCAGAAATGTATGTTGTCTGTTCTAAAGTCTGCTCGATCTCTGTTTAATTTAGAGGTCTTTCTTTCTATTGTATCGCGTTCGAACTGGAGTAATCTAGTGGTTATTTGTCTGTCTAGTCGGACATAATCTGTGTGTTTTTTATGTTCTGACAGTTTCTCAGACTTCATTTTAATCTCATTTTTGAGATCTTGACATAAGGTTTCTCGTTTACTTATTAGTCGCACTATCATACCCTTTGCACATTCGAAGCATATAGTTATTCCATTCTCTAGTGAATGCTATGTCATTCAGGAATGGGCTTTTAAATCTGAGTCGTAGTCCCCGCGGAACTAGAGACTCTTTTAAATAGTTTTCTAGGAGGATCCAATCAAGATGATGCTGGATCTCCTCTTTTAGGCTAGCTTCCAATGTGAGGAAAAGTTCTGAGAGTTCTTTTACACTGATTTGTTGTCCATTTGGTGGATTAGTTGTTGTTTCTTCTTTCTGTATTTCATCAGTCGGTTTTCTCGTCCAGATATTCGTTAGTTTCTTGCGCTCTTGTAGTCTATTTGCGCAATAATCCATCTTTTATTGGAGAGTTCTTGTAGTCACCTAGAGCCGCCGTATCTCCGAGTGCGTTTATTCACTCTTTCCCGAAAGAATTCGGGGCAATACAGTGGAATGAAGCCAAAAACGACAAGAAAAGCGCTCATAGGGTAAAAACGTATTAAAGAGAGGGGCCTTTTTCGTGGCCTAGGTGGTTGCGCTCACCTGTGGGCATATAAATAGATGCCTTGGTGGTGGTGGTTTGCTGAGAATGGCTGGAATAGTGGGAGGGGATGCAGCCTAGTGTGTCCGAAGGTCCCTTTTAGGTGACTGGCTAGTTCACCCTCTTGGGTAGTAAACGATATATAGGAAATTGCTTTTTGTTGCTTTTCAGCACACTTAGCGTACGGACATCATATTGGCGCAAAACCACGACCCGGAAAATAGGTTCGACAATATTTATTCTTTCAAAGACAACGCGTTTCGGGGCTCTGCCCCTTTATCAAGTCTACAAGATTAATATATAAAAAATAATAATAATAGTAATGATGTGTAAAAAAAAGTAAGATAATAATAATAGTGGTAGTATGTAAAAAATATATATATATTATTATTTATATATATCACTTACATACATATAAAAGAATATACACAAGTTGGTATATGATGAAATATGTTGTATATAATGATATATACAACATCGGCTTCTACACATAGATAACCTAAAACTAGTTAGAAAAGTATATAAAATTCATTAAATCTAGAAATGGAATCTTTCTGTTGAGCCAATAGGGCTATAGATATTAAATAACTAAAGAGTCTCACAATATACATACATTTATTTACAAAACAATAAACCATAGGTATATATCAGGATTTTTCACGATTTTCACACTATTACTTACAGTGGCAATCTATAGGGAATATATCCTTCTGACTTTATTCCCCTCTCGTTCGATCGATTCTGAAGAACACAGGTAATCAAATATTCATATTTATATATTTAATTACATTTTGTTTTATATATTATATTTTATTCCACATTTGATGTATTTTTATTAATTCAACTGTAGCTTTTAATTTATCTAAATAATTCTTTTTGTATTTTTGTATTAATTTTTTGTATTAATATACTAATATACTTGTATTAACTTATTATATTTACTGCCTTTCAACATTAACTCAACAATGTAACGTTATTTATCGCTTTTAACGCTAACCCAACTATTTATAAATTAATTATATATCATTATATACAACATATTTCATCATATACCAACTTGTGTATATTCTTTTATATGTATGTAAGTGATATATATAAATAATAATATATATATATTTTTTACATACTACCACTATTATTATTATCTTACTTTTTTTACACATCATTACTATTATTATTATTTTTTATATATTAATCTTGTAGACTTGATAAAGGGGCAGAGCCCCGAAACGCGTTGTCTTTGAAAGAATAAATATTGTCGAACCTATTTTCCGGGTCGTGGTTTTGCGCCAATATGATGTCCGTACGCTAAGTGTGCTGAAAAGCAACAAAAAAGCAATTTCCTATATATCGCTGGGGAGGAAGGACGGCACCTTCAGCTCCCTGTACTCCACTTGGCTGCTGGGAAGAGGGACCGACTGTCTCCTCTCCTAAGGGCACACACTGCTGCTGGGGAGGAAGAACGGCACCTTCAGCTTCCTGTACCCCACTTGGCTCCTGGGAAGAGGGACCGACTGTCTCCTCTCCTAAGGGTACCCACTGCCGCTGGGGAGGAAGGACGGCACCTTCAGCTCCCTGTACCCCACTTGGCTGCTGGGAAGAGGGACCGACTGTCTCCTCTCCTAAGGGCACACACTGCTGCTGGGGAGGAAGGACGGCACCTTCAGCTCCCTGTAACGCACTCGGCTGTTGGGGAGAGGGACCGACTGTCTCCTCTCCTAAGGGCACACACTGCCGCTGGGGAGGAAGGACAGCACCTTCAGCTCCCTGTGACGCACTCGGCTGTTGGGGAGAGGAACCGACTGTCTCCTCTCCTAAGGGCACACACTGCTTCTGGGGAGGAAGGACGGCAACTTCAGCTCCCTGGGACTCGCTCGGCCACTGGGGTCTCTCCCCCCTGGCCCACCCTGCTTTAAACTGCAGGTACTCTCCCATTTTCCTCTTCACGAGCTGCACGACTCTCTCTGAGGGGTTGGATCCATATACAGCCAGCACCGCATTAACCTCTCTGTCCAACTGCTCCTGAGTGTAGCTGGACGCCATGCTTGCCCTGCTGAATTTAGTCCTTTTTTTTGATAGGGGCGCTGTACGGGTACTAGCGCTGCCCTCAAGTTGTAATCCAGGAACTGGTGTAGCCTTGTAGCTGTCCTTCTGGGCCGTAGGAATGATCCCGTCGCTTGCCACCAATTGTAACGGACCGTTACGCACACACTGCTCTGTTTAGGCGATATTCCCTTTTCTGACACACCGGCAGTTACTGCAAGCACCAATTTCCCGAACTGCAAGCACATGAATGCTCCAGACTCCCGAACCGGAAACAGTATACAGCCGAACAGGAAAAACCCTAGGAACAGTTTACACTCCTGGCAGTCGCACTGTAACCGCATACACTCCAATTCTCCCCAAGAACGAGACGACACTTCGCTTGAGGGTTAAGCAGACCACATGTACTGGCCCATACAGCCTCTTTTTATTCACATGTTCAGTCCAGAGGAATACCCCCTGGACTTCTACATTAACCAATCATAAAATAACAAAGGAATGACCCTCCCCTCTGCCAGTGATATAATTACTAAACACAATGGACGAACTTATTATCACCGGCCGGAAAATATACAGTTTTATACAACGTTCTTAACTTCAAAACTATGCATGGGATTTCAATAAAAATTACCTATTCATCATCAATCCATTCAGGGGAACAACATATCCAAAAATGGTACGAGTTAGACCAGGGGTTCAGAAATGAGTAAAAAGTGTCTTTGTGGAACTGGTTTGGGCCGGAAAGCCATGCTGGCAGTAGGTCACAGAGTCCTCTGTACTGGAGACAACTGGGAAGTAATCCAATTATCTCCCAGGACAGAGAAAAACTCCATTGTGCGCATGTTAGTGAAAAGACACAAAAATACACAAATATACATAACTCCTATTATGCTGAACAGGACCCCCACATTCAGCCTATCCCCAGATGGCTTGGATCCGAGCGCTCAATATATCCGAACAGCGCTCAGATGCCACAAACACAGTCACATTGCCATGGGGTTTAAGCTTAGCATGGGCTGATGAGAGGGGCCATAATCCTGGGGCAGCAGGTGGGCAACAAGACTTCTCCAGCACCCAGGGTCCAGGTTGGTTTCGCCACAGTGCCTTTTTTTTTTGGTTTGTTTTTGCAGCCACAGTGCTGCACCATAGGACAGAAAAATTAGGCATGTACACATGCCTGAAAAATAATGGCATTGTTGCAGCCGCTATTGTAGCAGCGGCCGGAAAAATTGATGTTTTCCAGGCAGAAAAGTGACTAAAACATTGCGGCTTGAACCCTAGTTGGTGGTGAAGAATTCACGAAAGTCATCCGGTATGCAGACATTAAATACAGCAGCGTGGGGACCATTTTGAGGCCAAGGCATGTAATCAGGCCTTTTGTTGGTCAAACGTATCCCCCACTGTCAGTCCCTTCGGGATCCATGCCTCATTCATCTTTATGAAGGTGAGGTAATCAACACTTTTTTGACCGAGGCGACTTCTCTTGTCAGTGACAATGCCTCCTGCTGCACTGAAGGTCCTTTCTGACAGAACACTTGAAGCAGGGCAGGCCAGAAGTTCTATCGCAAACTGGGATAGCTCAGGCCACAGGTCAAGCCTGCACACCCAGTAGTGAAGGGGTTCATTGCTCCTCAGAGTGTCGATATCTGCTGTTAAGGCGAGGTAGTCTGCTACCTGTCGGTCGAGTCGTTCTCTAAGGCTGGATCCCGAAGGGCTGTGGCGATGAGTAGGACTGAAAAAGTTCTGCATGTCCTCCATCAACAACACATCTGTAAATCGTCCAGTCCTTGCCGCCGTGGTAGGAGGAGGATTACACTCACCTCTTCCCCTGTTAGATTCCCGTTGTGCTGTGACATCCCCCTTATAAGCTGTGTAAAGCATATTTTTTAGTTTGGTTTTGAACTGCTGCATCCTTTCCGACCTTCGGTAATTTGGTAACATTTCTGCCACTTTCTGCTTATACCGGGGGTCTAGTAGCGTGGCCACCCAGTACAGATCGTTCTCCTTCATCCTTTTTATACGTGGGTCCCTCAACAGACATGACAGCATGAAAGACCCCATTTGAACAAGGTTGGATGCAGAGCTACTCATTTCCCGTTCCTCGTCCTCACTGATGTCATTGACGGTCTGTTCTTCCCCCCAGCCACGTACAACACCATGGGTCCCAGATAGGTGACAACAACGAGCACCCTGGGGTGCCTGCTGTGGTTGGTCTTCCTCCTCCTCAAAGCCGCCACATTCCTCCTCTGACTCCTCTTCCTCATACTCCTCTTCCAGCGTTGCTGCAGGTCCGGCAAGCGATGATGACAAGGCTGTTTCTGGTGGTGATGGTGACCACAACTCTTCCTCTTCACGCTCATCTACAGCCTGATCCAGAACTCTTCGCAGGGCACGCTCCAGGAAGAAAACAAATGGGATGAGGTCGCTGATAGTGCCTTTGGTGCGACTGACTAGGTTTGTCACCTCCTCAAAAGGACGCATGAGCCTACAGGCATTGTGCATGTGTGTCCAGTAACGTGGCAAAAAGATTCCTAGCTCCGCAGAGGCTGTTCTAGCACCCCGGTCATACAAATACTCGTTGACGGCTTTTTCTTGTTGGAGCAGGCGGTCGAAAATTAGGAGTGTTGAATTCCAACGTGTCGGGCTGTCGCATATCAAGCGCCTCACTGGCATGTTGTTTCGCCTCTGAATATCGGAAAAGTGCGCCATGGCCGTGTAGGAACGCCTGAAATGGCCACACACCTTCCTGGCCTGCTTGAGGACGTCCTGTAAGCCTGGGTACTTAGACACAAAACGTTGCACGATGAGATTCAACACATGTGCCATGCACGGCACATGTGACAATTTGCCCAAATTTAATGCCGCCAACAGATTGCTTCCATTGTTACACACCACTTTGCCGATCTCCAGTTGGTGCGGGGTCAGCCACTGATCCACCTGTGCGTTCATGGCAGACAGGAGTGCTGGTCCTGTGTGGCTCTCTGCTTTCAGGCAAGTCAACCCCATGACAGCGTGACACTGTCGTATCCGGGATGTGGAATAACCCCTGGGGAGCTGAGGGGATTCAGTTGATGTGCAGCCAGATGCCGCAGCAGAAGAGGACTCAACCGAGGAGGATATCGAAGAGGATGGAGTAGGAGTAGAGGAGGTGGCAGTAGGTCTGCCTGCAAGTCGTGGTGGTGTCACCAACTCCGCTGCGGAGCCACGCATTCCATGCTTGTCAGCCGTCAGCAGGTTGACCCAATGCGCAGTATACGTGATATATCTGCCCTGACCGTGCTTTGCAGACCAGGTATCAGTGGTCAGATGGACCCTTGCCCCAACACTGTATGCCAGAGATGCCATGACTTCCTTTTCAATGACATGGTAGAGGTTTGGGATTGCCTTTTTTGAAAAAAGATTTCGTCCGGGTACCTTCCACTGTGGTGTCCCAATAGCGACAAATTTTTTGAAGGCCTCAGACTCTACCAGCTGGTATGGTAAAAGCTGGCGGGCTAAGAGTTCCGTCAAGCCAGCTGTCAGTCGCCGGGCAAGGGGGTGATTCTGTGACATTGGCTTCTTACGCTCAAACATGTCCTTGACAGACACCTGACTGTGGGCAGATGAGCAGGAACTGCTGAAGGTGAGAGATGGAGTGGCGGGTGGTTGAGAGGGGGCAGGGAGGACAGCAGTGGTTGACGTGGCTGAAGATGCTGGACCAGGAGGAGCATGGTGGCTTTGAGTTTGTGTGCTGCTTGTACTCATGTGTTGATCCCATAGGCGTTTGTGATGTGAGATCATGTGCTTTAGCAAAGCAGTTGTACCAAGGTGGGTGTTGGACTTCCCACGACTCAGTTTCTTTTGGCACAGGTTGCAAATGGCATTACTGTTATCAGAGGCAGACACACAAAAAAAAATGCCACACTGCTGAGCTTTGCAATGACGGCATTCTGGTGGTGGCAACAGCATGCGTTGACTGGCGTGCTGTCTGGCTGACCCCAGGTGCCGATACATGCTGTCTGACTGTGCCACTAACTCCTTGCGACGACCTTCCCCTGCTTCCAACTCGTCTCCTCATTCTCTCTGTCTCCCCTTCTGAATTTTCCCCCTCTTATTCTCTTCGAGCAGGCACCCACGTGGCATCCGTGGACACATTGTCATCATCAACCGCTTCACTTGTATCTGACACCTCAGCAAAGGAAGCAGCAGCGGGTACAACATCATCATCATCACACTGTACGTCCATGTGTGTAATCCTGCCTGACTGAGGCATATCACCGTAATCTACATCATCTGGCAATAATGGTTGCGCATCACTAATTGCATCCAACTGATGTGTAAATAAGTCCTCTGACGGATCAAGTGAAGCGGCTGTGGTGGTGGTGGTGGCGGCGGGCGGGCGGGTGCGTGGTAACTTGAGAGCAGGTGACAGAAGCTGAGCTGGAGGAGTATGGTGTGTCAAGGTTCTTAGCGGAAGCTGTTGAAGATTGGGTGTCCTGTCTAAGCCAGTCAACTATGTCCTCAGAATGTTTCGGGTTCAGGGTACGTGGCCTCTGAACACTGGGCATTATTCCAGGGACAGTGGAAATCACAGCACCACAACCACGACGGCCCCTGCGGGGTGGCCTGCCTCTGCCTGTCATTTTTTTTTAGATAAGTGGTACTACGCGTGCTAGGTACTGTGCCACCCGATATGAGTGGGGGGCACTGGCAGTGGGCACACTACAGTCAGTGGAAGTGGGCCTGACACACACTGGCAGCAGGCAAGCAACTTAATTTTAGACTACTGTCTAAAAATTAAATGCCTTATTTATCGGCAAGCTTCTGTGCCACCCGGTATCAATGGTTGGCACTGGCAGTGGGCACACTACAGTCAGTGGAAGCGGGCCTGACACACACTGGCAGCAGGCAAGCAACTGAATTTAGACTACTGTCTAAAAATTAAATGCCTTATTTATCGGCAAGCTACTGTGCCACCCGGTATCAGTGGTTGGCACTGGCAGTGGGCACACTACAGTCAGTGGAAGTCGGCCTGACACACACTAGCAGCAGGCAAGCAACTGAAATTAGACTGTGTAAAAATTAAATGCCTTATTTATCGGCAAGCTACTGTGCCACCCGATATCAGTGGTTGGCACTGGCAGTGGGCACACTACAGTCAGTAGAAGTGGGCCTGACACACACTGGCAGCAGGCAAGCAACTGAATTTAGACTACTGTCTAAAAATTAAATGCCTTATTTATCGGCAAGCTACTGTGCCACCCGGTATCAGTGGTTGGCACTGGCAGTGGGCACACTACAGTCTGTGGAAGTGGGCCTGACAATCACTGGCAGCAGGCAAGCAACTGAAATTAGACTACTGTCTAAAAATGAAATGCCTTATTTATCGGCAAGCTACTGTGCCACCCGGTATCAGTGGTTGGCACTGGCAGTGGGCACACTACAGTCTGTGGAAGTGGGCCTGACACACACTGGCAGTAGGCAAGCAACTGAAATTAGACTACTGTCTAAAAATTAAATGCCTTATTTATCGGCAAGCTACTGTGCCACTCGGTATCAGTGGTTGGCACTGGCAATGGGCACACTACAGTCTGTGGAAGTGGGCCTGACACACACTGGCAGCAGGCAAGCAACTGAATTTAGACTACTGTCTAAAAATTAAATGCCTTATTTATCGGCAAGCTACTGTGCCACCCGGTATCAGTGGTTGGCACTGGCAGTGGGCACACTACAGTCAGTGGAAGTCGGCCTGACACACACTAGCAGCAGGCTAGCAACTGAAATTACACTAAAGTGTAAAAATTAAATGCCTTTTTTTGATGCAAAGTACTGTGCCACACGGGATGACAGGGGTGGGCACACTACAGTCAGTGGAAGTCGGCCTGACACACACTGGCAGCAGGCAAGCAACTGAAATTACACTAAAGTGTAAAAATTAAATGCCTGTTTTTGATGCAAAGTCCTGTGCCACACGGGATGACAGGGGTGGGCACTGGCAGTGGGCACACTACAGTCAGTGGAAGTTGGCCTGACACACACTAGCAGCAGGCAAGCAACTGAAATTACACTAAAGTGTAAAAATTAAATGCCTTTTTTTATGCAAAGTCCTGTGCCAGCCAGTATGAGTGGTGGGCACTGGCAGTGGGCACACTACAGTCAGTGGAAGTCAGCCTGACACACACTGGCAGGCAACTAACCTTAGATTAAAGTGTAAAAATTAAATGCCTTTTTTTGAACCAAAGTCCTGTGCCACATAGGATGACAGGGGTGGGCACTGGCAGTGGGCACACTACAGTCTGTGGGCCTGCAGCTCCTCACACACAGGCAGGCCAGGCAACTGCAATATGTATATAAAGGGAAAAAAAAGCAGACTAATGTTGCAGCCCTAAAAAGGGCTTTTTGGGGTGCTGTCAGGACGCTGTCCTTACAGCAGAGATCAGATGAGTCTTTCAGGACTGGAGTGGACACTGAATTCACTAGCCTAGCTAACGATTTCCCTATTAAATCAGCAGCAACTACACTCTCCCTCCTCTCACTAAGACTGCAAATTCCAAATGAATCTAAAATGGATGCTGTTCAGGAGATGGGAGGGTCTGGGAGGGAGGGTATGCTGCTGATTGGCTGGAATGTGTCTGCTGACTGTGAGGTACAGGGTCAAAGTTTGCTCAATGATGATGTATAGGGGGCGGACCGAACATCGCATGTGTTCGCCCGTTGAGGCGAACGCGAACAAGCTATGTTCGCCGGCGGATAGTTCGGGCCATCTCTATCCCACAGTAGCAGGAAAGGATACAGCGTGGACTTAGGAACACACCAACACCAGAGGAAGCTTTCTTTCTCTCAGAGACTGCAAATAAGAAGCGCTCCAACCATAGTGAGGATCCGATGATTTCATCAAGCTTTTTATTACAAAGGTACTTACAAACAGATTCTTTTAAAATCACATTAAAAATCCCAGCGTTTATCCTCTCGCCCGACCCAGGTTTCGCTCCCAGAGCTTCGTCAGGGGCTCACATAATCCTCCCCCTCCCCCTTCTTTTTTAACCTGGTCACATTCATCCCACACCTGCATGTATTTAACAAATTCCTCTCCTCTCCTTCCTAGTGTGGAACGAGGGCAAAGCGAACCTGCTGACTAAAACCGCAAAAACTATAGACCTCTGTTCACATATAAGTTTTTGTTTTCGGAGCTAAAACATTTTTTTCATCTTAAAACAGCTTGCAAGTCGAAATCCACATTTAAACCCCATGGTTGCAGCGTTTTAAGTTCATAAATCCACTCACTTTCTTTTTTATTTATTTTTTCTAAAAAACTTCCTCCTCTCCAGTGGCCGCTTACTAGTTCTACACCCATGAATTTTAGTCCTTTTGGATTTTTTTGATGGAATTTTTTGTAATGTGCAGAGACTCCATGACTCTCCAATCCCTTGCTAATATTTCTTATATGTTCTTGTATTCTAATTTTTAGGGGTCTGATAGTACGTCCTACATACTGGAGGCCACATGGGCACTCCAGTACATAAACGACCCCTTTCCTGTTGCAAGACATCTCCCCTACCACCTCCAGTTCCGTCTTTTTCACATGACTATATATTTTCATTTCTTTTTGTGCCTTCTCATTTCTCCTACAATTCTTACAGGCACTGCAAAAACCACACCAATTAAAGCAATTTTTCTTTTTACTAATCTCTTCTAGTTGTATAGCACTTCGAACTAATTTATTCTGTAGATTGGGTGCTCTTCTGTATATAACATTAGGTTGTTCAGGGATCACAGACCCAAGCACTGGGTCATTCTTCAGAATGGACCAGTTCTTTTTAATTGCGTTTTTTAACTGCCTAGAACATTGTGTGAACTGGGTTATAAAGGAGAAACGGAAGTCTGGTATTTTTCTCAGATTTTTTGATGGAATTTTTTGTCAAAAAATTCCATCAAAAAATCTGAGAAAAATACCAGACTTCCGTTTCTCCTTTATAACCCAGTTCACACAATGTTCTAGGCAGTTAAAAAACGCAATTAAAAAGAGTGTGCCTTCTGATCCCATAAAGGACTGAAGTTGCAGCAGATGATTTGATGTGCCTGAAAAATCTGTCACCTTTGTGAGTATAATCTTTGCGCAACAAAGGGGTAGGAGCCTCACGGAACTTCACTTTTGTGTATCTTTTGACAAGTTGCAGGATATCAGAACATAGTATATCTGCAGACCTCGGCATTTTCTGAAAGGAGAGGTGAACTGTTTTTGGGACTTTCTATTCAAACGCGCGGTCTGAATCCTGTTTTTGAAATTGCAAGAGTGTTCAATACCCACAACACATTACGGACTCGCAGCGGTTGCTTTCGTAGGACTAGTGATATTTTCCTTTTTTTGTTACTTTACAGAACCACCTGGTCCTCTGGTGGTCGATCCCAGCAAATGGGACCACCAGACAAAACAGCGTCTGATGTACCTGTTTGATTTCATTTATTTAACCTCTACAGCCTGCCAGCGATTGATCAGCGCTGGCAGGCTGCAGTATAACTGCAGAGCCGCGCACCTCTGTGTGCGCCTGCGTTCACAGCAAATCTCGCGTCTCGCAAGATGACGCACGGATGTGTCCGGCCAGAACAACAGGACCGCCCAAAGGACGCATCTGTGCGTTAGGCGGTCCTGTAGCGGTTAATCCAGGTCTGGGAGGAGAAACCTCAGGAGAACATCCACTGCTTCATCAGGAGCATGCCCAGGTGTTGTAGGGAGGTCATACAGGCACGTACACACTACTGAGCCTCATTTTCTTGTCTTGAGGCATTTCCACTGAAGTTGGATCCGCCTGAAATTTGATTTTCCACTTTGATGTTGAGTATCATTCCAAAAACAGTGTTACCCACAGATCCCCATAACAGTGTAAGCCATAGACCGCCATAACAGTGTCATCCACAGATCCCCCATAATAGTGCCATCCACAGACCACCATTAGTTCAAAACCCACCAAAAGCACATCTTTTGGTTCAAAATATTTTTTTTCTTATTTTCCTCCTCAAAAACCTAGGTGTGTCTTATGGGCAGGTGCGTCTTATAGGGCGAAAAATGTACATATATATCAGTATATACTAAAAATAAGGGAAAAGCATCTGGTCAGGACTGGGTTCAAGGGGTTATCCAACCTTACCCCTATAATGCTCCCCAAAATGCCCAGGCCCCTCATACTGGTGATACTTACTTCCCCCTTCTCCTTGTCGCGGACTGCTATTAGCTGCATCCAAACCCTCCCCTGTCGCCACATGAGGGGCCTAGACATTTTGGTTGGTATTATAGGGGTTGTATAATCCCTTAAAGGAGCCAGGGATGCCCAACCTGCAGCCCCCCAGCTGTTGTAAAACTACAACTCCCACCATGCTCTACTGTAGGCTGTCCGGGCATGCTGGGATTTGTAGTTTTGCAACAGCTGGTGGGCCACAGGTTGAACATCCCTGGATTACAAGTAGGGTTGTTTAGGGTATCGAAGTTTCGATACCCATTCGATACTTTTCTCTGGTATCGAGCTTGATATCAGGATTGTTTTTTTATCGATACTGGGTTGCGCTACTGCACAGCCCAGTATCAGAGAACGTTGCTGTGCTGCTGTCAGCGCGGCCATGTTCTCGGCAGCACGGGGAGAAGGAGGCAGTCTCTTCCTCCCCTTGTGCTGCCGCTGCCACCAATAGCAGGAGAGGGGTGGCGGGCGCACTGGCCACCAATGACTAGTAACGTTTCATATATAAATACAGGCAGAAGAAACACACTGCCGGCACCTGCCTGTAACAGAGCCGCACCTGAAGGGTTAACTGCCGAGGATCGCAGCTCTCTGTCACAGGCAGGTGCCGGCAGTGTGTTTCTTCTGCCTGTATTCATATATCAAACGTTACTAGTCATTGGTGGCCAGTGCTCCCACCCCCTCCCCAGTATTAAAACATTGGTGGCCAGTGTGCCCCCCCTGTCCCCAGTATTAAAATACATTATTGGTGGCCAGTGCGCCCTCCCGCATTCCCCCTTCCCCCCTTCAGTATTAATATCATTGGTGGCAGTGGCCACAGGGTCCCCTCACCTCCTCTCTTCTGATCGGAGCCCCAGTAGTGTAAGCGTGGGGCTCCGATCGGTTACCATGGCAACCAGGACACTACTGAAGTCCTGGCTGCCATAGTCGGCTCCCTGCTGTTGTGTGCACAGAGCACAGGGCAGCAGGGAGAGTGTGAGATCCTATTCACCCTGATAGAGCTCTATCAGGGTGAATAGGATGAACATGATTCCAGGTTCTAGCCCCTGAGTTAATAAATAAACTGTAAAAAAAAATAAAAAATAAAAAAAGTTAAAAAAGTACACCAAAATATTAAGAATAAATCACCCCATTTCCCAATTTTACATATAAAATACATAAACAATAAATACATAAAATATTACATATCGCCGCATATCAAAAGACCAAACTATTAAAAAATCCTCTTTTATGCGGTGAATGCTGTAAAAGGAAGAAAAAGAAAAGAAAAAATGCACGATTCGCCATTTTCTTTTAGTCGCCTTGTCCCCCCAAAAAATAGGATAGGACTGTTGTATTATGAGCCGGCGGTTCCATAAAATGTAATACTTTTTTATGGTATCGATACCAAATCTAAATTTTGGTATCAAAACAACTCTAATTACAAGCAGGGCTGTGGAGTCGGTAGATAAATTTTCCAACTCCGACTCCTCAGATTTTGAAACTTCCGACTCCGACTCCTCTGTATTTAATATGCAAATACGAAGCTGTTCCACCAAGTTCTTCTAATCTCCTCTAGCACAGAGAGGTAGTTGAGCAGAAGCTGCTGCCTTCTCCTTTGTGTGCTGATCTTCTGCTGAAGATAGAGCAGTGGGAGGATCCAGGAAGGGGCAGGGGAAGGGGCATTTATTTTAAAACATGATTTTCCTAGTAGAATCCCATAGTCATGTTTAAAATTTAAGCTAACAATCTGAGTTTACATGTTTTATAGCCTTAGCTGAATGATAGCAGTTTTTCAAATGGTTTACAGCTTCAGTCTTGAACTATTGACTATCCATTCCCTTCACTTATACAAGTGTCTCCAGTTCTTAATCAGTTATCAGTGAGAGGCTAGGATAACCATGGGTTCCCTGTAACAGCAGACCACAAGACAATGGAAAGTGTAAGTATTGCCGCTCCTTAAAGGGACACTGACAGGCTGATTTTCCAGCTAAAGATATATATATACTGGTATTCATCAGAGAATTAGGAATAAAACTATACTAATGTTACCCCCAGTTAAGCTGTACTTGTGTTTAAAAAACATTTTAATCTGTATGCAAATTCACTATCTTTGTGCCCAATGGGGCAGCGTCTCCTGCGGCTTTGTGCCCAGCCGCGCCCGAAGTACAGCTTCCCAGCGCTGTTCCCTCTGTTATTATTCACTGCACTGGCCTTTTTTTTCAGGCTAGCCGAACTGAATTCCTGAGCAGGCGCACGTGTAGAGTGCTGGCAGCAGCCTCGTCTGGCTATGCTGAGGCTGTGCCAGCTTTCTCTCTTCCTCCTCGCTACCTAGTCCTGTCTAGTGCTGCCAGTACTCTACATGTGCGCCTGCCCCCTTGGGCACAAAGGTAGAGAATTTGCATATTGATTAAAACGTTTTTAAACACAAGTAAACCTCAACTGGGGGTAACAGTCGTCTAGTTGTATTCCTAATCCTCTGATGAATACCAGCAGATATATCTTTAGCCGGTAAATCAGCCTGTCAGTGTCCCTTTAACTGCATAGTAAAGCATATGAAAAGCATGCTTCTTTACGGTCACTTAATGTCTTTGTTTAGCGGTAACGTGACGCACTGCATGCATTGGCCTTTATTCTTACAGTAGAGAAGTAATTAATTATAACTTATAAATCTGAATTTGGACATTTAAACTTGCTTTTTTTTCATTCCAATTTTTTTTTATTCCAATTTAAATCTAGTAGGAGTCGGAGTCGGAGTCGGTCCATTTTTTGCCGACTCCGACTCCAGGTACCCAAAATTGCCTCCGACTCCTCGACTCCGACTCCACAGCCCTGATTACAAGTATAGCGCCATACATGTAATCTTTACCTACACACTACTACTGATCATTTCAATATGCCTCAAAAGTGGTTTTAAATTTCCTCTGCTGCTGGGTAAATTTAATCTAAACCACTTCAGCCCCCCTAGCTTAAACACCCTTAATGACCAGGCCACTTTTTACAATTCCGCACTACACTACTTTCACCGTTTATTGCTCCGTCATACAAATTACCACCCAAATGAATTTTACCTCCTTTTTTTCTCACTAATACAGCTTTCATTTGGTGGTATTTCATTCTTGCTGATAGTTTTACATTTTTTAAAATTTTACTTTTTTTGATGAAATTTTTGCAAAAATTAAATTTTTCGCTTTCTGTTGTAAAATGTTTCAAATAACACTATATTTCAATTTAAATTTTTCTCTAAATTTATTGTTCTACATGCCTTTGATAAAAAAAATGCAATAAGTGTATATTTATTGGTTTGGGTAAAAGTTATAGGGTTTACAAACTATGGTGCAAAAAAGTGAGTTTCCGCACTTTGACTTTCTGAGCACCTGTCCTGTTTCCTGACGTACTACAATGGCCAGACAGTAGAAACACCCCATAAGTGACCCTATTTCGGAAAGTAGACACCCTAAGGTATTCACTAAGGGGCATAGTGAGTTCATGGAATTTTTTATTTTTTGTCACAATTTAGCGGAAATTGAAATTTTTTTTTTTCAAAAAATTTCATTTTCTGCTAACTTGTGTCAAAAAATAAAAACCTCCATGAACTCACTATGCCCCTCAGCGAATACCTTGGGGTGTCTACTTTCTAAACTTGTGAGGTTTTTCCACTGCCCTGGCGTTTGAGGGTCTCCGCAATCATTACACGTATGGTCAAAATTAGGAGTTTTTGCTATCCTCCTTATATTGAGCATACGGGTAATGAGATTTTTTTTTCCGTTCAGCCGCTGAGCTGATAGAAAAAAATGAACGTCACAGATTTCTTCATTCACATTGATCAATGTGCATGAAAAAACCTCTAAAAAATGTGCAAAAAAAAAAAAGAGGGGAAAGCTGTAAAGCTGCGATCATTAAGGGACCCTTAGGCCTCATTCACACGTCCGCAATACTGTTCCGCAAAATTTTGTGGAACGGAATTGTGGATACATTCAATTCTATGGGGACAGACTTTGTCCTGCTCGGATCCGGAATTGCGGATCCGCAAAAATATAGAACATGTCCTATTCTTGTCCGCAATTGCGGACAAGAAAATACATTTTCTATATAGCTCTGGCAATGTGCGGATCCGCAAAATGGGAAAAGCAGATTGCCGGTGTCCGCAGTTCTGCGGATCCGCAAAACACATACGGACGTCTGAATGAGCCCTATAGGGGGTGATCAGTGACGGGGGGGGTGACATGGGTGATCAGGGGTTAATCAGTGACGGGGGGGGGGTGTGTGGTGATTGGTGCACACTTTTTTTTTTTCCCCTATGGTGGTGCAGAACGGATGTGGACGAAAACTACGGCCATGTGCATTAGGGCTTGTGTGTGCAAGACTTAAAGGGTCCGCAACCCGCAAGATACGGAGAGGATTCACATACTGGAAGCCCACGAAAGCACTACAAAGTGTCCTATTTTTTTGTGGTGCCAACCGACTCTTTAGGATTGCAGACGCATTCAAGTGAATGAGTCCGCATCTGCAAACAGAGTGCACACGGACTGCATCTGTGCATCGTGGACCGCTATTTATGGTCCACAGCAGGGGCACGGGGCACACACGTTCGCGTGCTCGAGCGCTTATCCGTATATATTTGTGTACCTCTCCTCCTAGTATTGTATAATAAACTGACAAGAGGGTGTTCTAATGATCATCTAACCTGCCACCGGTGTTCTGCCGAAAGTCTATAGTTTGCCAAAAGTCTATAGCGGAAGTCACGTGGCGCGCTGCGCAAGCGTGCTTCCGTGAATCATTCCTGCAGCTGTATTTTAATGGAGATTACTGTCACTTTAAGAAGTCTCTATAACCTTAACCCTGGGTTCAGACCTGAGCGTTCCAAAAACGCGCGTTTTACGCGCGTTTTTGACGCGCGTTTTTTTGCGCGTTTTTGCAAATAGGAAACGCGCGTTCGTACACGCGTTCTTGTGATTGACTACTGTGGTGTCAATCACAAAACGCGCGTCAAACGCCCCAAAAGAAGCTCAAGTACTTGTTTATGCGTTAGCGCTTTACAGCGCTGCTCAAACGCGCTGTAAAACGCTCAAGTGTGAACCACTCCCATAGGGATGCATTGGTTTTAATCTGTTGAGCGTTTTACAGCGCGTTTGAACGCGCTGTAAAACGCTCAGGTGTGAACCCAGGGTAAGGGTGAGCGAACTACTGCAATGGAGCCAGCAGGAATGATTCGCGGAAGTACGCTTAGAGCCACGGTAGGGACATATTACGGCCCAGTGCGCAAGCGCCTAGGGGAGATCAGATGGCCATTTTTTCTGTTAGATGAATATATATATATATATATATATACGCATTATATAGGGTGGTCTGCCCAGACCGCCCCAATGTACTGCGTAGATAGCCCCCCCATATACTGGGCAGACCACCCTATATAATGCGTATATATATATATATATATATATATATATATTTTCATCTAACAGAAAAAATGGCCATCTGATCTCCCCTAGGCGCTTGCGCACTGGGCCGTAATATGTCCCTACCGTGGCTCTCCAGCGCATGCGCAGTGTCCCGTGTGCAGCCAGAATTGCGATGTGAGATTTTCCCATCATTTGCCCTTTTGCCTTTTGCGCATGCACAGATCGTCCAAACGCCAGGAACGCCTACAACGTCACTTGCGGCGCGACAGGTAGGGAAATCGCACGAAGTAGGGAGATACCACGTTACACCGGTGTTCTGCCAAAAGTCTGTAGTTTGCCGAAAGTCTATAGCGGAAGTCACGTGGCGCGCTGCGCAAGCGCACTTCCGCGAATCATTCCTGCTGGCTCCATTGCAGTAGTTCGCTCACCCTTAAGGTTATAGAGACTTCTTAAAGTGACAGTAATCTCCATTAAAATACAGCTCCTACAGCTCCAAACGCCAGGAACGCCTACAACGTCACTAGCGGCGCGACAGGTAGGGAAATCGCACGAAGTAGGGAGATACCACGTTACACCGGCTCTCTTGCCGCGCCTTCCCTAGCAGACTACAGCATAAACACAGTATGCGCGCACAGTGGATACCTAGGTTGCTAAGCAGCGGTTTGAGGCCTCCTTGACGTACGCGCCGCATTACGTATTACGCAAAACATTTTGTGAATGTCCCCTTTCGGCTTCGGTACAGCGCTCATTTCATTCCCGCCCCTCTCCGGGTGCAGCGTCACGTGGTTACCAGGAGCCGCCGGTGAGTGAGATCACGTGATGCCATTAGCCTCTGTCCGTGTCAATATCTATATAATGGCGTTTATCCTATGTTTGTATTTTATTTTAATGGGGAAGGTTGTGCAGCCGCAGTTATATCACGCCCTGGTGCTAGCAGGCTCTAATTTACCTGACTATTAGTGCATTGGCTGTAGTCACCTGACTGTTCGCTGGCTCCATGAAATATATAAAGAAATCAGCACCTAAAGGAGTCTTCTGCATTTGTGTAATAGGCGTAATTGTATGTGCTGAAGTCTGCTATCCGTGCCTTACTAATGTATGTAGTTAGCCACAGACGTCGGGCTCCCGTAACCCATTATCTCTTCAGGGCCCTCAGTAAAGATCCCACATGTTGGATGTTGACCAGTTAGATTTAGTTTCTCCTGACAGATATTTGGATTTACTGCACACACACAAACACTTTGCTGATGGGGGGTTATTCCAGAGGTGCCCACTCACGATCTCTTCCCCTGGTTCAGTGGAGTGTATAATTTCCATGGTGCACAGATCTGCAGTCAGACCAAAGGAGAACAAAGGGATCGGGCTTTGAAATTCAGTCTCTGTCGGGAGAGTCAGGATCTCCCCATTCACATTAGGCTACATGCACATGACTGTATGTTTTGCGGTGCACAAAAAAAAACCAGATCTTTTTTTGCGCATCCATTGTAACAATGCCTAAAACGGACAAGAATAGGACATGTTCTATTTTTCTTGCAGGGCTACTGAACGCACAAACTGATGTGGACAGCACACGGTGTCTGTCCACATTTTTTGCAGACCTATTGAAGTGAATGGGTCCGCATCCTATCCGCAAAAAAAACGGAACGGACACTGAAGCAAACATCGTTCGTGTGCTTGTAGCCTTCGGCCTTTTGCACACGGACGTGTGCGCCCCGTGCCCGTGCTGCGGGCCGCAAATTGCGGCCTGCAATGCACAGGCACCGGGCGTGGGGCAGCCGCAGCGGATCTGCCCGTTTCGCAAAAAGATAGGACATGTTCTATCTTTTTACGGAACGGAACACCATGGAAGCACTCCGTAGTGTTCTGCCATTCCGTACCGCATCTCCGGACCCATTGAAATGAGTGGGTATGTATATGCATCCTTGATGCGGAATTGCCACGGAATGGTGCCCGTGTATTGCGGATCCGCAAATGCGGTCCGCAATACGGGCACGGGTCACACACGTCCGTGTGCAATAGGCCTTAGACTGTTGGCCGCTGCTTCCTGGTATCTCCATGTTGAAATGAAGATGCAAGCTTGGCCTCTCTGTGATTGTATGTTAAAGGGGTTCTCCGGGCAATTCAGCTAATTGGTACTTTATACTTACCTGTGGAAGGAAAATCCTTTAGCTAGTACTTGCCCGTCCCTTGCTCCTCTGATGCCACCACATTGACACAGGCAGTGGGCTCTTCTGCCTGGATGTGTGCACTTCTTTTCCTGTTTATTCAGCAGTAAGGTATCTAGAATCGCAGAGTTTAACTCCTATGCAAGAGGGATCCTCCTGAATGATCCGAGGCTGCTGCACATAGGTTCCTGTGGAGAGCCTGTGGCAGGGCTCTATAGGAACATAGTGTAAACCCCATAGACCCTAATGCAAAAATTCCCTAGAAGAACTATAAAAAAAAGGTTAAAAAAATTATATATATATTTTTTTTTTTTTTCTTCAAATCACCCCCTTTCCCCAAAATAAAAATACATAAAAAAAAATATGGGCATCACAGCGTGTAAATTGTAAAATATACAAATATTTATCCCAATGGTTGTTCCACCGTTTTTTGGTCGCGTCACCTTCCACAAAACAAATGAATAAAAAATGATCAAAAAGTCATACCCTGCAAAAAAGGAGCCCTCACACAACTCCGTACACATAAAAAATAAAAAAGTTGTTGGGGTCAGAATATGGTGATGCAAAGAAAAAATTAGTTTTTTCAGCTGTATGAACGGAAGGCACGTGCATGCCCTCTCACTTCTCTCTTCCTGCTCGACATAGCATCAGCGAACAGGATGAGAGAATGGAGAGGGCACACGTGCACTGCGCGTACCTTCCCTTCATACAGCTGATCAGCAGGGGTGCAGGTTGTTGGACCCCCGCTGATCTCTTATTGACGACCTATCCTGAGAATAGGTCATAAATATTAAAAGCCTCGAGAACCCCTTTAAAACGCAAAAAAACCTATAAATATGTATAGTTGTAATCGTACTGACCTGGAAAATGAAGGTAACAGGTCAGTTTTGTCACATGAGAAACTCTAAAAACTAAACCCTAAAACTCTGACAGAATTCTGTCCTAACCTATTCTGTCCTAACCTATTCTGTCCTAACATACAATACAAAACACACAGGGTAAGGGCTTTTGCACATGACCGTTGTTCTGGTCCGCATCCGCGCACTCCGTGTGCTGTCCACATCTGTTGCTCTGTTCCGTAGCCCCGCAAAAAAAATATAACATGTCCTATTCTTGTCTGTTTTGCAGACAAGAATAGGCATCTCTATAATGGGCCGCCTGTTCCGTTATGCAAATTGCGGGAGGCACATGACCGGCTTCCGTGTTTTGTGGACCGCAAAAAGCGGAACAGTCGTGCATGAGGCCTAAGGCAACTTTCACACCTGCGGCACTACACTCCGGCCATGTGATCCGGCAGAGAATGCAAGGAATTGGCCGGACGCAGTGGTTTGTGTCCCGCCGATTCTCTGCATTTTTGCCCGATCTCTGCCAGACCCCATTATAGTTAATGGGGCTGGAGGGCATTCTGTCTGCATCCAGCAGTCCTGGAGCATTCCGGCAGGCTGTTCTCTGCTGGAACAGCCTGCCAGAATCAATAACTCAGATGTGAAGGTAGCCTTATATTGGTCCACATACCTTTTACATCCAGTGATTTCTCCTTTGATGTAGGTGTTCTATATCCTCATTTTCTCCTTTCAGACCACACCGCCATGATGATTTCCTTCAGCCATCTCTTCTCTCTGCAGAGTTTGACAGACAGACATCTTAGTTTCCTAGTTTTCCATCATCCTCCCACCTTTTTGAACACTCCATTCTGCCACCCCCAATACTGTTCCCACTGTGCTCCCTATACTAGTTACACACAGATAGTTCCGCTTTAATAATTGGCACACATTGTCCTAAAAAATAACTGCGCCCAGGAAACAGTGCTCCTGACACTAATAGTGTAAACATAATGTTTCCCAAAAATAATTGTGCTAAGCTGATACCATGCCAGGGTGCCCCTCAAATTCCCACCAATAGAAATAATTATCTAGCAGACAACACGTAATAGTAATAATGTCCCCACTGTGCCCCAGAAGTAATAATACTCCCCCAGTGCTCATACTAGTTTTCATGTTCCTCATAGTCCCTCAACTGTAATTAAACCCACCATAATGCCCTCTGTAGTAATATTTCTCTTTATGTGTTACAGTAGAAAAGTGCAAGTGCATAAAAATGTCCTGTTGTGTGCCAGTATAAAAAATATCTCCTCTTAGTGCCCCCTGTAGAGCCAATGTCCCCATAGTGCCCTCATAATGTGTGTCAATGCCCCCTACTTTGTGCCCAAAGAACCCTCTTAGTACCCACAGTTGAGCCAGGGTCCCCATAGTGCCCTATAATTTGCGCCAGTATAAAATACTCCTATATCGTGCCCTAATGCCCCCATAATGTGTGCCAGTATAATGTCCCTATATAATGACCCCAATAGTGCTCCTATCCCCCCCTTCTCCATAGTGCCCCCCATGTGTGGCAGTATATAAGATAGGGTCCCCAGTAGATGCGTCGATAGTGCTCCACCCCCCCCTTCTCCATAGTGCCCCCCATGTTTGCTAGTATACAAGATAGGGTCCACATAGTGATCTTCCCCCTCCATAGTGCCCCCCATGTGTGCCAGTATACAAAATGGGGCCCCCATAGTGCTTATCCCCCTCCATAGTGCCCCCCATGTGTGCCACTATATAAGTTTGGGCCCCCCATAGTGCTCCTCCCCCTCCACAGTGCCTCACATGTGTGCCAGTAAATAAGATGGGGCCCCACATAGTGATCCTCCCCCTCCATAGTGCTCCCCCACGTGTGTCAGTATATAAAATAGGGCCCCAATAGTACCCTTCCCCCTTCTTAGTGTCCCCCATGTGTGTCAGTATTTAAAATAGGGCCCACATAGTGCTCCTCCATAGTGCCCCCCTTGTGTGCCAGTACATAAGATAGGGCCCCCATGAATGCCAGATAGGGCCCCTAGCAAACCGTAAATAAAAAATATAAACACATATACTTACCTCCTTGCGGCTTTCAGCGATACGATGCAGGCCTCTTCCGGGCCTGTGTCCCATGCTGTATGGCTCAGGCAGCACGTTGGCCTGAAGCCTATGAGAGGATCGGGGAAGGGAGATGTCCCTCCCCTACCCCACCGCAGCATCCATCTGTATCGCAGTCCTAAGTACAACTTGTCCTGCAAAAAACAAGCTCTCATTTCGGCTATGTGAAAAAAAATACAAAAGGTTTGGCTTTGGGAAGGCTGGGAGTAAAAAACGAAAATGGAAAACCGCACAGTCCTGAGTGCTGCCCTTAGCAGCACTCTCTGAAATGAGCGTTGCTAAGGGCCATCCGTCTCCTATTAGAAAAGGGGAGACGGGCTGTGCAGGCGCTGTGCTTCTGCTTCCCATGCTTCCCTGGGAGGCAGAAGGCTGGGCAAAGGAGTCTTAGGAGTTAAAATCACATTTATATTCCCCCTTTCTATGCAATCTAATGCTCCTTTACATTCACTGACCTGTGATCCCTGTAATAATAATTCATGAAGCAGCCGCCGGCTCACTGCGCACACTGCTTCTACTTCCGGCCGCTGCTTCATGAATTATTATCACAGGGATCGCAGGTCAGTGAATGTAACGGAAGTTACTCCATGTGCATTCTGTTTCCGTATGTCCTTATTTCCATTCCGCAAAAAAATAGAACATCTCCTATTATTGTCCGCATTACGGAGAAGGATAAGACTGTTCTATTAGGGTCCAGCTGTTCCGTTCCGCATAATACGGAATGCACAAGGACGTCATCCATATTTTTTGTGGATCTGTTTTTTGCGGACGGGAGCCAGGGAGTTTTTTTTTCTCCCTGGCTGTGACGCTCTGCGCTGTGATTGGACAGCGCTACAGCCAGGGAGAAGGAGACGCCCACGAAGAAAGACTGCGTCTCCTCCCCATTGCTCTGATGCTCAGTATTGGCATACTGAGCGCGAAATTTGCGGGGGGCCAAAACGGGGCACAGGAGCGCTGTTTTAAAAAACAGGCAGGGTGGCAGCACAGCAGGGGGTACCCCGCAGGTACAGATATTTGTCTCACTACAAACCCATGAAAGTTCCTCTTTAAATGCCTGGAGAACAGCTTTAACACTTCCTGACATGGTGATGTTTCTATTTTTGCATTTTCATTTTTTTCTCCCTGCCTTCCCATAGCCATAACTTTTTATTTTTACACTCACATAGCCATATGAGGGCTTGCTTTTTGAGAGAAAAGTTGTACTTTCTAATGGCACAATTTAATATTGCACATAATGTAGTGGGAAGCTGGAAAAAACTTCCAAATGTGGAATTGTGAGAAAATGCAATTCTGCCACAGTTTTTGGGAGTTTTGTTTTTTGCCTATAATGATTATTTTTTATTATTTATTTTAATTTTGGGGAAAGGGTCTGATTTGAATTTTATATGTATATTTGTAAAAAAACATTTTTTTAGGCTAGTTTGACGCTAGCGGCAGCCTTCTCTGGCAGTTTTATTCCGTCTGCCTCTCGGCATGTTTGCCATGCTCCCGCAGGAACTCTGGCCCGCCCCCATTATAGTCAATGGGGCCGGAGCAGACCTCCGGCCGCATGCGTGCACTAGCGTCAGCACGGATCCGCCAAGGTGTTCACCCACCAGAACAGCCTGCCGGAAAAGGCTGCCGCTAGTGTGAAACTAGCCTTACTTTTTTTTAGGCCCCCAAGTGGACCCCAACATGCAATCATTGGATTGCAATTTGTATATAGTAATGGAATTTTAAGCGTTACAATATTCAAAGATCTGTATATTTCAATACAGTGCTGCCATCTGCAGGCCTGAATTGGAATATACCAGTAGTAAGCCTATAAGCTTAGTACGCGCACTTTCTTATTACTGCAATGGAATGCCTTCCCTGATCTCAGCCCAGGGAGGCGTTCCTGCCCGGCAAACAAGTACTTCTTGGTTTTTGGACTTTCAGATGCCATGGTCACATTTGACCACGGCATCTGATGGGTTAAATATATGTTATCAACATTACTACCAATTTCAAACTTAAGCCCCGGGTGTCTGCTGTGTGAAACTATCACAACTATGGAACTATCTCTAGAGCGGGCTTCATCTTTAAAGAGCCAACACCTGCCATACATGTGCTACAGATGTTGGGAAGGGGTTAATGATGTGTTGGGGCCATATAGTCAGCACCAACTATAAGAACAAGCCCTAAATGTATCATCACAGGGAGTCCCTTTTAAACTATGGCATACAACATGGTGACTGGGACAGATTTTTAGGTCACAAAATCAGCCGTATATGAAGGCACTTTAAAGGGGTTTTCCGGGTTCAGAGCTGAACCCAGACATACCTCCATTTTCACCTAGGCAGCCCCCTTGACTTGAGCATCGGAGCAGTTCATGGTCTGATGTTCTCCTGTGCCCTGGGCTAAATTACGCAGGGCAAAGGCATTTTCCGGAGTTCGGGTGACGAACTGGGCTCTCCATGGGGCTGCCAGGATGTTGCCGTCACTGATGGGCTGGCTTTAGCGCTGCCCTGGCCTGTAAAACGGCTAGGGCAGCGCTAAAGCACACCCATTAGAGCCAGTGACGTCAGAAAACAGCTTCCGCCCGGCAGTGTGTTATTGTAAACAAAAGATGAGATGCTCCGATGCTAACATCAGGGGGGCTGCCTGGGTGAAAATATGGGTATGTCCCGGTTCAGCCCTGAACCAAGACAACCCCTTTAACTGTTGGACAAGCACGTTATTTCTTTAGTGGCGGACATATCTTACAATGTTTCACTTTTTTCACATTGTTATATTGCGGCCTTGTGCTAAAATAAAAAAAAATATATATATATATATATAAATATATATCAGGTTTTCCCCATCGTTCTGCACTCCCTACCCCATAATCGGAAAGTAACAGCAGAATTTTAGAATTTTTTGCAAATTTATTAAAAAGTAAAAAATAAAAATTTGCATGGACATAAGTTTACAGACACTTTACTATGACATTTAAAATTTAGCTCTGGGGGCTTCCCAGTTTTCTTAATCATCTTTAAAATGTTTCTATACCTTTATTGGACCTGTGGTACTGTAAATTCATTTGATTAGACAGGATTTGGGTCTCACAGCTGACAATGCATATCGGTGCAAAAACCAAGCCATGAAGAGGAAAAAACTGCCTGTAGAGCCCAGAGCTAGGATTTTGTGGAGGCACTTAAGGTTCCCAAGGGAATAGAGGTCTCCGTAGTTACTAAATAGAAGAAGTTTGGAACAACCAGGACTCATCCTAGAGCTGACTGTCCAAACAAACAAAGTAATTTGGGGAGAAGGACCTTTTTTAAAGAGAGGTGACCAGGAACCCAATGGTCACTCTGGCTGAGCTCCAAAGATTCTGTATGCAGATAGGAGAAAATTCCAGAAGGTCAACAATCACTGCAGTATTCCACCAGTCTGGGCTTTATAGAAGAATGACCCAAAAGAAGACTCTCCTCAGTGAAAGATACACAAAATCCTGCCTGGGGTTTAAAAAAAGCACCTAAAGGGCTCATGCACACAAATGTATTTCCTTGCAGTGTCAGTTTCCTTTTTTTTTTTTTTTGGACCGTATGCGGAACCATTCATTTCAATGGGTCCGCAAAAAAATGGAAGTGTGCATTCCGTTTCCGTATGTCCGTATTTCTATTCCACAAAAAAAACGAAACATGTCCTATTATTGCCTGCATTACTGACAAGGATAGTACTGTTGTATTAGCAGCCAGCTGTTCCGTTCCGCAAAATACGGAATGCCCACGGGCGTCATCCGTATTTTTTGCGGACCGTAAAATACATATGGTCGTGCACTTGAGGCTAAATGCAGTGGTGTAACATGCATTGCTAGTGCCTAGGGCAAGCAGAGTATTGCACCCCCTTTCATGTTGACACGCCCCTTTTTGTAGAACCACAACTAGCCGCGTATGGAGTAGAATCAGTGGATGACACCTCTTCATACACCTCTCGCACTCTGCTGCCGTACTATTGCATCTGGGGTCACAAATGGGTTCTATTCCCAATCCCATTTAGGCTTCATGCCCCTGACCAGTCGCACTTAGAGTAGTACAAGTAAAATTCTCAGTGGGGTTGGCCAGGGGCATGGGGCCTAAATGGGGATGGTTTAATAAGGAGGATTATTACTGTGGGGGGCCCTAAGTGGAGTCTGCACAGCAGGCTCATTAAACTTTTAGGCCCCTTGCAGACGAGCGTAAGCGGATTTGGTCCAGATGTGTTGTGGATGCGTTCGGTGAAAACTGCGCGATTTCGCAAGCAAGTACATTCAGTTTTGTTTGCGATCGCGTTCAGTTGTTATCGTGCGGGCGCGATGCGATTTAATGCGTTTTGCACAAGTGTGATAAAAAACGGAATCTTTACAAATAACATCACTTAGCAACCATCCGTGAAAAAAGGCATCGCATTGTTTGCGGATGCTATGTGATTTTCATGCAGCCCCATTCACTTCTGTGGGGCCAGCGTTGCGTGAAAATCGCAGAATATAGAACATGCTGCGATTTTCACGCAACGCACAAGTGATGCGTGAAAACCAACGCTCATGTACACAGACCCATTGAAATTAATGGGTCCGGATTCCGTGCGGGCGCAATGCGTTTGCATCACGCATTGCACCCGCGTGGAATACTTGCTCATGTGAAAGGGGTCTTACTCAGGCCGCCCCCCTCATGCTACAGCCGCCCGAGCGCTCTATTGAGAGCTTTTGGCGGCTGCAGCACTGCCCGGGCTGGTGCGTCCATGAAGGCACACTGCACGGGCACAGCATGAAGAGAGGGACTGACAGGAGGGAAGCGCTCCTTCTGGTGTAGCGTGGCTGAGCTCTGTCCGAGTCTGCGGGTACAGGAGCTTTTGTTTCCTGTACTGCGGACCGGACAGAGTTTGGCCATGCTACACTAGAGGTGGGGGTGGGAAAGAGAGTGACAAGGGAGGGAGGGGGTGAGAAAGAGAGTGCCAAGGGAGGGAGGGGGGGTGAGAAAGAGATTGACAAGAGGGGGAGGGGGTGAGAAAGAGAGAGACAAGGGTAGGGGCAAGAAAGAGTGAAAAGGGAGGGAGGGGGCGTGAGAAAGAGAGTGACAAGGGAGGGGGGAGAGATTGACATCCATCACACACACACAATGCAACCCTTACACACAAAGACAATGCACCCCTTGCACACATACACAGAAACACAATGCATCCATTACACACACTAAAACACAATGCACCCCTTAGACACACACACATCCCTTACATACACGGAAACACACCTTGCAGCCCTTTCACATACAAACACATTCACACAACGCATTCCGTACACACATTCAGAAACACACATTAGATTCTCTACAGCAACACATAACACATCCCCTACACACTTCACCCACTGTGAACAAACTCATGGGTGGAACATGTAGGTGGACTTATGGGTGGGCCTTATGGGCATACTCACCGTCAGGCCCTGGGGCCCAGACCTTGAGCTGTGTAAAGGGCCCCAAAAAATGGAGCTGCTTCCTGTTCTCCCAGAACATTGATTTTTGTGACCACAGTTACAAACAGCCTTCAGAGAGCCTGTTCTACACAAGACGAGTGGAGCCAGACTACAGCTAGAGCCCATCATCATCCTCATCTGGTTGTAAGTAGGCAATCTAGTATATTGTTCGTGACACTAGTCTCTAATATACCTCACATTAAAGCAGTGCTTCTCAATTATTTTCTGTCATGCCCCCCCTAGGAAGAAGAAAACATTTTGCGCCCCCCGCGCGACTGTAAATAGTATCATTTGTCTATAAAATTGTTATAAGTACACCAATCTCCCCACAGGTGAGGGCCATTAACCCCCCCCCCTCCCCAAATCATATGCAGGCTCCATTAACCCCCCCCTCCCACCCAAATCATGTGCAGGCTCCATTAACCCCCCAAATCATGTGCAGGCTCCATTAACCCCCTTCCCCCAATCATATGCAGGCTCCATTAACCCCCTCCCCAATCATGTGCAGGCTACATTAACCCCTCCCCCAAATCATGTGCAGGGTCCAGGCTTCCCCCTCCCCCAAATCATATGCAGGCTCACTCCCCCAAATTATGTGCAGGCTCTCCCCCAATAGGGTCCAGGGTCCACCCACCCACCCAATACTTACCTCCCTGGAAGCGCTGGATGCAGGCCTCTTCCGGCCTGTGTCCCACTCTGCTCAGGCAGCGCGATGACGCCATCGCGCCGCCTGAACCGCTCTGATAGGCTGCGGGCCTTGTGCCGGCAGCCTATCAGAGGAGCAGGGGAGGGAGACGCCTCTCCCTCCCCTGCCGCACAGCACAGCGATCTGTATCGCTGTCCAGAGGACGACGATACAAATCACTATGGAGATGAACGCTTCCACAGTGGAAGCGTTCATCTCCTGTCACCTGGAGCCCCCCTTTACGGAGCCTCACTATTTGAGAAACGCTGCTTTAAAGGGACACTATAGTCCCCAGAAGCACTGCAGCTTAATGTAGTGGTCCTGGTGTCTATAGCCTGTCCCTGAAGGCTTTTTAATGTAAACATGCACTGTATGCAGCACTGGCGTTAGGTAATATGGCAGATCATATGGGTGGGACATTGTGATGTCACATCCCCCATGTGACATCACAATGTCCCACCCATATGGGCAAACTTTTCTTTTGCCTAGGGCTGCAAAAATCCTTGCACCGGCCCTGGTCTTACTAGTACTAGTCACTGTGCAGACTCTACTTAACCACATCAGCCCCCCTAGCTTAAACACCCTTAATGACCAGGCCACTTTTTGCAATTCTGCACTACACTACTTTCACCGTTTATTGCTCCGTCATGCAACTTACCACCCAAATGAATTTTGCCTCCTTTTCTTCTCACTAATAGAGCTTTCATTTGGTGGTATTTCATTGTTGCTGACACTTTTACTTTTTTTGCTATTAATAAAAATTTAACGACATTTTTGCAAAAAAATTAAATTTTTCGCTTTCTGTTGTAAATAAAAAAAAAAAAAAAAACTACATTTCTATATAAATGTTTCTCTAAATTTATTGTTCTACATGTCTTTGATAAAAAAAAAAATGCCATAAGTGTATATTTATTGGTTTGGGTAAAAGTTATAGCGTTTATAAACTATGGTGCAAAAAAGTGAATTTCGGCATTTTGAAGCAGCTCTGACTTTCTGAGCACCTGTCATGTTTCTTCAGGTACTAGAATGTCAGAATAGTATAAATACCCCCCAAATGACACCGTTTTAGAAAGAAGACACCCCAAAGTATTCGCAGAGGTGCATGGTGAGTTCATGTATCATTTCATTTTTTTTCACAAGTTAGAGGAAAAAAATAAATAATAAAGTTTCCATTTCTGCTAACTTCTGGCAAAAAAAAAATAAAAATCTCCCACGGACTTACTATGCCCCTCAGTGAATACCTTGGGGTGTCTACTTTCTGAAATGGGGTCATTTGTGGGGTGTGTTTTACTGTTCTGGCATTTTGGGCGGGGCTAAATTGTGAGCAGCCCTGTAAAGCCTAAAGGTACTCGTTGGACTTTACGCACCTAGGCTGCAAAAAAGTGGCACACATGTGATATCGCCGTACTCAGAAGAAGTAGGGCAATGTAAACTGACAACTTTGCATAATTTTTTTTTAAAAGTTGTCATTTACAGAGATATTTCTCACACCCAGCATGGTTATATCAGGGGTGTGGAAATTAAAAAAAAAACTACTTGTCGAAGGACTAAAGTGGGGGCTCGATCTACTTGTCCCTCATGACAATCTACTTGTCCTGATACAAAAAATAATTTTAAATCAAAAGCATATTTAAATAAGGTCTTTATTGATAGCAACTTAGAAGACAGGCCCAAAATGTATGGGGGCCACAAGGAGACCTTATACTGTATGGGAGCAGCCACAAGGAGACGTTATACTGTATGGGGGCAGCCACAAGGAGACGTTATACTGTATGGGGGCAGCCACAAGGAGACGTTATAATGTATGGGAGCGGGGGCCACAAGGAGATATTATACTGTATGGGGGCCACAAGGAGACCTTATACTGTATGGGGGCAGCTACAAGGGGCTGTGTGTGGTAGTGTAGGGACGCCTCTTACGATCCATGTAACTGGGGTAAGATCCTATCAGGGTAATTAGTGCAGGAAGTCTTCTTTGGGAGATTTTAAAGAAGGGGACAGGGCTCCACATGGGCTAGAAGTGACAGCTGGTATTGGGGGGAGGGGGGGGGTCATTCTGTGGAGCTGTCACTCTCCAACTCCAAAATAGCAGTACATGAGGAAGCTGACTTCAAATAGGAAGTTCTCCTGCCCCTATAAATCCCCCCCCATGGACAGTTGGATTACCTGAAGGAGCAGTGGAATTGCCAGGGGTTATGTTAGCAGTCAGTAGTGGGCTGTCAGGGGGCGACGCCTCTGAAAACACCATCAATGTAAACCATCAGTCTACTGGAGCCCAGTACACCCGATATATACAGATATACACGTCCTGTATGTACACAGTGACCTCTCTATTTACATGCGTGTCACATCACAGGGGGACAACCTGTGACACTGGAGTGAAGACGTGTTGGTGACATATTAAAGGAGTCTTTTACCACAAATGTCCATTATATAACATTAACACCATTTTGTCCATAACAGTCCCCATATTAAATGCTTCTTACCATATTTCGGTCCGTTGCAGAGTTGGGCTAACACTTTTATTCGATATGCAAATTAGGGTCTGAAGGTGCCCAGGGGCACCAGGCCCCGCGCTGATTTTCATATCCAACTACTCCCCTTTCACCTCTTTGGCACGCCCTTTGTTCGGCTGATCACCTCTGTCCTCAGTTCTGAAATCCTGCGCCGATCGACGGGATGTCCGAGCCTGCGCACTGTATGACCCATTATGGGCAGAGGCATCAGAGTTTTGAGTGCGCATGCGCCAGCCCACACGTGACGTTCCAGCCTGCGTCGCATCAGAAGGCTGTCATCGGCGCAGGCGTGGGATTTCAGAATGGAGGACGGAGGTGATCAGCCAAAGGGCGGGTGAAAGGGGAGTGGTTGGATGAGAAAATTAGCGAGGGGCTCATTAGCGAGCGTTGGAACACCGCTCCTGGGCTCCTTCATTCCCTCATTTGCATATCAAATAAAAGTGCTTTTTAGCCAACTTTGCAATGGACCAAAATATGGTAAGAAGCATTTTAATATGGGGTCTGTTATGGACAAAATGGTGTTGATTTTATATAATGGACATTTGTGGTGAAAGACTCCCTTTAATGATTATACAAAGTCGTCCTGGTAATGTTCCAGTAGATGGCAGCAGGATCACTTACTGCTGTATATGTTAGCTGCCCCATGGCTCAGAGAAAAGGCGATTTATTAGGTCCCACCGAGTTGTAGGCATGTCACTCAAACTTCTGCACTGACAGGTGTAATGCTGGGGCTCCAATCGGTTACCATGGCAACCAGGACGCTACTGAAGTCCTGGCTGCCATAGTCTGCTCCCTGCTGCTGTGTGCACAGAGCAGCAGGGAGAGGGTGAAGTCCTATTTACCCTAATAGAGCTCTATCAGGGTGAATAGGATGAGAAGATCCTAGGTTCTAGCCCCTAAGGGGGAAATTGTTGATAAATAAGGCTACTTTCACACTGGCGTTTCACCGATCCGTTTAAAACGGATCCGTTGTATTAATTGCCAAACGGAGTGAAAAAGCAGGATCCGTTTGAACGGATCCGCCTGTAAAAACGGATCCGTTGTAACCGTTTGCATCCGATTTGGCTTCCGTTCAGCGGATCCGTTCTTAAAGAAAAAGGTGTTTCTCAAAGATTCAGACCACTTGAAGAAGGTGTGTCTCAAAGACTATTATTATGTTATTGTCAGCCCTTTCTCCTTGTGATCCTACGCATGACAAGTGGGAGAATTTTAGCTCTCCCTTGCCATGCATAGGATCACACAGAGAGGTAGAATGCTATCCCTCATTCATAGTAACATGCATGGCAAGGGAGAGCATTGTAGCTTGAACTGCTGATTTATTTGGCTGGGTGCAGGTCCATTTTTGGCTCTGAACCCGGACCACAACTTTAACAACATCATGTTCCTTTCCTGTCCCTTGTAGTAATGACGCTACTTTATGTGACAGCTTCATCGGTGATAAAGAGCAAAATATAAATATTTTGCTCTAGAATAATTGGTGATGAGGCTGATTCCCAAGTACCATGACTACCACAAGGGTTTATGTGGAAAGATTGGCTAATGAACAAGCATTTGCTTGTTCATTTGCTAATCTGCTAGAATATGATCATTAAGGAGCTCTAAAAAAGCCTTTTATTGATTATGCTACGTCAAATATTCTTCTTCTATTATTCTTGCATTACAGGTGTGTGGAAAATAGAACCGCAATCCAAATTTTTTTTTTATTGCAGTGACTTTCCGCACAGTTGTAGTGGCCACAGTTAACTATGAAATAAAATAAGCACACACAGTAAAGTAAAGTCAAACTTTTTTACTAAATAATAAATAATAAAACAATAAAAAAAGGAAACATAAATATAAAAAAACAAACTATAAATCTTGAAAAGGAGAAGGGAAGAAGGTCCGTCTTGGGGTGGACACTCTCGAATCGGCAGCATAGGCCCCCCTGTCTTCTGTGGAAGGATAAAAACGACGGGCTGCAGGAAAAGATGCAGGGTGGATTGGAGGGTTGTGGACGGTGGAAGGATCGGAAGTGGAAGGTTCCCGAGCATGTGTAGAAGAAGGAGTTTGAAAAGAAGTGGGAGGAATATAGTGAGGAGGAGAAGGTGTAGAAGTGAAAGAAGGCAGATTGTACACATGCTCGGGGGGGTGGTAAAGGGACGGGTGGCGGGTTTGGGATGGTTGCCGTTGTTGAAAAGAGTGGGATGGGGGGTAGGTGGTGGATGGGGGTAGGTGGTGGATGGGGGGTAGGTATGGGAAGGGGGGCGGTGCAATATTTCCCACATCCCATTCTCTACCAAAACTTTAAACTCGTGCACCTGCTCGGGAGTCATTTGGTCCATATGGGGGACTAAGGTTTGCACATAATGTTGGTGAGCGGTGAGTTGACGCGCCACCTCCTCCCCCTCCAGTCGGCGTGACAAGTCATTCAACGCTTGCCTCATTTCACTTGCAAAACCTTCCAGAGCATCGGAAACGATCTCTACAAGATTCCCATAATCCTCCCTATGGCTCCTACCGGATCTCCTGCTAGTCACCACAGCTCTCACATTTTGTCTCCAATGTGAGAGCGTGTGGTGAAAAGAGGGACCCGGCAGGGGACCAGGATTGACCCGAACCGGTGTATGAGGGACAGGAGGGCTGGTGGTGGCAGCCGGTTCCGTGGCCGCTTCAAGATCCGGTTCAGGCGCCCGAGTGCTGCTGACAGTTCTGTTGAGAGGGAAAAAAAAGATACTTTATTACTGTGTCAAGTTTATGCTATAAGCAATGCTCTGTCTCAGACAGCCCCTTGTTGTCAGAGGTACAGAACAATTGTCCCTCAGACAGTAGGGGGCTGCTTGAGACAGAGGTGTCAAGACGAACCTCTGTCTCAGACTGCCCCTTGTTGTCAGAGGTACAGGACAATTGTCCCTCAGACAGTAGGGGGCTGCTTGAGACAGAGGTGTCAAGACGAAGCCCCTTGTTGTCAGAAGGAGTTGAAACATAAATCATTTAACAATATGTATTTTTATTATTTTTTTTAATGTTACCTTCTAAGCGCCAGCGTCCGTCGTAAGAACCCCAAGGCAGCACTGTACATATATGGCTGCCTTGAGGTTGCTCCGGATCCACTCGGGGCCTAAAACCAATGAGTACCTTTAGGATTTCACAGGGCATTTTTACGCATTTTGGATTCTCACGCTTTAGGGCCCCTAAAATGCCAGGGCAGTATAAATACCCCACATGTGACCCCATTTTGGAAAGAAGACACCCCAAGGTATTCTGTGAGGGGCATGGCAAGTTCACAGAAATTTTTTTTTGGCGCAAGTTAGCGGAAATTTATATATATATAAATATTATTATTTTTTTTTTTTTACAAAGTCTCATATTTCACTAACTTGTGACAAAAAATAAAATCTTACATGAACTCACCATACCCCTCACAGAATACCTTGGGGTGTCTTCTTTCTAAAATGGGGTCACATGTGGGGTATTTATACTATCCTGGCATTTTAGGGGCCCCTAAAGCGTGAGAAGAAGTCTGGAATCTAAATGCGTAAAAATGCCCTGTGAAATCCTAAAGGTACTCATTGGTTTTAGGGCCCCTTTGCGCATCTTGGCTGCAAAAAAGTGTCACACATGTGGTATCGCCGTACTCAGGAGAAGTAGGGCAATGTGTTTTGGGGTGTATTTTTATATATACCCATACTTTGTGTGAGAAATATCGCTGTAAACGACAAATTTTTAAATTTTTTTATACAAAGTTGTCAATTTACAGAGATATTTCTCTCACTCAACATGGGTATATGTAAAAATACACCCCAAAACACATTGCCCTACTTCTCCTGAGTACGATGATACCACATGAGTGACACTTTTGCAGCCTGGGTGCACAAGAGGCCTAAATTCCAACGAGTACCTTTAGCTTTTACATGGCTGCTCACAATTTAGCCCGCCCAAAATGCCAGAACAGTAAACACACCCCACAAGTGACCCCATTTCGAAAGTAGACACCCCAAGGTATTCACTGAGGGGCATAGTGAGTCCGTGGGAGATTTAATTTTTTTTTGCCAGAAGTTAGCAGAAATGGAAACTTTATTATTTTTATTTTTTTCCTCAGAAAGTGTCATTTTCTGCTAACTTGTGAAAAAAAATGAAATGATACATGAACTCACCACGCCCCTCCGCGAATACTTTGGGGTGTCTTCTTTCTAAAATGGTGTCATTTGGGGGGTATTTATACTTTCCTGGCATTCTAGCACCTGAAGAAACATGACAGGTGCTCAGAAAGTCAGAGCTGCTTCAAAATGCCGAAATTCACTTTTTTGCACCATAGTTTGTAAACACTATAACTTTTACCTAAACCAATAAATATACACCATTGGCCAGAAGAGGCGCCACTAGGCGCGAAACGGCCGTCGCTTTTTCCTGCTAAACGTTCCGTGTAGCTGCCCGCCCCAGCCTGTCTTACTATTTTGTACCTTTACTAATAAAGAAGACGCAAGTATGTGGTGAGTGCCGCCTCTTTTTATTCTTCTCTTTTTTTGTGCTTCAAGTGACTATATTTATCTTTGGCTGAGCACCACGTTTTCACATACAAGGAGACCCTGACTGTGTGCTTAGTGGTTATCGTGACATAAGAGACCAGTGACGCAGTGCCGCTCACTCGTGCATTCTTATTATTTCCTCAATAAATATACACTTATTGGATTTTTTTTTATCAAAGACATGTAGAACAATACATTTTGTGAAAAATTTATATAGAAATGTAGTTAAAAAAAAAAAAATTACAACAGAAAGTGAAAAATGTCATTTTTTTGCAAAAATTTCGGTCATTTTTGATTAATAGCAAAAAAAGTAAAAATGTCAGCAACAATGAAATACCACCAAATGAAAGCTCTATTAGTGAGAAGAAAAGGAGGCAAAATTCATTTGGGTGGTAAGTTGCATGACGGAGCAATAAGCGGTGAAAGTAGTGTAGTGCAGAATTGTAAAAAGTGGCCTGGTCATTAAGGGTGTTTAAGCTAGGGGGGCTGAAGTGGTTTAAATGGGACCTCCACAGCATCCCCTTAACTTTGACCTTCATAGCAGGCCGCCCCTTTAGCAGTGAGTTTTACAGCACCCCACTCCCTTGACAGTGACCTCCTCAGGGGCCCGTCCCCTTAACAGTGACCTCTACAGCACCTTGCCACTTAACACTGAATTCCATAAGGGATGTCCCTTTATCTGTGTCCTCCACTGTTTCCTGCCCCCTTAACAGAGACCTTCACAGCACCTGTCCCTTTAACAGTGATCTCCACAGTACTCCGCTCCCTTAACAGTTACCTCCATAGCAGCTGCTTCTTTAATAGTGGCCCCTGCCCCCTTAACAGTGACCTCCACAGCAGCCTTCCCCCTTAACAGTGTCCTCCACAGCGCCCTGCCCCTTTAATGGTGGCCCCTGCCGCTTAACAATGACCTCCACAGTGTCCACCCCTTTAACAGTGACCTCCACAGTGGCCTGCCTGTTTAATAGTAGCCCCTGCCCCCTTAACAGTGACTTCCACTGCGCCCTGCCCCTTTAAGGCTAGAGCTACATGACATGTGTCACGCGACATTTTGTCGTACCAATGTCGCGCACAAAATTTTTGTAATGATAGGCTATGGTTTCGCACTGCGACATACTGCGACACGACAGTCGCAAAAGATCCATCCAAGATGGATGCATGTAGCAGTGTAGTTGTTCCCTATGTGTCATGCAGCCCTAGCCTAAAGCGGACCTACAGCAGTAAAGAAAAATGGCTGGGTTGTTATGGAAACCTGGAGTAAAACTTTGTGTATGTGGAGAGTAAGGGCCTGCGAGCTTCTGTTGGCTGATAAGGGACATGTGACCGTGTGTATGGCAGTTGGGATATGAAGAGAAAGACTTGCAGGCTTGTATTGGTTAATGCAGGTCATTTTTGGGGAATATCGCAGGAAGGGTTCGTCCTAGAGAGCTGTGACACCCACAAGATTTCTTTCCCGATAGCAAGGGATGTGTATACCAAGTTTCGTTGAAATCGAATTGAAATTTTTGCGTGATCGTGGAACATACACACGCGTATAAACTTCCTTTATATATATATGTATTAAGCAAAGACCTTTGCTGTATTTGTGGGAGGGGAGGCTGATTACAAGGCTATTTATAGGCACCTGTGGGCCCAGGCTGACACCGATTCAGCTGATTTCACCCACCCACCCACACCATCTTACAGTCACTTCATATTAGGGTGGCCCCCTTTAGGCTGCCCTACCGCAGCAGTTATGGCACAATTCTACTGCTTGTTGTAGATAGGTTACGTACACCTTTCTGATAGCCGATCCGACCACAAATATATATATATATATATATATATATATATATATATATATGTACACAGTACACACCAAAAGTTTGGACACACCTTCTCATTCAAAGAGTTTTCTTTATTTTCATGACTATGAAAATTGTAGATTCACTGAAGGCATCAAAACTATGAATTAACACATGTGGAATTATATACATAACAAAAAAGTGTGAAACAACTGAAAATATGTCATATTCTAGGTTCTTCAAAGTAGCCATCTTTTGCTTTGATTACTGCTTTGCACACTTGGCATTCTCTTGATGAGCTTCAAGAGGTAGTCACCTGAAATGATCTTTCAACAGTCATGAGTTCCCAGAGATGCTTAGCACTTGTTGGCCCTTTTGCCTTCACTCTGCGGTCCAGCTCACCCCAAACCATCTCAATTGGGTTCAGGTCTGGTGACTGTGGAGGCCAGGTGATCTGGCGCAGCACCCCATCACTCTCCTTCATGGTCAAATAGCCCTTACACAGCCTGGAGGTGTGTTTGGGGTCATTGTCCTGTTGAAATATAAATTATGGTCCAACTAAATGTAACCCGGATGGAATAGCATGCCGCTGCAAGATGCTGTGGTAGCCATGCTTGTTCAGTATGCCTTCAATTTTGAATAAATCCCCAACAGTGTCACCAGCAAAGCAGCCCCACACCATCACACCTCCTCCTCCATGCTTCACGATGGGAACCAGGCATGTAGAGTCCATCGGTTTACCTTTTCTGCGTCGCACAAAGACACGGTGGTTGGAACCAAAGATCTCAAATTTGGACTCATCCGAACAAAGCACAGATTTTCACTGGTCTAATGTCCATTCCTTGTGTTCTTTAGCCCAAACAAGTCTATTCTGCTTGTTGCCTGTCCTTAGCAGTGGTTTCCTAGCAGATATTCTACCATGAAGGCCTGATTTCACACAGTCTCCTCTTAACAGTTGTTATAGAGATGTGTCTGACCTTGTGGCATTGACCTGGTCTCTAATCTGAGCTGCTGTTAACCTGTGATTTCTGAGGCTGGTGACTCGGATGAACTTATCCTCCGCAGCAGAGGTGACTCTTGGTCTTCCTTTCCTGGGGCGGTCTGCATGTGAGCCATTTTTTTTGTAGCGCTTGATGGTTTTTGTGACTGCACTTGGGGACACTTTCAAAGTTTTCCCAATTTTTCGGACTGACCTTCATTTCTTAAAGTAATTATGGCCACTCGTTTTTCTTTATTTAGCTGCTTTTTCCTTGCCATAATACAAATTCTAACAGTCTATTCAGTAGGACTATCAGCTGTGTATCCACCTGACTTCTCCACAATCCAACTGATGGTCCCAACCCCATTTATAAGGCAAGAAATCCCACTTATTAAACCTGACAGGGCAGACCTGTGAAGTGAAAACCATTTCAGGTGACTACCACTTGAAGCTCATCGAGAGAATGCCAAGAGTGTGCAAAGCAGTAATCAAAGCAAAAGGTGGCTACTCTGAAGAACCTAGAATATGACATATTTTCAGTTGTTTCACACTTTTTTGTTATGTATATAATTCCACATGTGTTAATTCATAGTTTTGATGCCTTCAGTGTGAATCTACAATTTTCATAGTCATGAAAATAAAGAAAGCTCTTTGAATGAGAAGGTGTGTCCAAACTTTTGGTCTGTACTGTGTGTGTATATATATATATATATATATATATATATATATGAGTTGTTTCGGCACCAAAATTTTGATTCGGTATCGATACCATAAAGTATTGCGATACTCGATACCATTCGATACCACGCGGAAAAAACAAACGCCAAAAAAATCTGCGTGCATTCCACATTTTATGGAACCGCCGGCTCATAATACATAATACAAGGTGCGGCATCTGAGGGATTAATTGCCTCTGATTGCAGTGCTGGGTCACAGGCAGGTGCCGGCAGCGTGTGTCTTCTGCCTGCATTTATATATGAAACGGTACTAGGCATTGCTGGCCAGTGCTCCCGTCCCCCCGCTCCGCCCCTTCTCTGCCCCTCTCCCTCTATTGGTTGCAGTGGCGGCACAGGGGGAGGGAGAGACTGCCTCCTTCTCCCTGTGCTGCCGAGGAGAACATGGCCGCGCTGAGAGCGGCGCAGCCACGTTCTCTGATACTGGGCTGTGCAGTAGCGCAGCCCAGTATCGATAAAATACTAATCCTGGTATCGAGCTCGATACCAGAGAAAAGTATCGATTGGGTATCGAAAGTTCGATACCCGAAACAACCCTAATATATATATATATATATATATATATATATATATATATATATATATAATTTATATTGTATTCTTCATAAAGTCATTTTGGAGCATCTTTTCTTAGAATTGTGTTATTCCGTTCCTCGTTTATTTCTCAGAAATTTGTGAATAAATTTCATATTTTAAACAGCTGTTTTCTACCAGTTGAGAAAGGTTCCTGCATACTCTGACACTGTCACGGTAACATTGTTTGTAGGCGCTGAAAAAGACATACATCTATCCAGATCAGTTTGTTATCCTGCAAAGTTGATCCAAAAGAAGGTAAAAAAAAAACTCCATGAGGTAGAAGACAATTTTCAAGAAATCAGAATACCTCCCTGGATAAATGACCTTCTTTAGAATACTACTAGCTATAACATGTAATACTATTACATTCCAATACATTCAGGCCCCTCTTGCACTCTTTTAGTGAACTCACCATCACCACCTCCTCAGGCAAAGAGTTCCATAGTCTCACTGCTCTTCCCGTAAAGAATCCTCTTCTATTTTGATGTACAAACCTTCTTTCCTCGTCACAGTCCTGGGAATAAATAGATCACAGGGCTTTGATATATTTATACATGGTTTTCAGCTCTCCCATCAGTCGCCTTTATTCTACTAACTAAATAACCGTAATATTCCATGTGTGGTCTGACCAGTAATTTGTAAAGTGTCAGAACTAGGTTCTCGTCCCGTGCATCTCTTCCCCTATTGATCCACCCTATAATCTTACTGGCCTTGTCAGCAGCTGCCCGATACTGGTTTCTGCAGTTGAAGGCACATTATCTATAGGATATGGGATAACTATTAGATCAGTGGGGGTCCTACCACTGGGACATCACCAATCATGAGAACGGGGGCCCCATACACCCCCCCCCTTGCCCCCCTGAAATGAACGTATACGAGTAGTATATGCGTCCAATCCATTCATTTCTATGGCAATTCTGGAGCTATCAGAGTACAGCGGGAATTAATTTTTTTAAGGCGGCAATGCACTGCTTCCTGGGTCAGACAGGGCACATTTAATGGGGAATTTACTTTTACATTGTGTATTTCATCTGACATTTTAATTTCCTCAGTGAATACAGTGGAGAAAAAATTATTTAATAAATTTCCTTTCTCCTTATTGCTCTCTACAACTCTACCCTCATCAACACTTTTTACCATTTATATAATTCAAGGACATTTTAGAGTTAGTTTTAGGCTAGGGCTACACGACGACATGTGTTGCGCGACAATAAGTCGCACGACTCATAGGGCAAAACTACACTGCAACATGTGTCTCTTGGCTGGTCATATTTTGTTTTTCTGAAGCTCAATGTTTAGGTGCCCCTATGAAAGAATGACAATTGTAAGGTTATTACTGTATGGTCACTATTTCCCAGGTGTCCCCCAACCGTCTGTTGTTCTGTTAGGTCTACTTTTTAACAGCTTCAGGACCTTGGACGAGATAGTTCGTCCTCACTTGCAGGTACTTCAGGCACAAGGACTAGCTATCTTGTCCTCCAGTTAAGCTATCACTGTGAGTAAACACACAGCTGATAAGAACTGAGCTACTTGTAATTCTCTTTCTCTAGTGCAGAGGAGATCAAAGATATGGATTAGCCTGCCCTTCCTCCTCAGCTGCACAGTTAAACCCTTCAGTACTCCTCACACATCCATAGCCCTTCCTTAGTGCTATGTTTGGGGAGCTGTGTGACCAGTGAATGTCATTTACAAAATGATCCAAACATGACGTAGACATATGGGAAATGTAAAGTAAACTATTTTAGGAGGTATTACTATCTGTTTTAAAAGCAGAGAAATAGAAACTTTGAAAATTACAAATTTTTCCAAATATTTGGTAAATTTGGTATTTTTTTTTTATAAATAAAAATGAAATATTTTGACTCAAATTTACCACTGTCATGATGTACAATATGTGACGAGAAAACAGTCTCAAAATGGCTTGAATAAGTAAAAGCGTTCCAAAGTTATTACCATATAAAGTGACATATGTCAGATTTGCAAAAAATGGCCGGGTCCATAAGGTGAAAAATGGCAGGGTCCTTAAGGGGTTAATACTAAGTCTAGTATGGCCGTCTCTCTAGTCAGATCATATACCAGTTGGAAAAGGTAATAACAACCTCGATATAAATTGTCGCCTCATCTATCTCATTTAGTAGTAGATTTTCTGTGTGCTGGTATATTAGGTTGCTTATAAACCCCTATCAGTATTTTATTATTGGTTTTGCCTCCATTTATTTCTAACCACAGTGACTCCACATGTTCATGTCCCTCACTTATATCTTCCTGGACTGTGGGCTTTATATACAGGACTTTACATAAAGTCAGACCCCTCTCCGGTTTTCACGTTCCTTTGTAAGCAGACTGTAACCCTGTACGTTTACCGCCCAGTCATAGCTACCATCCAGCCAGTATTAGTTACTCCCTCTATAGTCTTTTTCATACGTTACTAATTCCAGTTGACCAATTTTAATGGTGAGGCTTCTGACATTAGTATATATATGATTTAGAGGTTTTTTGATATTTTTTACTCTACACCTTTCCTTATGAACCTGGTCCCTCCCTCCATTCCACCCTCAGTTCCATTAATTCCTCCCACCAGGTCACTATCTGCCCTTCCGTCCCTTTATATATAGGGTAATTACTCTCCCCATTCAGTCCCTAGTTTAACCTCATGCCGAACACAGGGCTGCGTCCTGCGGACGGCCGGGATGTTCCTTCTTCACGCGTCGGCGCGTCATCTCAGCTCACAGCTCGGCAGTTATACTGCAGCCGGCCAGTGATGATCAATCGCTGGCAGGCTAGAAGTTAAAGGGGTTGTCCGGGATCAAACATTTTTTTTTTAAAACTGCTTACTCACTGTTACTACTAAGATGTTTTTAGGTAGCTTTTGCACTGCTGCATGGCTCCTACAGTCCCCAGCAGACTGTGTACATACATGTTTTTATGTGCCATCACTTCCTGCTGCAGTGCATTGTGGCTCCCAGTGCAGATCAGCAGCTCCTGGTTTGTACAGTGTAAGATCACCTCCCTGCACCCGCCCCCCTCATACATATTCAGCCTCCTCCATAGATCCACCCCCCTCTTACATATTCCTCCCCCATAAACTCCTCCTTGCTCTGTCTCTTGCACATGTCATGTGCTCAGTGTTTGCAGACAGTGAACTAACACACAGGGAGCAGCTCCATCTTTCCACAATGGTAGATCATTTTTAGTTTTATGTGTACATTCATCATTACAATAACCAATTATTAGTAATATATCTTAGCATTGCTAATGTTTTACAATTTCCTTAGTTTTGCTCTGCTACACAGTAAGGCTATTTTCACACTCACGTTTGGTGTGGATCCATCATGGACGGATCTGCACCGATAATACAAACTGTTGCATCCGCTCAGAATGGATCAGTTTGTATTATCTTTACCTTAGCCAATATGGATCCATCTTGAACACCACTAAAAGTCAATGGGAGATGGATCCATTTTCTATTGTTCCAGATTGTGTCATAGAAAATAGATCTGTCCCCATTGACTTAGGGCTCTTTCACACTTGCGTTTTTGCTTTCCGTCCTAGAGTTCCGTCCTCAAGGCTCTAGGACGGAAAGATACTGATCAGGATTATCCTAATGCATTCTGAATGGAGAGAAATCCGTTCAGGATGCATCAGGATGTCTTCCGTTCAGTATGTGAACATTTTTTGGACGTTGACAAAACCGTAGCATGCTGCAGCTTTGTCTCCGTCCAAAAATCCGGAAGACATGCCGTAACGCCGGATCCGGAATTAATGCCCTTCGAAGTGCATTAATCCGGATCCGGCATTAAGCTAAACGTGGTTTCGGCGCATCACCGGACCCGACGTTTAGCTTTTATGAATGGTTACCATGGCAGCCAGGACGCTAAAGTCCCGGCTGCCATGGTAAAGTGTAGTGGGGAGGCAGGGGAGAAGTATACTTACCGTCTGTGCGGCTCCCGAGTCCCGGGGCGCTCCACAATGAAGTCAGAGCGACCCATGACCATGGATCACATGATCGCATGGATCACGTGATCCATGCGCGTGGGGCGCTCTGACGTCATTGTGGAGCGCCCCAGGAGCCGCACGGACTGTAAGTATCTGCTCCCCCGCTCCCCACTACTACTATGGCAACCAGGACTTTAGTAGCGTCCTGGCTGCCATGGTTACCTGAAAGCATTTTGTAGACTGATCAGTCTTCAAATGCTTTCAGTTGTCATGCACTGTGACGGATCCGGCGGGCATTTCCGGCAACGGAAGTGCACGCCGGATCCTCACAACACAAGTGTGAAAGACGCCTAACATTGTGTGTCAGGACGGATCCGTTTGGCTCAGTTTGGTTATGCGGACACCAAAACACAGCCAGCAGCGTTTTGTTGTCTGCCTCTAAAGTGAAATGAAGGCAGAACAGAGCCAAACTGATGCATTCTGAGCAGATCAATTCAGAATGCATTAGGGCAAAACTGATCTGTTTTGGAGACCTCTTGTTAGATCTAAATCTCCTGTGTGAAAGAAGTCTTAATGCAGATCGCATTGGTGGATCCGCAATATATGTGCACCGTTCCGTTTGCATTATGATTCACCGATGCAGACCCATTCCGCAAATCATGAGATTTGGAATGGGGCACTAAGGAGTGTTTCCTGGGGTTCCATTCGATTCCTCTTCACTGCAAAAGGATAGAACTTGCTCTATCTTTTTGCTGAACGGATGAATCGTGGACCTATTCAAGTGAATGGGTCCATGATCTGTATGTGGCTGGCCCACGGTCGGTTCACGTGCATTGTGGACCTCAATTTGCGGTCAACAGCACGGACACATGGTCACGCGAATAAGCCCTTATGCGGCAGTTAAAAAACACGAATGCCACCTGTGTGCTGTCATAAATTTGTCTAAATAAACAGTCCATCAGGGCGTCACACTATAAGCACCACAATCCCATATAGATTACTAAACATCGCTGACAGCGTCACACTATAAGGGCCACGCTCCCATATAGATCCCTAAACATCGCTGACAGCGTCACACTATAAGGGCCACGCTCCCATATAGATCCCTAAACATCGCTGACAGCGTCACACTATAAGGGCCACGCTCCCATATAGATTACTAAACATCGCTGACAGTGTCACACTATAAGGGCCACGCTCCCATATAGATCCCTAAACATCGCTGACAGCGTCACACTATAAGGGCCCCGCTCCCATATAGATCCCTAAACATCGCTGACGGCGTCACATTATAAGGGCCACGCTCCCACATCTATCCATAAACATCGCTGACAGCATCACACTATAAGCACCACGCTCCCATATAGATCCCTAAACATCGCTGACAGCGTCACACTATAAGGGCCACGCTCCCATATAGATCCCTAAACATCGCTGACAGCGTCACACTATAAGGGCCACGCTCCCATATAGATCCCTAAACATCGCTGACAGTGTCACACTATAAGGGCCACGCTCCCATATAGATCCCTAAACATCGCTGACAGCGTCACACTATAAGGGCCACGCTCCCATATAGATCCCTAAACATCGCTGACAGCGTCACACTATAAGGGCCACGCTCCCATGTAGATTACTAAACATCGCTGACAGTGTCACACTATAAGGGCCACGCTCCCATATAGATCTCTAACCATCGCTGAGTGTCACACTATAAGGGCCACACTCCCATATAGATCCCTAAACATCGCTGACAGTGTCACACTATAAGGGCCACGCTCCCATATAGATCCCTAAACATCGCTGACAGTGTCACACTATAAGGGCCACGCTCCCATATAGATCCCTAAACATCGCTGACATCATCACTCTCCCATATAGATCCCTAAACATCGCTGACAGTGTCACACTATAAGGGCCACACTCCCATATAGATCCCTAAACATCGCTGACAGTGTCACACTATAAGAGCCACGCTCCCATATAGATCACTAAACATCGCTGACAGTGTCACACTATAAGGGCCACGCTCCCATATAGATCCCTAAACATCGCTGACAGTGTCACACTATAAGGGCCACGCTCCCATATAGATCCCTAAACATGACTGAGAGCTTTACACAATTATAGCAGCTTAGAAACAAAAAAATATTGTTTTAGTGTGTCCACAGTCTGTTTTTTTATTTTTTGACCGATTGTCTTAGTTAGGGATTCATTTTTTGCGGGTTGAGGTGACGGTTTGATTAGTACTATTTTGGGCGGCTTGCGCTTTTTTGAACGCTTGTTGTTGCACTTTATGTGATGTTAGGTAAAAAAAAATGGCTTTTTTGGTTGTTTTTATTTTATTTGTTTCACAGTGTTCACATGAGGTGTTAGGTCATGTGATATTTTTTAAGAGCCGGATGTTACGGACGCGGTGATACCTAATATGACTTTTACAACTGTATTTTACTTTAACACAATTATAGCATTTTTGAAAAAAAAAATATTGTTTTAGTGTGTCCATAGTCTGAGAGCCACCGTTTTTTTTATTTTTTGACCAATTGTCTTTGACGGTTTGATTAGTACTATTTTGGGGGGCATGCGCCTTTTTGAACGCTTGTTGTTGCACTTTATGTGATGTTAGGGCTCATGCACACGACAGTGAAAAATGGCCGTGTGACGGCTGTCTAAGTAACGGCCGTCACACGGCCATTTTTACCACCAATGTAAGTCTATGTAGCTATTCACATGGCCGTTGTTTTAACGGCCAGTGAATAGCGTCCGTCCAAAAATAGGACATGTCCTATTTCTGGCCGTCTTCACGGCCGTGCGGACCCATTGAAATCAATGGGACCGTTTTTAACGTCTCATGGCCGTTAAAAACGTGTAGAAAGGCCATGAATGGTGGCCCCATATCGGCTGCAAACCGCAGGTCAATTCAGACCTGCGGTTTGCAGCGATTTCTGACTTGTCTGACAGTTAAATGTCCATTTTTTAAACCTTTTTGACCCCCTTCCCCCCCCCCCCCCCTGCAGCCCTCTTGCTGATTTGGTTGGGGGGCTGTGCAGGGGGGGGTTGCGGCAGCGCTATTTTTGTGGCGGGAGGCGGGCTGCAGGCGCGGGAGGCGGGCGGTGCGGCAGGCGGGATCGCAATTGCGATCCCCTGCCCGCCTCCTTTAAAAATAATTCCCTGGTGTCTAGTGGGTATAGCAGGGGGTCAGCACATTGCTGACCCCCTGCTATAAACTGCTGACATCTGTGCTGCAGATGTCAGCAGTTTAACCTCTTCCATACTGCGGCCCGTACGGACCGCGGTATGGAAGGGGTTAATAGGGAGGGAGCTCCCTCCCTCTCCCATCGGGGGGTTGCCGTGCCTGTGCAGCCCCCCCGACAGGATGGGGGTCACAGAGGGAGGGAGCTCCCTCCCCATCACCCGCTGCTCCCTTCTGGCAGCGGGTGATGGTCACCATGGAGACAGGACGCTTACTGAAGCGCCCTGCTCTCTCCATGGAGCTGAAAGCCTGAATAGATCTGCTATAGGCAGGTCTATTCAGGCTTTCTAAAGTAAAAAAAAAAAAATACAGTAAGTACACTATATAGTGTACTTACTGTATTTTATAGACCCAGATCCACTGGATCTAAAAGAACCAAGTGGGTCTAGTTAAAAAAAAAAGTTAAAAAGTGAAAATAAAAGAAAACACATATCACTGAATAAAAATGAAAAACATAAAATACTGTACACATATTATGTATCGCCATGTCCGTAAAAACCTGCTCTATAAAAATATCACATGACCGAACCCTTTAGGTGAACCCCATTAAAAAAAAAAAAAATGCTGTAAATAAGCCATTTTTGGCCCCTTACGTCACAAAAAGTATATTACAAAGCGATCAAAAAGGCGTATGCCTCCCAAAAAAGTACCAATCAAACCGCCATCTCATCCCGCAAAAAATGAGCCCCTACCTAAAACAATTGACCAAAAAAATAAAAAAACTATGGCTCTTAGACTAAAACATGATTTTTTTTGTTTCAAAAATGCCTTTTAGTGTTAAATGTAAAAAAAGAACTAAAAAGTAGACATATTAGGTATCTCCACGTCCGTAAGAATCTGCTCTCTAAAAATATCACATGACCTAACCCCTCAAGTGAACACTGTAAAAAAAAAATCAAATAAAAACTAGCCAAAAAGCCATTTTTTTGTAACCTTACATCACAAAACGTGTAATAGCAAGCGATCAAAATGTCATATGACCCCCCAAAACGTGCCAATCAAACCGTTACCTCATCCCGCAAAAATTATACCCAACCTGAGACAATCGCTTAAAAACTGAAAAAAATATGGCTCTCAGACTATGGAGACACTAAAACATTTTTTTTTTTTGTTTCAAAAAGGATATTATTGTGTAAAACCTAAATAAATAAAAAAAAAGTATACATATTAGGTATTGCCGCGTCCGTAAGGACCTGCTCTATTAAAATATAGCACGACCTAACCCCTCAGGCCAACGCCATAAACATAAAAAAAAAAAACATTGTCAAAAAAGCAATTTTTTGTCACCTTACATCACAAAAAGTATAATAGCAGGCGATCAAAAAGTCATATGCACCCCAAAATAATACAAATCAAACCGCCATCTCATCCCGCAAAAAATGAGCCCCTACATAAGACAGTCGCCCAAAAAAAAAAAAAAATATGGCTTTCAGAATGTGGAGACACTAAAAAAAATCATTTTTGTTTCATGCTTTATTCTGTCAAACTGAAACAAAACCCCCCAAAAAGTAGTCATATTTGGTATTGTCGCATCCGTAACAACCTGCTCTATAGAAATAGCATACTATCTAACCTGTCATTTCAACTATGTAAATAACAAAAAATAAAAACGGTCTCAAAACAGCTATTTTTTTGCAAATTTTCCATTTTAATCCATTTTTCCAGTAACAAAGCAAGGGTTAACAGCCAAACAAAACTCAATATGGGTTGCCCTGATTCTCTAGTTTGCAGAAACACCCCATATGTGGTCGTAAACTGCTGTATGGCCAAACGGCAGGGCGTAGAAGGAAGGGAACGCCAAAAACTCCAAAGTAGAAACTCCAAAAAAGTGACCCCATTTTGGAAACTACGGGATACGGTGGCAGTTTTGTTTGTATGATTTAAGGGTAAATATGATTTTTGGTTGCTCTATATTACACTTTTTTGAGGAAAGGTAACAAAAATAGAAATTCGGAAATTTCATCTCCATTTGCCAATAACTCTTGTGGAACACCTAAAGGGTTAACAAAGTTTGTAAAACCGATTTTGAATACCTTGAGGTGTGTAGTTTCTTAGATGGAGTCACTTTTTGGAGTTTCTACTCTAGGGGTGCATCGGGGGCTTCAAATGGGACATGGTGTCAAAAATCCAGTCCAGCAAAATACGCCTTCCAAAAACCATATGGCGTTCCTTTCCTTCTGCTCTCTGCCGTTTGGCCATACAGCAGTTTACAACCACATATGGGGTGTTTCTGCAAACTACAGAATCGGGGCAATAAATATTGAGTTTTGTTTTACTGTTAACCCTAGCTTTGTTACTGGAAAAATGGATTAAAATGGAAAATTCACCCCATAACAGTGTCGCCCACAGATCCCTCCATAACAGTGTCGCCCACAGATCCCCTCCATAACAGTGTCGCCCACAGATCCCCTCCATAACAGTGTCGCCCACAGATCCCCTCCATAACAGTGTCGCCCACAGATCCCCTCCATAACAGTGTCGCCCACAGATCCCCCATGACACTGTCGCCCACAGATCATGGCAGTCAGAAGGATGGGTCTAGAAATAACTGCCAATCAAATGAATCAATTTTTCATGTCCGTTTTTCACGGACATGAAAAACTGATGCAAAACGGATGCAAAATGTACATTAAAAACGGACACATGGCCAGAAAATGGATGCACACACTGATGCAAAATGGCCATGAAAAACTGACAGTGTGTCTGTTTTTAACGGACGTTTTTTTTCACTGTCGTGTGCATGAGCCCTTAGGTAAAAAAAAGGCTTTTTTTAAAAACAGTTTTTATGTTGTTTTTTAAGGTGTTTTTCGGACATGGTGTATAACGTGATATATTTATATATTTATAAATTTTTTTAGGTAATAAATGAACGGATAAAAGACAACTTTTATTTTGTTTTTAATTCATTTTTTTTCACTTTCAATTTGTTTGCACATTCCAATTTTTTCATTTTCACTTTTTTTTAACTGTCACTTTTTTTCACTTTTACTTTTTTTTCATTCCCTTTTTTAATACTTTCACTTTCATACAGTGCATTGCAATAGTCATCTATTGCAATGCACTGTATAGTCAGTGCTACATTTACACTAAGTCTGATCAGACCCTCAGGGTCTGATTAGCCTTAGGTCCATAGTAACCAGGACGCCTTTGTTAGGCGTCCGGTTGCCATGGTAACGATCGCGCCGCTGCAATCACAGCAGCAGGGGCGCGATGGTAGAGAGAGGGAGCTCCCTCCCTCTCAACCACATGGATGCCGCGGGCGGCTGCTGACCGCGGCATCCATGGGGTTAAACACCCCAGATCGGTTCCAAAACCGATTTGGGGTGCTGCAGCAGAGTGTTAGCTGTTACAGTTACAGCTAACACTCTCTGCTGATGGCAGCGGCTCTGTTCCTGAGCCGCTGCCATCAATATCAGCACCATAAGGAGCGGACGCATCGAGGGGGGGCATGTAAATATGAGGAGAGGGGGGCATTTGTTATATATGGGATAATGGGGGGCAGAAAGGAGTGGAGCATTTTAGGGAAGGCACTTTATTTCACTTTTATGGGGGCACTTACTTTCAAGTTCCCTGAATATTACATTAGTCTGCAAGTGAATGTCGGCAAGAGACCACTCTGATTGGTCCCTTGTCGGCGCCCAGTGACGTCACCGGACTGGAGGGGCGGAGCTTAGCGCAATCTTGGCCAGGAGAGTTATTGCCCCTCCTAGACTTTTGCATAATTAATTAGGCTGTCAGTGACGTCACCGGGCTCCCTGAGCAGCGGAAGAGGAAGCTTTCCTCCTCTGCAAGGGACCCGATACGTCACTGACTGAAAGGAATCTGTTACTTCCTGCCATAAAGGTTTTGGGTAAAAAGGGTACTTGGAAACATGCTGGAAAGGTAGGACATGGGTGTATGTAAACTGTGTGTATGTGCAATGCTATTAAACAATGGTCCCTAATCCCGACAACCCCTTTAACCGCTTCAGCCCCCCTAGCTTAAACACCCTTAATGACCAGGCCACTTTTTACAATTCCGCACTACACTACTTTCACCGTTTATTGCTCCGTCATACAACTTACCACCCAAATGAATTTTACCTCCTTTTCTTCTCACTAATAGAGCTTTCATTTGGTGGTATTTCATTGCTGCTTGCATTTTTACTTTTTTTGCTATTAATCAAAAATGACCGAAATTTTTGCAAAAAAATGACATTTTTCACTTTCTGTTGTAATTTTTTTTTTAAAAAACTACATTTCTATATAAATTTTTCGCTAAATTTATTGTTCTACATGTCTTTGATAAAAAAAAAAGTCCAATAAGTGTATATTTATTGGTTTGGGTAAAAGTTATAGCGTTTACAAACTATGGTGCAAAAAAGTGAATTTCGGCATTTTGAAGCAGCTCTGACTTTCTGAGCACCTGTCATGTTTCTTCAGGTGCTAGAATGCCAGGAAAGTATAAATACCCCCCAAATGACACCATTTTAGAAAGAAGACACCCCAAAGTATTCGCGGAGGGGCATGGTGAGTTCATGTATCATTTTATTTTTTTTCACAAGTTAACGGAAAATGACACTTTCTGAGAAAAAAAAAATAAAAGTTTCAATTTCTGATAGCTTCTGGCAAAAAAAAAAAAAATCTCAGACGGACTCACTATGCCCCTCAGTGAATACCTCGGGGTGTCTACTTTCCGAAATGGGGTCATTCGTGGGGTGTGTTTACTGTTCTGGCATTTTGGGCGGGGCTAAATTGTGAGCCGCCATGTAAAACCTAAAGGTACTCGTTGGAATTTGGGCCCCTTTGCGCACCCAGGCTGCAAAAAAGTGTCACTCATGTGGTATCGCTGTACTCAGGAGAGTAGGGCAATGTGTTTTGGGGTGTATTTTTACATATACCCATGTTGGGTGAGACAAATATCTCTGTAAATTGTCAACTTTGTATAAAATTTTTTAAAAGTTGTCGTTTACAGAGATATTTTTCACACAAAGTATGGGTATATATAAAAATACACCCCAAAACACATTGCCCTACTTCTCCTGAGTACGGCGATACCACATGTGTGCCACTGTTTTGCAGCCTGGGTGTGCAAAGGGGCCCTAAAACCAATGAGTACCTTTAGGATTTCACAGGGCATTTTTACGCATTTGGATTCCAGACTTCTTCTCACGCTTTAGGGGCCCCTAAAATGCCAGGACAGTATAAATACCCCACATGTGACCCCATTTTGGAAAGAAGACACCCCAAGGTATTCCGTGAGGGGTATGGTGAGTTCATGTAAAATTTTATTTTTGTCACAAGTTAGTGGAATATGAGACTTTGTAAAAAAAAAAAAAAAAAAAAAAAATCAATTTCCGCTAACTTGTGCCAAAAAATAAAAATTCTGTGCCCTACTTCTCCTGAGTACGGCGATACCACATGAGTGACACTTTTTTGCAGCCAAGATGCGCAAAGGGGCCCAAATTCCAATGAGTACCTTTTAGGAGGGCATTTTTACACATTTTTCTTCTCACGCTTTAGGGCCCCTAAAATGCTAGGGCAGTAGAAATACCCCACATGTGACCCCATTTTGGAAAGAAGACACCCCAAGGTATTCCATGAGGGGCATGGCGAGTTCATAGCAGATTTTTTTTTTGGCACAAGTTAGTGGAAATTGATTTTTTATTGTTTTTTCTCACAAAGTCTCCCTTTCCGCTAACTTTTGACAAAAAGTTTAATTTTTCATGGACTCATTATGCCCCTCAGCGAATACATTGGGGTGTCTTCTTTCCAAAATTTCGCATCAATCAATGTGGATGAAAAAATCTCTGCCAAAATCAGTGACTGCGGTGCGGTGGGCTGGGCGCTAGCTACCTAACAAGTAGCTAACTAACTGGCGGTGATAGGGGACCCTTATGCCCCATTCACACGTCCGAAATTCTGTTTGCGGAACGGAATTGTGGACCCATTCATTTCTATGGGGACAGACTTTGTCCCGCTCGGATCCGGAATTACGGATCTGCGCTTCCGGGTCTGCACTTCCGTTCCGCAAAAATATAGAACATGTCCTATTCTTGTCCGCAATTGCGGACAAGAAAAAGCATTTTCTATATAGTTCTGGCAATGTGCGGATCTGCAAAATGCGGAAAGCACATTGCCGGTGTCCGTGTTTTGAGGATCCGCAGATCCGTGAATCCACGGATCCGCAAAACACATATGGACGTCTGAATGGAGCCTTACAAGGGTGTGATCAATGACAGGGGGTGATCAGGGGGTCTAGATGGGGTGATCAAGGGGTTAATAGGTGAGGGGGCAGGTGGGGGTTAGTGTAGTGTTTGGTGCAACTTTACAGTGTTACCTGGTCCTCTGGTGGTCGATCCCAGCAAATGGGACCACCAGAGGACCAGGTAGCAGCTATATCAGACGCTGTTCACAAAACAGCGTCTGATATAGCTGTTTGATGCGATTTAATTCGCATCTACAGCCTGCCAGCGATGGATCATCGCTGGCAGGCTGTAGCCGAACTGCCGAGACACACTTCTCTGTGAACGTGGGAAGCGTTTCACAGGAAGTCTCGGCTCTCACGAGATGACGCGCCGATGCGTCATCTCAGAGCTACAGGACCGCCCGCAGGACGCATCCCTGCGTTAGGCGGTCCTGTAGCGGTTAAATAAATCGCATCAAACATGTATATCAGACTCTGTTTTGTTAACAGCGTCTGATATACCTGCTACCTGGTCCTCTGGTGGTCCCATTTGCTGGGATCGACCACCAGAGGACCAGGTAGCTATGTAAAGTAGCACCAAGCACCACACTACATCCCCCCCCTGTCACTTATTAACCCCTGACCCCCCCCCCCCCCGATCCCCCATATAGAAAGTGAAAAGTCATTTTTCTTGCAAAAATTTTGGTCATTTTTGATTAATAGCAGAAAAAGTAAAAATGTCGGCAGCAATGAAATGCCACCAAATCAAAGCTCTATTAGTGAGAAGAAAAGGAGGTAAAATTCATTTGGGTGGTAAGTTGTATGACAGAGCAATAAACGGTGAAAATAGTGTAGTGCAGAATTGTAAAAAGTGGCCTGGTCATTAAGGGTGTTTAAGCTAGGGGGGTTGAAGTGGTTAAAAACTCCTCCAACCTTTTAGCCATCATCTCCCCCAACAAAACTGCACCTTCCCCATTGAAGTGTAGCCCATCTCTATGGTAGAGCCTGTAGCCAACAGAGATGTCGGCCCAGTTCTCCAGGAACCCAAACCCCTCCTTCCTACACCAGTTCTTTAGCCACTTGTTAACCTCCCTAATCTCCCGCAGCCTTTCTGGTGTGGCTCGTGTGATACAGGCAGTATTTCAGAAAATACTACCTTTGAGGTCCATTCCCTGAGCTTGTGACCCAAGTCCTTGAAATCATTTTTAAGAACTCTTCACCTACCTCCAACTTTGTTATTGGTGCCAAAATGGACAATGACCTCTGGGTCTTCACCAGTTGATCCCAATAATCTATTAACCTGATCCGCGATATGTCGAACTCGAGTGCCAGGAAGACAACACACCATTCGACGATCCTGGTCTTTGTGACAAATCACCCTATCTGTACCCCTAATTATTGAGTCTTCCACTACCTGCACCTTTCTGGTCTGCCCTGCTCTCATGGTCATCACCTACTGGAGCTGATGTTCCCCTGACTGGCAGAGGAAGGGTCCGGCTGCAGCAGTGCTATACCTGAACTGACATCCTCCTCATCTGCCAACTTTGTAAGCTTGTTGGGGTTTGTCAGATCAAGGTTAGCCTCCCAGGCAGTCTACCCTCTACCCCACCTTCTAACTGTTACCCAGTTAGCTACCTCCCTTTCCTGCTCCCCCGTACTACCATCCTCCTACCACCTTCCCCCTCATCTACCCCTGTGAGTGTCTGTTAAGCGAGCAGCAAACCTTTTTCTAATTATAAATTTGCTCATTAAGGGTGCATTCACAAGAATGTATGATGTCTGTGACCATTTGGTGGACTGCAATCATGGAGCACATACTTGATAATGCGGATCACATCAGAAAAAAATAAAAGACGAGGTAAATTATACAATGCATTTCTTGTCTAAATTCCCTGAAACTAAAGTCAGGTAATCTCAAGTCACACACTTAGAGTAAACTAAACTTTTAAGTACAATTTTAAAAAGATGTTTCTAATGCCCTATTAATAGTTTTTCTAATATACTTTATTAAGGCATTATCTTAGCGGAGCAGGCAGAAGCAGCTAAACCTGGCATAGCACATGGATTACAAGATACCCATATGCTATGCCAGGAGTTAATAAACCTCTAAGGGCAGGAGCAACAATATGTGCTCCTGCCTGTACTCACTGCTGCTGTGGCTCCATTCATAAAATGTCCACAGCCCGTACTCCGTACACCACTGAGCAGTCAGCGGTGTACAGGAATGTCAATTTTAAGCGCACAGGGAATGGTGTGCTTTAGGAGGTGGAAACTGCAATAAAAATACAAAATGTCTTAATACAGTATATTAGAAAAAACATTATTAGGGCATTAGGAACATCTTATTAAAATTTTATTCAAAAGTTTTTTTAAAGGGAGTCTTTTATCCCAAAATCGCAATATCTAACACTTACACCATTGTGTCCAATACAGCCCCTCATTAAAATGCATCTTACCATATTATTGTCCGTTTCATGGGTCGTCCAAAAAACACTTTTATTCCATATGCAAATCAGTGTGTGAAGGTGCCCAGTACAGCCCTCTGATGTGGTGCTTGCTGTAATGTGACGTACAATCCGGCACCTGCGCACTGGATACTCCGATGCTTCTGCCAGAAATGGGTAAACCAGTGCGCAGGCGCAGACCTCCCGTTCATCGGTGCAGGCGCGCGATTTGGCTACGGACGGAGGTGAAGATCCAGTCAAAGGGCGGGCCGAATGGGTGAAAGGGGAGTGGTTGCTTATGAAAATCATCACAGGGCCTGGGCACCGGCCATTTGAACACCGCCCCTGGGCACCTTCACACACTGATTTGCATATGGAATAAAAGTTTTTTTTTTTGGACGACCTATGGAACGGACAACAGTATGGTAAGATGCATTTTAATGTGGGGGCTGTATTGGACACAATGGTGTAAGTGTTAGATATTGCGATTTTGGGGTGAAAGACTCCCTTTAAGACAAAACATGCTCTCAAGCTCACTGTTTTGGTCTGCTTATAAAGTCAGACACACACGAGCGAGTTCAATGCAAGAAACTTGCATCGTGTGCCAGTGTGAGGTCCCGTTATGATCTCAGCACCTCTGACAAGATGGGACATCATTATAATGCTGTGTAAGGGCTTGTTCACACAAACGTTTTTTGCGTTCCGTTTACGGTCCGTATACGGAACCATTCATTTCAATGGGTCCGCAAAAAAAATGGAATGTACTCCGTTTTTGTTTTTCCGTTCCTCAACATTTTGAGTCAGGTCCTATTATTGTCTGCAAATCACGTTTAGTGGCTTCATTCAAGTCAATAGGTCCGTATAAAAAACAGAATGCATACGGAATGCATGTCCGTATGTCATCTGTTTTTTTGTTGTGGGTTCATGCTGTAGAAATGCCAGGTGCGGCTCTAGACACAGAACAGGTGCAGATCTTTACCTTATACCTTATCGCTTTGTAGGCTCCAATTCTGGTTTTGGCTCACAATCACTGATGGAAATCACTGACCAAAACACTTACATGTAAATGAGGCTTTAAACTGCCATAATGCGGTCAGTGTAATACAATAGATTCCAGGACTCTGTGTCACACAGCATTATAAATCATTATAATGTTGTGCTTGATCATGTGTGTCTGGCCTTAGGGTACTTTCACACTTGCGTTTGTGTGATCCAGAAGGCAGTTCTGTCGTCAGAGCTGCCTGCCGGATCCGCCGATCAGTGTGACAACTGACAGCATTTGTAGACTGGTGCGGATACGTCTACAAATGCATTGCAAGAACGGATCCGTCTCTCCGCTTGTCATTTGGATGGATCCGTCTTGCAGTCTTTTTCACAGTTTTCCCAGTCTGCGCGTGCGCAGACCGGAAGGACGAATCAGTCCTTCATTTGTTTCGCAATGCCGGATCCAGCATTAATGCAAGTCAATGGGAATTAATGCCGGATGCGGCATTCCGGTGACTGATCAGGCATTTTGGACGGACATAATACCTCAGCATGCTGCGGTATTTTGTCCGGCCAAAATGCCTGACAGTGACTGAACGGAAGGCGTACTGATGAAAACTGAACGGATTTCTATCCATTCAGAATGCATTATGATATGCCTGATCAGTTCTTTTCCTGCATAGAGCCCTTTTGATGGAACTCTATGCCGGAAAAGAATAATGCAAGTGTGAAAGTACCCTTAGGCTGCTATTCCAAATCGGCTGCAAACCAGTCTGTAGAATTTTTTCTCTCTAAATTCAATCAGTGCTAACAGTGCCAGACTGTATTTGAGCATGGAATGGTCACACCCAGTTGCCAATTTATTCACAACTACATAGCAGGATTAGCAGAGGAACAACACAGTGAAGAGTGTATTTGAATAAAATATGCTTCTGAATTATTAGGTGTATTCTAGCACAAAAAAAAGTCACATGGCCATCAACTGCCTTTTATTTTTTTACTAGTGCCCCTTTTTATTATTTAGATTTATTATCCACAAATTTTCACATGCTTCAGAAGCATAGTACGCAGTGTTTCTGATTACAACAGGAAATGGAAGTAATAAATTACTGAGGGGTTAATTGACAGGGATCGCAGCTCCTTGTCCTAGAGGCCGGGTATGTGAGTCTGCCGCTGGCACCCGCTGCCTATATTTGCATTAAAAAGTTAGTTATCTTCATTGGTGGCACAGTGCACCCCCCCAACCGCCTCAGTATTCTAATCATCGGTGGCAGTGGCCACAGGGTCCCTCCAGCCCCCTTCCTTATTGGTGGTGCAGTGGCAGCTTCTGATCGGCGCCCGAGCAGGGCAGTCATGGGGCTCCGATCGGTTACCATGGCAGCCAGGACGCTACTGAAGCCTTGGCTGTCATGGTAAGCTCCCTGCTGCCGTGTGCACAAAGCACAGGGCAGCAGGGACAGTGTGAAGTCCTATTCACCTTAATATCTCTATTAAGGGGAATAGGATAAGGGATTAAAAGATCCCAGGTTCTAGTCCCTAAGGGGGCTAATGGTTATTAACCATTTCCAGCCTGGACCATTTACCCCCTTCCTGACCAGGCCTAATTTTGGAAATCTGACGTGTCACTATGTGGTAATAACTTTGGAACGTTTTTACTTATCCAAGCTATTCAGAGATTGTTTTCTCCTGACACATTGTACTTCATGTTAATGGTAAATTTGAGTTAATATGTTTTACCTTTATTTATAAAAAAAAAATCCAAAAGTTAACGAAAATGTGACAAAATTCACGGTCTTCTAAATTTGAATCTCTCTGCTTTTAAGGCCTCATGCACACAGCCGCTGTGCGGCTGTTCCATGCATTGGAGACCGCAATTTGTGACGGATAGAGACCCATTCAACTTGAATTGCGGTGCGGACGGATCACGGACCCAAAAATAGAACACCGCAGCTCCGGATTGCGGACCCATTTAAGTGAATGGATCCGCGATCCGGGGAGCACACAGCGTTGCCCGCATGTTGCGGACCGCAATACGGCCACGTCCGTGTGCATGAGGCCTAAGACAGATATTGATGCCTCGTAAAATATTCATTAAAGGGAACCTGTCACCTGAAACAGCGGTCCTAAAAGGGACCTCTCTAAAGCGTGAGAAGAAGTCTGGAATCCTAATGCGTAAAAATTCCCTTTAAAATCCTAAAGGTACTCATTGGAATTAGGGCCCCTTTGCGCATCTTGGCTGCAAAAAAGTGTCATGTGGTATCGCCGTACTCAGGAGAAATGTGTTTTGGGGTGTATTTTTACATATACCCATGCTGGGTGTGAGAAATATCTCTGTAAATGACAACTTTTTAAATATTTTATACAAAGTTGTCAGTTTACAGAGATATTTCTGTCACCCAGCATGGGTATATGTAAAAATACACCCCAAACCACATTGCTCTACTTTTTCTGAGTACGGCGATACCACATGTGTGCCACTTTTTTGCAGCCTAGGTGCGTAAAGGGGCGTAAAGTCCAATGAGTACCTTTAGGCTTTACAGGGCTGCTCACAATTTAGCCCCACCCAAAATGCCAGAACAGTAAACACACCCCACGAATGACCCCATTTCGGAAAGTAGACACCCCAAGGTATTCACTGAGGGGCATAGTGAGTCCGTGGGAGATTTTACTTTTTTTTTGCCAGAAGTTAGCGGAAATGGAAACTTTATTATTATTATTATTATTTCTTCAGAAACTGTCATTTTCCACTAACTTGTGAAAAAAAATGAAATGATACATGAACTCACCATGCCCCTCCGCGAATACTTTGGGGTGTCTTCTTTCTAAAATGGTGTCATTTGGGGGGTATTTATACTATCCTGGCATTCTAGCACCTGAAGAAACATGACAGGTGCTCGGAAAGTCAGAGCTGCTTCAAAATGCCGAAATTCACTTTTTTGCACCATAGTTTGTAAACGCTATAACTTTAACCAAACCAATAAATATACACTTATTGCATTTTTTTTTTTATCAAAGACATGTAGAACAATAAATTTAGAGAAAAATTTATATAGAAATTGTTTTTTTTTTAAAAAATTTTACAACAGAAAGCGAAAAATGTCATTATTTTGCAAAAATGTCATTAAATTTTTATTAATAGCAAAAAAAGTAAAAACGTCAGCAACAATGAAATACTACCAAATGAAAGCTCTATTAGTGAGAAGAAAAGGAGGTAAAATTCATTTGGGTGGTAAGTTGTATGACGGAGCAATAAACGGTGAAAGTAGTGTAGTGCAGAATTGTAAAAAGTGGTCTGGTCATTAAGGGTGTTTAAGCTAGGGGGGCTGAGGTGGTTAAGGACCAGTTCAGTTCTGAAGTAACTTCGTGGGGCTTACGGGCTTACATAATAGAACCAACCCATAAATGACCCATTTTACAAATGACACCCCTCAAACTATTCAAAACTGGTTTTAGAAATGTTGTTAACTCTTTAGGTATTCCACAGCAATTAAAGCAAAATAGAGGTGAAATTTCAAAATATCACTTATTTTTTGCAGATTTTCCACTTTAAACTATTTTTTCCTGGAACACATCAAGGGTTAAAGGGGTTCTCCGGGCTTAACCGTTTTTTATTTTTTTTCTTCTTCAAGCTAACCTGTGGAGGAAAGAGTATTGCTCACATACTTGCTTTCCAGAGTGCAGCCGTTCTTGACATCTGCCTCCCATTCACGTGGTCCCTCCAGATGGCTTTTCTGTGCTTCCAGCCAAAGTCGATCTTCTCTTCCTGTCTTCCCTTACTTTCTCCAGCAGGAGATGGGATTGTTACGAGTGACGTCTCCACCTCCTGCTGGAGAAAGAGCCGTCCGGCAGTCTTCACAGCGCACTAGGCTGAATGCTAGTGCGTATGTGTCGGCTGTCAGCCTCTTTATCGTACAGGCTTCTATGTGAAGACTGTACTGATTCCTGCACAGCGCGATTAAGCGCTGTGCAGGAGTGACAGCATAGCGATCAGTCACAGAGGCTGATCGCTATGCTGTGCATGGCAAACGGGGCAGTGGATGGCCTGCCTGCCGGATCCGCCGTTTAGTGTCGCAACTGACAGCATTTGTAGATGGATCCGGATGCGGATCCGTCTACAAATGCATTGCAAGAACTGATCCGTCCCTCTGCTTGTCATGCGGATGGATGGATCCGTCCGTCACTCTTTTTCACAGTTGATGGAATCGTCCTTCAGTTGTTTTACAATGCCGAATCCGGCACTAATACAAGTCAATGTAAATTAATGCCGGCATTCCGGCGACTGATCAGGCATTTTGGACGGACATAATACCGCAGCATGCTGCGGTATTATGTCCGGCCAAAACGCCTGACAGTGACTGAACGGAAGGCATACTGATGCAAACTGAACGGATTTCTATCCATTCAGAATGCATTGGAATATGCCTGATCAGTTATTTTCCGGCATAGAGCCCTTTTGACGGAACGCTATGCCGGAAAAGAATAACGCAAGTGTGAAAGTATCAATCATGTTCCACCCTTAAAGAGAGGAAGCGATAGGGGGCTTGTACTCTAAAAAAAAAAAAAAGGGAACTCCAATGGATTCAATGGTTTCAGACCTAGGGGCCAACACTGAATTCAAGTTGAGTCTGTTTGGTTAATGCTATGGGATAGGTTATGATCTGCTGTGATCCAACCTATTCATTGTGACGAGCTGTAGTATATTATGAATAATGTTAATTGACTTTATTTTTTCACTATACAGCAAATTAATTTTTTTTCCCCTCTTTATCACCTAGAACGATATAATCTTTGTCTCATCATCACCACTTCTGTTTGCTGGTTCCTCCTTGAGATCCATCTTCATGACTTATTAATATTGTCTACTGATCTGGCCTTCAAGGAATTACCACTGGAGCAACTTATAGCATGAAGTTCTAAGACACAGGAATTTTTGGGTTATAATTGCTATATACTTATGTTCCTTTTGACTGGGTTCCACACTGCGGCAATTTCCGTGTTGGGGAGTTTAAATTGTACATGTTGGTGGTTTTGGGAGGTTGAATTTGGCCGTAGGTGGGTAGGTATGAACCTGTGCGGTCCCCCCCACCCCGCATGGGATCATGACTGGTGTAGGTGATTCTGCCATGTATATTGGCTAATAACCACACCCAATCCCTATACCTATTTCTATTTAATAAGTGGGAGAGGTTTGGCCACTTGGTCAACACTTCCCACTTCTATCATTTTTTGCACACTTCTGTATTCTTTAGATAGAATTGCATTTTCATGCATTTCTACGTCCCACTCAAAATTCTTGTGCCTGGCTTCTTTTTATTACTTAAGAATTTTGTTATATGATCTTGTCCCTTTATGTCTGTTTCCTATTTGGGCCAGATCGGTTCTATTTAGCTTTTTATTTATTTCTTGTTTATTTATATGCGTGCCCTGATTATGTGACATCGCAAGTCAGGTGACCGCTCGTAGCTCTCCCTCCTCCCCCAGAAGCTGCCACGATGTCTTCAGAGCACTCGCGTGATACACGTGATGACGCTCTGGGGTCACAGGGTTTGCGTCTCGGGGAGCGTGGGATAGACACAGCAACCTGGAACCATCAACGATGTAGTAGGTGTTTAGAACTATTTTATGCCAAACAGCTGTTGCTGGCACTTATTGCACTTACACTACTTTAATACTCGCATTTTGGGCGGATCTGTCATGGATCTGCAAAAACGGATCAGTTACAATAATACAACCGCATGCATCCATCATGAACGGATCAGTTTGTATTATCTGTAACATAGCCAGGACGGATCCGTCATGAACTACATTGGATCCATTTTCTATTGTGCCAGATTGTATCAGAGAAAACAGATCTGTCCCCATTGACTTACCTTGTGTGCCAGGACAGTTTTGGCAAACGGACAGCGCGGAATGGTGACTGAACGGAGACAAACTGATGCATTCTGAGCAGATCCTTTTCCATTCAGAATGCATTAGGGCAAAACTGATCCGTTTTGGACCTCTTGTGAGAGCCCTAGAATCTCACAAACGGAAAGCCAAAACGTGAGTGTGAAAGTAGCCTTACACAGGTGGTGTAATTTAACGTTTATGCACTGGCACCTTATTCTACACTATTCTTTTTATTAACTGGCTGGAATTATTGGTGAAATATGAAATGTAATCATGATAAAACACCGAGAATTATGGCTCTTTTGACTATGGAATCATGTTTATTAATATATACATACACAATCATGTTTTATTAGTAATTAATTATGTAATTATGTTTTTCAATCACACTGTGGGTATTTAAGTTTGTATCTGACATTTATTTGCTTCACAAAGGCCCCATTGAGCTGGGATGAAACGTTGCGACTGGGGAAATAAACGGGTCTGACACCCTTCACCTACACTGGAGTGCTGCCTCATTATTTGCTTTTTGAGTACTATCTGTGGACTTTTGCCTAAAGTTCAGGAGGAATTGCACCCTACTTCATAGTAACTGTGCTGCTGCTACTCATATATATATATATATATATATATATATATATATATATAATGTGGGGAGTCGCTCTGGTAGGCAGCGGTGCGGGTGCAGTTTAGAGGCAAAACAGGGAGTCCAGATTGTGCAACAAACAGTGTTTTATTCACACTTGCACACCATAAATGAAAACAGTCTCTTGGTGACAGTTCACACACAACGGAAATAACGTGGCAAAACAAAAACAGGCCAACACAGGTTCAGTCACCTGGGAGGTGTAGGTGCAGGTTCGCACCACGCTGTCGGCCCAGCCGCAGGAGAATCCAGCTTCAGGTAGCCAGGAACAAAACACCTCCTTGCTGAGCTCTTTCCTCCAGGACAGAGAACTCCCAGCCCTGTTAGCAGCTCCAGGATAATCACCACCTCCAGCTGCTGGTGCTGGCTGAGTTTATAAACCCAGCCCAAAACCCGGACTGGGTCGTGGGGAGTAGGCACCCACCCTACACTTTACCTACTCCCAGTAAGAGCCGGCCCGGATTAGCTTTGTAGCCAAACTAAGTAACAAAGTCTAGCAGCATAAGCTGCTGCATACAAAAAACCCGGCTCTCACCTCACCGAGGCCAGCAACCTCGGTGACACGTACCTGCCATCGCATATGATACCTTGCACCCTCTTACAATATATATATATATATATATATATATATATATATATATATATATATTCAGATCGTTTTTATTTTATTGAACCAGTCTGCATTTACAATCGTGTACTAAATGCCGATACATTGATCAGCAAGGACAAAGGCAACCAGCAAGCCACTTAGATCAACTGATAGGAAGAGAATCTCAGCAACCCATGCCTCCCTCGAAGGTAGTAATTTCTTAGATCCTGTTGGTCATATCGCATTACCTGTTACCCACCCGGCAACTAGGAGAGGCTCTGAGATCAGACCATAGCCTCCACCGCTTGATGAAGGTCTTCTGAGATTGAGAGTCTTCAACCCTAAGTTCCTCCATTCACATGATCTGATTAAGGACTTCAACCCTTGGTCGGAGGGACGGTATATTTCCATAGTCTAGGAATTATCTTATGCACTGCCATAATAAAGAACCCAAGGAGGCTCTTGTGACCCTTGTAAGCAGGCTCGGGAATAGACAAAAGGGCCATAGAAGCTGTGAGAGCCACAGAGTCCTCATACAGGTGGTTATAGAGAGAGAAAACCTAATTCCACAAGGGGGTCAGGGCCAGGCAAGACGACCATATATGGAGCCTGATGCTGCACCACATCGCCAGCAAATATGGGAAGTCTACGGAAAGATCCGTTAGTCGTACGGGTGTCGTACCAGCAGGAGAGAATCTTATAGTTAGGTTTTTTGGAACCAACATGAAATGGATATATGTGTGTATATATATATATATATATATATATATATATATATATATATTTATCCCTTAGATCACTTCTCCAGTAGTCTGCAATGATTTAATATTGCAAGCTACTGGAGAGTCACTTTTTTGTATGGAGCCCCTCCATAAGAACTTCGCTCTTGCAGGCCTCGGAGCCTTTAGAAGGCCTGAGGCCTCTATAGCAACCAGATGGCTCCATCTATTTCTTCACGTGGAAGCCATTTGTGCTGCATCTGAGGGGTTAAAAGTCAGATGATGCTTCTGGTTGTCTGCTGTATAAAACAGCAGGCACCAGACTGCTACGGCATGCGCTCATCTTCTGATAGGGCACCATCTTTAAATACCTTGGGTTGTAAAGGGGGTTAAAATAGTTTATGGTGGTAGCTGTAATTTGGTAATGTATTTATTTTACCTTTTATTGCTTCTATCTTCCGTTCCAGGCTGTGGTCACATGACCATGTCCATGCAGGCATTTCCTATTAACTGTGATGTTATGTCTATGGGCATGTCAAAGCAACAAAAGGGGCAGTGATAGGGGAGATTGGCTATGTAACTAGCTGGTTGTTGTTGGGGGTGTTGCTTGGGTACTGGTAGATAAAGGAGACGTACACATACAGGATGTATACAAACCACAGTGCTTTTTTTTTAGATGGTCAGGAGAGTCCAAAATGAAAAAAAAACATGGGGAAGATATATGTGAGATGAACAGCTACATTGGTATATCTGTTAAAAACCATAGTAATGCTGGTTAACCCTGTTAATGGGGTTGTCTGACCTCAGCAAATGTCATGTATAATGTAAAGAAAGTGAATACAAGGCACTTACTAATGTATTATGATTGTTCTTTTTGCTTCCTTTGTTAGTGTGATTCATTGGTTTCCATGGTTACGACTACTCTGTAATCGAGCATCAATGGCCGTGCACACTATAGGAAAAAGCGCAGGCCTCTGGCGGCTGGGACCTTGGTGGTGCGCATTTTCCAGCACTTTTTTCAAGCAGCATGACTACCACTACTGGTTAGCAGGGTGGTCATAACCATGGAAATGAGCAGTGTATAATGGGATGGAAAAATTAATCTAGCCAGCAAAGGAAGCAATATAGACATTAACAATCTGATAGTGTCTTGTGTTAACTTTGTCTACATGAGAAATGCCATTTGCTGAAGTGAGAAAACCCCTTTAAGGCCAAAACAGGTCTGTGTGTAAAGAGATTAATCAATACTTGAGTAAAATAATTACCGTACATGTCTAGACCAATCACTATGTACTTTTTCTTATTTCTAGAAATGTCTGATTGTTCAACGCTGGAAAGCCTCATAGAGATGGGATTCTCCCCAAGTAGAGCGTAATGTTCTTTTTGTCACTGTCTGTATATAATGTATGATGTCCATGTCTCCTGTTGTATTTAAAGGGATGTCCAGTTTTCTTATATTGATGACCTATCCTGAGGTAGGTCATTAACCCTTTCACGCATTTGGATGTAACTGTATGTCCAAATTGCAAGCGACTTACTGCATTTGGACGTACAGTCATGTCCAATTTGCTTACCGAGGCTGTGACACTATAAAGTGTCAGCCCCGAAGTCTCCGCTCTCCCGGAGAGCAGAGACACTGGAAAAGCCAGCAAGGGACCAGACTAACCTGCAGACTAACCAATCGGAGCGCTTTAGTGTTAAAATGCCGGTTTCAAGCTGTGATCTCCACGCTGGAGATCACGACTGAAATCAGCCATGACCCCTAATGTGCCCCCAGTGCCCCTGATGATTATACCCCCCCCCATATGCCACAATTGCCCCCCACAGATTCCCTATGCAGCCTGATCCTCTGTGTCGGCTCAGGAACAGAGCCGCTGCCATTAGCAGAGAGTGCCATCTGTAATTTACAACTGACACTCTGCTTCTACGGCCAAATTGGTGCTGGCATCGATCTCGGCGATTTAACCCCATAGATGCCACGGCTGCGCCATCCAGGAGGTTGAGAGGGAGGGAGCTCCTTCTGTCTTCCATCGGGCCGCCGCTGCTGCTATGGCAGCGGCCCGATGGTTGCCATGGCTACCGGACGCCTTACAAAGGTGTCCGGGCTGCCATGTACCTAAGAGTCTGATCAGCCTTAGTGTAAATGTAATACACACTATACAGTGCATTGCAATAGATTACTATTGCAATGCACTGTATAGCCATCTGGCCCACTGGATCTTCAAGATCCAGATGGGTCTTGATAAATAAAATAAAAAAAAAAGTGATAAAAAGTGAAATAAAAATTTAAATAAAAATAATAAAAATTGTCTTCTCATATCTGTTCATTTATGTAATAAAAAAAATGAAAAATAAAAAAACTACACATAATTGGTATCGCTGTATCCTGAATGACCTGATCTATAAAAGTATCATATTACTAATCCCGCGCGGTGAATGCCGTAAAAGATGTAGAAAAGAAAAATGACGGAATTGTTGTTTTTGTCACCTCACATTCAGAAAAAAAATAGTTATCAAAAAGACATATGTACCTGAAAATGATACCAATAAAAACTACAGCCCCCACACAGCTACATTGGTGAAAAAATGAAAAATTTATTGACTTTAGTATATGGAGATTTATTTTTAACACAAAAGTGATTTTATTGCTGAAAAAGTAGTAAAACATAAAAAAACTACATAAATTTGGTATTGCCATATCCGTATCAACCCACAGAATAAAATAATCATATAATATTTACCACAAGAGGAGCCCCATAAAAAATAAAACACTGACAGAATTGCCATTTTTGCACACTTCATTTCCACAAAAATGATATAAAAAAAAGTGATAAAAAAGACAGATGTACCCCAAAATGATACCAATAAAAACTACAGCCCATCCTGCAAAAAAACAAGTCTCCACACAGCTACATTGATGAAAAAATACAAATGTTATGTTATGGGCCCTAAACTAATTTCAGCAAATTACATGTTAGAAAATCCCGATGCCGCTCCTTACGTTCTGAATGCTGCAGTTTCCCTAAACAGTTTATGACCACTTATGAGGTGTTGCCGGAGTAAGGAAAAAATGCATATCAAATTGTGGGGTGCATTTTCTCATGTTACCCCTTGTGAAAATGAAAAATTTGGGGCTAAAGCAACTTTATATTGGAAATAAAACTTAATTTTTCATTTTCACAGCCATGTGTTTCTAAATTCTATGAAACGCTTGTTGGGTCAAACCATTCACTGTCTTCAACACTAAATTTATTCCTGGGGGGGGGGGGGGGTTAGTTTCTAAAACAGGGGTCACTTTTCCTTCTAGGGGTACCTCAGGGTCTCTTCAAATGTGACATGGCACCTGAAAACCATTCCAGCAAAATCTGCCCTCCTTTAACAATATGGTGCTTCTTTCCTTCTGTGCCCATACAGCAGTTTCCGACCACATATGGGGGGTTTCTGTAAACTGCAGAATCAGGTTCATAAATATTGAGGTTTCTTTGGCTGTTAACCCTTGCTGTGTTACAGGAAAATTGGATTTAAAGGGATTCTGTCACCAGGTTATAGCCTATATAGATGCGGACATGCACGGCTAGATCGCTGCTAGCATGTCCACACTATATCTGTGCCATAGCGCTGCACTTTTTTATTCAGTGTAAAAAATGATTTTATTGATATGTAAATCAGGGTGCTAATGTGTCCATGGGGCAGTACGAACCTTTCTTGTGCCCAGCCACGCTCCCCTGTGAAGGAGCACAGTTATATCGCCGTAAATCTCGCGATGCGTGAGATCGCACATGCCCAGTTCCTTCCCTGAGGCTGATGGCAGCACAGGGAAGGAACACTGTCGGAACTGCGTATCGCGAGATTTACGGCGATATAACTGTGAGCAAGGAGAGATTGGTAAAACGGAGGCGGTGCTGGGCTCCTTCACAGGGGGCGTGGCTGGGCACAAGAAAGGTTTGTACCGCCCCTTGGGCACATTAACACCCTGATTTACACATCAATAAAATAATTTTTTACACTGAATAAAAAAGCGCACAGATATAGTGTCGACATGCTAGTGGCGATCTAGCCGTGCATGTCCGCATCTATGTAGGCTATAACCTGGTGACAGAATCCCTTTAAATGGATAATCTGCCCCCAAAAATGAAATTCAAAAATTTCCCCTCCATTTTGCTTAAATTCTTGTGAAACCGCTAAAGGGTTAATAAAGTTTGTAAAATCAGTTTTGAATAACTTAAGGGGTGTAGTTTCTAAAATGGGGTCATTTATGAGTGGTTTCTATTATGTAAGCCCCACAAAGTGACTTCATAACTGAAATGGTCCTTAAAAAAGTGGGCTTTGGAAATTCTTAAACATTTGAAAATGTGCCTCTAAACTTCTAAGCCTTCTAACTTCCTAAAAAAAAAAAATGACATTTACAAAATGATACCTACATAAAGTAGACTTATGGGGAATATAAAGTAATAACTATTTTACGAAGTATCACTATTAGTCTTAAAGGCAAAGAAATTCTAATTTGAAAATAGCACATTTTTCCAAATTTTCAGCAAACTTGGGATTTTATTTATGCATAAAAGGTAAAACGTATCAACTTAAATTCACCACTAACATGAAGTATGATGTGTCATGACAAAACAGTCTCAGAATGGCTTGGATAAGTAAAAGCGTTCCAGAATTATTACCACATAAAGTGACGCATCAGATTTGAAAAATGGGGCTCCGGCATTTTGTCCAAACAGGCTGTCGCTTGAATGGGTTAATATGAGAAAACTGACAACACCTTTTAAAGGGCTTGTACAGGATTAGAAGAAATACATTCTTCTGAAACATGAGTTCTCCTTAACCCCATGTTGCAGCTTTGTTCTAAAATAAAGAAAAATTCTAAATTTTCTCCATCGTTCTGCACCCAATAGCCCATAATTACAAAGTGAAAACAGTGTTGAAAATCTTTTCTAATTTATTCAAAGGGAAAAACTAAAATCTTACATAGACATAAGTATTCAGACCCATTACTCAGTACTTAGTGGAAGCACTTTTGACAGCAATTACAGCCCCCGGTCTTTGATATGATGCCACAAGGTTTGGCCACCTGGATTTAGGGATTTTCTGCCATTCTTCACTGCAGATTCTCTCAAGCTCTATCAGGCTGAATAGGAAACGTCAGTGGACAGACATTTTCAGGTCTATCTGGGGATGTTTTGATTGTGTTCAAGTCAGGGCTTTGGCTGGGCCACTGACATTCACAAAGTTGTCCCTAACCCACTCCTGTGCTTAGGGGGAGCAGCGGGAAGGCAGCCAATGGCAGGGAGTGACGGGGACGAGTTTCCCTAGCATTGCGGATGAGGAGCCAGTTAAGTAGAATCAGTGTGAGGATACGGCGTATGGGGGAGCATTTGTTACTCAGATAACCCCTTTATGAATGTACTTTTCACCATTCAGCATTCCCTCAACTATGACCAGTCTCCCTGTCCCAGCTTTACTGCATGGAAGATATTATGGAGTGCTTTGTTTCCACCAAACATGAGGCATAGACTTGAGGTCAAAAAGTTCAATCTTAGTTTCATCACACCAGAGAATGTTGTTTCTCACAGTCTGAGATTCATTTAGGTGCTTTTTTTTTTTTTTGCAAACTTTGTGTTTTTAGTGAGGAGAGGCTTCTTTATGGGCACTTTGCCATAAAACCCAGATTGGTGGAATGCTGTAGTGATGGCTGACTCTCTGGAAGTTTCTCTAATCTGCACACAGGATCTTTGGAGTAACCATTGGGTTCTTGGTTACCTCTTTTACCAAAGCCCTTCTCCCCCGATTACTTAGTTTGGTGGGACCAGCCAGCTCTAGGAAGAGTCCTGGTTGTTCCAAACTTCTTCCATTTGAGATTTATGGCGGCCACTGTGCTCCTGAGAACTTTTTATTGCAGTAGAAATTTGTTGTCCCCTTCTCCAGATCTGTTCCTGCCTACAGGCAGTTCTTTCCTCCTCATGGGTTGGTTTTTGATCCAATATGCATATGAGAGACATTATATAGACAGGGCTCTGTCTTTCCAAATCATATCCAATCAACTAAACTTACCACAGGTGGACTCTAATCAACGTGTAGATCAGGGCTTGACAAATTTCCTTGGAATCTAGGAGCCAGCTAAAAAAGTTAGGAGCCAAGCGGGCCCGAATCTTAAAGCCCCCAGTTCTCCATAGAGCCCCCCAATAATGCATGCCAGTACATAGGGCCCCCAGTAGATGCCCCCATAGTGCTCCTTCCCCTCTTCTCTATAGTTCCCTCCCATAATGTGCGAGTATATAGGGCTCCCCATAATGTGCCAGTATATAGGGCCCCCATAGTGCTTCGCCTCTTCAATAGGTTATATGACACGTCAGACGCTGCCAGCGTCCAAGTGATTGCCCCTGTCGGCCGCCATGACGTGTGGAAACCCTTACAAGGATTACAGGGTCCGGAGGGAAGGGCAGAGGGGTCCGGAGGGCACAAACACAGCGGGCACCATGACACTTTACTGAGCACTACATCGCCCAGCTGGCGCTCAGCCTCTGCAGTCCCCACATCACTACAACCCCCAGCTCTTTTCCCCCTCTTGTCATCCCCCCCCCCTTGTCATTCTTTTTCCACTCTTGTCATTTCCCCCCCCCCCCCATGTCATTCACTTTCCCCTTCTTGTCATTCTCCCCCCGCCCCCATGTCATTGTCTCCCCCCCCCCCCCTCCTCCCCGCCTCTAGTGTAGCGTAGCCGAGCTCTGTATGTTCCGCGGGTACAGGTGCTTTTGTTTCCTGTACCCAGGCGGACTGACAGAAAGTGCACACTATGTGCGCACTTCCTGTCAGTACGTCCAGGTACAGGAGACAGATGCTCCATGTACCCGTGGACCATACAGGGCTCAGCCACGCTACAATGAGGGAATGACAGGAGGGAGTGCTGAGCGCTTTCCTCCTGTCAGCCCATCTCTTCTTGCTGCGCCCGGGCGGTGTGCCCTCATGGACGTGCCAGCCCGGGCAGTGCTGTAGCCGCCTGAGGCTCTATATAGAGCGCTCTAGCGGCTGCAGCATGAGGGGGCCGGCGCTCCTAGTCCGGACACCTTTGAAAACGGGCTGACAAATACCCAGGAGCCAGGACTTGCGAGCCCTGGTGTAGATGTATCTCAGAGATGATCAAGCAGAATGGGAGGCCCCAGAGCTACAGTTGTGTTCAAAATTATTCAACCCCCAATGTTGTAAAGGGTTTTAGGGAATTTAGTGTACATTTGTAATTGTGTTCAGAATGAAATCTTACAAGGACTTTTTAAAGAACCAAATGCAACTAAAATGACATTGTTTTTGTAATACAGTATTAAATGTTTTTTTTGTTATTTCTTCATTGACACAATTACTCAACCCCTTAAAGACTACCACTCTTAAGAACAGAGGTTCATTCAAGTGTTTTCGATCAGGTATTGAAAACACCTGTGGATGTCAAGGAGCAGCGATCAAGCATAATAAGCACCAATTAGGCAGATTTAAAATTACTGTGATACTCAGCTCCTTCTAGACATTTACTGGTGTGTTTACAAACATGGTGAAGTCAAGAGAATGGTCCAGGAAGACAAGAGAAGAGGTGATTTCTCTTCACAGGAAGGGCAATGGCTATAAGAAGATTGCAAAGATGTTAAACATACCAAGAGACACCATAGGAAGCATCATTTGCAAATTCAAGGCAAAGGGCACTGTTGAAACGCTACCTGGTCGTGGCAGAAAGAAGATGCTGACTTCGACTGCTGTGTGCTACCTGAAGCGCAAAGTGGAGAAAAGTCCCCGTGTGACTGCTGAGGAACTGAAAAAAGATTTGTCAGATGCGGGTACTGAAGTTTCAGCTCAGACAATAAGGCGCACACTGCGTAATGAAGGCCTCCATGCCAGAACTCCCAGGCGCACCCCTTGCTGTCTCCAAAGAATAAGAAGAGTCGACTGCAGTATGCCAAAAGTCATCTGGACAAACCACAAACGTTTTGGGATAGTGTTCTGTGGACTGATTAGAACTGTTTGGGCCCATGGATCAACGCTATGTTTGGAGGAGGAAGAACAAGGTCTATGAAGAAAAGAACACCTTGCCTACTGTGAAGCATGGCGGGGGGTCAATCATGCTTTGGGGCAGTTTTGCTTCTACAGGTACAGGGAAGCTTCAGCGTGTGCAAGGTACCATGAATTCTCTTCAGTACCAGGAGATATTGGATGAAAATGTGATGCAGTCCGTCACAAACCTGAGGCTTGGGAGACGTTAGACCTTTCAACAGGACAATGATCCCAAGCATACCTCCAAGTCCACTAGAGCATGGTTGCAGATTAAAGGCTGGAACATTTTGAAGTGGCCATCGCAGTCATCAGACTTAAATCCGATTAAGAACCTCTGGTGGGACTTAAAGAAAGCAGTTGCAGCACGCAAGCCTAAGAATGTGACTGAACTGGAGGCTTTTGCCCATGAAGAATGGGCGAAGATACCCGTAGATCGCTGCAAGACACTTGTGTCAAGCGATGCTTCACGTTTAAAAACTGTTCTAACTGAAAAAGGATGTTGTACTAAGATTGAATGTCACTTGGGGGTTGAATAAAACTGATAATGATGTGAGCACAGAAAAGACATTTGTGGTTATTTCATTATAAATGTTATGTTATATTTGTCTGACTTACAAGTGCCTCTTTGATTTAATTGTAAACAAGATGACTGAAATGATCAAAATCAATGTCAAACTGGCCAAAACACTCAATTTCAGTGGGGGTTGAATAATTTTGAACACAACTGTAAATGTCAAGTGTCATAGTAAATGATCTGAATACTTATGTCCATGCAAATGTTTATTTTTGCTTTTTAATAAATTTGTAAACATTTCTAAAATTCTGTTTTCACTTTCTTAATTTGGTGGATTGAGTGCAGATTGATGGGGAAAACTTGCATTTTTTTGTTTTAGCACAAGAAAGCTACATAAAATGTTGAAAAACTAAAAGGGTCTGAAGACTTTCTGAATTCATTGTGTGCATCCAGACAGGGTAACTACATTGTACACTTGTACAACCCCTTTTCCAAAAAAGTTGGGACTGTTTAACCCCCTTAAGGACGCATGACGTACCGGTACGTCATGATTCCCGAGTCCTTAAGGACCCATGACGTCATGAGTATTTCCGATCACTGCTGCTCAGCCGGCAATGATTGGAACAAGTTACCTGCTGAAATCATTCAGCAGGTACCTTGTTACAATGCCCAAGGGGGTCCTGTGACCCCCCGTATCGGCGATCACTGCAAACCGCAGGTCAATTCAGACCTGCGGTTTGCAGCTCTTTCCAAGGTCTCTGATCCGCGGGGATCAGAGACTTAAAAGTGCCTAAACAGTTAAATGTTAACCCCCCTCTGCAGCCCCCAATCACATTGCGATCCCCCGCCCGCCTCCTCTGTAGTAATCGTTGGTGGTCTAGTGGTTTTAGCAGAGTGTCAGCACATTGTTGACACTCTGCTAAAAACTGCTGACATCTGTGCTGCAGATGTCAGCAGTTTAACCCCTTCCATGCCGCGGTCTGTACGGACCGCTGTATGGAAGAGGTTAACAGGGACGGAGTTCCCTCCCTCTCCCATCGGGGGCTGCTCTTTTCTGGCAGTGGGTCATGGTTACCATGGCAGCAGGACGCTTTCAGTGGCGTCCTTGCTTGCCATGGTAATTTAACTCTGATCAGACTTCTGCTAAAGGCAAAATTCTGATCAGACTAAGTCTAAAGTAAAAAATACAGGGCCCCAGATCCACAAGAACCAAGTGGGTCTGGGTAAAAAAAAAAAAGTAAAAAATACATCACTGAATAAAAATTAAATACACTTCACATATTAGGTATCTCCATGTCCATAAAAACCTGCTCTATAAAAATATCACATGACATAACCAGTCAAATAAATACCGTAAAAAACTAAACAAAAAAAGTGTAAAAAAAGCAATTTTGTCACCTTACATGACAAAAAGTGCAATACCAAGCGATCAAAGAGGCGTATGCCTCTCAAAATAGTACCAATCAAACCGCCATCTCATCCAAAATGATCCCCTGCATAGGACAATCGCCCAAAAAAATATGGCTCTCAGACTATGGAGACACTAAAACATTTTTTTTTTTTTCTAAAATGCTGTTAGTGTTAAAGTAAAATAAAAAAATAAAAAGTATACATATTGGGTATCGCCGCGTCCATAAAAACCTGCTCTATAAAAATCACATGATCTAACCCCTCAGGTAACTACCGTAATTTTTTTTTAATAAAAACAATGTAAAAAAACATTTTTGTCACCTCACGTTACAAAAACTGTAATAGCAAGCGATCAAAAAAGATATATGCACTCAAAAATAGTGCCAATCAAACCACCATCTCATCCCGCAGAAAATGATACCCCACATAGGACAATCGCCCAAAAAAAAAAAATGTTAAAAATATGGCTCTCAGACTATGGAAACATTAAAACATGATTTTATTTTGTTTCAAAAATATTATTGTGTAAAACTTAAATGAAAAGTATACATATTTTGTATCGCCGCATCCGTAACAACCTGCTCTATAAAACTAACACATGATCTAACCCCTCAGGTGAACACAGCAAAAAAAAAAATATATATATAAATACCGTATCAAAAGCCATTTTTGTCACCTTACATCACAAAAAGTGTAATTGCAAGCGAACAAAATGTCATATGCACCCCAAGATAGTGCCAATCAGTCATCTCATCCCGCAAAAAATGAGCCCCTACATAAGACAGTCGCCCAAAAAATAAAAAAAATATGTCTTTCAGAATGTGGAGACACTATAAAAAAATCATTTTTTCAAAAATGCTTTGTTATGAAAACTGAAACAAAAAACCCCAAAAAGTAGTCATATTTGGTATTGTCACGTCCGTAACAACCTGCTCTATAGAAATAGCACTCGATCTAACCTGTCAGTTCAACTATGCAAATAACAAAAAATAAAAACTGTCCCAAAACAGCTATTCTTTTGCAAATTTTCCAGTTTAATACATTTTTCCAGTAACAAAGCAAGGGTTAACAGCCAAACAAAGCTCAATATTTATTACCCTGATTCTGTAGTTTGCAGAAACACCCCATATGTGGTCGTAAACTGCTGTATGGCCAAACGGCAGGGCATAGAAGGAAGAGAACGCCATATGGTTTTTGGAAGGCAGATTTTGCTGGACTGGTTTTTGACACTATGTCCCATTTAAAGCCCCCTGATGCACCCCTACAGTAGAAACTCCCAAAAGTGACCCCATTTTGGAAACTACGGGATAAGGTGGCAGTTTTGTTTGTACTATTTTAGGGTAAATATGATTTTTGGTTGCTCTATATTACACTTTTTTGAGGCAAGGTAACAAAAAAATAGAAATTCTGAAATTTCATCTCCATTTGCCAATAACTCTTGTGGAACACCTAAAGGGTTAACAAAGTTTATAATATCGATTTTGAATACCTTGAGGGGTGTAGTTTTTAGATGGAGTAACTTTTATGGAGTTTCTACTCTAGGGGTGCATCGGGGGCTTCAAATGGGACATGGTGTCAAAAATCCAGTCCAGCAAAATCCGCCTTCAAAAACCATATGGCGTTCTCTTTCATTCTGCTGCCCTGCCGTTTGGCCATACAGCAGTTTACTGACCACATATGGGGTGTTTCTGTAAACTACAGAATCAGGGCAATAAATATTGAGTTTTGTTTGGCTGTTAACCCTTGCTTTGTTACTGGAAACATTTTCCATTTTAATCAATTTTTTCCAGTAAAATAAAATTAAAATTATTCCATTTGCCATTAACTCTGTAAATTCTAAAGGGTTAACGACATTTGTAAAATCAGTTTTGAATACCTTGAGGGTTGTAGTTTATAGAATGGGGTCATTTTTGGGTGGTTTCTATTATGTAAGCCTCAAAGTGACTTCAGACCTGAACTGGTCCCTAAAAAGTGGGTTTTTGAAAATTTCTGAAAAATTTCAAGATTTGCTTCTAAACTTCTAATCCTTGTAACGTCCCCAAAAAATGAAATGGCATTCCCAAAATTATCGATACATGAAGTAGACATATGGGGAATGTAAATCAATAACTTTTTTTGGCAGTATTACTATGTATTATAGAAGTAGAGTGTAGCGGACTGGACCCTGTACCAGAGTCTGCCCCAGTTTCTTGGAGAGGCATGCTTGCTAGCCTCTTACCCTGCGACTATGGCCCCAATGACAGTTGGCATTCACAATGGACATTGCTGTGACCTAATCAACAGTCACAATGGACATTACCTGTGACCTAATCATCATTCACAATGGACATTACCTGTGACCTAATCATCATCCACAATGGACATTACCTGTGACCTAATCACCATTCACAATGGACATCGCCTGTGACCTAATCAATATTCACAATGGACATTGCTGTGACCTAATCAATATTCACAATGGACCAGCCATGTGGGATTGTGATATATCTGGCTGTATGTTGATTGGTCGCTGTATTTTGTGTGGGAGTGTCTGTGTTTATTGTACGGATTGATTGGTTGTATTTCAAACCCCTGTGGACCGTACTATGTTTGTGGAGTGTAATAAAGAGGCGGTATGCCCCAGGACGAGTTCCTGCTTGACCCTCAAACGGCAGTGTCGCCTCGTTATTGGGGGATTTGACTGTATGCTGATTGCCAGAGTGTAAGCTGTTCATATTGCTTTTCCTGTTCGGCTGCTTCCAGGGGTGAATTCGTGTGTCTCTTGTTCGGAAGTTGGTGATTGCAGTAGCTGCTGGTCTATTCGGAAAGGGAATATCGCCTAAACGGAGTTGTGTGCGTCCCCGCCCGCCTCCTCGTAGTAATCGTTGGTGGTCTAGTGGTTTTAGCAGAGTGTCAGCACATTGTTGACACTCTGCTAAAAACTGCTGTGTCATCTGTGCTGCAGATGTCAGCAGTTTAACCCCTTCCATGCCGCGGTCTGTGCGGACCGCTGTATGGGAAGAGGGTTAACTGGGACGGAGTTCCCTCCCTCTCCCATCGAGGGCTGCTCTTTTCTGGCAGTGGGTCATGGTTTACCATGGCAGCAGGGCGCTCAGTGGCGTCATGTTTGCCATGGTATTTAACTCTGATCAGACTTCTGCTAAAGGCAAAATTCTGATCAGACTAAGTCTAAAGTAAAAATACAGAGGCCCCAGATCCACAAGAACCAAGTGGGTCTGGGTAAAAAAAAGTAAAAATACATCACTGAATAAAAATTAAATACACTTCACATATTAGGATATCTCCATGTCCATAAAAACCTGCTCTATAAAAATATCACATGACATAACCAGTCAAATAAATACCGTAAAAAACTAAACAAAAAGTGTAAAAAAGCAATTTTGTCACCTTACATGACAAAAGTGCAATACTAAGCGATCAAAGAGGCGTATGCCTCTCAAAATAGTACCAATCAAACCGCCATCTCATCCAAAATGATCCCCTGCATAGGACAATCGCCCAAAAAATATGGCTCTCAGACTATGGAGACACTAAAACATTTTTTTCTTTCTAAATGCTGTTAGTGTTAAAGTAAAATAAAAAATAAAAGTATACATATTGGGTATCGCGCGTCCATAAAAACCTGCTCTATAAAAATCACATGATCTAACCCCTCAGGTAACTACACGTAATCTTTTTAATAAAAACAATGTAAAAAACATTTTTTGTCACCTCACGTTACAAAAACTGTAATAGCAAGCGATCAAAAAGATATATGCACTCAAAAATAGTGCCAATCAAACCACCATCTCATCCCATAGAAAATGATACCCTACATAGGACAATCGCCCAAAAAAAAAAAATGTTAAAAATATGGCTCTCAGACTATGGAAACATTAAAACATGATTTTATTTTGTTTCAAAAATATTATTGTGTAAAACTTAAATGAAAAAGTATACATATTTTGTATCGCCGCATCCGTAATAACCTGCTCTATAAAACTAACACATGATCTAACCCCTCAGGTGAACACAGCAAAAAAAAATATATATATAAATACCGTATCAAAAGCCATTTTTGTCACCTTACATCACAAAAGTGTAATTGCAAGCGAACAAAATGTCATATGCACCCAAGATGAGTGCCAATCAGTCATCTCATCCCATGCAAAAATGAGCCCCTACATAAGACAGTCGCCAAAAATAAAAAAATATGTCTTTCAGAATGTGGAGACACTATAAAAATCATTTTTTCAAAAATGCTTTGTTATGAAAACTGAAACAAAAAACCCCAAAAAGTAGTCATATTTGGTATTGTCACGTCCGTAACAACCTGCTCTATAGAAATAGCACTCGATCTAACCTGTCAGTTCAACTATGCAAATAACAAAAAATAAAAACTGTCCCAAAACAGCTATTCTTTTGCAAATTTTCCAGTTTAATACATTTTTCCAGTAACAAAGCAAGGGTTAACAGCCAAACAAAGCTCAATATTTATTACCCTGATTCTGTAGTTTGCAGAAACACCCCATATGTGGTCGTAAACTGCTGTATGGCCAAACGGCAGGGCATAGAAGGAAGAGAACGCCATATGGTTTTTGGAAGGCAGATTTTGCTGGACTGGTTTTTTGACACTATGTCCCATTTAAAGCCCCCCTGATGCACCCCTACAGTAGAAACTCCCAAAAATTGACCCCATTTTGGAAACTACGGGATAAGGGGGCAGTTTTGTTTGTACTATTTTAGGGTAAATATGATTTTTGGTTGCTCTATATTACACTTTTTTTGAGGCAAGGTAACAAAAAAAATAGAAATTCTGAAATTTCATCTCCATTTGCCAATAACTCTTGTGGAACACCTAAAGGGTTAACAAAGTTTATAATATCGATTTTGAATACCTTGAGGGGTGTAGTTTTTTAGATGGAGTAACTTTTATGGAGTTTCTACTCTAGGGGTGCATCGGGGGGCTTCAAATGGGACATGGTGTCAAAAATCCAGTCCAGCAAAATACGCCTTCCAAAAACCATATGGCGTTCCTTTCCTTCTGCTCCCTGCCGTTTGGCCATACATCAGTTTACGACCACATATAGGGTGTTTCTGTAAACTACAGAATCAGGGCAATAAATATTAAGTTTTGTTTGGCTGTTAACCCTTGCTTTGTTACTGGAAACATTTTCCATTTTAATCAATTTTTTCCAGTAAAATAAAATAAAATAATAAATCGAAATTCTAAAGGGTTAACAACATTTGTAAAATCAGTTTTGAATACCTTGAGGGTTGTAGTTTATAGAATGGGGTCATTTTTGGGTGGTTTCTATTATGTAAGCCTCAAAGTGACTTCAGACCTGAACTGGTCCCTAAAAAGTGGGTTTTTGAAAATTTCTGAAAAATTTCAAGATTTGCTTCTAAACTTCTAATCCTTGTAACGTCCCCAAAAAATGAAATGGCATTCCCAAAATTATCGATACATGAAGTAGACATATGGGGAATGTAAATCAATAACTTTTTTTGGCAGTATTACTATGTATTATAGAAGTAGAGTGTAGCGGACTGGACCCTGTACCAGAGTCTGCCCCAGTTTCTTGGAGAGGCATGCTTGCTAGCCTCTTGCCCTGCGACTATGGCCCCAATGACAGTTGGCATTCACAATGGACATTGCTGTGACCTAATCAACAGTCACAATGGACATTACCTGTGACCTAATCATCATTCACAATGGACATTACCTGTGACCTAATCATCATCCACAATGGACATTACCTGTGACCTAATCACCATTCACAATGGACATCGCCTGTGACCTAATCAATATTCACAATGGACATTGCTGTGACCTAATCAATATTCACAATGGACCAGCCATGTGGGATTGTGATATATCTGGCTGTATGTTGATTGGTCAGCTGTATTTTGTGTGGGAGTGTCTGTGTTTGTTGTGCGGATTGATTGGCTGTATTTCAAACCCCTGTAGATCGTACTATGTTTGTGGAGTGTAAATAAAGAGCGGTATGCCCCAGGACGAGGTTCCTGCTTGACCCTCAAGCGAAGTGTCGTCTCGTTATTGGGGGATTTGACTGTATGCTGATTGCCAGGAGTGTAAGCTGTTCATATTGCTTTTCCTGTTCGGCTGCTTCCAGGGTGAATTCGTGTGTCTCTTGTTCGGAAGTTGGTGATTGCAGTAGCTGCTGGTCTATTCGGAGAAGGGAATATCGCCTAAACGGAGTTGTGTGCGTAACGGTCCGTTACATTTGGTGGCAAACAGCGGGATCATTTCCACAGCCCAGAAGGACATCTACAGGGCAACACCATTCCTTGGATTACAAAGTGAGGGCAACGTTAGTACCAGTGCAGCAGCCCCTATCTACAAAGAAAGAACTTCAGGAGAACAAGCATGGCACCCAGCTACACGCAGGAGGAATTTGACAGAGAGCTGAGATCACGGCTGATTTTCTTCGGACCCAACCCCCCGGAGAAATCTGTGCAGTTTGTGAGGAGGATAACAGCAGAGTACCTGCAGTTCATGGCAGATGGTATCGCCCGCCCTCCCCAGCGGCTGAGTGCGTTCCGGAGAGCTGAAGGTGTCGTCCTTCCTCCCCAGCGGCAGTGTGTACCCCAGGGAGCTGAAGGTGCCGTCCTTCCTCCCCAGCGACCGTGTGTACCCCCGGGAGCTGAAGGTGCCGTCCTTCCTCCACAGCGGCAGTGTGTACCCCAGGGAGCTGAAGATGTTGTCCTTCCTCCCCAGCGGCAGTGTGTACCCCAGGGAGCTGAAGGTGCCGTCCTTCCTCCCCAGCGGCAGTGTGTACCCCAGGGAGCTGAAGGTGTCATCCTTCCTCCCCAGTGGCCGTGTGTACCCCAGGGAGCTGAAGGTGCCGTCCTTCCTCCACAGCGGCAGTGTGTACCCCCGGGAGCTGAAGGTGTCGTCCTTCCTCCCCAGCGGCAGTGTGTATCCCAGGGAGCTGAAGGTGTCGTCCTTCCTCCCCAGCGGCTGTGTGTACCCCAGGGAGCTGAAGGTGTCGTCCTTCCTTCCCAGCGGCAGTGTGTACCCCAGGGAGCTGAAGGTGTCATCCTTCCTCCCCAGCGGCCGTGTGTACCCCGGGAGCTGAAGGTGCCGTTCTTCCTCCACAGCGGCAGTGTGTACCCCAGGGAGCTGAAGGTGTCGTACTTCCACCCCAGCAGCAGGACAAAAATATTGAAAGGGGAGACAGTTGGTCCCCCCTCCACCAGCAGAGAGAGGGTCAGGGAGAGGAGCCTGCTACCCGCTCTCCCCAGCGGCAGTCTACAGTTCAGAGAGAGGGCTTGTTACACCCTCTCTCCAGTGGCAGCCTAACCCACCAAGGGGAGATGTTCGCCCCCAGCGGTGCAGATGGGACCGTGGTCTCTGCACTTGCAGCACAAGGGACAAGGATGGTCGGTCCTGTCCGCCAGCCACAGAGCGGTTTATCCAGAGGGAGACAGTCGGTCTCCTCCCCCACAACCAGGCTCCCACCAGGCTACTTCCGTGGTAGCGCTGGCCCCAGGGCAGAGTACCGCGGTCTCTGCCCACTCAGCAACCCACCTAGGCAGTCTACCAGTCCCCGCTTTGGCCGTAGTGAGGCACCTGGACATGGACAAGTTGCTACTTTATCCAGGTGTAGTAACCATTTATTGTGGGTGGGCTGTACTGCTGTTTGTGCTTCGTGGGTGGGTTGCTGGACTAACCAGGGCACTGACCGGCAGGAGGTCAGATACCCTGTTAGTCTCTTTGGTAAAGGGGAGAAATGTAGCGGACTGGACCCTGTACCAGAGTCTGCCCCAGTTTCTTGGAGAGGCATGCTTGCTAGCCTCTTACCCTGCGACTATGGCCCCAATGACAGTTGGCATTCACAATGGACATTGCTGTGACCTAATCAACAGTCACAATGGACATTACCTGTGACCTAATCATCATTCACAATGGACATTACCTGTGACCTAATCATCATCCACAATGGACATTACCTGTGACCTAATCACCATTCACAATGGACATCGCCTGTGACCTAATCAATATTCACAATGGACATTGCTGTGACCTAATCAATATTCACAATGGACCAGCCATGTGGGATTGTGATATATCTGGCTGTATGTTGATTGGTCGCTGTATTTTGTGTGGGAGTGTCTGTGTTTATTGTGCGGATTGATTGGCTGTATTTCAAACCCCTGTGGAGTCGTACTATGTTTGTGGAGTGTAAATAAAGAGGCGGTATGCCCCAGGGCGAGAGTTCCTGCTGACCCTCAAGCGAAGTGTCGTCTCGTTATTGGGGGATTTGACTGTATGCTGATTGCCAGGAGTGTAAGCTGTTCATATTGCTTTTCCTGTTCGGCTGCTTCAGGGTGAATTCGTGTGTCTCTTGTTCGGGAAGTTGGTGATTGCAGTAGCTGCTGGTCTATCCGGAAGGGAATATCGCCTAAGCGGAGTTGTGTGCGTAACGGTCCGTTACATTTATGTAACAGACCGTTACGCACACAACTCCGTTAAGCGATATTCCCTTCCGTAGACCAGCAGCTACTGCAATCACCAACTTCCAGGCTGCAAACACACGAATTCACCAACTTCGAACAAGAGACACACGAACCCTGGAAGCAGCCGAACAGGAAAAGCAATATGAACAGCTTACACTCCTGGCAATCAGCATACAGTCAATCCCCCAATAACGAGACGACACTTCGTTTTGAGGGTCAAGCAGGAACTCTAACTTTTATTAAGGGCTACCTGCCCGGTATTTATCCAGGTCTCCCACCTGGTGGACACTCCCTAGAGGACCAGAAGGAAGACTGCGACACGGGATACAGCAGCCAATCACACACATTGGGACAATACAGACACACCCAGCATATCCCTCCCTCTGCCTGTGATACAATCACCCTACATGGGTAATGCAATCACCACAGGCAGAAGAATACACAATGTCTTCTGTCCTGGAGACAATTGAGGAGTCATTCAATTATCTCTCAGGACAAAGGAAATCTCCAATACATGTGGGGACAATAGGACAGACATCACTATTCAATACACAATGTCCCACCCTTTACAATACACAGACATTTAACATATTCCCAGAAGGCTTGGATCTGAGCGCTCAATATATCCAGGGATAGAGGCAGACTCCATTGAGCACATGGCTGCAAAGGGACACAAAATTACACAATGCTACAATCACTATATAAAACATATACATGCAACATATCCCCAGATAGCTTAGGTCTGGCGCACATTATTGGATGGCGCTCAGACCACACATGTCCAGTTCAATTGCCATGGAGCTAAAGTCTTTCCCATAGTCCTCCACCATACGAATGGGCTCCATAGCAGAGCCATCTGGGGCATCACCGCTCAAACAGGACAAGCATACATGGGGCCATAGTCGCAGGGCAGGAGGCGAGCAAGCAGTCCCTTCCAGGAAACTGGGGCAGACTCTGGTACAGGGTCCAGTCCGCTACATTTCTCCCCTTTACCAAAGAGACTAACAGGGTATCTGACCTCCTGCCGGTCAGTGCCCTGGTTAGTCCAGCAACCCACCCACGAAGCACAAACAGCAGTACAGCCCACCCACAATAAATTGTTACTACACCTGGATAAAGTAGCAACTTGTCCATGTCCAGGTGCCTCACTACGGCTGTGCGGGGGACTGGTAGACTGCCTAGGTGGGTTGCTGAGTGGGCAGAGACCGGCGATACTCTGCCCTGGGGCCAGCGCTACCACGGAAGTAGCCTGGTGGGAGCCTGGTTGTGGGGGGAGGAGCTACATAGAGAAATTGAAATTTTTTGTAAATTTGGTATTTTTTTTAATGTCATGAAGTACAATATGTGACGAATAAACAATCTCAGAATGGCCTGCATAAGTAAAAGCGTTTAAAAGTTATCACCACATAAAGTAACACTGGTCAGATTTGCAAAAAATGGCCGGGTCCTTAAGGTGAAATAGGGCTGAGTCCTTAAGGGGTTAAAATGTGAATAAAAACAAAATGCAATAATTTACAAATGTCATAGACCCATATTTTACTAAAAAGTACACAGTCTAGTAACATTATTATGGCCACCAGCTAATATCCAGAGTAACTGCCATGTGCAACATGTGACTCAACAAGGTCCTGGTAGGTTGTCGCAGGCATCTGAAGCCATACTGACTGCAGTGCATTCCACAACTACTGGTGTGTGGGGGAGATCGGTGGTCCCACAGATAATTGAGTTCAAATCTGGAGAATTAGGGTGCCAGGGTAGTACTTGGAAGTTGTACTCATGCTTTTCCATCTAATGTCGGATATTTCTAGCAATGTGATTTGTTGGATTGTCTTGCTGGAAGATTACATCCGCCCTAGGGAAGACTATCAGCATGTATGGGTGTACATGATCTGCAAGGATGGATTCATGCCCAAATCGGTAAAGAGTGCCTTCCACATGGATAAGTGGGCCCAGAGAATGCCATGAAAACATTCCCTAGAGCATAATACTGCCACGACCAGCTTGTGTTGTGTTTTTCCATCAATGGTTGCAGGGTTTGTTCTCTGATGTTTCTATCCGGACACGCCAACATTCATCCATTCGATAAAGCAGAAAGTGTCTCGTTGGATAAGGACACCCCCTTTGCCAATCAGGGGAGGTCCAATTCTGATACTGATGCCAATATCGAGCCATTTTCTGCCGATAAAACTTTGTTAGCAGAGGTGCAGAGCTTCAGAGCCTCATACACAGTATGGTTTGCTAAGCTGTGGTTTTAGGCACACGTCTGGTTTATTTTAGAAGTGTGCTGGTCCACCCTAGCGAACCTTCGTAGCTGGCATTCACCTCTCGCATCAATGGCAAGTGATGCTCTGCAGCTTCTACATCGCTTATTCGCAATGGTGTCATTTGTCCACTCACAATGTACTATTAAGGGGTAGCGCTGAACCTTTCCCCTCTTTTCTGCTCTATGTTTCGCCCTGTAGGCTCATCAGGAGCTCATTAAAACAGGTTAGGGACAAACCAACACAAATAGCGCTGTATGCCTCGTGTGATGAGGCTACAGCATCGGCGCTAGGGTGGCCGTGTACACAATGGTAGACATGGCCCTGTTCCACTTTTTGATATTTGTTCCATGATCTATTGTGAATAGTTTGTGTCTAAGATTTGCAAATTATTGCATTTTGTTTTTATTTACATTATAGAGCACCCAAACTTTTCAGAACTCGGGTTGTAAGTAAACAGAGAAAAGTGGTGTACAAATGAGCATAAATTATAGAACCAAAGCAGAGCATTGTGTATTATTAAAGCAGTGGGTTATTATTAATGCCTATACTCAAGATAAATTAGCAATATCAAATTGGCCTGTGTCTGACTCCCAGCATCCCTGCCAATCAGCTGTTTCAATGTATAGTGGCACTCGTGCAAAAGCGCTATTTGAAAATTACTGGTGTGTGGGGGAGATCGGTGGTCCCACAGATAATTGAGTTCAAATCTGGAGAATTAGGGTGCCAGGGTAGTACTTGGAAGTTGTACTCATGCTTTTCCATCTAATGTCGGATATTTCTAGCAATGTGATTTGTTGGATTGTCTTGCTGGAAGATTACATCCGCCCTAGGGAAGACTATCAGCATGTATGGGTGTACATGATCTGCAAGGATGGATTCATGCCCAAATCGGTAAAGAGTGCCTTCCACATGGATAAGTGGGCCCAGAGAATGCCATGAAAACATTCCCTAGAGCATAATACTGCCACGACCAGCTTGTGTTGTGTTTTTCCATCAATGGTTGCAGGGTTTGTTCTCTGATGTTTCTATCCGGACACGCCAACATTCATCCATTCGATAAAGCAGAAAGTGTCTCGTTGGATAAGGACACCCCCTTTGCCAATCAGGGGAGGTCCAATTCTGATACTGATGCCAATATCGAGCCATTTTCTGCCGATAAAACTTTGTTAGCAGAGGTGCAGAGCTTCAGAGCCTCATACACAGTATGGTTTGCTAAGCTGTGGTTTTAGGCACACGTCTGGTTTATTTTAGAAGTGTGCTGGTCCACCCTAGCGAACCTTCGTAGCTGGCATTCACCTCTCGCATCAATGGCAAGTGATGCTCTGCAGCTTCTACATCGCTTATTCGCAATGGTGTCATTTGTCCACTCACAATGTACTATTAAGGGGTAGCGCTGAACCTTTCCCCTCTTTTCTGCTCTATGTTTCGCCCTGTAGGCTCATCAGGAGCTCATTAAAACAGGTTAGGGACAAACCAACACAAATAGCGCTGTATGCCTCGTGTGATGAGGCTACAGCATCGGCGCTAGGGTGGCCGTGTACACAATGGTAGACATGGCCCTGTTCCACTTTTTGATATTTGTTCCATGATCTATTGTGAATAGTTTGTGTCTAAGATTTGCAAATTATTGCATTTTGTTTTTATTTACATTATAGAGCACCCAAACTTTTTCAGAACTCGGGTTGTAAGTAAACAGAGAAAAAGTGGTGTACAAATGAACGCAAATTATAGAACCAAAGCAGAGCATTGTGTATTATTAAAGCAGTGGGTTATTATTAATGCCCTATACTCAAGATAAATTAGCAATATCAAATTGGCCTGTGTCTGACTCCCAGCATCCCTGCCAATCAGCTGTTTCAATGTATAGTGGCACTCGTGCAAGCGCTACTTCATTTTGAAAATTACCTGCACTTCTCCTCTGTAGAGGCGGCACAGTAATTGCAACTGTTCATCTTATTCAAGCAGTGCAAGTTGTAATTACCCTGCACTGCTGCTGTAAAGAAAACAGCACACAGGTGCACAAAAATAAAAAGCGTATGATTCTCAGAGAATGGTACTGGTACCTCAGAGGCTGTTAAAAGCAACATGTTGCCTGTAAACCAATCTATCAAAATCTGTGCAGCAAAGGTGGTCTTTCCCTTCAGAACCCTGCAGTGTACGCAAAAAGCAGTTTACCTTCATATTTAGGGAATTTCCGTACCCAGTAGAACCCGCTAACAATTTAAGGGGCGTGCTGTGAGTCTCAGATGGCACAACATATTGGGCACCTATATGCCATATCTGTGGAAAACTTACAATTTTCATTTTGCATGTCCCCCTGCTCATTAATTTCTGTAAAATACTTGTGGCGTCAAGATGCTTACTCCACACCTTGGTAAATGCCTTGAGGGATAGGTTCCAAAATTAGGTCAATTATTACGGGTTTCAATTGTGGGGTAGCTCTTGGTCTCTGCAACTGTGATGTAGTACCTGAAAACCATCCCATCAAAATCTGAGCTCCAGAAGCTAAATGGCGCTCTTTTCCTTCTGAGTCCTGCCATGTGCCTATTAGTTTACTTCCACATCTATTGCATTTCCATATCCAGTAGAACTTGCCTAACAATTTAAGACATATGGCGTGAGTGTCAGGTGGCGCCAACTGCACGCAACATATTGGGGACTAAAATGCCATATATGTTGAAAACTTATTTTGCACAGACCGCTGATCATTAATTTCTGCAAAGTACCTGTGGTGTCAAAATGCTCACGCCGCCCCTAATAAATACCTTGAGAAGGGTAGTTTCTAAAATGGGGTCACTTCTAGGGGGATTACATTTATTATTTTAACCTAGAGCCTCTACAGTTGTCAGCATTATCACTTTGTACCATCTGCTGTACGTTAATTTTTCAAAACACCCGTGGGGTCAAAATGCTTACCACACCCCTTGGTAAGTTCTGTGAAGAAATAAAATAAGGTCACTTCTTGAGGTTTTATTTTTTAACTTCACCTCAAAGACTGTGCAGTTGGCTGCCAGTGCTGCATAAATCACCAAACTATGCTACAGGTGCAGTTTCTCTTCTGAACCTTGAAGTGTTCCCAAACAGCAGTTTAGGAAAAATATGTAACAATATTTGGGGTACTTTTTCTTCTATTACCATTTTGAATATTAAACATTTAAGGCTAAAACTACATATACCATATTTTTCGTTTTATAAGACCCACTTTTTTTTCCTTCCAAAGTGGGGGGAAAAGTCACTGCGTCTTATAAAACTAGTGCAATGCAAATTAGGTGGCTGAGGAGCTCTCACTAACAGCTCCTGAGCCTGCCATTAAACTGTTGGGCGGGCTGGCAGCTTCACTGAAGGCTTCTGCACACCAGCCTGCGCTACCTTAACAAGATGGCACCAGGGACGGGCGGGCTGGGGGCTTCACTTATTATGCTCTGCTGCTGCTAGCACCCGGGACCGGAGCCCGCAGCTCCAGTAAGTGAAAGTGTTTCTTCCTGTCCCCTCCTCCAGCAGCCAGCCCGCGCGTCCGGTGCGCACACGGCACCGGAGTCTGCAGCTCCAGTAAGTATAAGCTTCTTCCCCCCCGTCCCCTCCTCCAGCTGCTGCTGGGGGACCCCGGCACTGACCTGAGCTCCAGGGTCCCGGTCTTCTCGTCCATGTGGCCTGTCACACTTTGTGCTCCAGCGCCTCTGTTATTGTGCCCACCAGCCCTGCTGCTCTCTGCTCATACACTACCCATGTACTGCAGTGTATGAATGGATTCCTATGGATGAGGGGTTTATAGTCATATTTATTATAAACACTGTCCAGGGACTGTTCTGTAATTGGCATGTGTTTATATTAACTATGACTATAAACTCCCTCATCCATAGGAATCCACCCATGTACTGGAGTATATGAGTGGATTCCTATGGATGAGGTGGGTTATTGTCATATTTAATATAATTACTGCTAATTAAAGAACAATCCCTGGATAGTGTTTATATTTAATCTGACTATAACTCCCCTCATCCTTGAGAATACACCAATGTACAGTACATCAGTGTATTCTTTAGGATGATGGGTATTATAATCACATAAGTGACCACACCAATGCCCACGTTGTACCCTCAGGATACTACACATTTATTTACAAAAAGGTCACATAGACCTACTAAATCATTTTAGGGGTTACAACATAGATATTAAAACGTAACCTTTATTATATTTTTATAAAAGCTGATACATTTATTTATACACCCAGTCCCATTAAAATTATCAGGGAAGGAATCAGATATTCCACTCAATACTGAATGTGTGTAATCCTCTTTTACTTGGAGGTACTGCTTATGGCTGCAGTTCACTTTGCTGTGTGTGCATCTGCCATAGGTTAATGCATAGGTTTTTCTACATTCCTATCAGGAATCCAGCGCATTCGTTGCTCAACATTGTGCTTGATGGCAACCTACAACTTTGTTGCAACACTGGAATGTGTAGCCAATTGCTCACTCTTTGAAGCTTCTTGGCAGTCAGATTCTGATTGTAAGTCAGTGTTGCAACAATGTAATTGTATAATAGAGCAGATTTCTATTTGCTCCTACTGCACTTATATTATGGCGCTGGAACCACTTGACTAATTCCCATGTTTGTGCACACATGCTTTGTCACACTATGGCTCATGAGAGAGGAAATGACTAAAAAAAGTCTACCAAATTACCAGGGAATGATTTCCCTATTTTATGGTAAAGGAGACGCCCACTGCTCACCCCTCTATACTATGAGCCATTATGACACCAACTTTCTCAGCCACGCAGATAGGCGCTGTTTAGCGCTTACCAACCACACATTCATTCATACAATTGTATGCTTCCGATTCGGTCCCTGTCTAAAAGCCAGTAGGCACTAACCCTCCCGACATGTTTCGCCGCATGTGCGGCTTCATCAGGCAAATGGGGTATTATGGCAGATGCACACATTATAACACAGCAAAGTAAACTGCAGCCATAAGCAGTACCTCCAAGTAAAAGAGGATTACACACATTCAGTATTGAGTGGAATATCTGATTCCTTCACTGATAATTTTAATGGGACTGGGTGTATAAATAAATGTATCAGCTTTTATAAAAATATAATAAAGGTTACGTTTTAATATCTATGTTGTTACCCCCAAAAGGATTTAGTACAGTTGTGTTCAAAATTATTCAACCCCCACTTAAATTGAGTGTTTTGGCCAGTTTGACATTGATTTTGATCATTTCAGTCATCTTGTTTACAATTAAATCAAAGAGGCACTTGTAAGTCAGACAAATATAACATAACATTTATAATGAAATAGCCACAAATGTATTTTCTGTGCTCACATCATTATCAGTTTTATTCAACCCCCAAGTGACATTCAATCTTAGTACAACATCCTTTTCCAGTTATAACCGCTTTTAAACATGAAGCATAGCTTGACACAAGTGTCTTGCAGCGATCTATGGGTATCTTCGCCCATTCTTCATGGGCAAAAGCCTCCAGTTCAGTCACATTCTTAGGCTTGTGCGCTGCAACTGCTTTCTTTAAGTCCCACCAGAGGTTCTCAATCAGATTTAAGTCTGGTGACTGTGGTGGCCACTTCAAAATGTTCCAGCCTTTAATCTGCAACCATGCTCTAGTGGACTTGGAGGTATGCTTGGGATCATTGTCCTGTTGAAAGGTCCAACGTCTCCCAAGCCTCAGGTTTGTGACGGACTGCATCACATTTTCATCCAATATCTCCTGGTACTGAAGAGAATTCATGGTACCTTGCACACGCTGAAGCTTCCCTGTACCTGTAGAAGCAAAACAGCCCCAAAGCATGATTGACCCCCTGCCATGCTTCACAGTAGGCAAGGTGTTCTTTTCTTCATAGACCTTGTTCTTCCTCCTCCAAACATAGCGTTGATCCATGGGCCCAAACAGTTCTAATCAGTCCACAGAACACTATCCCAAAACGTTTGTGGTTTGTCCAGATGACTTTTGGCATACTGCAGTCGACTCTTCTTATTCTTTGGAGACAGCAAGGGGGTGCGCCTGGGAGTTCTGGCATGGAGGCCTTCATTACGCAGTGTGCGCCTTATTGTCTGAGCTGAAACTTCAGTACCCGCATCTGACAAATCTTTTTTCAGTTCCTCAGCAGTCACGCGGGGACTTTTTTCCATTTTGCGCTTCAGGTAGCGCACAGCAGTCAAATTCAGCATCTTCTTTCTGCCACGACCAGGTAGCGTTTCAACAGTGCCCTTTGCCCTAAATTTACAAATGATGCTTCCTATGGTGTATCTTGGTATGTTTAACATCTTTACAATCTTCTTATAGCCATTGCCCTTCCTGTGAAGAGAAATCACCTCTTCTCTTGTCTTCCTGGACCATTCTCTTGACTTCACCATGTTTGTAAACACACCAGTAAATGTCTAGAAGGAGCTGAGTATCACAGTAATTTTAAATCTTCCAAATTGGTGCTTATTATGCTTGATTGCTGCTCCTTGACATCCACAGGTGTTTTCAATACCTGATCGAAAACACTTGAATGGACCTCTGTTCTTAAGAGTGGTAGTCTTTAAGGGGTTGAATAATTGTGTCAATGAAGAAATCACAAAAAAAACATTTAATACTGTATTACAAAAACAATTGATGTCATTTTAGTTGCATTTGGTTCTTTAAAAAGTCCTTGTAAGATTTCATTCTGAACACAATTACAAATGTACACTAAATTCTCTAAAACCCTTTACAGCATTGGGGGTTGAATACTTTTGAACACAACTGTAGGTCTATGTGACCTTTTTGTAAATAAATCACATAAGTGTCATCCACAGATCCCCCATAAGTGTGTCATCCACAGATCCCCCCATAAGTGTCATCCACAGATCCCCTCCATAACAGTGTCATCCACAGACCACCAATAGTTCAAAACCCACCAAAAGCACACCCTTTGGTTCAAAATATATTTTTTTTTATTTTCCTCCTCAAAAATCTAGGTGCGTCATATCATCAGGTGCATCTTATAAAGCGAAAAATACGGTAATTGAAATACAATGTAAATTTTCATTTCATGTCTCAGTTTTAAAAAAACTCTGAAATACATGTGGGGTGAAGTCAATCACTATACCCCTAGATTAATTCTTTAAGAGGTCTAGTTTTGAAAATGGGGTAACCTTGTGTGGTTTTAACACCCTACTGGTGTTTCAGGGGCTCTGCAAATGTCACTTGGTGCTCAAGAACCATTCCAGTGAAATATGGCCTGCAAAAGTCAAATGGCGCTCCTTCCCTTCTGCACCCAGCCATGTTCCCATACCACAATATACAACCACATATTGTGTGTTGCCATAATCTGGAGAAAATAGGTAACAAATTGTGGGGTGCTCCTGTTACGTCTTGTGAAAATGAAAATTTGGGGGTTAAAGCAGCATTTTATTGGGAAAAAATAGCATTTTTAATTTTCACAGCCAAGTGTTTCTAAATTCTTTGAATTTTCTTGATGATTGTAGTTTCTACAATGGGGTCAAATTTTGAAGGTTTCCACTGTAGAGGTAACTCAGCATCTCTTCAAATGTGACATAGCACTGGAACCTTGTGCTTGTGATTGCTGGTCTGACTCCCAGTGATCGAACACTTATCCCCTATCCTGTGGATAGGGGATAAGTGTTAATAGTGGCATGACACCTTTAAAATATGAGTTCTTGCTAAATTCTACCCCATAGCTAGGTTGAGTCAAGGCTGTTCTATTGCTTAGGTTACAGACCTCTAGTGAGTTGTTTATTTCACCCCACCCAATTTTTCTGAATAGCTAAAAGGGCTTACGGGGCAGTAGCATCTCATAGGATAAAGTAGCAAGTCTGTTTGTGCAATGAAGGTAGCTGAACTTGTAACCATCCTTTTTATCATTTTGTTTTATAAACCATGCTGCCATCTCTCTCTGTTACAGGGAAAAAGCAGTGGCTGCCACTGGAAATCAAGGAATAGAGTCAGCCATGGACTGGTAAGAAGAATTATCTCAATACACTATATATAGTCATATTCCACCCATTGCTGGAATATCATTGTGTTTCTTTCCAGGCTCATGGAACATGAAGATGATCCTGACATAGATGAGTTAGTTGTGCCAGACGCCAAAGATGATGCAAGTGGACAAGATCCACAAACAATGGGATCAGGTTTAGAAGAAATAGATGCCAATTCAGGTCAGAAGTACCGCATATGCCCTATTGTATCACCCCTTATAGGCGCTGTTCTTCCATGTTGCACGTGATACTTTTTTTCCCTTCCTCTTCTAAAATCTCCACCAATTGCTCCCCTTTTAAATGAAGTTCCTTTTAACCCCTTAGTGACCACCAATATGTCTTTTGATGGCATTCACTAAAAGGACTTAGATTGGGCACTCCCCTTGTTACGGTGGCCCAAGGCCTGCTTTCAGCATGTTCCATCCTGCACCTCTCTAGCACAGCCTTCTGTGCAATATTGTTGGGGCTATTAAGTGGTTTAACCCTTTCGCTACCGGTAATTAAAGGCCTTAGATGCCGTGATCTAAATGCGCAAAAACGGCTTCCTACCGATGCCCCGTGCGGCCAATGTGGGCATCGGTAGTTGTGCTGAACACTAAGCCTCGCTGACGAGGCCAGGATAAGAAATGATCAATCTGCAGTCCAAAACTCATTTTAAAAATCCCTAAAAGCACAAAATGAAAAATTAAAAAACTGAATTTATAGGCTCATATATGAGCTTTAAAATGATCACAGAAAATTTGAAGTATAAATCACCCCGCTTTCCATATAATAAAAAAAATACCTAAATAACAATAAATATAAACATCATGGGTGTCACCGTGACTATTAAAATATATTGCAGCCAAGTAACAAAAACCCAGCAAGGACTGGAGCTGCAGAGATGGATATCGTGGAGGAATAAAGGGGGTTCTCTGGTCATTTCCTCTAATCAGCTCTAGGTAATACCCCATGGAAGAAGATCCTTTCCATAGTACTTAGCCATCTCTTGCTCCGCCGCTGCACTTGCACATGCTGTGGGCTCTTCCTCTCGAGTCCCAACCTGATGTGGCCACTTCTTTTCCTGTTCAGCTACATTATAGTGAATGCAACTGCACAGGAAAAGAAGCAGCCACATCCGGTTGGCACCCAGGTAGAAGAGCCCACATCAGGTGCAGTAGAAAACCCAGCATCGGTGGAGCAAAGGATGGGTAAGTACTATGTAAAAGATCTTCTTTCAACAGGTTATTACCAAGCACTGATTAGACAAAATGACTGGAGAACCCCCATTAACTGGTGTGTATACATTCTTTTCTTTTTGTTGCAATATAGCAAATAGCATTGGTCATTTTTTTTTTAAATAACTTGGACAACACCTTTAAACATCAAGCCTGTATAACACAGGCTGATTTGAGCAAGCAGTTGTCGGGAGGTAAGTGTGCTCTCCTGGAATACCCTGCTAGCTAGCGGAGTAGACCACTGCTATTACATGTAGCGATCTCCCCTGCAGTATTGGGAGGAGTGATTGCTATGCCATAGCTTGTCTCCATGCCGTCTAGTGGTTTTTAGACAGCACGATCTGCCACTGGTAAACAATGATTTTTAGTGTGCTTATAAATCACAATTGCCTGATGAACAATCGGCGGCAGTATTACACTGCAAAATAATCTCTAACGAGCATTCATATGAACATTAGTTAGCAATGATCTGCCAGAAAATCGGCAGGTCTAGTACAGCCTTTAGCCAACAATTTAGGTTCACCGTTTGAAAAGGAAATGTTCTTTTATTTGATAATTTTACATTTAATGTGTCTCTTTGGTGTTAATGCTTTTGTTTCCATTATTGTAAAGGAAGAGCACCTTTAACAGAGGAAGAAAAACTTAGACAAACGAAAAGGTAAGTTCTATGAAAGCACAGGGTCTACAAAATTTGTAGATGTAGGGCTTCTATATGACAACTAGTGGACATGGAAAACAGAAGAGTTGCCCTTGGTATTTCCTACAACTTTCAACCTTCACATTTGTCATATGGTACATTACAAAACTATTTGATATCTGTAAAACTGGACAAAATAAAACACTTTTGTTAATTGGAATAATCCTTTTTCCTATTTACTTCAAATAAAAGAGAAGTATCCAGTCAGTGGGGAGTCTGACTGCTAGAGCTTCCACTGATCACGAGAACGCTGTCCTGTGTTCATCCTTTGAAATGGAGCAGCACTCGCGCATGTCTGCTGCTGCTCCATTCATCTCTATAAGATTGCCAGAAATTGCTGGGTACAGCACTTGGCTGTCTCCAACAGTCCCACAGTAATTAACGATATGGCAGCAGACATGTGCAATTGCCACTCTTGGGAGCCTATATGACACCTGATGCTGGGAGTGAATCTTTATGGTTATTTCTCTACAGGATGATGGAACTGATAGCACAAAAGCAGCAAGAGCGTGAAGAGCGAGAAAAACGGGAGAGAATTGATCAGGAGAAACAGAGGCGGAAGCAAGGACAAGAGTTATCTGTAGTCAGACAGAAGTTGCAAGAGCAAGAAATGCAGAAAGCAGCAGAAGAGAGGAGAAGGGAGAAGCAGGAAGAACGATTGGCAAGGTGAAATAAATTGCAAAAATAGAGACAAACCTTATATTAACCTCTTCCAGTACATGTACAGCACTGGGTGGGTCTTTAAACATCAGACACCCAGTGCTAATGTATGCTATTGACAACATCACTGATTGCATACACTTAACCTCTCAGATCCTGTGGTTAAACTTCACAGCATCTGGGAGCACAAAAACTTGGAAGAGTGTGATTCTGGGCATGTATGGGCTCCCCGTTGCAGGGAACGGGGGAGCCTGATAGTTTGTGCAGAAGCCTTTGTCCTTCTGAATGAACCGAGGCTGAGGAACATAAGTTGGAGACCCTGACTGTGGCAGGTCTCCTTAGAAACATAGGGGAAATTTATAAAATAGGTGTAAAGTAGAACTGGCTTAGATGCCCGTAGCAACTAATCCATGATTCCACTTTTCATTTATTACTGCTCCTTTAGAAAATGAAAGGTGGAATCTGATTGATTGCTATGGGCAATTAATCCAGTTCTACTTACCATCAGTTTGATAAATCTCCCCCATAATGCGATGACTCTCATGCTAAGGCATTGGGGTCTATGAGGGAAGCAATCTGATTATTGTTGATTAAAGTTCTCTAGGCAAACTATAAAAAAAATAAAATGTTGAAAATAAAATTGGAAAAAAAAATAAAATAAAAAAATTAAAATAACCCCCCTTCTCCAAAATAAAACTATTTAAATTCATGGGCATCTCTGTGTGCGAAATGCCCGTACTAATAAAATATAAATATATTAATCCCATGAAGAAAACGGGGAAAAAAGGTCAAAATGGCTTTTCCTCCCACGAAAAATTGAACAGAAAGTGATCAAAAAGACATGCACACCCCAAAATGTTATCAATGAAAGCGAGAATATGGCAAGTAAAAGAAAAAGCAAATTTTTTTTTCAAGGTTTTTATTTTATTTATTTTTAGTATTAGAATGCAAGAAAAACTATACACTCCGCCGATCAGAGAAGGCAGATGCACTCCTATAAGCGCTATGGCCTTTTCGCATCTTTCCCTAAGCCAGTGATGTTGCGTTCATGGGTCACATAGCACAGGCGCAGTTCTGCAATACCAAGCACAGCCGCTGTACCATGTTCGGCACTGTGAGAAGTAGGGATGTCCCGATACCTGATGGCTTGGAAGCGGCAGGACCCATTCGGCGGCGTTCCCAGCCAATCAGCGTGGGGACAGCAGTGTGTCCCAGCTGATCGGCGTGGGGGCGGGACTTCTGTACGACGGCTCCTGTAATCCTGTGCCCGCTGTGACTCACATTCCTGGCACCCGACCTCTGACAGGACGCTGTGATCTGCGCAATTAACCCCTCAGTTGTGGCACCTGAGGGGTTAATTGCGCGGATCGCAGCCCTGTCAGAGGTCGGGTGCCGGGAATGTTTCTTCAATGTTAGCATTGGTGGCGCAGTGCGCCCTTAAACCCCCCCCCTCCCTCCACAGTATTAATCATAGGAGAGCCCGGCGGTCACGGCGCACGTGAGTATAATGCTGCTGACTAACTGACCATGACAGCCAGGACTTCAGTAGCATCCTGGCTGCCATGGTAACCAATCGGTGCCCCGGGGGGGCGAGGGGGTTGAGGCTGATGAGAGGCTGGGGGGCTGTTCTGTTTTTTGGACTTTTGGTAGGTCAGTGGTCACAAGATAAATGTGTTGTTTATTTCATTGTTATAATTGGTATCGGTGAGTACTTAAATAAAAGTATCGGTACTCGTACTCTGTCTTAAAAAATTGTATCGGGACATCCCTAGTGAGAAGGCTTGGTGCTTACAAGAGCACTGGTGCCTTCTCAAACAGCTGATCCGTGGGCATCCTTGGTCATGAGGTTGTCAATTAAAAAGTGTCAGACTACCCTTTTAAATTAAATACATTGAGAGTCATAATCCCTTTAGTTGGCGGTGGATCCGCGGAAGTTATGTAGAGGCCCTCAGACTTGTCTACCGCCGCTCTAAATGTAGGACAGCTTCCTTGCTGGCTTAAATTTAGACCATTTTCTATGCCTAAAACAGGCCTGTCTACGCCACACCCACTTTTTTAGACCTGGCGTGAGCATAAAAAAGTCGCAGATTGCGGCGCAAGTAACCTTTGCACCGCAATCTACGCCAGGAATACAACTAATATAGGCATATTTATGTTAATGACCCCCATTGTTTCTGGTTGGTCTAAATCAGGGGTGCACAACCTTTTTTGGTCTGAGGGGCGCATTGTCACATTGCCCTATTTCAAGGGGCCGCAAATCAAAAAAAAAATTAAAAAAATTACACAGGCCAATGCAAAATGACTGGAAGAATGATCACTACTACAGTCATTCCTCCCTCTTTTTTTCTATTGATCATTTGTAGCCCATCCCTGATGATACAGAGAGATGTGCTGCCAAGAATTTCATCCTGATCAAATCAGCCAACAAACGAGTGATACCTTGTTTATCGTCTGATCAGATGCATGATTATACCGGCCAGATACAAGATATGAGCTCTCCTTTAAACAGTTGTTCCCAGTAATTATCCGAATATCGTGCTGCAACATAGCCCCTGAAACAGAAGAGTTATACTTACCTGCTCCCAGTCGCTCTGGTCCTTAGCACTGCCCCCACTGCCACTTACGTGCTGTTTACACCTGGCCGTTTATGGCCATGGTCACATGCACCTCTCAAGCCAATGATTGGCAGCATGACACAACTGAAGCATTGAATCATTGACTGGAATGGTGTATGTGACCATGCCCATGCACTGACAGGTGTAAACAGCGCAGGAACCGGAAGATGGATGCAGCGCAGAGGACCAGAGCGCCTTGGAGCAGGTAAGTATGCATCTTTTGTTTTAGGGGCCATGCTGCTTGTGATTTGGCGCACATGGTGGTTCAAACGGTTATAACTATCTTATTTGTTAGACTACCAAAATTATTTTTGCAGCAATTTTTAGTTGACAAATAGGCTGCAAAACTATTTTTTCTTAGTTTTACTTGGGGGAGCATTGTAGGCTCAAACTATAGCTCCATATTCTTTAACCACCTCCCGACCGCCTAACTCAGGGATGCGTCCTGCGGGCGGTTCGGATGTTCCTTGTTAACGCATTGGCGCGTCATCTCGCGAGAGGCCAGATTTCCTGTGATCTTGCGCTGGCAGGCTGTAGATGTTAAAAAAACAGCATCTGAATCGCATATCAGACGCTGCTTTGTAAACAGCGTCTGATATGCTTGCTGTCTGCTCCTCTGGTGGTCCCTTTTGCTTGGGAGCACCAGAGGACACTGTAAGTGCACCAATCACCACACATACCAACACCCCCCCCCCCCCATCACTGATTAACCCCTGATCACCCCATGTCACCCCCCTGATCACCCCCTGTCACTATAATCACCCCCCCTGTAAGGCTCGTTCAGACTATATAGAAAATGCCTTTTCTTGTCTGCAATTGCGGACAAGAATAGGACATGCTCTATCTTTTGCGGAGCTTCCTGATGTTTAGGGGCTGAAACCCAGAAGTTCGCGGCCGCAGCTCCGCAAATGCTGATGCGGAGAGCACATACTGTGCTCTCCGCATCACCGCCGGCCCCATTCACACTAAATGGGTCCGCATCTATTCCGCAGAATTGCGTAATAGATGCAGACATTTTTTGCGGACGTGTGAATGGGGCCTTACTTTGCAAGCACTCCTATGTCCTTTCCCCTCTTTTTTTTTTTTTTTTTTGCACATTTTTGGGCAGAGATTTTTTTCATCCACATTGATTGATGCGAATGAAGAAATCTGTGCCGTTCATTTTTTTATTTTTTATTTTAGCCCAGAGGCTGAATGGAAAAAAAAAATCTCATTACCCATATGCTCACTATAAGGAGAATCACAGAAACTCCTAATGCTGGCCATACATGTAATGATTGCAGAGACCCTCAAATGCCAGGGCTGTACAAACACCTCACATGTGACCCCATTTTGGAAAGAAGACACCCCAAGGTATTCAGTAAGGGGTATGGTGAGTTCATGTAAAATTTTATTTTTTGTCACAAGTTAGTGGAATATGAGACTTTGTAAGAAAAAAAAAAAAAAGTAAATTTCCGCTTACTTGTGCCAAAATTTTTTTTTTTTTCTGTGAACTCGGGGCATGGCAAGTTCATAGAATATTTTTTTTTGCCACAAGTAAGCGGAAATGTACTTTTTTTTTTTCTTACAAAGTCTCATATTCCACTAACTTGTGATAATATGGGGTGTCTTCTTTCCAAAATGGGGTCACATGTGGGTTATTTATACTGTCCTGGCATATTAGGGACCCTGAAGCGTGAGAAGAAGTCTGGAATCCAAATGCATAAAAATGCCCTCCTAAAAGGTACTTATTGGAATTTGGGCCCCTTTGCGCACCTAGGCTGCAAAAAAGTGTCACACATTTGGTATCGCCGTACTCAGGAGAAGTAGGGCAATGTGTTTTGGGGTGTATTTTTACATATACCCATGCTGGGTGAGAGAAAAATCTCTGTAAATTGACAACTTTGTATAAAATGAATATCACACACAGTGAGGTCTAGGTGCGTAAAGTCCAACTAGTAACTTTAGGCTTTACAGGGTTGCTCACAATTTAGCCCCGCCCAAAAGGCCAGAACAGTAAACACACCCCACAAATGACCCCAATTCGGAACGTAGACACCCCAAGGTATTCACTGAGGGGCATAGTGAGTCCGTGGGAGATTTTATTTAATTTTTGCCAGAAGTTAGCAGAAATGGAAACTTTATTAATTGTTTTTTATTCCTCAGAAAGTGTCATTTTCCACTAACTTGTGAAAAAAAAATTAACTCGTACATGAACTCACCATGCCCCTCCGCGAATACTTTGGGGTGTCTTCTTTCTAAAATGGTGTAATTTGGGGGGTATTTATACTATCCTCGCATTCTAGCACCTGAAGAAACATGACAGGTGCTCAGAAAGTCAGAGCTGCTTCAAAATGCGGAAATTCACTTTTTTGCACCATAGTTTGTAAACGCTATAACTTTTACCCAAACCAATAAATATACACTTATTGCATTTTTTCTTTTTAATCAAAGACATGTAGAACAATAAATTTTTAGCAAAATGTATATTGAAATTTAGTTTAAAAAAAATTTACAACAGAAAGCGAAAAATGTCATTTCTCGACCCTTTTCCTTGGAGGCGTGACACTAAGTAGAAACTGTTAAGCCCCTCCTCCAGCAGCTATACCCTCAGCCTGGAGTGAGAGACTGACAGTTTTTTCTTAGTGTCCAAGGAGTCAAGACACTCCCTGCTCTGCAGGGCTGCTATCTCCTTTTGTATTTCTTTTTTGTATTTTTATTTTATTTTATTTTTTATTTTTCTTCCAGTTCAGGGATAACAGAGGCGCACTAGACCTCTCTGTTCTCCCGGGGTTGAGCTGCGCCAGTGCCGGTAAACCGCACTGCTGCCTCCCCCACAGAAGACAAGGTGGATCTTGGCAGCACTAGCTCCCCTACATCCCGCCAGCGCAAGGGTCGCCCACCCACCAAGTCTCTCTTCGAGCGTCCTGCCACTACGGTGCCAGTAGCTGAAGGGGCGACCCTGCTGGAACGGACCGAGGGTGAAGACGGCTGATGGTGAGAGGAGGCTGCTCCAGCCCTACGTCCCCTATCCCCCACCCGGTCTCCTGCGTGACTGACCCCCACTAGGGTTCCCCTCTAATCTTGGCTCAGAGAGAGGAAAAGGTTACCTTCTCCTCCAAGGGAATGGCGGTTCTCCTCACTGCAACCCCCACTGCAGCCATCAGGCAGGGTCGGGAGGATATTCTTCCCTGCAGCAGGACGGAGGCCCGCACCATGCTGCCCCAGTCCGCATGGTGCCCACAGGGCTTGTTTATTCCCTGGCGCTGATTGCAGGGTCCCCCCTCCAACTATACTGGCCGCCATTTCTGCGGTGCCCGCCACATGCACCTTCCTGGTGCGGCTGTTTTAGAGACAGAAGGCCGCTGCCCGACGCTGCAGGCCCCCAGGATTCTTCCGGCCCGCTGAGTGCCCCCGGGGCCGCTATGTAATGCAGACACCTCCGCACCGCTCCTGGTCCCTCCGTGCCCCGGCCGACATTCGCTATTCCCGGTCGGCCGGGTGCCGAAAAATTTAGGCCCCTGCTTTCGCGGCCTACAGGTCCCTACCTCTTCCGGGCCGCGGGTTGGGCACCCGCGGCCGGCATGTTCTTGCGGACGCCTCGGGCGCTCCGTCTCCCTCCAACCCCGGCCGACCGCGGTACATCCCGGTCGGCCGGGCGCCGCAAATTTAGGCCCCGGCTTTGCGGCCTATTCGGCCGCAATCCAGCCTTGGCGCGGGGGGCAGGGCTGGAACTTCTCCCAGGCGTGAATTTTTCCCACCTGGGGGTTCCTCCTCCCCCAGGGGACCATGGCTCCGCCCCCAGTCTGTCCCAGCTTCCAGCCATGTTTAACCCCTTCGGTGCCGGCCATCTCAGGGACAGTCTCATGCGTAGGGGTTAGTATGTTTTTTTTTTTCTGCCTCTCAGTGAGGCTGGGTCCTGTACAGTGGCCCTTCCAGTCTGAGGGAGGCTTGGTTTTAAAAAAATAGAAAAATTCTAACAGAAAATGGTTGGCTGCGCTGGACGCTGCAGCCTGTTCTCATAGTGCTGGCCGTACGCATGCCCTCCTTCCATAGGCGGCATGTCGCATGACCCCCTTGTGCATGACCCCCTTCTTGGGCGGAATACTGCATCCTCACCGGGCACCTTGCTGACCATCAGCATGGCCCTTTTCCATGGGTGGAATGCCCGCACCTCCATTGGATACGGTGCTGTCCTTGTGCATAACCACCCCTCATTCTATGGCTGGAATTTGACACGCTCCTGAGACTCGCGGCTGTCCTTGTACATGCTGTGCTGGTCTCGTGCATGTCCCTCTTCATTGGCGGAGTAGTTGCATTCTCACGAAATTCGGTGTTGGTGGATTATCACACCATCACTTAATATGAGGATGACCCTGTGCATGTCCTCCTTCGCTAGGCGCACCTCCTGCGTTCCTACTAGATACCGTGCAGCCATGTGCATGACCCCCTTCTGGGCGGAATGTGGTATGTCCTACTTCTATGTAGTCTTATGCACCACCCCCCTTTTTTTGGGGTGGGCCTTTGCGCTCTTGCCGAATGCAGTGTTTGTCGGGTACATTCCCGCCTTGCCGGACGGACTGTTTGCGTTCCATCTCATGCCGTACTAGTCTTGTGCATAACTCCCTTCCAGGCAGCACTTTGCATGTTCGTAGATACTGTGGGACTCTGTGGCTAGCCCCGTTCGCTTAGTGACTGCTTTGCAGTGAGTGAACGTTCTTGTGCGTTGTTTGGGCCGTGTAGACCTTCTCCTCCCGTGGTGGGTTGGCCTTCTCTCTGCTTACGGGGCTGCTTGTACATATGCCTCCCTTCCTCCTGCGACATATGATGCTAGCCGCTAGCCTTACACTCTACTCTAAAGAGATCATTCTGCTTCCACCTGACCCGCACGGGCTCTGCCTGCTCTCTACTGCACTGAGCTAGGCGGTGCGGTTCCGTTGTGACGGTATCCGCAATGTTCTTTGGCCCTTCCACCTGGGGAGTGTTGTGGTTCCTGGATGCGTAACCATTCGTCCTTCCGCTGTATTACTTCCCTGCGCAAGCGGTCGCAGGGACGGGAGTGCTGTTTGAAGCGCCCCTCGAATTCACGTTGGCTCTGGCGGGACTACGGTTCCCTATCCTACTGCCAATTTCCTCCTCTTCGGATACTGCGTGGTATGAGGCCTCCCTATGGGCGCTCTCTGAGCTTCAGTTCCACTCAGGAGGGTGTTATGCGGGCTGCTCTTCTCTGGGAGGTCACCCAACTTCTCTTGGGTGTTAGATTATCCAGGCCCGGGGGACCTCCACTTTGAGTTCTTCAGGGTATTCGCCTTCTGCGAGGCGGTGAGCCTGGTGACTCACACTGTAGCGGGTGTTCTCCCTTGAGCTGTTTTACTACGACTACCCTGTTACCCGCCCCTCCGTAGGTTGGAGGGTGTTAGTCGGCCTCTGTCTCAACTGCTTCTTCTCGCCGGCTTAGTTTTGGCTTCCGCTTGGGGCATATCACGCCAATGTGGCTTCCGCCATGGCCAGGCTTCGGAGGTTCACTGCCCTCCCCTCGGGGAGAGCATGGTTGTTCCCTTGGACGGTTCGGTGTTCCTTGTGGCCCCACACCGTCTCCCTCGTTCACACTGGCTGTACTAGCTGTGGGCCCACTTACCGAGTCTACCGCATTCTGTCCTTCTGCTGGGTGCAGATTGTGTTCTCCATTCTAGGTGAGGGTCATGCTGTGGACTTACCTTCTCGGTTACCTGACCCTCAGGCTTGGATCTGGGTCCCTACAGTTGGTACCTGTAGTGCCTTCAATACCTGCTGTTTTTGCTTCCGCACCTGCTTCCTTCCTGTTGCACTGGGAGCAGCTGCCTTGCGTTCTACTGCAAGGTTTTTTCTTCATCCCTTCCTGATGTTGTCCTTGCCTGGGGACTACCCTTCGCTCAGGATTGTCCTCTGTTCCCCCACACCGGACGGTAGAACCCCTTCCTTTGGTGGCAACATCGACATGGACTTTAGCCTGTTTTGTCCTGGCATCTGTCTGATGCAGGGTGGACCCCATTGGTTCCTTCCGCCTGCCCTTCTGCTCCCCCTCTCCGGTTGGCTACAGGATGAAGTTGCTCGTGGACCGACGGGTCCAGTTTTGTCGGACTCCTCTGTCCGTGTTACTGGCCTGCACCTGATCACAGGGGTTTTTTCACGGGGGATTCCAGCGGGCAAGTTTGTGTTTGCTCCCGTCCGTGCTTCGTCCAGGATCTATTATCGGACTTAGAGTTCCTACCTGGGGTTCTGTGGAAAGCTGGACGTTCCTCCCCCCCTCCCCTGCCTTTCTCTCCCCATGGTTCTGTCCTTTCTCCAGTCCGGCCTGGACCTGGGACTGGGACTCTGTTCCTTGATGGGTGATGTGTTAGCGCTGTCCATCCTCTCCAGCGTTCCCTGATCCTCTTGGGCCTGTTAAGTCCTTCTGGTGGCTCATTGGTTCCTCTGTGCCATCCCCTGGTACCGCCCTGGGAACCACATACTGCATCTCGGGGCTCCATGCTTCTCTTGGAGCCGTTACAGAAGTTATCTCTACTCCTTCTGTTCGGTCCGTTGTTTTCTTGTGGCCCTCATTCAGATGGGGTCTGAATTGCGTTTTTTTCTTTCTTGTTCCGAGCCTTCTGTCCTTCACCAGGACAGGGCTGTTCTCCGTCCCTTCCTTCTGGAGGGGTTATCTGCCTTTCATCTCGACGAGGCCATCGTCCTCTCCTTCCCGTCCCCGGGAACGGACGCTTCAAATGGACGTTGTTCGGGCTTTGCAGTTTTGCTTGGAGATCACAGGCTTTGTTTTTCGGCGCTCTGATTCCTGGGAGGTCCACGCAAGGGTATGACGGCCTCCAGGATGGCTTTCTCCCGCTTCCTCACAATGGCTATTGCTGCGTTTTCCGCACCAGGGGCGGGGTTCTGTCTTCCATGTCACCGTTCACTCCGTTGGAGCGGTTGGTGCCTCCTGGGCTGGAGACATTGGGCTTTGGCCGCGCAATTGTGCAGGGCAGCCGCCGTTCTTCCTTACACGCCTTCCCTGTTTCTACAGGGCGCATACTCAGGCTTTGGTGGATGCTGCCTTGAGCTTGTGCAGGCGGCAGTTCCTTGATGCCTTGGGGTGCTTCGCCTTGGGCTGTGGTCCCTGCCTTCTTGGACTACTCTCGGACGTCCCAAGGTATCCTGTGTCCCCCAAGGAAAATGGGTGAGAAAATGAGATTTTTGTATAACTTACCAGTAAAATCTCTTTCTCGCTGTGGAGACACAGCACCCACCCATTCATTGTTTTTCTCTACACGGTTTCCAGACTTGGTTTACCCGGTCGGGTAGTTGGCTTGTTGTTTCCACTTGTTGGACATTGCCTTTTCTCACTACTTGGACACGCAACTGGCAGTCTCTCACTCCAGGCTGAGGGTATAGCTGCTGGAGGAGGGGCTTAACAGTTTCTACTTAGTGTCACGCCTCCTAGGGAGCTGAGCTATACTCAAGGTATCCTGTGTCCGCCAAGGAAGAGCGAGAAAGAGATTTTACTGGTAAGTTATACAAAAATCTCGTTTTTTTTGCAAAAATTTTGGTAATTTTTTATTAGTGTCAAGAAAAGTTAAAATGTCAGCAACAATGAAATACCACCAAATGAAAGCTCTATTAGTGAGAAAAAAAGGAGGTAAAATTCATTAGGGTGGTAAGTTGTATGACCGAGCAATAAACAGTGTAAGTAGTGTAGTGCAGAATTGTAAAAAGTGGTCTGGTCATTAAGGGTGTTTAAGCTAGGGGGGCTGAGGTGGTTAAATATGCAAACTGACACCAAAATAAATTATTATAATTAGTTCCCTATTTTGTGTCGGCCGTTTTGTTATTTAATATGTGTAGTTTCACGTGAATGGGGCGGTAATTGTGACGGTTTTTGTGTTGTTTTTTTTTAATGCATTTTATTTATTTTTTTACTTAATTTTTAATGTATTTCTGCTACATAATATGTCCCCCAAGTGGTCATAAAAAGACCTTTGGGGGACAGACATTTTTTTATTTTTGCACTATTTATTTTTTACTTTTATTTGTATTTTAGGAATATTTTATAGTATTTTTTTTATAATTGTTTTATTACTTATTTTTTAATATATCTCTGCCAAATAATTTTGTCCCCCAAGAGGTTATAAAAAGATGGTTGGGGGACAATGAACACTTATTTTGAACTTTTTCCTTTTTATAATTTGCAATTTTTTGCCACATAATACTTTATTTCCTTTTTTCTTTTCTTTGTATTTTATTATATTATTTAATTTAGTTTTCAATTTTTATTATTTTTTTTTTATTATTTTTTTATTTTTGTATATAATTTGTCCCCAAGAGGTCACTGAAATACCTTTGGGCGATAATGAGAGACTTTTTCTACTATTTCCATTGTAACTGGGCCTCCAAAGGAGCCCCAGTTACAGGGGAAACCAGCCTGCTGTGGGGGCTTTGTACAAGGCAGAGCTGATCCGGGTCTACTGACCCTGCAGCTCTGCGCTTCTCTGCCCCCTGCGCTTCTCTGCACAGCACACCGCTCACCTATCTGAGGAGAAGGCAGAAGCGCTGATAAACCACTTCTGACTTCTTCTGAGCTCCCCCGCTGTCACTGACAGCCGGGGTCCCGTCCTGCTCCTGCTACAGTGCGGGAGCAGGAGCTATAATGCTCCGTCATGTGGCGCTTCAGGCAGAAACACAGCTGATCTCAGGATCAGCTGTGTTTCGGCCCATCAGAACAGGGGCCGTTGGTTGTGCCCCCTAGTCTAAATTAAATCGCTGAAACTTAAGAAATAAGTGATCTCTACTGGCAGTATATTTCACCTCACAACTTCTCTCATTCTGATTGGGCTACTTATGTGTGACAGTGTTGTGATGTTTCCTACTCATTTCCCCTATAATTATTTGATCATAATTTTGCTCTGCCCCCTCTATTATGGACATGTATTTAAAGTATAACTCTCACATTTTTTTTTTTTTTTTTTACTATTGGATTTTGGTGATTAATATCACCTTGTTGGCCCTGTTTTAATTTGTGATTATTTAATAAATAACCCCTAAAAGCCACCTAAAAGTCCCCAGTATTGGCTATTGTTACCTGAGATAAAATCAGGTTGCTATGCTCCTTCCGTCTACCAGATGAGGACGGAGCACGCTGCGTGCACTGGGAACTGATAGTGAGTCAACATTGTAAGGGAATGTATAAAAAGCCAGGTTCTTCCTGACAGGAGATAACAGTGCTGGGCTGTGTGTGTGTGAACTTCTCCACATGCCTGTGCTTGGCAGACACTCCCTTAGCAGTGCAGGACAATATGGCTGCTCAGTGTATAAATGAATGCCTTATCTGATAAGAGGAGAGCTTGTAGAAGGACTACAGGCTTCAGCCAGACCTGGGAACTTCACTGCAAGACCCCCCTATACAGAGCTGGTCTTCACTAACTTCACTGCAGGCGTCCTATGGATTAGCCTCAGGGCTGAGGGCGGCCATCTTAACAGAATAGTGAAATTGCAGTTTTATGCAGACTGGTTTCTAAGGGCTGAATCTTATTAAATAAGGGGTAAGTAAGTCTAATAGTTATTGATTCAGGAATATTATCATATTAGTAACTACATATATGAAAACTGAAATTGGGGTCTAAATGTGACAGTTATCCTTTAATAATTATTTATCCAATTCACCTATGTACACTGATGTAATTTGCCTTTGTCTTGGATATAGTTACATAGTTGTTGTTAAGGTTGGAAAAAGACAAAAGTTGATCAGGTTCAACCTGTAATTCTGCTATATCGATACACGGAACAAAAGGGAAATGGTGTGTAGAACAAGATTTCTATACATTGTCATAAGCCTCAATGTTATTTTGAATTAAAAAGTAATCTAAAGCTTTTTTGAAGCCATCTACTGTATTTGCTGTCACCAGCTCCTGCGGCAGGCTATTCCAGAGATTCACAGCCCTTACTGTAAAGAATGCTTGTCGACCCCTTGTTTTTTGAGGGGGTTTAACACAGAATAGTTTCCCTATATATATATATATATATATATATATATATATATATATATATATATTTTTTTTTTTTTTTTTTATGGTCCGTTTATATATTTTTACAGGTTAATCATGTCCCCCCCCTTAGAAATCTTTTTTCAAGGCTAAACAAATTCAGTTCATTTAATCGTTGCTTATAGCGAAGATCTTCCAGGCCCTTTACGAGTTTAGTTGCTCTCCTCTGTATTTTTTCTTACTCCAGGGCATCCTTTTTATGGACTGGTGCCCAGAACTGAACCACGTATTCCAGTTGAGGCCGCACCAACGCTTTGTATAGTGGCAATATTACATTCCTGTCCCGCGAGTCCATACCTCTTTTAATACAAAGACAAAATTCTGTTGGCCTTAGAGGCAGCTGACTGTCATTGAATGCTGTTATTTAGTCTATGACAGGCATGTCCAAACTCCGGCCCTCCAGATGTTGCAAAACTACAACTCCCATCATTCCTGGACAACCTACAGCTATCAACCTACAAAAGAGCATGATGGGATACAATATAGTGGGAAGCGGGGAAAAAAATTCCAAGTCGAATTGGAAAAAAATGCAATTCCGCCACAGTTTTACAGTTTTGTCCCTACAGCGTTCCCTATGCGGCCGCACTTGCGCATTGGTCTCCGAGTACTCTGATAAACCTTGCTAGATACTCAGGAGCGAGCCTATTTGATCATACGCAGTAGCTCCTGGCCACCTCTCTGCATCCAACATATTTTTCGCCCCATAAGACGCATTTTTCCCCTGAAACGTGGCGGAAAGATGCCCCTGCGTCTGGGGTGAATACTAATTAGTGCTTCCATTATGAAAGCGCTCTTTAGTACCAGAGGACAGGGAAGCGGTGACAGCTCTGTACTCACCAGTTCCTTGTCCTCGGCTGTCAGATGTGCAGTGGCTGCGCACAGAGCAGTGGTCACAGAGCACCCTCACGCTGTGTGCGCTGGTACACAGCACAGCCGGCGGCAGGATGAAGAAGATCGCGCTGGAGGAGAGGAACGGCGGCGTCCAGAGCAGAAAAGGTAAGTGGTTTTTTTATTTTATGCCGTATGAGGCGGATATAACATGGCTGGGGCTAGTGAGAGGCAATGGGGGCTGTACTTCAGTGCTCACCAGGCAACCGACATACTTGTGATATATGTGTAGCTGGTGGCTTATGTATCTGGATGTGAGCAAGCAGTTTTCAGTACTAGGCAAACTATTTTGATGAGCGGGGAGAATGAGAGCTCAGTGTTATATGGATGTGAAAGATTCTCTGGGGCTGAGAAGTGTAAGGCATGTGTCCTGACTGTATATACTCAGCACATCCCTCAGTTTCTCCCTGTCTTTATCCCTGACAAGGGGGTGTGGTATTAAGGCACCACCTATTGCACAGTTCAGAGAACCTTACTGCATATGGGGCTCCAAAGCAGACAGATGGTCACTGCACCTCTGTTACCAAAAGAGCATCAGCAGAAAAAGCTTCAATACTTGTGGCAGTATCAGAATTGGACCACTGCAAAGAGGGTTGCCTTCTCCAATGAGTCACGTTTTCCGATTTATCAAACAAATGGACTTTGGCATGTCAGGCAAGAAAAATTAGAGAACACACTGCAACCATTGCTGGAAGAACACAAGCTGGTGGTGGCAGAGTTATGGTCTAGGGAATGTTTTTGTGGCATTCTGTGGGTTCACCTATCCACGTGGAAGGCATCTCTCAACCGAATTGGGTATGACTGAGCAAGACAGTGCACTGTCATACGGCTAGAAATATCCAACACTGGTTGAAAGAGCACGACCAAGACTTCCACCTGGCCCCCTAATTCCCCAGATTTGAACCCAATTGAGCATCTGTGGACCAGCTCAATCATTTTGTTCAGTCTATGGTTCCTTCCCCATGCACCCTCCAACAGCTGTGGGATACACTGCAGTCAGCATGGCTCCAGATACCTATGATAACCTACCAGGACCTTATTGAGTCACTCCCAGCCCATCTAGCTGCTGTTTGTGCTGCATACAGCAATTACTCTGGATATTAGCTGGAGGTCCTAATAATGTGACTTTACTCTGTATAGTCATATTTTGATATGGCTATTATGTTAGGTCTTTTTTATTGTCACTTATCCATTTCTGGAAACCATGCTCTTTTCAACTCCTGCTTTTTTACAGTTGGTGTTATATTTGCTTCCAGAATTTACTGAAATTTCATTGAATCTGTCCTTCCATCGGCCTTTGAACTGTGTCCATTGGCTGCATCTCAAGCCCAAAGCATCATTGATCCACCCCATGCTTAACAGCTGGAGAGGTGTTCCTCTCATGAAATTATGTGCCCTTTTATCGCCAAACAAACCTTTGCTCATTGTAGCCAGAGAGTTCTATTTTAACCTCATCAGTTCACAGGATTGGTTTCCAAAATGCATCAACCTTGTTTAGATGTTCGTTTGCAAAGTTCTAACACTGAATTTTGTGGTGAGGACGCAGGATAGGTTTTCATCTGATGACTCTTCCACAAAGGCCATATTCGTGCAGATGTCACTAAAAAGTAGAACACTGCACCATAACTCCAGAGTCTGCTAAATCTTCCTGAAGGTATTTTGCAATTACGTGCCCAGGTTTGGGGTGGCCTCAACACTACACTGGTTCCCCCAGACACCGTTGAGGTGTCACAATGTGTTGCTGCTCTTCGGAAGGGATGGTAAGGCGTGGTGCACCCCAGTGGGAATTAAGTCCACAGAGTCAGGGTCTGCAGTAAACCAGTGTGCTTCTTTACTGGAGGAATTCAACTGCAAAACAATACAGGCAAGGCACTGAACTGGCTTCTCCAGTCTCCTCTCTGGCAGAAGAAGGTTTGGTCCTGAGGAAAGGCCTGAGCTAGCCGTTCCCATCTCTCTCAGAAGGCTTGTACCTTGGCCAAAGGTTGGAGGTCCACGGTCTGCAGCTCAGTAGTCCGGGTGGCTCCTTGGTCACAGGGCTGGTGACCCATGATCTGTGGCTCAGCATCCCCTTCTCAGAGTAGTCTTCTAGTCTCCCTTCCAAGCACTAGTCTCTAACTGCAGAACACTAGGGGCTCTTGACTGTTCTCATTATATACAATTTCTAGCTAGACTGAAACCTTCTAGTATGAGGGGTGGAGTGGAGAAACTCAGCACAAGCAATTACAAAGTTACCACTCCTCTCTGGCATAGCCTTACATTAGAGCTTCAATGATACTCAATGGCAATGGTTTTTCCAGACAAAAACAAGACATAACAATATAGCTAAAACCAGATATTCAAAAGGTCAGTCTGTCTGGTTTTGGTGGTAAACAAGTCTGGCTTTTTCCCTCCAAAACATGCCGTTCTTTAAACTCTATGGCAGCTGTGGAAATTTACCAGCTTCTCATTCAAAGTCCCAAAAGTCTCTCCGTATTCATTGACTCTTCCCACAGAGCCTTGCGAATAAAGTGCAAATGAACAAGATAAATATAACATATAAAATGCAGTTATACGGTATTAAACAGTGCACGTTAACCTTTTCAAGTGAAGTAAAGTAAGAAGTTTATAACTTTGCATTGGGGAAACAAACAAATTGCCAAATGTCAAAAGTATCCCTGCTCCTGGGCCCTACACAGTCAAGCAGGGGTTCTGTTTTGCCTTTCTAGCAATCCTATAAGCAGCTGTCGCTGAAAATTTTCTTGGTCTTCCAGACCTTCTCTTGACCTCCACTGTTCCTGTTAACTGCCATTTCTTAGTTACATTTCAAACACTCTTCTTATAGACTTCTCCTGCTTTGAGTGTTAGGCAGCGGCTTAGAAGAACCCATGACTGCTGTTTTTTAGGACAAGGTAAGAGGAGTCTGAGTATTTATAAAGCTTTGAAATTTGCATCACCGGGCCTTTCCTAACGATGAATGTGAACAAACAGGCTATTTAACCCCTTCCTGCCCAGCGCCGTAATAGAACAGCGCAGTGGGAAGTGACTTGCCGCCCAGCGCCGTACTATTACAGTGCGCTGATCGGGCGGGTGCAAGAGGTGCGCCTGCCCGATCAGCAGCGGGGTCCGGCACTCACTGACAGCCGGACCCCTGCTGTATGCACCAGCATCGGTGAAAACACCGATGCCAGCGCATTAACCCTTAAGGTGCCGTGGTCAGTGCTGACCGCGGCACGTGCGATGTCAGTTCGGGGATCGGAGCAGCCATCGGGTACCCATGCTTATGTGACTGGGACCCGATGGCAGGGAAGGCAGCCCGATGCCTTCCTTAGGCATCGTGGAAGCCTTCCGTGACAGCCTGTGAGATCCAGCCCCCTGACACTGATATTGCTTAAAATGTTGAAAAGTGTATTTCATCTTTATACATTTTGGAGATTATTTCATCTTCAACTTGCTTAAGTGTTCACAGTAAGGCTCCGTTCACACTTCAGTTATTTGGTCAGTTATTCTCATCATTTATTGTCAGCCAAAAGCATTTGCAGGTCAAACCTACAGAACAGGTTCGGCCTTATGATGGGGCAAACTAGGCAATTACCCAGGGCCCTGATCCTCTAAGGCCCCCTGCTTCAGATCGGGGACTCCCTGCTTTAAGTCCCTGCTTCAAGTTCCTCTTCAGATTGGTGAACAGTCAGGACTCCAGAGTCAGGAATTTCCCGCCTTAGGAGTCCCTGCTCTGACTCCTGATCCCCAAGCATTGTCAGTAGGGATGGGCGAATCAACTTCGGATGAAATATCCGAAGTAGATTAGCACAAAACTTTGTTTGTATACTGTACGGAGCGAGCACTCCATACAGTATCTGAATGTATTGGCTCAGATGAGCCGAAGTTATTACTTTGCGAAGTCTCGCAAGACTTCGGGTAATAACTTCAAAAATAAATTTCTACTGTTAAACCTTTTCACGAACTCAGTTTGGTTCCAAGTGGTACCTTGGAACCGATACCTAGTTCGTGAAAAGGTTTTTAACAGTAGAAATACATTTTTGAAGTTATTACCGGAAGTCTCGCAGTGTTTCATCCGAAGTCTATTCGCTCATCCCCAATTGTCAGTATGCTTGGGGACACCCTATGGATTTAACCCCTTAGTGAACACTCATGTGTTTTTAGGGCAGTCACTAAGGGGCCTTTGGCTGAAGCGCCACCTTTTTACGGCGGCGCTTCAGCCCAAGCTAGCGCTACAAAAAAGCGCAGGAGCTCCCTGCCCGCATTTACTGGAGGTAGCTGGGGGCAGTCATCAGAGACCAAGACAAGAGGTCTCTGATCATGTGATTGCCGTGTTACAGTGTATCACAGCGATCACCGAAAATACCAGCAGCAGAGTTACCGGCAGTAAACTTTCTCCCTCCTCTTATGTAAAAGAGGAGGGAGAAAGTCTTCGGTGCAAGGATCGGGTCCCCCAACTTCCCCATAAGGGAAAGCTGGGTCCTTCACCCAACCCCCCTAGTACCTCAACAAAGATGGCGGCGGCCCGGCGCATGCGACTATATGCCGCCCGCCGCCGGAATAGTTCTGAGGAGAGAGTGTATAGAAGGACACCCCAATCGGGGCAATATGGCCCCTAATTAAGTTTTAAAAAAGTTTAATAAAGGGCAGGAGCCCCTACCAAGAAAAAAAAAAAAATAGTTATAATAAATGGCGCAGACAAGCGCACTGGTTACTGTGCTGAAGACATGCCTTCAGCACAGTAACCATCAGGGACCATTACTATTGGTCCCTGATCATGTGGCCTCCATGATTACCCTATCATGGAGATCACATCCATTATATTTACTAAACACAGCCAGGACATGGACTGTGTGTCTCTCCACTCTGTGCAGTTGTTCTGTGAGGAGAGAGAGATTAGACTTCTGTCCTAGCTGTGCGATTTACTGTGAAAAAAAATAAACTCAATTTATAAACTGTCCGTTCGTAAACTGTGGGCGTCCGTCATTAGATGTCTATTCGGGACGCTCAGTTACTTTCATTAGGGACCCTGTGTCCGTCTGTTACTGGCGGTCAGAGGCCGACTGTTGCTCTTCGTCTGTCACTGGCGGTCAGAGGCCATCTGTCACTGTCAATCTATTAGTCAGTCAGTGGGTATTTGTTAGGGTCTGTCCATAATTGTCGGTCAGTGGACGCACCGCTACTGATGCTAGCGAACATTTACTCTTAATATTTAGGGTGGGATATCTATAATAATGTTTTCTTTCTGAGCTTTTTAGTGTGGGATATATATAATAATATTTTCTTTGAGCTTTTTAGTAAAAAAAAAAAATATGGCTCGAAGATTATAGAGTGCGGAGCAGGCATATAAATTTCTATGCTCTGAAAACTTTGAAACCGACACCACTTCAGAGGCGAAAATATTTTCAGAGAGCGGGGACTCTAGCTCCGTCTCCATCCCCAGACCCCATAGCCCTATGGTGGTAGAAGTTGCCACCTCACCGCATTCACCACCCAGCAGTCCCATCCCTTCTACTACGTTGGTTCCTGCTTCATCATTCCCCCCCCCCCAATTTTTATCTACTCCCCAAATTAATTTGGACTTCACCAATTTTACCCGGATCGGTGCTGCTGAGTCTGCATAGCGAATGGTTTCGCACCGGCACTGCTACATCGGATGAGTGCCTGTGCGAAACCATTCGCTATGCAGACTTAGCAGCACCGATCCGGTGCATCGAGCGATGTAGCAGAGCCGGCTCTTAGTCGGCACCACATTGGATTTATAGATGCGGTTATGGAAACGCTATCCCATTATAACACAGAGATTTACTTCAGACACAGTGACACACTGAGGGGTGTCGGCATTGGTGTGAATGATTGCATAGAGATGTGGGCAGCAATTGTGATTTCAGGTGATAACTAATGAATGAAGGGAAGTGAGGGGATATTTTAGGGCGAGGTTAATGTGAGAGGAAGTGACGCCCCTGACGAAGCCATTTGGAGCGAAACCCGGTCGGGCAGACGCGATTGTTTTAAAAAAAACGCTGTGATTTTACCTGTCTATTTGTAAGTAGAATAAAACAAGTCTTTTATCTGGTGTGTAACGGTCTTCACTATGGAAGGAGTGTAATTTTCACATAGGATGAAGGAAAGAAAGCCGGTGACCTGTGTTTAACATCTTGATACGCCTGTGTTAAAGCGAGAGCACGGTGAGTGCAATCCTTGAGTGCCTGCAGGTTCTAACTGGCAATACTTCACTATATGTGGTTCCTTTTATAATCTGTATAGATCGATACATATGAAAGGAAGCAGTGCGAGCTGGATGTCGGAGATCGATCAAAAATTATTTCCTCTGGTGTGAAAATAGAAGCACTTTCTGCGCGGTCCACTTTCTGTTTTAAAACAGTTATTTCTTTAGTTGCCCTCCTCTGAACCCTCCACAGCTCTGCTATGTCTGCCTTGTTCACAGGAGTCGAATAAAATTCTTCATACACCCAAGGACGGCACCATACACTATTCTAGATCGATTATATGTCCTCTCAATAGGCTGTCGGAGTGATGTTTTTATATAATAAATATGTTAAAAGATAAAAACATAATAGTTTAACATACATAAAAAGGTTAGAAAAAAAATGGCCAAAGGCAACTCACTTCACCCAGGAGGGACAGGGTGGGATAAAGCTCAAGACACCCACTCTGTACCCTCCTGCGCCTGGATCGCGTGTAGAGATGTCAGGATGAAAACAGCGGTTCACCAGGAACTTTATTCAAAACACAGGGTAGGGATAAAATACAGCTCAATGCGTTTCAGGGATTCATAAAACCACTTCCTCAGGAGCATAGATGTATAATCAGATTGCACAAGTATTTATAATACATATAAAAGCGCCAGAAAGATGAAGGGATTGGACAAAAAACGTCACTTCCGGTTTGCGTTCCAGTGTAGAGCGGAAGTGTGAACTCCTAGTAGAAGAACAATTATTCAATTCTCTATTGTCTTAAATACAATGCAAGATGTACATTCGTTACATAAGTTAATATCATGCGCCATAGAGCTAAATATGGTTAATACTGGTCCAAATATACCTCTGATGCGTCACTTCCGGTATGCGCTTCAGGCTGGAACGCATCGGAAGTGACGAATCTCTAAAATACCGATCCCAAGGTGATGAGGATGATTATTGTAGGAATGAATGCTAAATGAGAATAACCAATGGTATTAAATTCTATCGACCTATTCAAAACGGGTAGTTTCTAGTAAGTGTTCCGAGCTGGAGTTTTTCAGTAGTGGCAAAAACAGTGTAGCCTACAGCTGGAGTGTCACTTCCGGTAGCGTTCTAAGGTGGAACGCATCGGGAGGGGTATGGATCCAAAAACTTTCTGTAGTGTTGAGAGGTATTTACGACAAATAACACATTTTTGGCAAATAAAGTATTTTCTGTAAATATGATATGGTCATTAATATTGGCCTACTTTTTCATATAGAGCGATACACAGGTATATGGAAATAAGCCATTTAAAAACATGGATTAGATTTATATATTTCATATAAGATGGGGAAGATTGTATATAAAAAAAATATAAAAAATACAAATTATAAAAGAGACCAAATAAAAAATATATATAAATACAATATTTAAATAGATGGATATATAGTTGGATGTGTCTCCTATAGTAACTCCATATAAATAAAAACGTTTGTTCCTTATAAGAAAGAGGAGACAAAAAAATTATATATATATATATATATATATATATATATATATATATATATAGTGAAATAGTTGTATGGATTCTGTATGTCTGCAGGTAATATGTCATGGCCTTTTGATTGTTACATTTGTGGTGACATATATATATAGGAGAGCATATGTACGCATATCACTGTAGTTTAAGCTTTGAGGGAGATGGTGTTCGGATGGATATTTCTCCGAATATTTGTGAAAATTCTGTATATAGAGAGATCCTCTTTGTGATCTTTTAATAATTTGAGTATTCTAGTGACTCATTTAGTCCGAATGGTGATAGTGTGTTTAGAAGGTAGACCCACCGATGGCGTGATGACGTGAGCAACGCACGTTGCGCTCTCCTCTCCTGCCTCACCTCCCCCCCGCCTCGCTCTCCAGCTGATGCTGACGCCTTGATGCGGCTGGTTCCCCGTGGACGCTGAGCTCCGTCCCTCGGTGCCGCTGTGTGAACTCTTTCTGGGGTCCTGGGGTCCTGCTGTGCCTCCCGCTCACCTCCTGCTGCCTGCCGTGTCCGCTCTGCTGGTTCCGGCCTTGGTCGTCTTCCCCCTGTTTGTGTCCGCAGGGCTCGGCTCTTCCTCCTACCCGCTCTTCTGCTTCCTCCAGATGTGGCTCTCCTCCTGCTGTATTGGGCTCTGCTTGTCCTTCCATCGTCTGCCTCTTGCTCCGTGGCCGCTCTCCGCCGTGCTGGTTTGGACTGCCCTTGATGCTGGTGAATCGTCCTCTTCCCTGTGCCCTCCATCCGACTCCGTTCTGCTGGGTGAAGATGTCAGCTAAGTGATCCTCTCTGTGCATTATAGTTGGCATTTTGTGCATTTGGTTCAGATCTCCCTCCTGCATTTTGTATATATTCTCCTGTTGCCCCTGCCCCCTTTAAGGAGAGGGGGGGGGGGGAGTGAAAAGTGAAGAAAAAAGGGAGAAGAGGAGAGGGGAAAAGGGAGAAAAGAAAAAGAAGGGAAGAGAAAAACAAAAAGAAAAAGGGGAAAGAAAGAAAAGAAAAGAAAAAGGGGGCAATGGCTCCGAAACGTTGCTCGGTGGATATCTCTGGAGCAAAGATGGGGGCTAAGGCCCCAGAGGGGAAAATTGATAAATATTTAAAATCCCCTGCTTCAAATTAAAAGGGACTGTTTAAGGGAAAGTCAAGTGTAAATCTCAAGAAAAGTATAACTGCCCCTCAAACAGAAGAACTTTCTGAAGATGGGTCATCAGAAGCGGATCAGGAAAGAGGGGAGGTAAGCTTGCCATTACAAAGTCTGAATATGACCCTTTGGCTTTAGAAATTTTTTTGGACGCAGTAAAAAGTAACGGCACCTTAATGCAAGGGATGGCCACCCAATTGGGGTCAATGCAGAACGACATATCCCTAATAAGGGAAGATCCGGCCAAAATCCGAGAGCGAGTTCTTAATGTGGAGAAGATGGCTGATTCCATGCAATCTGATGTTGATATGTTAAAATTAAAAATTGGGACTCTCGCTTCAGAAAATCATAACTTACAAGCTAAGCTTGAGGACTTGCAAAACAGATCGAGGCGATATAATATACGCATAATCGGATACCCAGAAGGAGTGAAAGGCCGGCAGCTGATGGAACAACTTAAGGATGTGATCTTCAAAAACCTTGGGAATGAACATTTCTCCTCCATGTTTCAAATAGAAAGAGCTCATCGTATTCCCGGGGGGAAACCCATTCCAGGGAAACCACCTCGAGCAATTCTAATGAAGCTGCTATTGTCTACGGACAGAGATACGATATTGAGAAGAGCAAGGGAATGCTCACCTATTGAACATCAGGGCACTAAATTGTTATTCTTTCCAGATTTTGCTCGGGAGACCCAAGAAAAAAGAAGAAGCTTTATGGAGATTAAGAAACACCTGGCTGCTAAGGACATCAAATATTCGTTACTGTACCCAGCGAAGTTACGAGTGGTTTACAACGGGACTTCCCATTTTTTTGAAAAAACGGAGCAAGCACAAGACTGGATTGAACGAATGGGAATTTGAAATCTTGTGTCCTGACGATTGGGGGAGAGGGGGGGGATGGGTCAGTGGGAGGAGAATGGCTGGAAGGTAGAGGTTTGCTGACAGGATCGGGCGGACCAGTGGAGGGGGAGGGACGTAATAGAACACACCCCTCTATAAGAGTACTAACAGACATAAGAGGCTGTGATTCAAGCACAGCCCCTGATAAAATATACGGGGCACAAAAAAACAAACCTCAAATTGATATCATATGTAAAAAAGGGGCTTATGGATAGTGGAGTGTATTATAAGAAGGGCTTAAAGGAGATAACTTCATTTAGCCCTCTTGGTGATACTGAGTCCATTCTGAAAATCCACTTGGTCTCTGATTTTAGTATGAGATTGTCCCAGTCCCCCCCCCCCCCCCTAAGTGGTTGGGGTACATGTTGGATCCCAATGAACTTGATAGAAGAAGTATCACCATTGTGCTGTTCTAAAATGTGTCGTGCTATTGGTGTATCTTTTTTGTTAATGATGTCATTATAATGATCCCTGACTCTTCTACGGAATTCCCTTTTTGTTTTGCCTACATAGTCTTGTGGGCAGGAACATTGGGCAAGGTAAACTACCCCCGTAGTCAGGCAGTTTATAAAGTCTTTAATGTAGTATTTTTTGCCTGTAGATGAACTGAAGAAAAATTTTGTTGTCTTAACTTGATCACAGGCAACGCAACGACCACATTTGAACGTGCCTAATGGTTTCCTTGTTAGCCAGTTGCCCGACGATGTCGCAGGGCAAAAATGGCTGTTCACTAAATGATCCCTTAGGCTTCTGCCCCTTCTGAATGTTATCTGTGGGTAGGATTCCAGCAAATCCACCAGATCACTGTCCGATCTAAGAACGTCCCAGTGTCTGGTAATAATTCGCCTAATATCTTGGTGACCACTGTCATACGTGCCAATTAGGCGTATGGTTCTCTCCTTCTTATCAGGGGCTGGTTTACTAATCTTCTTTGGTACCAAAAGGGAGTCTCTCTTTTCCGTTATGGCCGATTCGTATGCTGCCCTCAGTATGCCATCAGGGTAGCCCCTATCCCTAAAGCAAAACCTAAGGTCCGTAGCCTGTTCCTTAAAGTTTTTTATAGTTGAACAGTTCCTACGGATCCTCAAATATTGCCCCTTGGGGATCCCCTTCCGTAAAGGGAAGGGGTGGGCACTTTCCCATCTCAAAAGGCTATTCGTAGCCGTACTCTTTCTGAAGACAGACGTCACAATCGAGTGGTCTTTACCTCTCTCAATAAGAACATCCAGGAAAGGCAGAGAGTTTTTATTACACTCGCATGTGAATTTCAACCCAACATCATTCTTGTTAATGCATTCTACAAACCTCCTGAATGAAGACTCAGACCCCCTCCACAGTACAAACACATCATCAATAAACCTTAACCAAAGAACCACTTTGTCATGCCACTCACTCAGTTCATCCGACCATATATAATTAGCCTCCCACCAGCCCAGGAGTAAATTTGCATACGACGGCGCACAAGAGCTGCCCATCGCGGTACCCCTGAGCTGGTGGTAGTGGCGGCTATTAAAGACAAAGTGGTTCTTGGTCAGGTTGAAGGTCAAGAGTTCCAACACAAATTTATTGTGTGCTGCCAGCCTGGAATCCCTCATGGACAGGTAGTACTCTACTGCTCTCAGTCCCAAGTGATGTTCTATAGAACTGTAGAGAGCTTCTACATCAATTGATGCCAGGATTGTTGTTTCATCCATGGTTACCCCATTAAGCCTCTGCAGTAGGTCTGCCGTGTCCCTTATGTAGGATGGTAGGGATTCCACAAAGGGCCGTATTGTTTCGTCTACATAAATCCCTATATTCTGGCAAAGACTCCCTACACCCGATACAATAGGGTGACCTTTTAGGGGGGTCATCCCCTTATGTATCTTGGGGAGTGCATAGAAGGTTGCCAGAATCGGGTACTGGGGAAGAAGAAAATCATACTCATCTTTTATAATCAGCCTCATTGTTAAAGCTTTATCAAGAATATTTGTCAATTCTTGCAAATATTCTTTACTCGGGTCTACACTTAGGACTTCATAGGAGTCAAAGGGGGCAATGTGGTCATCCTGGATAGTGGCACCTATAAAAAGATGTGCCTTACTATCCTGAATGACAAAAACTCCTATGAAGTTCTAAGGTAAGAGAGTGTAAGAGAGTGTACTCCTGCGTTAGTAGGGGTGGCAGAGCAATGTCCAGAATCGACCTAGCATTTACTAATGAGAATAATTTGAAAATATCAAAAGGATACGATACGGAGTAAGAACTATTTCAGACCATTCACCCGTACTAATTGAGGTTTGTACGGGGGGGAGATAGGGGGCCTGGCTTCAAACTGAACCCATACTGGCTTACCATTATGGATAATTATCACTCTACCAAGCTACTTATATCCTCCTTTTGGGATGTGAACTTCCCCTCTGCCAACATCAATTTAGTATGGGATGCCCTGAAGGCCTATTTGAGAGGGGTTCTTATTAGTGATATCACTACTAGGAGGAGACCTTTAGGGAAAAAGAGGAGGAACTGGTTAGGATGGTGGCAACCTCAACAGAGCGATTTATCAACCTGCCTTCGGATTACAATAAGGAAGAGATGCAGAAAGCTAGTCGTTCTCTTGAGGAATATGTAATTGAAAAAGCAAATCATAGATTATTTTTTAAAGGACAAAAGTATTTCTCAGAGACTGGGCGCCCCGGTAAGCTTTTAGCCAGAATAGTTTCACAACAGGAGAAGAAAAAGAAAGTCATTGTCTCGATTCGTAATCTGGATGGGGTGATTACACGCGATCCAGAGGGAATTAGAGACGCTTTCTTGCAATACTTACTCAGATATATAGGGCCTCCCCTGGTATTTCATCTGACCTGGCGAGGTTGGAGGTTCTCCTGGAGAGAATTTCTCTCCCAGTGTTAAGAGATTCAAAAAAACTCTTTGGAGAAAGAGGTGACCCTCCTGGAGCTTCAGGAGGCTCTAAAGGCTATCTCTGGAAACTCATCGCCAGGCCCCGATGGCCTTCCGTATGAACTTTATCGCAAGTACGGTGATTTTATTCTCCCTCATTTATTAGAAGTGTTCTCTCAAGCATTACATAGAGGAGATCTTCCAAGGTCCATGATGGAAGCGTTAATAGTTTTGATCCCAAAAAAAGATAAAGATCTGGTAGAGTTGAGCTCTTATAGACCAATTTCTCTGTTAAATACGGATGTTAAGTTACTATCAAAAGTCTTGGCAAAGAGGCTCTCTAGGGTCCTGCCCTCTGTTATTCATCCAGATCAAAATGGTTTCATGCCGAAAAGGGGCACCCATTATAATTTACATAGGTTCTTCACTAATATTCAGTCTCCTGGGGATGTTGCCCGCTCCATCCTGTCGCTGGACGCCACTAAGGCGTTCGACAGGGTCGAGTGGGCATTTCTCTGGGAGGTGATGAAAAAATGGGTTTTGGCCCTAAATTTATCGCAATGATACAGCTGTTATACAAATCCCCGGCCGCTAGGATCAGGATCAATGACATGCAGACTGAGAGTTTTGAACTAGAGAGAGGCACCCGTCAAGGTTGTCCTCTCTCTCCTCTTCTGTTTAACATCTATATTGAACCTTTTGCGGTTAGTATAAGGCAGGACCTGAGGGTGGCTGGCTTTGGGGTAATGGGGAAGCAGGATCGCATATCTCTCTATGCAGATGATATTCAATTTTTTATCCATCAAACAGATAGTACACTTCCTCGAGTTATGGAGTTAGTTAATTTATTTTGTCACTCCTCCGGTTTGGAGGTTAATTGGGCTAAGACTACTCTTCTTCCAATAGATGAACTGCGAGGATCTCCTGATGATCTGATCAATAGATTATCGATCTCCGAGACAATGAAGTACCTGGGGATAGTAACTTCCGCCAAAGCTCAAGACTACCTGCAACTGAATTTGATCCCTCTATTGCAAAAGTTGAGATCAAAAATTAAGATATGGCAAAGAATTCTGTCTGCAAGAGCGGATAAAATTTTGTTAATAAAAATGGTGGTGCTGCCCCAGGTTCTTTATGTTCTTCGGAATTCTTCTATATGGATTGAAGATAAGTACTTTAGACTGATAGAGCGGTTGATTAATGATCTATTATGGGGGAGGAAGCGGGTGAGATTAAAGGCAGTTTATTTTTCTATGCCTTACAAGCAGGGAGGTCTTAATCTTCCCTACTTTAAAGGTTACTTCATGGCATCTCAACTTTGCTTTTTTGACGACTGGGAAAATAGCCATCTCTGCAGGAAACTGGTCAAAGACTCAGGCTTTCCGGACTTTTTTACAGTACTGGAGTCTGACTATTTACTTAATTTTCAGAATCACTATAAACCTTTCTGCAGAATGGCTATGAAAGCCTGGATGGTCATAAAGAGCTGGTTTAAAGTTAGGGCATCACTTACTTGTACCCCGCTGTGGCACAATTTGAAACTTTTGAACCTCGATGACCCGAACTGTCAGCAATATTGGAGGAATAAAAGGATTAACTACTTGAGTCAAGTGGTTGAAAATGGACAAATTCTGACCCTTGTGGAGTTAAAACAAAGGGAAAATGTAGGTGAGTTGGCTTGGTATGCATACTTTCAACTGCGGTCTGCACTTTCTAGTATTTCTGATAATCACTTACTTAATATAGACACCCCTGAAATTTTGCAAAATTTGATCCAAAATAAGGATGATATGAAAGTTAAGATATAACATTGTTATAGGCACTTGATAAAAAACATTTTTTGGGATAGTCTCTCTCCAGGGCAAATATCCTGGTCTACTTCACTGTTAGGTTTGGGTCCCCCGGATTGGGAGAATGTAGGTAATAGTTTGTCAGGTTTCGCACAATTTCAATCACACTGTGGTTCAGTTTAATATTATGCACAAAATATATATAACACCCCTGTGGCTCCACAGGAGAGGACTTGCAGCTTCCTCTGAGTGCCCCCGCTGTGGGGATCCCGGGGCAGATCATTTACATCTGTCCTGGGATTGCCCGACAGTGAGCAAGTACTGGAAGTTGGTTCAAAGAACTCTAACCCAAAGACTCACTATCGATATTCCCTTATCTCCCAAATTATGGGTTTTGGGGGATTTATCGGAGGTTAATTGTCAGGCTGCGAAGGGTCGACTGCTGACTAAAGTGATTTTCTTAGCTAGGCTTCTTATATCTAGAAAATGGCTCTCCCCCTCCGCTCCAGATTGTAACAACTGGCTTAACTTGGTTAATAAGGTCAGAAGTTACGAGAAGATTCTGTATAGACAGCGAGGATCCTATGAAAAGTGGCATAATATATGGGGGAGGGATCGGTCGGGGGGGGTGGGGGGTGGGATGCTTTTGTAATTATGTTTTTTTTTTCATAAATTGTATGTTATGATGCAAATTGAAAAATAAAAAAGTATTTATAATTAAAAAAAAAGAAAGTAGATCCAGTGCATCTCTTTTCTACACAATTGTTGATATGAGATGGTCACCTGTGAGGGGGGAGACAATTAAGCTGAATGGATTGTTGTTATGTCTTTCAAAAAAATGTCGAGATACACTATGTGTCAAAAAACCCCGTCTGATATTCGAGCGGTGCTCGTTCATTCGCTCTCTTACAGCTTGGGTGGTTCTCCCAATGTATTTTAGTCTACAAGGGCAACCCAGAAGATTCATTACGGTTTTTGTGCCACAGTGGAGGTCTTGTTTTATCTTCCAGGTACCCTGGGTGTTTCTTGTTTTATCGATTCGTATCTCTCTTAACCCGTGGTTTTTCATCATTTTGTATTTTTTATATTTTTTTATATAGGATCTTCCCCATCTTATATGAAATATATATATATCTAATCCAGGTTTTTAAATAGCTCTTTTATTTCCATATACCTGTGTACCGCTTTATATGAAAAATTAGGCCAATATTAATGACCATATCATATTTACAGAAAGTACTATATTTGCCAAAAATGTGTTATTTGTAGTAAATACCTCTCAACACTACAGAAAGTTTTTGGATCCAAACCCCTCCCGTTACGTTCCACCTTGGAACGCTACCGGAAGTGACAATCTGGCTGTAGGCTACACTGTTTTTGCTACCACTGACAAACTCGAGCTCGGAACACTTACTAGAAACTACCCGTTTTGAATAGGTCGATAGAATTTAATACCATCCTTATTTTCATCAACCTTAAAGAGGACCTTTCATCAGTCTAAAAAAATGTGTACTAAGTGTGCTGACATGTAGAGCGGCGACCAGGGATCTCCCTGCACTTACTGTTATCCCTGGGCACCGCTCCGCTCGCCCTGTATAGGCTCCAGTATCTTCTGGGACTTGGTTATACTAGGCGGAGCCTAGTACACTTGGTTATAGTAGGCGTATCCCAGGCTGTAGCGCTGGCCAATCGCAGCGCACATCTCATATCCTGGTAGTTTTTTTTTTTGAGCTGAGCGATGCGATTGGCCAGCGCTACAGCTTGGGATACGCCTACTATAACCAAGTATCACCAAGTCCCAGAAGATACCGAAGCCTATACCGGGCGAACGGAGCGGCGCCCAGGGATAATAGTAAGTGCAGGGAGATCCCTGGGCGCCGCTCTACATGTCAGCATAGTTAGTACACATTTTTTAGACTGATGAAAGGTCCTCTTTAAGCGATCTAGCCACTTCTGGTGCGCTCCAGCTTGGAACGCATACCGGAAGTGATGTACCAGAAACATGTCTGTAATATTATCCTACCCATCTCTACAGCATTTGGCACCAGTCCATATAGGCAATGTATACTCTATAGCATTTATTATTATTATTATTTAATTTTCATTCCTACAACAATCATCATCATCAACTTGGGATTGGTATTTTAGCAAATCGTCACTTCCGATGCGTTCCAGCCTGGAGCGCATACCGGAAGTGACGCATCAGAGGTATATTTGGACTAGTATTAACCATATTTAGCTCTATGGCGCATGATATTACCTTATGTAACGAATGTACATCTTGCATTGTATTTAAGACAATAGAGAATTGAATAATTATTCCTCTACTAGGAGTTCACACTTCCGGTGCGCTCCACACTGGAATGCAAACCGGAAGTGACGTTTTTTGTCCAACCCTTCATCTTTTTGGCACTTTTATATGTATGATAAATACCTGTGCGATGCGATTATACATCTATGCTCCTGAGAAAGGGGTTTTATGAAGCCCCGAAACACATTGAGCTGTATTTCATCCCTACCCTGTGTTTTGAATAAAAGATTTGCAAGAAGTTCCTAGTGAACTGCTGTTTTCATCCTGACATCTCTGCACGCGATCCAGGCACAGGAGGGTACAGAGTGGGTGTCTTGAGCGTTATCCCACCCTGTCCCTCCTGGGTGAAGAGAGTTGCCTTTTTTCTAACCTTTTTATGTATGTTAAACTATTGTTTTTATATTTTAACATTTATTATATAAAAACATCACTCCAACAGCCTATTGAGAGGACATATAATCGATATAGAATAGTGTATGGTGCCGTCCTTAGGTGTATGAGGAATTTTCTTCAATTTGTATTTGACATCCACTAGAATTATTTCTATTGGATTCCTCACCTTGGCAGCCTAACACATATAGACCTAAAATATCTGTTTTCATTACTATAAAAAAGAAATCTACTATAAAAAATAAAAAACACTTTATCACTGTCCGCCTTTGGCGCCCTGCCTATTGAATCCCAGACCTAAAAAACGGTAGGCCTGTGACTCACCCTCTGTTTTTTCTCTCTTGTTCTTGCCTTACTTGTTCACAGGAGCCCAGAACTGTACACAGTACTCCATGTGTGGTCTTACTAGTGATTTGTAAAGTGGTAGAACTATGTTCACATCACGGGTATCTATGCCCCTTTTGATGCAACCCATTATCTTATTGGCCTTGGCAGTTGCGGCCTGACACTGGTTTTTACAGCTTAGTTTGCTGTTTATTAAAATTCCTAGATCCTTTTCCATGTCAGTGTTACCGAGTGTTTTACCATTTAGTATGTACGGGTGACCTGAATTATTCCTTCCCATGTGCATAACTTTATATTTGTCAGTGTTAAACCTCATCTGCCATTTCTCTGCCCAAGCCTCCAATCTATCCAGATCCCTCTGTAGCAGAAAACTGTCCTCTTCAGTGTTAATTACTTTGCACAGTTTAGTGTCATCTGCAGAAATTCATATTTTACGATGCAAGCCTTCTACAAGATCATTAATATATTGAAGAGAATAGGGCCCAATACTGACCCCTGAGGTACCCCACTAGTGACAGTGACCCAATCTGAGTGTGTACCTTTAATAACCACCCTCTGTTTTCTATTACTCAGCCAGTTACTTACCCACATACAGACATTTTCTCCCAGTCCGAGCATTCTCATTTTATATACTAACCTTTTATGAGGTACAGTGTCAAATCTTTTGGAGAAGTCCAGATATACGACACCCATTGATTCGCCGCTGTCAAGTCTAGAACTTACCTCCTCATAGAAACTGATTAAATTAGTTTGGCATAACCGATCCCTCATGAAGCCATGCTGATATGGCATTATTTGCTTATTTTCATTGAGATACTCCAAGATAGCATCTCTTACAAAACCTTCAAACAGTTTACCCACAACAGATGTTAAACTTACCGGCCTATAATTTCCAGGCTCTGTTTTTGGACCCTTTTTGAATATTGGCACCACATTTGCTATACGCCAGTCTGGTGGAACATTCCCTGTCAGTATGGAGTCCGTGAATATCAAAAATAAGGGTCTGGCTAGGACATCACTTAATTCCCTTAGGATACGGGGGTGTATGCCATCCGGTCCTGGCGATTTGTCTATTTTAATCTTTTTAAGTCGCTGCTGTACTTCTACCTGGGTCAGACAGGGCACTTTTAAAGGGGAATTTACTTTTACATTTTGCATTTCATCTGACAGTTTATTTTCCTCAGTGAAAACAGTGGTGAAGAAAATATTTAATAGCTTGGCTTTATCCTCATCGCTTTCTGCAACTCCCCCCTCATTGCTATGTAGAGGGCCGACTCCTTCAGGTTTATATTTTTTACCATTTATATAATTGAAAAACATTTTAGGGTTAGTTTTGCTCTCTTTGGCAATTAATCTCTCGGTCTCTAGTTTGGCAGTTTTTATTAGTTTTTACATATTCTATTTTTATCCTTATAGTTTACCAGTGCTTCCTGGCTCCCCTCCTGTTTTAGTGATTTATATGCTTTCTTTTTGTCATTTATTGCTTTTTTACGGTTCTATTTATCCACATTGGTTTCTTCTTATTTCTTAGCCTTTTATTTCTATAAGGTATGCATCGATCACAATTTGATGTTACAATGCTTTTAAAAATCTCCCATTTTGTGGTTGTATTTTTATTTTTGAGGACTATGTCCCAGTTAATTGGGCCTATGGCCTCTCTTAGTTGGCTAAATTTTGCTTTTTTGAAGTCCGGTATTCTTGTTCCTCCCTGTAGAAACTCTCGTTTGAAGGATAATTGGAAGGTTATTACTTTATGGTCACTATTTCCCAGGTGTCCCCCGACCTGCACGTCTGTTGTTCTATCAGGTCTATTGGTTAATACCAAGTCCAGTATGGCCGTCCCTCTAGTTGGGTCCTGAACCATTTGGGAAAGGTAATTGTCTTTGGCTATTGCCAAGAACCTGTTTCCTTTATGGGATGTACAGGTTTCAGTTTCCCAGTCTATATCTGGGTAGTTGAAGTCCCCCATAATAACCACCTCATTATGGTTTGCCGCCTTGTTTATCTCGTTTAGTAATAAATTTTCAGCGGACTCTGGTATATTAGGTGGTTTATAGTAAACTCCTATTAGTAATTTATTATTGTTTTTGTCTCCATTTATCTCCACCCACAATGACTCCACATTTTTGTGTCCCTCACAGATGTCTTCCCGGAGTGTGGGCTTTAGACAGGACTTTATGTAAAGGCAGACCCCTCCCCCTCTCCGGTTTTGACGATCCTTTCTGAACAGATTGTAACCTTGTACATTAACAGCCCAGTCATAGCTATCATCCAGCCATGTCTCAGTTATTCCCACTATGTCATAATCCTCCTCACACATCACTAATTGCAGTTCCCCAGTTTTATTAGTCAGGCTTCTGGCATTAGTATACATACATTTGAGAGGGTAAAATTAGTTAAGGTGTGCAAGAGCACAACAGGCTACACCTGTGGTCTGTCTATATGTAAAGGCAGTGACTCCCAACTTGACCCCCCCCCCCCAGGCTGCCCCAAAATTATTGGGACATTGGGAAAACTTGCGTGGGATCTATTGGCACCATTTCTACACAAAGAAAGTGAAATCGAAGAACTCCAGCAACGTGGTTGCAGAATTGTTGAGTTTTATTAAGGAATATGACTGTACAGATCAAATGTGACGTTTAAGCCACATACGGTCTTTTTCAAACTGGTGCCGCTAGAGAAGGAGAGGTAGAAGAACGTGTGCAATCGCACGGTAAGGTATGCGCCTAACATTGTGCGATTGCACACCTTCCTCAGCGCACGTTCTTCTACCTCTCCTTCTCTAGTGACACCATTTTGAAAAAAGACGTATGTGGCCGAAACGTCACATTTGATCTGTACAGCTGCATTCCTTAATAAAACGCAACAATTCTGCGAACATCCTTAGTCACTAAGGGGTTAAGTCTAATTTAGCCTCTATTTTTGAAAGGTTTCTGTGGGGATTCAAACTCGCAAACATCTAATCTATTGCTGAAAAACCTCAGAAGTTTCTCTTGCATTAGGAATTCATATACAGCAGAAGTATTTTATTTTTTAGTAATTGTAAAAAAAAAAAAAAAAAAAAAAATGTATGGCACAAAATAAATATGTAATCACAAAAATTTTAACTTGCCTCCTATGCACCAAATCATACCGGTATGAACATGCAAGCGTCCGCTTTTCCCCGGCTTGGTAAAGTCGTCGGACGTTGCGCTCACTCCTCCTTTCTTCCGTCCCACCGTCCCCCGGGCCCAGCAACTCCTCCTTTCTTCCGTCCCACCGTCCCCCGGGCCCAGCAGCTGGGGACGGTGGGACGGAAGAAAGGAGGAGTGAGCGCAACGTCCGACGACTTTACCAAGCCGGGGAGAAGCGGACGTTTGCATGTTCATACCGGTATGATTTGGTGCATAGGAGGCAAGATAATATTTTTCTGATACGTTAAGATTGCACCTATACCAGTACTGCACTTTATTGGAGACTCCTCCTCATTCAATTGGAACCTCTTGGGTCCTCAACAAAGAACGAGCAGGAAATCCCATAAACTATATATTGAGAAGTATATACAGTATTGACTTGTACATCGCCGGAGTGTTGTTTAAAACTGTTTCTTAAAACTGGACTTTGATACCTCTCCGTTCACATTACCTACACGGACTTTTGTATTTTGCTACCTATCATATGGACTATTTATTTCTGAGGTTTTGGATTTGTTACTTTTTGGATATATTTTTGCACTACTTGCCCTGATTTGTGCACTGAGGTGTCTAGCCTTTGTACACTGTCGATATTGATTCTGTTTATTTTTGCGTATTTGCACAGCTTGTTTGCACAGCTTGTTTGCACAGCTTATTTGCACATAGATTTAGCTCTGATTTGTTTATTTGCACAGCCCAAGTGCACAGGTACTATCTTCACGTTGCTTTGTATACTGAAACAGAAGTTGCTTTATCCAGCAAGGAACACGTTTACAACATACCTGACATATTGATACTTTATTAATTTCCAATAAAAAATTTTCAAATAAGATTCGTATTGATATAGTTTCACAACCCAGATATAGCTCAGTGTTGCCCCTATTGGAAAATCCAATTACCGGTAAGAGTAATAGACCCTTTTTCCCGGCGCCTCCACAACGGCATTCACCGAAGGAATAACAGAGGAATTTCATATTATACTAGGGTGGGACTACTGTGGACAGTACTTTTCTACCAAACAGTAAGTCGGAATCGTCCCGGATATCTAGTTTATAATGCCTAAAGAATGTGTTTGGACTTGACCATGTGGCCGCTCTGCATATTTGTTCCACTGAAGTTGAGGCATATTCCGCTCATGATGTTGAGATGGCTCTGGTGGAATGGGCTTTTAATCTTATCGTGGGAGACAAGTTCCTTTGAAGGTAACAGAATTCGATTGTACTCCTGATCCATCTTGCAATAGTCGCTTTGCTGGCTGCGGCGCCCTTGTTCTGGCCCTGATACTGTAGAAGAAGATGATCTGATTTCCTAAAGGATTCTGAAATATCTAAGTAGGAAAGGATGCAACGTCTAATATCCAAATTGTGGAATCTTCTGTCCACGTCTAAGGAAGGATTTGGACAAAAGGAGGGCAAGCAAATTTCTTGTTGTCGGTGGAACTTTGAGACAACCTTTGGAAGAAACGAAGGTGTCTGCTTGAGGATGATGCTGTCATCCAATATTCTAAGATAAGGTGGTTTGCAGGAGATGGCCTGAATCTCTCCAACTCTTCTCGCTGAAGTGATGGCTATTAGGAACGTGGTTTTCCATGTTAACAGTTTTAAAGGAATCTCCTGAAGAGGCTCAACGGGAAGGTGCATTAAAACTTGTAAAACAAGGTTAAGGTCCCAAGGGGGGGTGGAGCAGTGCACGAATGGAATCTTCCTAACCGCCCCCCTTAAAAAACGTTTAATTAGTAGCAGTTCGACCAATTTGAATTAAAAAAAAATTACTTAAGGCGGATACCTGGACTTTCAAGGTATTTGGCTTTAGCCTCTTGTCTAATCCTGACTGTAGGAATTCAAGAATAAGGGGCAAATCTGGCTGTTCATTTTGTAACCACTTATCTCCTGCAAATTTTTGGAATGCTTTCCATGCTCTAGAATAGATGTTTGTAGTAGTTTCTTTTTTACTTGCCAGTATCGTCGAGATTACCGAGTCTGACAGCCCTCTCTGTTTTAGGAAAGAGTGTTCAGTCTCCACGCCGTCAATTTTAACTGGCTCACTTCTGGGTGCATGATCGGACCTTGGTGAAGTAGGCCTGGATATGATGGTTGAGTCCAGAAGTCGTTTCTCAATAGCTGGGATAATAGAGGGAACCATGACCTCTTGGGCCAAAAGGGAGCAATTAGAATTATTTGGGACTTTTCTTCCAATGCCTTTATTAGGACCCGAAGAATTAGACTGAACGGGGGAAAGGCATATAACAGCTCCCTTGGCCAAGTGGCGGATAGGGCGTCTACCCACAAAGGCTACTTGTCTGTTTCTTAGATCTGCGAACAGATCTATTGTAGGGGATCCCCATCTTGACACAATCTTTTTGAACATGTGTGGATCTAGGGACCATTCCCCTTCTCTCAATCTGGTCCTGCTTAGAAAGTCTGCCACCCCATTTTCCTTGCCCCTTATATGGATGGCTGTTAAGGATTTTATATTCTTTTCGGCCCAACAAAAGATTTCCTTTGAGAACGCTATTAAGCTCCTGCTTCTTGTACCTCCCTGCCGATTTAGATAGGCCACCGCATTGTCTGAAAGGTCTTTTACAGGTCGGGAGGATATTACCGGAAGGCACGCCCAAAGCACGTTGAAGACCGCCATTAGCTCCTTTAGATTTGAGGATGTTTCTATCATTTTTTGATCCCAAATACCCTTTACTATGCGACTGTATATGCACCAACCTTGTGCACTTGTGTCCGTAGTGATGACTGTGGTTTCCTGGATGCCAGAAGACCCCTTGCTTGAGATTCTTCCCTATTTTCCACCAGTAAAGGGACAGTTTTACACTGTGGGGAATCTTTACTATTTTGTTTAGGCTGGTTTATTTTCCATCCTAGACCTGTAAAAGAAACCGCTGTAAGGGTCTGGAATGATGTTGGGCTCACCTTACTGCAGGGATTGTGGATGTCAGATGTCCCAAGAGGGTTATGATGTTTCTTATTGAGACCATTTTCTGTCTGCAAAATAGAGTAATCTTCTGAGAGATTGTTACTTGCTTGTCTTTGGGAAGGAAGGACATACATCTGCTTGAGTGTAGCATGATGCCTAAAAATATTTTTTGTTGTTCTGGAAACAAATCCGATTTTTTTGTTTTGTTTATTAGCCACCCCAATTCTGCCAGTTTTCTTTGAACGAGACCTAGATGTGACTGGAGCAATGGTTTCGAGAAACTGGCTATTAATACATAGTCTAGGTAGGGGATGATAATAATTCCCTGTCGGTGAAAGAATGCTGTGACCTCGGCCATGATCTTTGAGAACACCCTGGGTGCTGATGATATCCCAAAGGGGAGGGCTTGAAACTGGAAGTGGCTTACTTTCCCGTTTAGGGTTACAGTAATTCTTAAATATTTGGAAATTCTGGTGTATGGGGGGTGTGTGGTAGTATGCGTCTGACATGTCTATGCTCGCCATGTAGCAATCTCGAGATAGTAGGTTTATCGTTGACCTGATTGACTCCATCTTGAATCTTTTGTATTGGATACTTAAGTTCAATTGTTTTAGGTTTATTATAAATCTGAAAGATCCGTTTGGCTTTCGGATTTACCCTGGGTGCACACCTGAGCGTTTTACAGCGCGTTCCTACGCGCTGTAAAACGCTCAACAGGCAAAAACCCATGTTTCCCTATGGGCATGGTTCTCACCTGTGCGTTTTACAGCGTGTACGAACGTGCTGTAAAACGCCCTACGCCCAAAGAAGTACAGGAGCTTCTTTGGGGCTTATTGTCGCGCGTATTGTGATTGACACCAGAGTGGTCAATCACGCGAACGACGCGCGTTTCCTATTTCCACAAACGCGCTGTAATATGCACGACTAAAACGCGCGTATCAAGTACGCTCAAGTGTGAACCCAGCGTAAGAAGACTGGAGAATAGAAACCCTGTTTTTCCTGATGTTGAGGTACTTGGATTAGGACCTGTTTTTGGAGAAGGGACTGGATCTCTGATTCCAGGGTCTGTTGTTTCTCTGGTTGACAAAAGGGCCTGTTAAATGTGTAATTTTCTGGAGGGGGGCTGCTGAGCTCTATTTTGTATCCCTGTTGTATTGTTCTCTTTACCCACTGGGAAGATGTGATTTTTTCCAAGCTGGAAAAAAGGCACTTAGTCTGACCCCCACTGGCCGCTTGGCGTCATTGTGCTGAGTCTCTAGAGTTTTTTGACGAAGCTTCTGAGTTAAAAAGGTAACCCCGCCCCGTTCCTATAGATGACTGCCATCTGGCAGAGTACTCTTTTCTTTTGGTCTGTTCTGAATCTCCTTTGGCCACGAAAGGACCTCCTCTGTTGGTAATATTTCATTTCTGAGGTAAACACTTTTTTCCTATCGGAGGCCTTCTCTAAAATGTCCTCAAGTACAGACCCAAATAATTTGTCTCCCTCGCAGGGAATAGAACATAACCGGCTTTTGGAACTTGTATCGCCGGTCCAGGATCTGAGCCAAATAGCCCTACATGAGGCATTTGACAGAGCTGCCGATCGCGGACAATTTTATCAGGTCTGTAGAGGCATCAGAGAGAAAATTGCAGGCCTGTTTGAGGAGGGGGATAGCTCCTAATAACTCTTCCCTAGGCATACCAGCCGCTATATTTCTTCTAACTCTGATAACCACACGGTTAAGGACCCATGCTGTACAGGCACCCGCAATACTGGGCCTCATCGCCGTGTTTGTTTCCCAGGACCGCTTAAGGTAGCTTTCACACCTTTTGTCCATGGGATCCTTCAAGAGGGCCATATCTTTTTGGATACTTTCGCTATTGGTGCGTCAATCTTTGGGGTTTTATCCCAAGTGGCCGACACCGTTTCATCAGACGGGTACTTCCTTTTGAAGCCATTAGGAATAGGGTTACGTTTTTCTGTGTTTTTCCACACCTTTGCCATCAGTGACTCTATAGTACTGTGCATGGGAAACACTTTTTTTTTACGTTCACCTAGTCTGTGAAATATTTTATCCTGAACCAACTGAGGTTCTTTTGGATCCTCGATGTTCATAGTGATATAGATGGCTTTCAACAGCTTTTCAGTATCTTCGGGCGTACAGTATGGTTTACCCGAGTCATCTTCAGATGAATCTATACTGGCTTCAGAGAATAGCTCGCCTTCTTCTGAATTTACTATTTCCCGTGATATTGATTTTGGTGGGGAATTTTGGGAAGTGGACGCCTGGGAAGATCCTAATCCTTGCAAGGCAGTTTAAATTTCGTCTCTGATCAGACTCTTCATAGAATCTATGAAAGAAGGAGATTCTTCCGAGACTACTTTGTCAATACATTTTGGACAAAGCGACTTGCTGGACTTTAAGGACAGGGTCGTCCTGCATATGGAACATTTCTTTTTCTTTGGATCTCCACTGGGCTTTTTTATACCAGAGTCTCTGCCCTATAAGGCAAATGAGGGATTTTTAGGGCCCCAGGCTAGAAGGTATAAAATAAGAAGGAAGGGCCCCGCACCTTACCAGTGGACAGCAGATCAATTTTTTCTACTACTGGTGCTAAGAACCTAATACAATTGTAGGGCTGGTATAAGGAGGGGGCTTACCGGGCTCTGCTCAGTGGAGGGGTCCCCAGGTGTGAGAGAGGTAACTGGCGTTCCAGTGGCCGACATGCTGCTGCTGGACGCTACTCTCCTGCTTCCGGCGCTTTAACTCGTTGCACCGAGATGATGTCAGCCTGGTCCTCCACAGTCTCGCGCTGCGTGCTGAGATCACGTTCCCCGCGAGATTTGCAGCGGGGGAACTTTACTGCCTGGGGCCGCCGTCACCAACGGACTTATGCCAAAATGACGGGTCCAGGGGAAAACACGCTGGATAAGGCGTCCTCTGCACCGACCCTCCCGACCGGGGAGCTCCAAGGCCGTGCGCTGTATACTGCTCCACCAGGAGCTGCTTCCACGTGATCCCGAGGACAGGAAACAACTGATGCAGGTAAGGGGAGGGGGCCTCTTTAAACTTAAGCTTCTGCGTTGTTTCCTGTCCTGGGGAGGCGGGGACATCCTCCGGTGAATGTCGTTGTGTCACTGCAATATTCTGACCCTCATATGTCTACGGAGATGTGTGGGGGCTCATTTTTTGCGGGACGATCTGTCGTTTTTGACAATCCCATTTTGGGGCGTTTATGATCACTTTTTATTCCATTTTTCTTGGGCGATAAAGTGATGAAAAAACGCAATTTTTTTACGCCATTCACCATATGTGCTAACTTTGTTTTATATTTTAATAGTACGGGCGTTTTCGCATGCAGTGATGCCCATGATGTTATTTAATTTTTTATTTATTTTTATTTGGGGGGTGTAGGGTGATTTTACTTTAATTTTTTTTTTTTATAATTTCAAAAAAAAATTTACTTTTTTTTAATTACTTTTTGTTAGGTCCCCAAGTGGACCACAACTTGCAGTCATCAGATTGCAACTTATACAGAATAATGGAAATTGCGCCATTATTCTGTATAGAAATCACTATCACAGTTCAGTGCTGCCATCTAGTGGCCTGAACTGGAATATACTAACAATGAGCCTGAAAGCCTAGTACAGGCTGCGGCTCATTTTTAGAACAGGGTGCTTTCCCGGATCTCCGCTGGGGGAAGGCAAGCCTCAAGAGGAAGCCCACACTTCTGGTTTTTAACACTTTTAGATGCCGTGAGTGAGGGGAACTCATTGCTGTGAGGGGAGCGGCCTGCAGCGTATTCTGGTGTGCAGATCTGTGTGAGGAGCTTTAGGAGATGTAAATCTGTGAGGGAGGGCCGGAATCAACAGAATGTAACTGTGTTGTTAGTACATTACAAGATTTGGGGCCATACTTTTGATATTGCCTAGCGCCACATTTTGTCTAAAACAGGCCCTGGGTGTAGATCTATTCTCGATACCTAATCCGAGACTAGGCTTGTTTCCTGAATTTGGTTCACAAAAACTGATGGAAATAACAGACCAAATAACAAGCATGAACTAAGCCTAAGGCCTTATGCACACGACCGTAGGTGTTTTGCGGTCCGCAATCTGCGGATCCGCAAAATACGGAAGCTGTTCCGTGTTATGGAAAGCGGCCCATTGTAGAAATGCCTATTCTTGTCCACAAAACAGACAAGAATAGGACATGCTATATTTTTTTTGCAGGGCCACGGAACGGAGCAAAGGACGCGGACAACACACCGAGTGCTGTCTGCATCTTTTGTGGCCCCATTGAAGTGAATTTTGCGGCTCTGGCGCGGACCCAAAATACAGTCGTGTGCATGAGGCCTAACAGTAATAGTGTTATAAAGAGAAAAAGTCCAGTCCTGCTTTTCTATATAATGTCTAGACCCTATAAGAATTCTGAACATAAGGACAGAAACTTCATATCTATTACTGACCATTGACAGAGGAAATAGCAGCCCTGAAATGCACATAGCAGTTTGTCTGTTTCCACTGTACTGCTACAATTAGTTAAAACTGTATGGTTGTTAGATGTATATCAGTATGATTGTGTAAAAGCAAAGTCAAGACCATATATATTTCTGTAAAAGGCAACGCCATCTCATTCCTTCACTGCACAGACACGGACTTCCTACTCTAACCAGGCTGTTTGTGGGATGCTGAAAATACAGGGAAAACATAACAGCTTCTGCTATAAAGGCGCGAGTAAAACCACATGTTTGTTACAATCTGTAACTGGGAGTAATGAATTATAAAGATTATTTACATACCATACTTTTAGTGGAAAAGTACATATCATTGTCATCTACATTTGTGTATTGACCATTTTGGATCTCTACAAGAATATATAATTTATATTGAAAGTGGGACACGAGTTCTAAAAGGAGGACACAATGAACTTTGACCAAAGTGTGTCCTAGATACCATATATTTTCAATACATTTAAATTTATAGGTGTTTTTTTTGGACTTGGCTACATTATTACTGTGTTGTAATTTCTGTATTTTACACAATATTACAAGGTATACTTTTTTTTTTACTATTTAAACAGTTGATCCTAGTATATGTTTTGAGAGCCAGCCTCTATTTAAATTTGGTAAATTTATAGTTTTTGTTCTAGTTAAGCCCATTGGTATTTGTGGCACCTACTGTGTCTGTATGCCTGTATTCCTCCATTGTGATCTTGTTACTTATGCTACCTGCATTTCGTGGTGTATCTGTATTGGTCCAACGGTGTTATTTTTGACCCTTGGTGTCTTGTCATGTGGTGTTTTCTGTCTTTACCAAATATGTGTAATTTTTACTTATGATGTATAATAAAGCTGATGTCTTTAACCATATAGCGTTCGCAGAGTGCATCTTTCCATTGAGATATTCTAATATCTTTCCTCCTGCGCCTGTGAAGATTGTTAGAGGTCCCACTCTTTATAGGTGTTTCACTAGGGTAAGAGCCCAAAACACCCCACATAATAATAAAATTTATCAAAGTTTATTGAAAAATAACTAACACTAAAAGGCAATAAATAGTTCAATCATAAATATACAGCAGTGGGCAAGATTTTATAAATAGACTAATTGATACAGAATATAAGGCTCAATAGGTCAGTCGCACATCTCCAAATAGAGTGGACAGAAACATGACATCACAAAGAGAAGGTAATGGTACTAAACAAAAAACATATACTGTTTTTCTGATGTGCTTTAGGGTACTTTCACACTAGCGTTGGTGCGGATCCGTCTGTTTATTTGCACAGACGGATCCGCACCTCTATTGCAAACGTTTGTATCCGTTCAGAACGGATCCGTTTGCATTAGCTTTAAAGAAAAATGATAAAGTCCAAAACGGATCCGTTTTGAATTACATTGAAAGTCAATGGGGAACGGATCCGTTTTCAAATGCACCATATTGTGTCACTGACAACGGATCCGTCCCCATTGACTTACATTGTAAAAAAAAAACGGATCCGTTAGGCTCCGCCTCTTCAGACGGACACCAAAATGCTGCATGCTGCTTTTTGGTGTCCGCCTCCAAAACGGAATAGAGGCGGAACGGAGCATAACTGATGCATTCTGAACGGATCCTTATCCATTCAGAATGCATTGGGGCTTAACTGATCCGTTTTGGACCGTTTGTGAGAGCCCTGAAACGGATCTCACAAACGGAATCCAAAACGCTAGTGTGAAAGTACCCTTAATAACAATAAGAGTAATCACAACAATGATTGTTATCCACAATCAGAACTATCATCACACAAAACTCTCCACAGTGCTGCATCACCCTACATATCCTCCATCATTTCTGACTACCACCCTACTCACGCTTTCTATTTTACCAATGACCTAAGTAATATCCTCCATAATTCAAAACTCTCACTCCAGTCTTTAAGACAGAGCCACACCAGCTCTCTGGAATGCTTTGCCTCGGACAATCCGGTTAATTCCCAACTTCCTTAACTTTAAACGTTCCACAAAAACACATCTTTTTATGTTCCCTGAACTGACTGACTTGTATATTAGCCTGTAATCCTGTGATATCTATTTTGATTTGTACATGCAGCCTCTGAATTGCAAAGTGCTGCAGAATTTGGTTTCGTTAGATTTAAAAAATATTAAATGGTTATACAAGTATTGTATCACTGTATCTTAATGATGATATGGGTGATTGATCGTTAGAATAGGCGACTTTCCTTTGTTATTACCTTATTTTTGACACAATTTCCTGTTTTCATTGCTTTATTTCAGAAAATTTCTTGTTATACATTTCACCATCATTAAGGAATGGTTCTTTCTTATTTATTTGCTTACTGTATCTTTCAATAATATATAAATATACTGATATATAACTTTTTTTCAGTAAAAATATAAGTATTGTAGATGTCTAGGGGTTAAAATGATTCTCTGGTAAATGCCTAGCAGATACTTTTGCTGCAGCATATTCATATCTGCCATGTCTTTTTATTGTTACTTTGCAGAGAACGTGTCAGAGAGAAAATTGCACGTGATAAAGCAGAGAGAGCAAGAAGGGTGAGTGTAATGTCATAATGGAGAATAAACATATAGCATATAGCCCTTTTATACAGACTGACAGAATGGGCTTAGATCGGAAATGAGGCGGTTCATTCCTAATCATCTCATGCTCATTAAATGCATTTACGTACAGCAACGATCAGTGGTGTAAGGGAATGAATAATCATTACTAGGATCCTTCATTCCAATACAGTTTCATTATTTGGAATCAGTAGAGAGCAAAAGCACGGGTCCAGCTTTACAAGTTTCAGAGACTTTATTTAATCCTGTGCACGTTTAAAAAACCATCAGTAGCAGCATTGCATCATCGACGCATTTCGGATCGCTCCAAATATGGATCCTTAATCCCTGTTCACATGTGCTGCAAATGAACAAGGATTTTTGGTGCCACATTAACCCCTTCTGGACCTTCGCCATGCAATCCAGATCGCTGTGGCCAATCAGTGCAGATTGGCCGATTCCAGCTCCCACACCCCCGAGGTTAGGCAGGGGACACTAGTGTTTGGTTTCCCATGCCAGTGCTGCGATTGACTGGGATAACGCAACAGCCAATGGTAGCACTACAGCAGCAAAGAATCCATCTGCACACCACCATTCTAGCTGGTGACTGCATGCAGAGAGATTCTGCTCCCCTGTATGATGTTGGTTGGCTTGTTGGGATTTGTGCTGCCCCACCATTGCTATCTCCTTTGAAAAGAAGAAATAGATGATTTTCTAGAGCTTTTTTTTGTTGTGACCATCAAATGCTGATCAGTGCATACATCACTTACCTGCACCTCATTTTTTTTTCTAATCTGTGCTCATTTTTTCTGCATTTTTTTGTGTGTGAAAAAATAATCTGTAGAAGCTGGATGTCGTCTCCTGGGTAGACAGGCACAGTTTAGCAGGCACACCGTAGAAATTGCAGTCCAAACAGCAGCAAAGTTGTTTAACTGGCCTTAGCCAGTTTTATTGTCAGGTTGAGATACAGAACATAAAATATAACAAACGAAAATTCTAAGCCTCTCCGGCTCTAACTATACAGCAGGAAACTTCACTGACCAAGTGCCGGCCTAATACCGGGTACCAAACAAAATAGAAAAGTCCATACCTCTTGAAGTGCTCTCACAGGCTCTATGCATATAACCTCTTCCCAGGTGGAGAGAGCTGTGTCTGCATTCTCAGCCTTATATCAGGCTAGCACACCTGAGGAGTGATTACCAAAACCCGGACCGTCCGGATGGAGTGGGGGCCCACCCTTCTCTCCCCACTCCAGCAACACAGGCCCTAAAAAACTGGTTTTATGCAAACCTGAATTGCAGAGATGTCTGCATAGACCTGCTGAACATTTCCCTGTTTGCTTTTTAAAGGACAGAAGTGAGGAATCTTGGGCACACACAGACCCCGTCCACTACTTCTCCAGACACTCTGTCACAACATATACATATGTAGTAGAGTTAACACGCATGCTTTATGAGATGTGTTATCTAAACTAAATGCGTTAAGCAAACACCTTCAATTGCTTATCAATGGCTTTTGTTTCAAGATAACGCGATAAGTTAAGAAATTTGAGTTAAGAGTTTGTGTGTTAACCTTGCTACATCTGTATATTTATCTCTATGTGTACATATAAGTTAAAGGGGTATTCCGAGTATAACAAGTTGTCCTTCATCCTACCGCTGGACCCCACCATTCACAAGAACCTCTCAACGTGCACTGCCGTGCTGCGCTGTAACTCCGCCCACGCCCCCATTATAGACAATGGTGGCGGAGCGGCAGTCCAGCGGCATGGCGAAATAGCGGCAGGACGGATCCGACAGGGTGAACAGCCTGTCGGATCCGTCCTGCCGCAAGTGTGAAAGTACCCTTAAGATACATTCACACGACTGTATGTGCTTTGTGGTCCGCAAAAAATACGGATGACGTCCTTTTGGCATCCATATTGCATCAGTTGTTTTTTTTTGCAGATCCATTGTAACAATACCTATACTTGTCCGCAAAACGGAAAAGAATAGAACATGCTCTATATTCTTTGCAGTGCTACAGAACGGACATACGGATGCGGACAGCACACAGTGTGCTGTCCTCATTTTTTGCAGACCCATTGAAATGAATGGGTCCTCATCCAGTATGCAAAAAAAAACTTAATGGACACGGAAACAAAATACGTTTGTGTGCATGTAGCCTAAGGCTGCATTCACGTCACTGTTTAGCTTTCTGTTCTTCTGAGAAGTGCTTTTCTCAATTAAAAAATATCTGATCTCTGGTGGAAGTGACACAAAAAGATGCAAATTGAAGTTATGCTCAAAAAAGGCAGATCAGTTGTTTTTACTGCACATTGATGCTCAAAATAAGAGATCTGTTTTAATTTTATGTTCTTCTGACAGATCAGAAGAAAGGAAATCTAAACGGTGATGTGATTCCACTCTAAGACTGGATTTACATCTGTGTTGTGAAATCCGGCACCCTGATCCACTCACTGTATCTGGCATATACGCCAGCTTTTGGCCAGCCAAACAGTACTACATGCAGCAATTCTTTGTCCAGCCAAAAGCCAGCATATATGCCGGAAAGCGGCCAGATCTCTTACGGATCCCATTATAGTGAATGGGAATCTGGTTGTGCACGGTGGTATCCGGCTATGTCGGATCCACTGAACTCTGGCAGATGTGAACACGGCCTAAGGAGACCAGGTGGTGTTTTATGCCAATTTTCTGGCTAATTGGAGCATATTTGATTAATCCAGAAATAACAAGGCTTTGGATCTGTTTGATGATTCGGACCGGAAAGAGATTTGAAGTTTACTCAACTCAATCAGAATTGATTTGCATATATACCATATTGTTTGCCCCATAAAACGCACCCCCCCCCCCGCCAAAAGTGGGGGGTGCGTCTTATGGGGCGAATGCTGCCATTTTTACATAGCGCAGCCTGCGATGTATCAGTGGGAAGGGAGGAGGGGCTGGAGTCCGGCAACTCGCGGCGGGGCCCGTAATCCTTAACCTCTTAATAACTTTAACTAAAGTTGCGCTCTCCTGTGTATCACTACTTACGAACAAGCTACCGTAGCAGGCAGAGCGACCGGCAGCGTAACGTCACTCACTGATGTCACTGCCTGCTCCTCCTACTTTATCAATGTAGCAGGTGAGTGACGTTACACTGCCGGTCGCTCTGCCTGCTACGGGTGCTTGTTAGTAAGTAGTGATACACGGGAGAGCGCAACTTTAGTTAAAGGTTTTAAGAGGTTAAGGCAGGGCTTGACAAATTTCCTTTGAATCTAGGAGCCAGCTAAAAAAGTTAGGAGCCAGGCGGAGCCGCATCATAAAGCTCCCAATAGATGCCCCCATAGTGCTCCCCCCCCACTTCTCTATAGAGCCCCCCAATAATGCATGCCAGTACAAAGGGCCCCCAGTAGATGCCCCCATAGTGTTCCTACCCCTGTTTTCCATAGTGCCCCCCATAATGTGCGAGTATATAGGGCCCCCCATAATGCTTCCCCTTTTCAATAGGTTATATGACACGTCAGATGCTGCCAGCGTCTAAGTGATCGCCACTTGCGGCCGCCATGACATGTGGAAACCCTTACAAGGATTACAGGGTCCGGAGGGGAGGGCAGAGGGGTCCGGAGGAGAGGGCAGAGGGGTCCGGAGGGGAGGGCAGAGGGGTCCGGAGGGGAGGGCAGAGGGGTCCGGAGGGGAGGGCACAGGGGTCCGGAGGGGAGGGCACAGGGGTCCGGAGGGGAGGGCACAGGGGTCCGGATGGGAGGGCACAGGGGTCCGGAGGGGAGGGCACAGGGGGGGAGGGCACAGGGGTCCGGAGGGGAGGGCACAGGGGTCCGGAGGGCACAAACACAGCGGGCACCATGACATTTTACTGAGCACTACAACCCCCAGCTGGCGCTCAGTCCCCGCATCACTACAACGCCCAGCTCTTTTCCCCTCTTGTCATTCACTTTCCCCCTCGTCTTGTCAATCTCTTTCCCCCCTTGTCATTCACTTTCTCTCCCCCCCCCCCCCCTTGTCATTCACTTTCTCCCCCCCCCCTTGTCATTCACTTTCTCCCCCCCCCCTTGTCATTCACTTTCTCCCCTTGTCATTCATTTCCCCCCCTTGTCATTCACTCCCCCCCCTTGTCATTCACTTTCTCCCCCCTTGTCATTCACTCCCCCTTGTCATTCACTTTCTCCCCCTTGTCATTCACTTTCTCCCTCCCCCTTGTAATTATCTTTCCCCCTTGTCATTTTCTGCCCCCCTCCTCTAGTGTAGCGTGGCCGAGCTTTGTATGGTCCCACGGGTACAGGAGCTTTAGTTTCCTGTACCCGGGCGGACTGACAGGAAGTGCACACTGTGTGCTCACTTCTTGTCCGTCCGGGATGCTCCTGTACCGCGGACCATACAGGGCTCGGCCACGCTACAATGAGGAACTGACAGGAGGGAGCGCTGAGCGTTTCCCTCCTGTCAGTCCCTCTCTTCATGCTGAGCCCGGGCGGTGCGTCCTCATGGACGCGCCAGCCCGGGCAGTGCTGCAGCCGCCTGAGGCTCTCTATAGAGCGCTCGGGCGGCTGCAGCATGAAGGGGGCCTGCGCTCCTAGTCCGCGCCGGCCCTGCGCCCGGGCACCTGACAGAACGGGCTGACAAATACCCGGGCGCCAGGACCAAATTCCTGGTCGCCATGGCGACCTGGCGCCTGGGATTTGTCGAGCCCTGGGTTAAGGATTACTGTTTAGATATAAATACTGCTCTGAGCGGCGGGGCCCAGTGTATTGGGGGACTCTGTGGAGGGAGGGATCTGTGGATGACACATATATAGCAGTGTCATCCACAGATCCCCCCCATAAAAGTGTCATCCACAGATGTCCCCATAAAAATGCCATCCATAGATCCCCCCCCCCCATAACAGTTCCATCCACAGATTCCCCCATAACAGTGCCATCCACAGATCCTCCCCGTAACAATGCCATCCACAGATCCTCCCCATAACAGTGCCATCCACAGATTCCCCCCCATAACAGTGCCATCCTCAGATTCCCCCCATAACAGTGCCATCCTCAGATTCCCCCCATAACAGTGCCATCCACAGATCCCCCCCATAACAGTGCCATCCACAGATTCCCCCATAACAGTGTTATCCACAGATGCCCCCATAACAGTGCCATCCACAGATCCTCCCCGTAACAATGCCATCCACAGATCCCCCCTATAACAGTGCCGTCCACAGATCCCCCCCATAACAGTGCCATCCACAGATCCTGCCCATAACAGTGCCATCCACAGATCCTCCCCATAACAGTGCCATCCACAGATCCTCCCCATAACAGTGCCATCCACAGATTCCCCCACATAACAGTGCCGCCCACAGATCCCCCCCATAACAGTGCCATCCACAGATCCCCTCCATAACAGTGTGTCATCCACAGATCCCCCATAATATATATATAAACACAAACGATGGGACAGCACAATTCTTGGTCATAAATCAATCCCCTGTAATGGTGTGGCGGTGCACGTGGTGTTGGATCCCGGTCTCTGATCCCTGTTTCATGTAGTCAAAAGGATTGTACCACAGCACTCTTGTAGTTGGTCCTTAATTCCGCTTTATTGCCCCAGTATGCGACGTTTCAACTTCTCAGAGTCTTTTTCAAGCATAGTGAATTACACACAGTGGACCTACATTTATTTACAAGTGTACCCAATCCTGAGGTGGGTAGGCGGAGTCTCAACCCGTCAGTCCCACCCCTAACATCCTACCAATCCTGGCACATTTTACAAACATCAATCGTGAAAACCACCAATGTTATGTCTTACTGGAGGCTGAGAAGGCTCCAATGTTTTCCCTGCTCCTCCCGGAGGCACATGTTTTTAGCGTCTAGTGCGGCCGACGAAGCACTTACGCCCGCCGCATTACCTCATTTCCGGTCACATGTTTCAATGCTTTCAGCGTCTCATGCGGTCGGCGGAGCGCTTCCGCCCACTTTCTTGCATCACTTCCTGTCACATGCTGCAGTATATTTATTGTTACTCAGCAACCGGACCCATTCGTAACGGGGGGATGCAACATTTACATCTGTATTCCACATTGTGTCTATCGGAAGTGCCCATAATCAAAAACTGGAGACCAATTGGAATCGGGAGTCCTCTAAAATACAGTGGGTTAGTGTTATCAAAGAGACTTTTAATGTCTACACTATATCGAAGTGGTTACTATCCAAGATGGCATATGTCTATATTTATAATTTAACTTATGCAGTGAGACAGACCTCAGTAGCCATTCATAAGAACCGCATTATAGGTTTGGACGCACCCAACCGTCAAGTGGTGCGCATCCATACCGTCGGTAACATGCATTCACCACATAGGAGTAGGGTATGTGTGGTCTCCCTCCCATTGGCCATATTGGGGAGAGCCCCACTCAAACCTATTTTCAATTATTCTCTGTGGACTGTCAAGCTCCACCGCTCCTAAAGTGAACCTATTGGGGCTCACTGTCGCCTCATAAACTTTATGGACACTATAGGTATAGCCACTTCATAGTGTAGGTAGACACGTCTTAAATTAGTATGTTAGTTCCAGACTACCTCACTAACCCTTCACTTTTCAGAAGTATCTCCGTTCCAGCTGGCCCTCCATTGTAGTGAATATCCATCAAATGAGGTTTGGTAACCATGCTCTTTGGTATCCCTCTCAGCCTCCTCATTAGATGCTCTCTTGTAATCTAAAAAACATAACAGAAATCAATTATTAAAAACATGACTATATATGTCGGGTACAATTCTTAATGTTACATCAAAACCACGTAACTACAATAGGTAAGTCCATATATTAAAAAAGGGTGCCTACTTTGAACTCAAGATTCATACCCTTTGGTTCTAGAGTATCTAATTCATAAATCCATTCAAGTTCAAGCCTCTTTAAAGCTCTTTCTCTGTCTCCACCTCTTTTCAACTGCGGAACGCCATCAATAATTTTAAACCTCAATTGTGCTACACTGTGTTGGAATTTGACAAAATGTTCGGGTACCAGTTTCTCTACGTTAACTGTGTCTGGATCATTATTTTGTTGTCTGCCTTCCGTATTGTATATCTATGTTGGTTTAGTCGATTCCTACACAGTTGCGTTGTTTCCCCTACATACAATAGTCCACAAAGGCACTGTACTGTGTAGATTACGTACTCTGAAGAGCTTGTTTGTATCCTTTCTTTTGGTGTAAGAAGGTCCTTCCTGTCCAGTCTCCCAGTTTTCTCAAGTTGTCTTCCTATCAGCCTCTTTGGGTACCTCCTTTGAATAAATTTCTGCCCCATTTCAATCAATCTTTCATTCAATCGGTCCTCATCCGAGACGATTCGTTTAGCCCTAACCAGTTGACTATCCCTTTGGGATGAGCACTGTCAAATCTAAGGATGCTGTTACGATCAGTCGGCTTAAAAAAGATATCCGTCTTTGGTCTTCCCAATTCTACATACACCAAGGTATCTAAAAATTGTATGGACTGTTCTGAATAGACCTTAGTGAACTTGAGTTCTGGATGTACCTCATTGAGGGACTCATGGAATGCATTCAACTCATCCACCGTCCCTCTCCAGGTCAGGAAAATATCATTAATGTACCTCATCCACCCACTTGCTTTTCGAAGTGGGTGGAAGGGTACACATAATTCTCCTCAAAGTACGCCATATATAGGTTTGCATACGTCGGGGCCACATTGGACCCCATTGCGGTACCCCGACGTTGCACGAAGAACCGGTCCTGGAAGCGAAAATAATGACAAGTTAAAATGATTTCCAAAAGGGATAACAGAAACTCACAAAGACCAGTATTGTAGTCTGATTGTTGTAAAGCCCATTTCACGGCCTCCAGGCCCAAGCTATGGTCTATACTGGTGTATAGGCTCACAACATCAAACAACACCAGTAGTCCTCGCTCGCTGAAATCTACTTCAGCCAGTTTTAATTAAAAAATCTGTGGTGTCTCTCACATAGGATTTAGCTCCTACTGCATAGGATCTGAGCACCCTATCTAGGAAGACCGCTGCCAGGGCAAAGATGGAATCAATTCCCGAGACAATCGGTCTCCCTAGAGGGTTCCTCAGATCCTTATGGATTTTAGGTAGTATGTATAGGATAGGGGTAACTGGATGTTTCTGAAACAGATAAGCATGGAGTGACTCATCAATAACATCATTTGCATAGGCATCATCTATCAACAGTTTCATTCTTCGCTGAAATACAAATTTCGGGTAATTTTCTAATTCATCATATATCTCCACATCTTGTAATTGTCTGTTGACCTCTGCCACATACTTATCATTGTCCATAACAACGATGGCGCCCCCCTTATCCGCTGCCTTTACTGTTATTTCCTTTCTCCTTTGGAACATTCTGAGGGCTATTACTTCCCCTTTTGTGAGGTTAAAGGTAGGTGGACCCACTGGTGAGTTTTTGAGCTTGGTGAGCCCTGTCCTGACTAGAGCCATGAAAGTTTCTATTCCCTTATGGTTAACAGGTGGCTGGAACTCACTCTTATGCTCAGTGCTACTTCACTTAATGTTAATGCATAGATCCCTCTATCTTTAGGTCTATCCTCTGTGGAAATCTCAGCCTTGTCTTGATCTTTAAAATACACTCTGAGTTTAATACGTCTAAGAAACTGTAGCAAGTCTATTTCGCTCTGGAACCAGTCCACTTGGGGCTGGGGACAGAACGAAAGTCCTCTATTTAGAACATGCATCTCCTCTTTGGAAAGTTCAAAAGAAGATATATTTACCAACAAGTTGTATACCATCTTCAATGGTCCACTGTCGGCTGACCTTCCTTCTGGGGTATGTGAGTCTTCATCCCAGTAGGTGGTTTCCTTGATCGTGTCACACGTGTGGAGCCACTGTCTTTGTTTGTTCTTTCCATGTTTCCGTCCGCCCCTCCTGGTGCGTCTTTTATTCCTAAAAAAACAGGGCCCTCTGATTGTTCTCCTGAAGACTCCGTGTCAGTCCGGTTCAGTCGACATCCCTTATTCCTGGGGGTACCTTTTCGTTTATACCTCCTGGTGGTGTTGCCCTCTGTGGGTATCTTCTTATAGATGTCACCTTTGTTATAGTCCTCCAGGTCCCTAAACCACTTCTGCCGTTTAGTGACCTCAATATTCTGCCGGTACTTGTTCAGTTCTATAGCAGAGTTCTCCATAAGAGTGGTAAGCTCTTGGCCCGTTATCAGATCCTTCAGTTGTTCATAAATTTTTATGCGTTTTATTTATATCCTGTAGATCTTTCTGGAGGAAATCTATGTTAAGTAACATAATGTCTCTAGAGAATCTATTAGCTATAAAGCAAAACTTCTCATAAAATTCTGGATTGTTTGGAAACCGAATAGGTCTGAGCTGAGGTGTGTTCTAAGTCCACGCGGTATTCGGTCAACTTTATAGTATTCCCTCAGTGTTGAGAGATGGAGTTCAGCATTAATTCATTGCCTTTGCTCAGATTCCCATTTCCTTTTTTCCTTTTAATTAGTTCTGCAGTAGGCTGAGGAACGTTTCCTCCCCTTCTTTCCCATGTAGGATACAACTGATCTGCTCGTCGGTGTAAAGTAGACTACTGGGTGCTTCCATTATTCTTCAACTACTTCTTAGTTACCTGGATCTTTTTATCTCTCCCCAGGTCCTGGTGTGCATGTCCTCAGACCAGCTCATAAGTAAAAAACTCAAACGAAGTGACAGCACAATCACTTTAGGAGCAGTGGAGCTTGACAGTCCACAGGGAATGATTGAAAATAGGTTTGAGTGGGGCTCTCCCCAATATGGGAGGGAGACCACACATACCCTACTCCTATATAGTGAATGCATCTTATCGACGGTATGGATGTGCACCACTTGACGGTTGGGTGCGTCCAAACCTAATATGCGGTTCTTATAAATGGCTACTGAGGTCTGTCTCACTGCATAAGTTAAATTATAAATATAGACATATGCCATCTTGGACAGTAACCACTTCGATATAGTGTAGACATTAAAAGTCTCTTTGATAACACTAACCCACTGTATTTTAGAGGACCCCCGATTCCAATTGGTCTCCAGTTTTTGATTATGGGCACTTCCGACAGACACAATGTGGAATACAGATGTAAATGTTGCATCCCCCTGTTACAAATGGGTCCGGTTGCTTAGTAACAATAAATATACTGGAGTTTGTGACAGGAAGTGATGCAAGAAAGTGGGCGGAAGCGCTCCGCCGACCGCATGAGACACTGAAAGCATTGAAACATGTGACTGGAAATGAGGTAATGCGGCAATGCGGCGGGCGTAAGTGCTTCGTCGGCCACACTAGGCGCTGAAAACATGTGCCTCCGGGAGGAGCAGGGAAAACATTAGACTGCGCCTTGCAAATTGGACCCTTCTCAGCGTCCAGTAAGACATTATAACATTGATGGTTTTCACGATTGATGTTTGTAAAATGTGCCAGGATTGGTAGGATGTTAGGAGTGGGACTGACGGGTTGAGACTCGCCTACCCACCTCAGGATTGGGTACACTTTTATATAAATGTAGGTTCACTGTATGTAATTTACTATGCTTGAAAAAGACTCTGAGGAGTTGAGACGTCGCATTCTGGGCCAATAAAGAGGAATTAAAGACCAACTACAAGACTGCTGTGGTAAAATCCTTTTGACTGTGTGTGTGTGTGTATATATATATATATATATATATATATATATAGCCAAGTGTATGTATGTCCTCTAAAGGAATCCGAACCGTCGCATTTACAATCACGAAATTTGGCACACATGTACGTCCTGGAAGGTTTTAGACTGGGTCTCGGCTCTCTAGGATGTACCGTTCCTGAGATATTTCCAAAAAATGCATTAGCCAATAGAATATATTAAATTTCCCCATATATATTTTTCCACTAAGTTTTTGGTGATAGCCTTAAACTGTTTAATTAGTGCTTTTTCATAGCAAGATTTTAAGATTCCATTACTGTGCTTGTATCTCCATATAATGCTTCTATGGAAAAGAGACATACAAGCTAGTTTCCTTTCCAAAAGTAAAGGAAAACTGTTTCCTACTAGGAATCCAGCTCTTTCTGGGTAGCTACTTTATAACAGTGCTGAGCAAAGAAACATGCCTTGGTTGGTGTACTATTTCTTATCATGGAGGGCACCGAGTATGCATGAGGAGTATCATAATCCAGTCAATGCTCCTCTAGGTTTCAGAGAAAATAAATGAAAATTAGCACATCTTACATCTGCTGGCATTAGATAGGCTTAGGAGAGCTAGTTTGAATATCCTTACCAGAAACCGAGAAGGGCATTGCCCAGCCTACAATTCTCTGCACGAAAAAGAGCTGAGAAACACTGAGTATCTCTTTCTCTTCTCAGGTTCACTCATCTCCAATTTATATATCAATTTCAGGTTGTGTAAGATTCGATTTTTGCAACATCTGCTTGCTTGTGTCTGGCACCTGCTGAGCTGTACATTACTGATTGCGTCTGCTCAGTTTTCGCTGCAGGCTTTTTTTGTTGATATAGGAAAAACTACTTTTTTATTTTTACTATATTTTTTCTTATATATACCGTATTTTTTGCTTTATAAGACACACTTCCCCCCTCTCCCCCCCAAAAGTGGAGGGAAAAATGTCCCTGCGACTTATAAAACGAATACTAATGAGCACTTATAAATGGCACGGGGGGCTGATCTGAGGTCTTACTTGGGTCTTATTAACATTGGGGGGCTGATCTGAGGTCTGATTGAGGGACTTATTAACATTGGGGGTCTGATTGGGGCTGTCAGATGAGGTCTGATTAACATTGGGTGTCTGATTGCTGGCCTGATCTGAGGTCTAATGTAAAATATTTTTTCTATTTTCCTCCTCTAAAACCTAGGTGCGTCTTATCATCGGGTGCGTCTTATAAAGCGGAAAATACGGTATATTTTATTAAACAATTTATTTTTTATAGTTTAACTTCAGAATATATGTAATTAGCTTGGCGACTCAATGTACTGAACTGGTTCACTCTAGCAGGAATGTGTCGCTAAATGTGTTATGGATGAGTGATGGCAGGTTTCCTCTCAGGTGATATAAGCTCTGATAGGTGGCTGGGGAATCCGAGGGAAGTTTTCTCCGAGCAAGAATTACCATCTCAATCACAGCACGCCAGTATCTTCTCCACCTTCAGAAACTTAACCAGGGTGTACAAAGATCATATATTTTCCTGGTGGGAAATCCAGACTCTAGAAAAATAGGATTGTGCCTAGAGGTCTGAGAAACCCGGTGTTACCGAACGCCAGACTGAGGTCTGAAGATCTCATGAGGAAATGGGAGAAGAAGTCCATTGAATCCTCTTTTCGCCTCATGAGATTGCTGTTGGAGGAAGAAAGAAACATCTTAGCGAAAAGCACCACAGAACTACAGCACAACTTCGAAGCAGCAAAGAAGTTCGAACGAACACCAGACTCTGAAAAACAGGAGACCACGTTACAGCAAATGGTAGAAAAATTTACAAGCTATATTAGGGAAAGAAAGCACTCCCTATATCTACGTGACACCAGAGACTTTAAGGAAGGTAAAATCTTTTGAGTTTTCTGGGAAATATAATAAAAATAACCCTGATACTGACATATCTTCATCTGAGGGTGACACTGACGGAGAAGCGTTGCCTAGTTCAGTGTCATGACATAGAGGTGGGAATAGGAGAGGTAGAGTCGAAAGTGGTCCTAGAGGTTTTTTTTTAGGGCTAGGCTCGGATTACCATCTGCGGAACAGAAAAAAACAGTAAGCAGTGTTAAGCACACTAATAACCTCCAGATCATAAATTTATCACAGCGAGTTCTCACAGAAACTGAAATAGAGTTACTCTGTAAAGGGCTATCGCTTGTTTCTACCATCAAATATAAAACTTTTAATTGGGTCAAAGACCTAAATTTGTTTATACAACGTTTAAAATGGAAACATTTTTTCCTGACCCATGATCGTGACCAATGCCACACTTTGGGGATTGAGAAGAAGGAGCTGAGTGATGTCCGACTCCTAGCAGACCTGTTAGAAGAGGGCCAGAGGCCGGTTGGCACAGGTCCCTTCACCCAACTTAAAGGGAGTCTGTCACCAAAGTTGGACATAATAGACCGCTGACATAGCTTTGTAGCATCACTTTAGATGAATGAAACGGTACCTTTGTTGTCTTCTTCAGAGCTTCACCTGCTTCAAAAACGGACTTTTATTGATATGTAAATGAGGGCTCGCAAGTGCCCAGGGCGGAGTTAAGTTCTTTGGAGCCCAGGCTGCTCATCCTCTTTAGTTCTTATCCCCGCCCCTGTCTCTGTCTCTGCCCGCCCTTCTATTGCCTTTCTTCCTCCTCCTCTGGTAGCGAACTCCTGCGCCTGCGCTCAGCTTTGCCTCGGCGGGGCATGCGCACTGCGATGCCCACTGTGGGAACGGCATCAATGTAGCTACTGCGCATTCCCCGGCTGACGCTACAAACCCAGCTGTAAGCTGGTGGACATGCGCAGTAGCTACATTGATGCCGTTCCCAGAGTGGGCATCGCAGTGCGCATGCCCCGCCGAGGCAAAGCTGAGCGCAGGCGCAGGAGTTCGCTACCAGAGGAGGAGGAAGAAAGGCAATAGAAGGGCGGGCAGAGACAGAGACAGGGGCGGGGATAAGAACTAAAGAGGATGAGCAGCCTGGGCTCCAAAGAACTTAACTCCGCCCTGGGCACTTGCGAGCCCTCATTTACATATCAATAAAAGTCCGTTTTTGAAGCAGGTGAAGCTCTGAAGAAGACAACAAAGGTACCGTTTCATTCATCTAAAGTGATGCTACAAAGCTATGTCAGCGGTCTATTATGTCCAACTTTGGTGACAGACTCCCTTTAAGCCTCTGTCTAAAAAAAAAAAAAAAGCCCACCGTCCAATGAATACTCTCCCTTCGATGCGTTTTTAACAGTGGTAACTTAAAAACTGGGGTCGCTAAACATACAGGGGTGGAGAAGAGAAAATCCGACCCCAGTTGAGAATGCAGCCCTAAGTTCTCTAACCAATGATAACAGCATGATCATTAAACCCTTGGATAAAGGGGGTAATGTGGTTATTTTAGCGGTGGAGACATATAGGGAAATGTGTTTGCGGATACTGAATGATGATATATGCTATGAGAGGTTAGACTACAATTCGTGTCAGGATTGTAAGAACAACCTAGCAAGAATCCTAGCCAGTGACAATAAGCTGATCAGCAAAGGGGTCACACCTCTCAAAGGCAGACCAATTGTCTCGGGTGTGGGCAGTTTAACAAAAAAGATCAGCATATATGTGGATGAGATCATACATCAATTTGTTATAGGCTTGCCCTCATATATGAGGGACTCAATGGACTTCCTAAGACGTCTCAATTACATCTATTGTGAGGAGGGGGTGCTATTGGTCAGTCTAGATGTAGAGGCCCTCTACAGCTCCATCCCACATGATAGGGGTTGTGAAACTGTAGGGGCATTTCTAGCTGAGAGGGGGTCACACCTTGAAGAGCACAATAGATTCATTATTACACTTCTGAAATTGATCTTGCAGGATAACATCTTTATGTTTGATCGGCATATCTTCCACCAGCACAGGGCAGTCGCAATGGGCAGTCCCTGTGCCTCTACATTTGCGAATCTCTACCTGGGCTGGTGGAAGAAGAAGGTGGTCTTTGATGTGGGCATGAGTCGGTGGGCCTCGTCAATTTTGATATGGCTTAGGTTAATCGACGATGTGTTTATTCTCTGGAGCGACACGAAATCTGCCTTTGAGCAACTTGTAGCCTCCCTCAATGTGAACAATTATGGTTTGTTTTCCACTAGCGAAATTGATAAGGTCAAGCTGACATTCCTAGATCTATCAGTGTGGGCCTGGATAGAATAATTAAGACCAAAATGTTCAGGAAATCTACGGCCACTAACACGCTCCTGAGATGGGAGAGTAGCCACCCGCTGCCACTCAAACGCGGAATTCCGAAAGGGCCGTATCTATGGGCCAGACGGAACTGCTCTGAGCAGACGGATTTTCGAACAGCTGCGAATGAATTGCAGTTTTAGGCAAAGAGGATATCCGAATAAACCCCTGAGACAGGCATATCATCATGCAGCAGTCTGTAATAAAGAGGCTCTCCAACACCCGAGAATGTGCACAAATTGACTCGAAGTTTAGGATAATTGGCACCAACAATGAGGCACACGTAGAAATACGTGCTGTTCTGACAGAACACTGGGGGATTTTGAAATCTGATCCAGATGTAGGTGCCCTGGTAGGAGAGTACCCTCTGATTACCTACCAACGTGGAGGCAATCTCAGGGATAAGCTAGTGCACAGCGCATTTACCACTCCTGTATCGTCCACATGGTTATCTAATAAACCATTCGGGACATTTAAGTGCGGCGGATGTGTTGCGTCTAAGGCCATAAAAAGGGGGACAAATTTGTCAGTAATGTCAACAAAAGGAGCTAGAAGATCAGATCCTTTATCAATTGTAAAACGGTTGGAGTCGTGTATCTGGCAACATGTATTTGCAACCTGCAGTATGTAGGAAAAACAAAACGCGAGTTCAGACGACGGATAGGGGAGCATCTATGCGATATTGAAAATAAAGCGGAGACCCCCATAGCCCAACATGTGTTGGTATGTCATCAGGGCATGCCAAACTGTGTTCGTTTTCAAGGTATTGAACATGTCAAGGTGTCCCCCAGAGGAGGAGATGTAGGCAATCTCCTCCTACGCAAGAAAACTCAATGGACATTCAATCCCCAAACGCTGAAACCAATGGGATTGAATGACTTCATCTCCTACACTAGCTTTATCTGATGCTATGTCCCCCTCCTAGATGTATGTGTTCCTATCTCCATGGACACACTTGGTACTGCTTATCCTCAATAGGGGTACATTACAATCTCCCTTCAGTCACCTATATTTTAGTGTTGCAATAGGCTTATTTGCTCATTGAATGTACTAATGCTTGCTTAGTGCATATATGTACAGTATATTTATAGTCCCTTCAGACTTCACCCGAGCGGCTTAAGGTAGCATATTTGTCACTGTTCTAATATATCAGCACCGCCCGTAGTCACTTCTAATAGTTTTGTGTCCCTCTGACAGCCGAACGAATAGGAGGCGGGACGGGGGAGTACCCCTTCCATGACTCCCCCAGTTTAATTGGATTCCGTGTGGCTGGCGTACTTCAGAGGGGGCGGGGCCGAATCTTCATAAGCAGGCACGTGGCGCGGCCGCGCTACGGCCGTCCCAGTGCTGCTGGATCTATGTTGCACGCACCATTGGCGTGCACTGTGTGTTTGTCTAAATTAAATCTATTAAATAGACCCTTCAGGGATGTGCAACGCTTCACACTAGCAGCTTATTACTCGTTTATATGGTCCTTGGGACCTAATGCGTTTTTTTTCACAATCGCTGACTAATAGTAAAACATCACTTTTATTATGACCTAATTAAAATGTATAAAGTGTTAAATATGGAACGCAACAATGGTGAAGGTTAAAAATACTCAGAGGAGTCAGGTGGGAATATCTCCCTCAATATGAGCCCTGCCGTATGTGCACCAGCAGCATACTGGCTCTATAGTGTATGTATTGTCACAGTCAGCGCAGGTATAATAAACCTGTTTAGTCTCACTAACTAACTAATAATTCCCCAGCTTGTAGGTCCCTTCCTCACTGTCTCTGAACTCTAAAAACTTTCACAAACACATATTAGCTCCTGCATGTTTCACCTAACAGGTCGGCGTCTTCAGGGGATGACGTGCAGGTATGTGTGTGGGGGCGAGAATAAGGCTTTAAACCCTCGGTATTCAGTGACGTCAGAGGAAATATCATATGGTCTGTTAGTAGATAGGATTGATCACACGTCTAACCTATCGCTACATGCGCTCACGCTTACCTGTCCAGGAAGTGTTTCCTCTAAGGAATGACGTTGCCGTGATCCGCTCGGCACTCACGAGAAATAGCGCATGCGTAGGCACTTAGAAGAATTCCCCTCTTCTGAATCATATGGACCCCACTCCCTAAGGATTATGAGCTCCAAATTCCGGAGTTTGTGGACAGCTTTGGAATCCAGAATGGCTCCACGGGCTTCACAGAAATTGATATTTTCAAAATGTTTTTCTCTGAGTATTTTTTACATTTATGGTGGCCCAAACTAATTTATATGCCCAACATTTTATGGTCCAGAACCCCATATCGCAATATGCTTGACCTCTGAGGACCCCTGTACATGCAGCAGAGATGTTGATAATTTGGGGGTTATGCTGCATATTTCCCTTGTAAAGAAAGCCAGAATTTACACTGTATTGGAGTACAGATGTTTTGCACCAGACTCCAGTTTAATGCATGGCCATGAATCGAAAACAATTCAAAGCAATTCAACAATACACAGTGCACACCACACAGCACCCAAGATGGGACCATCTGTTTAAAATTAGGCCAGTCCTGTAGCACTTTAGCAACAAGTTCTCTTAGGTATACACCTCCGAACATAAGATCTGCATAGACGAGTTACTAATACATTTGAGTCTATGCGAAAGTGCCTTTGGGTGCACCCACAGGTTCTGGGTTTATGAAGGGAAAGACACCTGTTTGAATACTCAAAATGTACCCCATTGTGTGAATAAGTGCACCCACTGCTTAATCAGGGTTACCACCTCTATGTAAATAACTATTACACGAGTGTAACCCTGTTTCAGTCCCTAAATTCTAGAGGTATTGTACCTTGTGGCATGGTACTCAAAAATCAGAGAGGCCTCCCTAGATCTCTGCAAGGGCAACCACTCTGAAAGGGCAACAGCAGGGTTTTCCTTAATGAGAACATGCTGGTGGTTCATAGTAATACACCCTACTGTGCCCCTGTATGAGGCACTCTACGACTACCACCAAACCAGACTGCATCCCGGACTACAATAGGCACATGGGAGGGGTTGATCTTTTAGATCATGTTCTGAAGCTGTACAGTGCCATGCGGAAAACTGAGTTGTGGTACAAAAAGCTGTCTGTGTACATTGTAGGAATGGCACTGTATAATGCATGTGTTATTTCGATCTACAGGCCACCCAGGAACTTTCCTTCAGTTTCAAGAGTTGGTGATCAAAGCCCTAGTCTTTCAAAACCAGAAAAGGGAGGGCCCCAGTACTTCTGGAAGTTATGGTACCCATGTGTACCAGGTCAAAATTTCCCAGATGAAGTCCCCCAGACAGCAAGGAAGGGAAAGACCCAAAAAGATGCAGAGGGGAATATGAAAGGACACTGTTTATGACTGTGAAACCTGCCCTGTGTTTTAGAGTACCACTTTCTTAAAGGCTATATATATCGATGACCTATCCTAAGGATAGTTCATCAATATCGGCTGTTCAAAGAGGAGAAAGCACTGCTTCCTGTTCATTACTCTAGGTGTCGTCTCCTCTGGAGCATTGGCATAGTGGAATTGCAAGTACTCGTGCCATTCAAGTGAATGGAACAAGTACTTGTCATTACACTGCTCCACTGAAACATCCAAGACGATGGGAAGTGTAATGAACAGGAAGCAGCGCTCACATGGAGCGCAACCTCCTAGGTCATCAATATATATGACCTTAAATATATTGCCTGCACAACCCCTTATCCTTTATGTACCCTAATATTTTGCTTATAACACTCTAATATATACTGCACAGCTTCTAGTTCACTTTTCACAAACCACTACACATTAATTTAAAAAAAAAAACTCCTGTGGGGTTAAAATACTCACTCCACCCCTTAAAATATTCCTTAAAACGTGTGGCTTCCAAAATGGAGTCACTTCTTGGGGTTTTGTATTGTAGGGGTACCTCGGGATCTCTTCAGATGTGATTTGGCACTTAACCACATCAGCCCCCCTAGCTTAAACACCCTTAATGACCAGGCCACTTTTTACAATTCTGAACTACACTACTTTCACCATTTATTGCTCCGTCATACAACTTACCACCCAAATAAATTTTACCTCCTTTTCTTCTCACTAATAGAGCTTTCATTTGGTGGTATTTTATTGTTGCTGACATTTTTGCTTTTTTTTATATTACCGTATTTTTCGCCCCATAAGACGCACTTTTTCCCCCCAAAAATGGGGGAAAAGTGCCCCTGCGTCTTATGGGGTGAATGCTGTAATTTTTACATCGCCAGCTGCGATGTACGCGCGAGCGGGGAGGGACTGGGAGGAGGAGCTGGGGGCCGGCAATTGCGGAGGGGCCGGTGCAGTGACTGTACTCCGCCCCGCCCCCCGCTCCAGTGCTGCACTATTGAAATATGAAATATGTAATCCAATTAAAAGTTCCTGTCTATGCCCCCCACCCCTAATATTACCGACACATGGCAGCTTGTTGAAAGCAGGCAGTCCGGGCGGCCGGCGCGTCACTCACTGACGTCACGTGCCTGCGCCGCCTACTTTATGAATGAAGTAGGCGGCGCAGGCACGTGGCGTCAGTGAGTGACGCGCCGCGCCGACTGCCTGCTTTCAACAAGCTGCCATGTGTCGGCAATTAGGTGGAGGCATAGACAGGAACTTAGTTGGATTACATATTTCATATTTCAATAGTGCAGCACTGAGCGAGGGCGGGCGGAGTACAGTCACTGCACCGGCCCTCCGCATTGCCGACCTCAGTCCTCCTCCCAGTCCCTCCCAGCTCGCTCAGTTTTATGGGGGAGGGGTCTGAGGATGGCACTGTTATGGGATGGGGATCTGTGGATGGCACTGTTATGGGGTGGGGACGGTCTGTGGATGACACACATATATAACAGTGCCATCCACAGATGCCCCCATAACAATGCCATCCACAGATGCCCCCATACAGTGCCATCCACAGATGCCCCCATACAGTGCCATCCACAGATGCCCCCATACAGTGCCATCCACAGATGCCCCCATACAGTGCCATCCACAGATGCCCCCATACAGTGCCATCCACAGATGCCCCATAACAGTGCCAGCCCTGTTATGGGGGATCTGTGAAGGATACTGTTACAGGGGGCTGTAACAGTATCCTTCACAGATCCCACCCATAACAGTATCCTTCACAGATCCCACCCATAACAGTGCGTCATCCACAGATCCCCCATAACAGTGCGTCATCCACAGATCCCCCCATAACAGTGCGTCATCCACAGATCCCCCATAACAGTGCGTCATCCACAGATCCCCCATAACAGTGCGTCATCCCCAGATCCCCCATAACAGTGCGTCATCCCCAGATCCCCCATAACAGTGCGTCATCCACAGATCCCCCCATAACAGTGTCATCCACAGGTCCCCCCATAACAGTGTCATCCACAGTGCCCCCATAACAGTGACATCCACAGATCCCCCATAACAGTGACATCCACAGACCCCCATAACAGTGACATCCACAGATCCCCAGTAATAGTGCCATCCACAGACCACCATTAGTTCCAAAACCACCAAAAGCACACCTTTTGGTTAAAAAAAATTTTTTTCTTATTTTCCTCCCCAAAAACCTAGGTGCGTCTTATGGGCCGGTGCGTCTTATAGGGCGAAAAATACGGTAATCAAAAATGACCGAAATTTTTGCAAAAAAATTACATTTTTCACTTTCTGTTGTAAAATAAAAAAAAAACTACATTTCTATATAAATTTTTCTCTAAATTTATTGTTCTACATGTCTTTGATAAAAAAAAATCCAATAAGTGTATATTTATTGGTTTGGGTAAAAGTTATAGCGTTTACAAACTATGGTGCAAAAAAGTGAATTTCCGCATTTTGAAGCAGCTCTGACTTTCTGAGCACCTGTCATGTTTCTTCAGGTGCTAGAATGCTAGAAGGATAGTATAAATACCCCCCAAATGACACCATTTTAGAAAGAAGACACCCCAAAGTATTCGCGGAGGGGCATGGTGAGTTCATGTATCATTTCATTTTTTTTCACAAGTTATCGGAAAATGACACTTTCTGAGGAAAAAAATAAAATAATAAAGTTTCCATTTCTGGCAAAAAAAATAAAAAATCTCCCACGGACTCACTATGCCCCTACTTTCCGAAATGGGGTCATTTGTGGGGTGTGTTTACTGTTCTGGCATTTTAGGCGGGGCTAAATTGTGAGCAGCCCTGTAAAACCTAAAGGTACTCGTTGGAATTTGGGCCCCTTTACGCACCTAGGCTGCAAAAAAGTGTCACTCATGTGGTATCGCCGTACTCAGGAGAAGTAGGGCAATGTGTTTTGGGGTGTATTTTTACATATACCCATACTGTGTGTGAGAAATATCTCTGTAAACGGCAACTTTTTAAAAATTTTTATCCAAAGTTGTCAATTTACAGATATATTTCTCTCACCCAGATGGGTATATGTAAAAATACACCCCAAAACACATTGCCCTACTTCTCCTGAGCACGGCGATACCACATGAGTGACACTTTTTTGCAGCCAAGATGCGCAAAGGGGCCCTAATTCTAATGAGTACCTTTTAGGAGGGCAATTTTACGCATTTGGATTCCAGACTTCTTCTCATGCTTTAGGACCCCTAAAATGCCAGGGCAGTATAAATACCCCACATGTGACCCCATTGAAGACGCTCCAAGGTATTCCATGAGGGGCATGACGAGTTCATAGAAGATTTTATTTTATTTTTGCACAAGTTAGCGGAAATTGATTTTTTATTGTTTTTTCTCACAGTCTCCCTTTCCTTGTGACAAAAAGTTCAATTTTTCATGGACTGAATATGCCCCTCAGCGAATTCCTTGGGGTGTCTTTGTGACAATCTGCCATTTATCCCTGGTCATTGGAGAGGCCTGCTTGTCAGCCTCTTACGCTGTGACTATGGCCCCAGTGACAGTTGGCATTCACAATGGACATTGCTGTGACCTAATCAACATCCACAATGGACATTACCTGTGACCTAATCAACATTTACAATGGACATTGCCTGTGACCTAATCAACATCCACAATGGACATTGCCTGTGACCTAATCAGCAAGCACAATGGACCATGCATGTGGGGTTGGGATATATCTGGCTGTATGTTGATAGGTCGCTGTAGTTTGTGTGCCTGTCCTCAATCAGGTCCCCGGGGGAGTAGCGCTGGCTGGAAGACTTGCATAAAAGGCCAAGCTTTGCCATCCAATAAGGAGTTCCTGCTGGACCCTCAAAACGAAGTGTCGTCTCGTTATTGGGGGGGGATTTATTGTATGCTGTTCCAGTTTGACTGCTAGGAGTGTAAACGTCTTCGTATGGTTTTTCCTATTCGGCTGTTTACCGCATTCATATGCTTCTCCGATTTGGTGGTTGTGGTGTTGGCTAGAGCGCTTGGAATCCTCAAGAAGCGCTAGGAGCATCTTTCAACGGAGGTACCCAGTCGGGGTGAACGTTGATCCGTTACAGTCTTCTTTCCAAAATGGGGTCATTTGTGGGGTGTTTGTACTGTTCTGGCATTTTGGGTGGGGCTAAATTGTGAGCAGCCCTGTAAAGCCTAAAGGTACTCGTTGGACTTTACGCCCCTTTACGCACCTAGGCTGCAAAAAAGTGTCACACATGTGGTATCGCCGTACTCAGAAGAAGTAGGGCAATGTGTTTTGGGGTGTATTTTTACATATACCCATGTTGGGTGAGAGAAATATCTCTGTAAATTGACAACTTTGTATAAAAAAATGTAAAAAGTTGTCGTTTACAGAGATATTTCTCACACAAAGTATGGGTATATATAAAAATACACCCCAAAACACATTGCCCTACTTCTACTGAGTACGGCGATACCACATGTGTGCCACTTTTTTGCAGCCAAGATGCGCAAAGGGGCCCTAAATCCAATGAGTACCTTTAGGATTTCACAGGGCATTTTTACGCATTTGGATTCTCACGCTTTAGGGCCCCTAAAATGCCAGGGCAGCATAAATACCCCACATGTGATCCCATTTTGGAAAGAAGACACCCCAAGGTATTCCGTGAGGGGCATGGCGAGTTCACAGAAAAAAAAATTTTTGGGGCACAAGTTAGCGGAAATTATTATTATTTTTTTTTTACAAAGTCTCATATTCCACTAACTTGTGACAAAAAATAAAATTTTACATGAACTCACCATACCCCTCATGGAATACCTTGGGGTGTCTTCTTTCTAAAATGGGGTCACATGAGGTGTTTGTACTGCCCTGGCATTTGAGGGTCTCCGCAATCATTACATGTATGGCCAGCATTAGGAATTTCTGCTATTCTCCTTACATTGAGCATACGGGTAATGAGATTTTTAATAAATAAATAAATGAACGGCACAGATTTCTTCATTCGCATCAATCATCGTGGATGAAAAGATCTCTGCCAAAATCAGTAACTGCGGTGCGGTGGGCTGGGCGCTAACTACCTAACAAGTAGATAACTAACTGGCTGTGATAAGGGACCCTTTTGCCCCATTCACACGTCCGCAATTCTGTTTGCGGAACGGAATTGCGGACCCATTCATTTTATGGGGATAGACTTTGTCCTGCTTGGATCCGGAATTCCGAGTCTGCACTTCCGGGTCTGCACTTCCGTTCCGCAAAAATATAGAACATGTCATATTCTTGTCCTCAATTGCGGACAAGAAAAGGCATTTTCTATATAGTTCTGGCAATGTGCGGATCTGCAAAATGCGGAAAGCACATTGCCGGTTTCCGTGTTTTACGGATCCGTGGATCCGCAAAACACATATGGACGTCTGAATGGAGCCATACAGGGGGGTGATCAGGGAGTCTATATGGGGTGATCAGGGGTTAATAAGGGGCTAATAAGTGACAGGGGGGGGGGTGTAGTGTGGTGCTTGGTGCTACTTTACATAGCTACTTGGTCCTCTGGTGGTCGATTCCAGCAAATGGGACCACCAGAGGACCAGGTAGCAGGTATATCAGACGCTGTTAACAAAACAGCGTCTGATATACCTGTTTGTTGTGATTTATTTAACTTCTACAGCCTGCCAGCGATTGATCATCGCTGACAGGCTATAGTATAACTTCCGAGCTGCGAGCAATCTCGCCTCTCGCCCGCGCGTCAACAAGGAGTAACTGGGCCGCCGAGATCACGCGATCCTGCGTGCGGCGGTCCAGAGCAGGTTAAAAACCATGGGGGAGATTTATCAAACTGGTGTACAGTAAAATTGGCTAAGTTGCTCATAGCAACCTATCAGATTTCACCTTTCATTTTCCAAAGGAGCTTTGAAAAATGAAAGTTGGAATCTGATTGGTTGCTAAGGGCAACTAAGTCAGTTCTACTTTACACCAGTCTGATTAACTGGAGTGGAGAATGTCTGATTCAACAAGTCACCTCACAGATGCGTGATTGTATAAGGCTGACATTTCGAAACGCCACAGTAAAAGAATTGTCTTAATACTCTCCTTCTCCCGCTAAGAAAAGAATATTCTTCTCCTTCAAGTAATAAGCCATCATCATTTGTCTCCGTTATGCTACAGTAATAAGAGTAATATCTTATACTGCCCAGTACTGCATTCACTAGGATCGCAGAAGCTTCTAGCAATTTCAGTTTCATACAGACTAGGAACTGTATGCAGCCTGTTTTCTGAGGTAAATATCGTCTGCCTGCTGTAAGCTATTAAAAGACTGAACCACCACTAGAGGTCACTTTTGTGTTACAGTAGAAATGCAGGACACAGCTAGAAGGATTTCTAAGCCCTCATTAAAAATGAAGGAGGCGCTCCAAACAAATTGAAATATACAATAATTTATCTATTCTGTGGGAACAACTTTACAATGTATGGATGCAGCACATGGATCAGGCTATAACGAAGATCAATTAAAGGCCATGTGTACCAAATTGAATAAAACCTATGATAGTTTTAAGAGACTCTCTGAAAAATATTCTTCCCTGTTATGAAGTCTCAAAGGAATTCATCCTAGAATTAAAGACCCACACTGCACTTAATGATGAAAGATATAGCAGCTTTATGGCAGTCAAGTCAATGCTAGAGGACAAGATATCACAACAATATAAAACTGCGTCCCAGCATTCTAACCTTTCAAGGCACTCCAAGGCTTCATCCTGTTCCTCGAAATCTATTGCTCAGTCCTCATCGCTAAGGTCTCGCTCACAGCACTCTTCGCTGAGTACCTCATTGGTGTTGGCACGCGCAAAAGCAGAAGCAGCGAAGGTACAAGCTCACTGCATTAAAAAGGAAGCAGCCACTAAGGCACAAGTCGCAGAGACACAAGCCCAATCTCAAGCTAATCAAGCAGCTATACAGGCTCAGGCGCAAGTGACCAAAGCCAAGGCCGAAGCTGAGTTGGAGGTCCTTCAGAAGGAAAGGGAAGAAGCAGCAGCCATGGCTGAACTCAGAGTTCTTGAAGAAGCTGCTGAAGAAGAAGAAGCTTATCATCCTATGTCCAAGATATCTAATGACTCAGAAGGCCGTACCCTGCAATTCGTCCTAGACCAAAGCAAAGTCAATGCATTTGCACCAGAAGATTTGGGCTCTGCACGCCAGCCTGCTGAACTCATGCGGATAGAAAAAGAGGCAGCTGATAACCATACAGTTGACCCCAGTCCAGTGGACATTTCTCTTTCTTTCAAACCTCTGGCACCTTACACAGTATTTCAGGCGCCATTAGAGACTAAGCCACTTCAAGCTCATATAATCACATTAAAACCTCCTGAGACTAGTTATATAGTAACCAAGACGCTGCTGCCAAGATTACCAGATGTGAAGCCTTCATTTACGCTCAACCCAGCTACCACTCCATTCCATCTTCCAACCCCCAAACATAGGGTATCAGATGGTGCCAACAACACCAGCGAAGTTCCCATTGCCATGATGCAGGAAGGAAATAACGCATCAGAAATCGCTAAGTACCTCACTCTCAGGGATCTCATCAGTACTAGCCTTACGAACTTTGATGATCGCCCAGAGAACTATAGAAGTTGGAAGGCCACCTTCAAGACAACAGTTCAAACCCTTGCTGTACCGCCTATGCAAGAACTTGATTTACTAATTAGATGGCTAGGTCCATGGTCGTCAAACTGTGTTAAGAGACTCAAAACCGTTCATATCTACGAACCAGTCAAAGGCCTTCGTCTCGCATGAGAAAGATTAGAGCAGACATACGGTGGCTCGGAAGGAGTTGAACGTGCCTTATTTAAACGACTATATGACTTTCCTGGATTATCCAATACAGACCGCCAAGGGTTCCAGGAATTAAGCGATCTTCTTCTTGAGTTTGAAATCGTCAAGGGAGACCCGCAGCTAACAGGTCTCAGCTTTCTTGATACCTCCCATGGTGTGGGCCTGATCGTGGCGAAATTACCCCTCAATATTCAAGACCAATGGGCAACAACAGGTTCAAAATAGAAGGAGCAACATCGTGTTCCCTTTTCACCATTTTCATTCTTCTGTAAGTTCATCAAGGACTTAGCTAGAGCTAAAAACGATCCAAGCTTCAACACCTTGGGAACCAACATCTTTGGCTCTACTAAACAGAGACACGAGACTTTCAGTCCCAGACAGAGAAACCCTAAAGGTCCAATTTCAGTAAAAAAGACAGGGGTTGTGCCCACTACTTACAATGGAAATGAAAGCCCTAAGGAACCTGTTCATCATTGCCCTATCCATGATAAACCACATCCTTTAAGGAAATGCCATATCTTCGTAGCAAAGCTCTTTGAGGAACGTAAGGAGTTCCTAAGGAGTCATAATATCTGCTTCAGATGCTGTGCATCCCCTAAGCACTTCGCCAGAGACTGCAAGGTTCCAGTCAAGTGTTCTGAATGTAATAGTGATCTACACATGACCGCTGTTCACCCGGGACCAATCAGGCGGAACCTAGAACCAGTTAACTGGCACAAGCCCCATTTCGATCAAGGCCGGGAGAGTCATGGCGGGGAGAGTGCCGACCAACCAACCACAACCGTCACACCCAGATGCACAAAGGTATGCGGAGAAGGATTTGTGTGTGGTAAGTCTTGTTCTAAGATTTGCCTCGTGGATGTGTTTCCTACTGCACAACCAGAGAAGACCATAATAATGTATGCTATTCTAGATGACCAAAGTAATCATTCCCTAGCTAGCTCTAAGTTCTTTGATCTGTTCAGGATAGAGGGAGAAACTACACCCTACACCCTAGGAACATGCTCTGGTCTTATGACAACCTCAGGAAGAAGAGCTAATGGTTTCACCTTGAAGCCCATCAAAGGAGATAAGAAACTCTCTCTTCCAACCCTTATTGAGTGTGACAATTTGCCGGACACAAGGGATGAGATTCCCACACCTGAAGCCGCACAGCATTACCCTCATCTCAGGAACATAGCCAGAGAGATTCCTCCCCTTGATAACCGTGCTGAGATCTTACTCTTGCTAGGTAGAGATATTCTTGAGGCTCATAAGGTCCTTGAACTTCGCAATGGCCCTTTCAACGCTCCATATGCCCAGAAACTTACAGTGGGTCGGATCATCGTGGGAGATGTATGTCTGGACAGAAACCGCAGACCCTGCCAAGTATACTCCTTCAAAACTGACATATTAATAGGGGGACGAACTTCTTACTTCAGACAGTGTCCTAACCACTACTATGAGCAAGATATGCCTTGCCTAAATATTCTAAAAACATCAGAAAGCAGCTTAAATTCCAAGGAGTCAGCTGCAGAAGAATGTTCCTGGACAGAAGGGCAGCTTGTAGAAAGGCCTTCAGGATTTCAATTGGAGCCCTCTTCAAGCCCTTCCCACCTTTGCAGTCCTCACACAGGTTATCATAATGAATGCTATATCTTCACTGACAACAAGCCTTCTGATTCATGTAGTTCTGATGAGACAATGCAGAAACGTGAGTCTTACAGTCAACTGTTTGACAATAAGTTTAATTCTGTAAAAGAAGTATCTTCTGAACGTTCTATAAATGAGGTTCCTTCAACAGAGGAAGAGTTTATTTCAGATACTTTGCAAGAACCTTCAGTTCCATCTGCAGTTGTTGATTGCACTCAAGAGGATTACAGTTCTTCCCAGTCTTCAACAGATGAGCACCTTCATATTGCTCAGCCTTACCTGGAAACCACAGGGAAAAGTTCACCACCAATGTCCTTGACAAATACTGCATGTCAACAACTCAAGTCCGTATGTACAAAGACATATCCCATTTTAGAAGTGAAAAGCAGACATGAGCATTTGCGTTCACGATTCATAGACCGAAGGCAATCTACATCTAAATCAGCCTCACAAAATAAGCGTTCTCTCTCTAAACTGGTGACACAGAGAAGTCACATTCTAAATCTTTGGCAAGATCAAGGAGAACCAAGTCTCGCTCAGCTTCTAATGAAAGCGACAGACAATCTCCTGTAATAAAAAAGAATAAATCCACATCTGGGGTGCATATAAGATCACTCAAGAATAAACCAGAAAAGATAGGAAATATTAGCCATCATTGAACACTTCATTTGGAGTATAACAATACAATGTTGCCACCTAGTGGCCTGTATTGATATATTCCTGAAATAGGCACCAAAGCCTGCTTGGGGCTTCGGGCTATTTTAGCAATGTAACAGATTCCCCAATCTCAGTCGGGGAACGCTGTTACCGGAGCAGAAGCGTGCGACCTCCGCTTCCAGACTGATCAGATGCTGCGGTCACATTTGACTACGGCATTTGAAGGGAAAAATGTATGCGATCAGCTGATCGCATACATGTGCGGCGGGTCTCTGCTTGTTTAGGGACCGGACTTCTGCCGTACATATCTGGCAGAGGTCCTTAAGGGGTTAAAGTGCTGACCTGTTGCATGTGTGTTTAGCAGCTGAAGACTTCTGTGTTCGTCCCATGTTCATATGTGCCTACATTGCTGAGAAAAATGATGTTTTATTATATGGGAATAAGCCTCTAGGAGCAACAGACTTGTTGCCATTACACCTAGAGTCTCAGCTCACCAAATTCTGCGCTCACTTCACTTTGATTGACAGGGCCGGGCAATGAAAACATAATCATGGGACTTCCGGTTCCGACATCATCATGGCTGGCAGCGCGTGGTGAGAGCTCTCTCCCAAACTGGCCGGAAAACTAAGACCCCCGCTAGAGAGGGACACCCATTCCCCATCACGTTGGGTTTTACATAGCCCTCCATATACATGGAAAAGTTTCTGACCACCTTGGGGTGCAAGACCAAAGCAAAGGGTACTGGAAAGACAGGAAAGGCCACGCCAAGCATATCAGCACCAGTAATGGCGGATGAAGTAAATCTAGCAAGCTCTCCACGCCTTGACACACCAAGAGCATCTAATGGAGAGGAAACTGAAGATCACACTCGTGTCGACTACAAGCTCATGGCTATGGAGGTAGCAACAAGGATCCTACCTGATTTACATTAGTCGCTGATCTTCTGTGGCGCAGTGATTTCTACAGTTACAGGCTGAGGTGACGCAACATGCACACAGGCTTGACACAATGGAATCCGCCACTAGCCAGATGGAAGTAGATTTAAATATCACCTGTAACAAGCTACAACAGGCTGAAAGCTAGATAAAAAAACTGTGGGACAAGGTGGATGACCTTGAAAACAGGTCCCGGCACAGTAATCTCCGCATTGTGGGGATCCCGGAGTTGGTTCCCTTTTACGAGTTGGGGAACATATGCGAAATGGAACTACCAGAGTCTTTGGGCCTCCAGGGAAGTTTTAGAGTAGAACAGGCACATTGAATAGGCCCGGACCTCAGAGAAGGAAAAAACAACTCGCATCGCTACAACCAAGGGCCCCAGCCGTGACAACGCCCCAGACAAGTTATTGTCAAATATCTGGACTTTTCCGAAAAGGTGGCCACCTTGCGGGCATATGAGAGCATGAAGGAGCCCGTTCTCATCAGAAGACACAAAGTACTTGTCTTTAAAGAGTTTTTAGCAGAGGTCCTGAGGCGGCGTAAGGCTTTCGAGCCTCTCTGCATCTGCACAGACCTTTAAAACAAAAAGATAGAATTCTCTCTGCTGTAAGCTATTCAGACCTGATGGCTTGACGACATTGTACCACTCCCCTGAGGAAGCAGCCAAGACCCTGGAAAGAAGAGAGGCGCCGACAGGGAACCCCAAGATGTCGCCACGAGGATCTATAGATGACTAGGATACAGAGGCCCCGAGGCAGATACCAGCGCCAGTCTGGATTTCAGAGGCCCCAAAGGAAAAACGCACGAAAGAAAAGAGTGGTGGAGGACCTTGATCAGATAACTGTCTAAATGGACACGCGCCTGCAGTTATTACTTGATTGCACCCTTTAACTGTCATACATGGGTAGAAGAGAGGTACTAACGCTATTGAACCCATATCTGTTATCATAGTTTTGCTATTTGTGATGGAAAAAAGTGAAGTCTTTAGACATCTAATTCTAGATGTGCTTCTTAACTTTCTGGGATGTCTGTTTTTTTGGTTCTATGTTAATATTTCTGTCTGAATTTTTATATGGAAAATTACTGTTAAGGGGAGCCTTTCTCAGGTGGACACAGAACAGAGACGAGTCTGTTGGACAGAAAATGACACTAATATGTTTGGTCTATAAGGGTAGTTTCATGGAATGTAAAGGGGCTGAGGTCCCTTAACAAGCGTCTTATGGTGCTGCACCACTTGAGAATGATGAAGGCGGATGTGGCGCTACTCCAGGAGATGCACCTGACACAGCGTGACTTGTTTAGGATGCAAAGACTGTGGTTGGGTGAGGTATATGGCTCATCAGCAGTTGGATCAAAGGCAGTGGTTATCACACTGATACGAAAAAACTTGCCTTTCACAACACAGTCTAAACACTCAGATGACATGGGCAGACTACATCATTTACTACTTAGTTCCCCGACAGCTGAAATGATTATTTACAATGTGTACGGCCCAAACAAGTCCAATGGCTCCTTCTTCCAGAGCCTAACACAACTTGTTCTAAAAGACCCGATATCATGCAAGGTCATTGCAGGGGACATGAACACAGTGGTTAATCCAGCGGAAGATAGAAGGCAAAATGGGGACACTAGAGGGGGTCTGAGAAGGAGAGAACTAATGACTGATTCACATCTTATAGATCTATGGAGAACTTTACATCCAGAAGGTAGAAAATATATACATTTCTCACACTCCTATTCCTCCTGGTCCTCTTCTAACAACCCTTAGTCTAGCAACTAATATTGAGGACATCTGAAGATGTTCAGACAACTATTAAAAACCTGGCTGTGGGTAAGGCGCCTGGTCCAGATGGCGAATTCTTTAAAATCCTAATTGAACAAATCTCACCTTTAGGCCTTATGCACATGACCGTTGTTGTGGTCCGTGTCCAAGCCGCATATTTTGCGACTCAGGCGCGGACCCATTCACTTAAATGGGGCTGCAAAAGATGTTGACAGCACTCCGTGTGCTGTCCGCATCCGTTGCTCCGTTCCGTGGCCCCGCAAAAAAAATAGAGCATGTCCTATTCTTGTCTGTTTTGCGGACAAGAATAGAGATTTCTACAATGGACCGCGTTCTGTTACACAAATTGCGGAACGGAACGCAGAGCAGCTTCCATGTTTTGCGGATCCGCAGTTTGTGTACCGCAAAACACATACGGTCGTGTGCATGAGGCCTTACTGCAACAGGTATATGGGCGATACATGGAAGAAACAGACATGCCACTACATTCTAACACGGCATATATTAAAGTCCTACCTAAATCAGGTAAAGATCCTACACAGCCAACATCCTACAGACCAATCTCACTGATAAATGTGGACATTAAATTGATATCTAAAATACTAGCAGACAGATTGGCCAATATACTGCCAGGTCTCATTTCAAACCATCAAGTGGGATTTGTACAAGGGAGAGCGGCAGTTTATAGTATCCAAAAGGTCATGACAGTTCTTGACCATGTCACGAGACTCCCACAATTATACACGCACCCAGCTATATTGACGATAGATGCAGAAAAAGCCTTCGACAATGTCAAATGGAGTTGGCTAAATTTGGTCTTAGATAAAATGGGAATTGATGGGGCCTTCCGATCGTATCTCACAGCACTATACGGGGACTCACATGCTGGGGTGTACACCCCAGGCTTTTTATCCTCATCCTCCCCATTGCAAAAAGGCACCAGACAAGGGTGTCTGCTCTCACCACTGCTCTTCAATCTGGCATTAGAAACACTATCCAGAGCCATCATCCTAGCAGGGAACATACAGGAGATACAATTAGGAAAAGAAGAGGTCAGACATGCTCTGTTTGCATATGACATCTTGTTCTTCCTGACATGTCCACATAGGGACCTATAACATGTATTTGCAATGCTCTCACATTTGGGGAAATTCTCGGGCTTCAAAGTCAACCAAAATAAATGTGAGCTTCTAGAGCTATCTCCCCAAGCATCCCAGACCAAATGGAAGGGTATAGACCACCAGATTCATATCAGCAAGACCTCCATTAGATACTTGGGCATTCAAATTGGTAGAACAACGGAAACCATATATTCCCTAAACTATCCACCTCTAATCAGGTCAATAGTAGGAGACATGAGAAGATGGCATCATCTGCGTTTATCATTCTTGGGTAGATGTCATCTTCTAAAGATGATGAGCTTCCTGAAACTTCTATACCCACTACAGAACATTCACCTAATGTTGAAACACACTGATATAAAACAGCTTGAGAAGGAATTTATAACTTTTATCTGGAAATCTAAACGTAGTAAGATATCAATATACAAACTGAAGCTACCCAAAGAGAGGTGAGGGATAGCTTTACCTGACATCAGATCATATAATTCATATAATTTAGCCAGCCTATTACGCCACTGTATTGACTGGATCAATGAATCCAGTAACTATTTAAACTACACACTAGATTATGCTCTAGCACACCCCTGGAAACTAAGCAGCCTATTACACACTTCATTCTCCACACTGCCACAGTCAATCAAGAAAAGTCTTCTGCTAAGAGAGACCATAATGACATGGAAAGTAGTTCGCAAAAGCTATGGCCTGACGTACCAGCTATCCAAATACCTTGACCCATTAAAGATGATTTTAGTAGTGGGAGAAACACAGGCTAAAATCAGTACACCACATGACTCTACTACACAGAGGCATCAGAGAAAAATAACAATCTGCCAGAGATTTTACAGTCGTGGCCAAAAGTTTTGAGAATTACATTAATATTGGAAATTGGAAAAGTTGCTGCTTAAGTTTTTATAATAGCAATTTGCATATACTTGTCGGAATAATAATAATTCGATTAAGAATTATTAATTATGGTCATAAAAATATTTAATCATGGATTTTTCATAACTTCTAGAAATCATGACCTGGTGAATTGTAGATAACCTAATTGATACAATTCACATCTGAGGCCGACTATTTCCTCAGATAATAAGTTCTTTTCATGTGAGATGACATTAATGCTAAAGATGTAGTTTTGACATTATATAATAATACGCAGGTATTATAAAAATATGCAAATATATTGGTTACGAGGTTATAAACATAAATAAGTGAATCAACACAATGATATATGCCAATTAATATATACGACATTGATATAAAGCATTACAAGCTTAAAATAAGTAAACACAATGTTATCATCGATATAAAGCAATATAAGCTTAGCAATACATGTGGTTAGAAACAACTTGTCACATTATAACAAAGCTATTATTTGGTTAGGATATCAAAGCAAGAAGTTAAATTATATACATCACTTCTTTTCAGAGGAAACCTCATGATATCAGGATGGGCATGTCTCATCCTAGACATCCATATCGAATGCTAACTACATTCTGCCCCCCTCTAACCAACTACACCTCACATGACTTTAGGAATGGGCAAATCCATCCAAGGATATAACTTAGAAGAGATAACTGTATTCTTCCGCCCCATCCTGGACTATTTTTACATGTATGACTTGGTAAGACTATTAAGACACACAACAGAAATGGGAAGAACTTGGAATAAGTCTTTCCAGTGGGAATTTATCACCTAGCTTGGCGAAGAATGCTACTATCAATATATTTATATATGCAATCATTTAATACTCTGATTGATTGAGTCTTGATTCTTCTGCAGGTAGAATGAAGCCTCACAATATCCTAAGACTACATCTCAATATGGAGATGATCAATTAATTAATGTATTTATGTAAATCGCCAATCTAGATGGTATGACTTCACCCACATTATCCAATTAGTCTTAATAAAATGAAATTTCATTCTTTATGTCTCTTACCAAGTCCTAGCAGGAATCACACTTCTGCTCCTAGGAAAGCTGGGTGGTCCATCATCGCATGTCTCACCATGACTTTCATATTGATAGACCTCTCTGTCCTGGGTGTTCTGGCTATGATGATGATCCTGATGCTCTATCCTGGAATGTTGGAATGTTCTTTTTCTTTGCTTGTTTGCTTGTTGGAATTTCCCTTCTTCCAACAGTAATTATTCCAATCCTTATCTTACATTACCTTCCCCCTGGATTAAGATCTTCCAATCATATGCTCATATGGGAATGATCCTATGAGATCATATTTACCCATAATGCAACTATGGAGGATGGTATCATTATATCCATCTGTCTCCGGATGGCACTGTTGTGCAAGCTATTAGCACCATACTATAAAGAGGTAACTATGGGACTCTTGTATTATATACATTTGACCCTCGTCATCGTAAATTAGAGATGAGGATTAACTAGGACATTTTAAAATAACTAAAGACAGACCTCTAGGCGTCTCTCTGAATGTTTCTCACACTGTTGATCTATGGACCATAATGATATGAATGGGCCTTGTTCTCTTCAGACGGACATGTCTGGAGAATCCAGTGTACTCCCAACAGATAAGACCACACCTGTGGCAATAAAATATTTTAAATACAATGTTCTTTGTATTCAGTATAAAATTTTACACAGACTAAACTCTGTGTGACCTCAAATCTTGGCCTGTTCCAGCCATGTATCAAAACTTTGGTTCAGCCTGTCTCTTAAAGACAATGAACATCTATTTTGGACTATAATATTATCAGGTATCATATACAATCATGAAAATGCCCGACATACTCCAGAATGTTATGAAGTGATCAGATGAATTGCATAGTCCTTCTTTGCCATGAAAATTAACTTAATCCCAAAAAAAACTTTCCACTGAATTTCATTGCTGTCATTAAAGGACCTGCTGAGATCACTTCAGTAATCGTCTTGTTAACTAAGGTGAGAATGTTGACGAGCACACGGCTGGAGATCATTATGTCAGGCTGATTGGGTTAAAATGGCAGACTTGACATGTTAAAAGGAGGGTGATGCTTGAAATCATTGTTCTTCCATTGTTAACCATGGTGACCTGCAAAGAAACGCGTGCAGCCATCATTGCGTTGCAAAAAAATGGCTTCACAGGCAAGGATATTGTGGCTACCAAGATTGCACCTCAATCAACAATTTATAGGATCATCAAGAACTTCAAGGAAAGAGGTTCAATTCTTGTTAAGAAGGCTTCAGGGCGTCCAAGATAGTCCAGCAAGTGCCAGGATCGTCTCCTAAAGAGAATTCAGCGGCGGGATCGGAGTGCCACCAGTGCAGGGCTTGCTTAGGAATAGCAGCAGGCAGGTGTTAGAGCTTCTGCACGCACAGTGAGGCAAAGACTTTTGGAAGATGGGCTGGTGTCAAGAAGGGCAGCAAAGAAGCCACTTCTCTCCAAAAAAAACATCAGGGACAGATTGATCTTCTGCAGAAAGTATGGTGAATGGACTGCTGAGGACTGGGGCAAAGTCATATTCTCCGATGTAACCTCTTTCCGATTGTTTGGGGCATCTGGAAAAAGGCTTGTCCGGAGAAGAAAAGGTGAGCGCTACCATCAGTCCTGTGTCATGCCAAAGGTAAAGCATCCTGAGACCATTCATGTGTGGGGTTGCTTCTCATCCAAGGGAGTGGGCTCACTCACAATTTTGCCCAAAAACACAGCCATGAATAAAGAATGGTACCAAAACACCCTCCAACAGCAACTTCTTCCAACAATCCAACAACAGTTTGGTGAAGAACAATGCATCTTCCAGCACGATGGAGCATCGTGCCATAAGGCAAAAGTGATAACTAAGTGGCTCGGGGAACAAAACGTTGACATTTTGGGTCCATGGCCTGGAAACTCCCCAGATCTTAATCCCATTGAGAACTTGTGGTCAATCCTCAAGAGGCGGGTGGACAAACAAAAACCCACTAATTCTGACAAACTCCAAGAAGTGATTATGAAAGAATGGGTTTCTATCAGTCAGGAATTGGCCCAGAAGTTGATTGAGAGCATGCTCAGTCGAATTGCAGAGGTCCTGAAAAAGAAGGGCCAACACTGCAAATACTGACTCTTTGCATAAATGTCAAGTAATTGTCGATAAAAGCCTTTGAAACGTATGTAGTGCGTGTAATTATATTTCACTACATCACAGAAATAACTGAAACAAAGATCTAAAAGCAGTTTAGCAGCAAACTTTGTGAAAACTAATATTTGTGTCATTCTCAAAACTTTTGGCCAATACTGTACACCTATTCATTCTGGCGGCTAAGAGACGTCTTCTGTGTAAGGTGGCTTGACCCCGAATGTCCTAGTGTGACGGAAGTGATAGCCCAGGTGAAGCATTGTATGTTGTTAGAAATAGTTGAAGCTGAGAAGAAACAAGAAGCTTAGGCAACTACATTCTTTAGGAAATGGAGACAATTTATTTGTACATTTTTGTCAGAAACTGATATACATAAATTAACATCCCCTTTTAAAGATTCAACATGGTATCTCAAGGAGGACATTGCTGGCACACTGGGGAAGCTGAAATGCACGAACATAACAATTGTTCAATAAAGGGGAACCAAAACATGTAGGAGACTCGATATTATATTACTATATTATATGAAAATGAGAGATTACAGATTGACCACCTCGGGAGGGGGGGGGGGGGGGGTAAGGGGAGGGAACGGGTTATTATGTAAGATTACTCTTGTACATGTAAAAATGACATAATCTTGATATGGAAAGCATGTAATCTGAGAGTTCTGTTTATTGAAAACCTTAATAAACATTTTGTTAAAAAAAATATATCTAATCATGCCTGACCCTGTCAACCAAAGTGCAGATGACGCGGCAGTTGCAGAGAGAGCAGACCCTCTAGGTGTAATGACAACACTCTCGTTGCTTCTAGAGGCTCATTTGCATATATTTAAACAATTTGTCTCAACAATGCTAGCACATATGACCATGAGACCAACACAGATGCCTTCTGCTGCCAAGAGCACAAGCAAAAGGTCAGCCTGTTTCATAGGTACAAATCTGCTGATAGATGCCCTTGGTGAAAACTGGCTGTGTCATGAAGGGGTTAATCATGCAGTCACCTGACAAACGATTAGGCACCAGTTCATGGATCAATTATTGGGAAATAATGCAATTGCCCTAATCCTCATCTCATGTTAATGGGACTTTATAGGTGTGATTATGCTTCCATAATATCCACTCTGTTCAGAGGAGCACAGATGTACATCTGTGGCCTTCTCTGCAATAAAGCAGGCGTGATTTCCCCGCCAGCATAACCTTTGTGCGGAGTGTCATGCATAAAAATTAAACTTTTATGCAGACTCTGTCACAAAACATATTGTGTGACTGCTTATCAGGCTGTCACAGGATTCTGATGAAACAATAAGGAAGGCACTAGTTACATCTAACCTTTTACAATCTTCTTCTACATTCTTACATGGTGGCTTAGTTCTACAGGAAAATAATTTTATAATTTTCTTTAATTTTGTGAAGCCTCTCTTTTAGAAATCTCCATATTTTCTGGAATATCGCATTGTGTATTGGTTCAAAGCAATTCCTATTTCTGTTCCTTCAGTTTTAACTTGCTTTGGATTGTGCTCCCAGAAGAAAGCAATCATATCTAGGGTCTCTGTGTAAAATATTAATTTCCTGATCTTTATGTATTAATAAACTAATATTTTACACAGAGACCCAGTATGGAATTGCTTTTTTTTGGGAGCCATTATATTTATTTTATGGACGTACTATCCTATGTGGCACTTCCTGCTTAATTTTATTTTTTCGCTGATCATTTCTATTGCTTATCTTCCCAAATTTGGGTGAACCATTATAATAATTATCTGATTATCGGATGTCAACTGATGTCGAATTGAATATACTAGAAAAGAATGTTTTTTTTATTTTTTTTTATCAAACACAGGAAGACCTTATAGGGGGTTATCTGAGGCTGGAAATGCCCTCCCATACGCCCGGGCCTCTCAAACTGATTCTACTTACCTGGCTCCCTGCGCCGCTCCTGGTTTCCCCATTGCCGTCGCTGCTCCTCCCCGACACAAGATGTTTTTATCTGCCCACAGGGAGAAGCAGCAGCTGCCATGCGGGGACCAGGAGCGGACCGGGGGGCCAAGTAAGTAGAATCAGTGTGAGGGGCCAGGGTGTATGGAGGGTATTTCTAGCCTTGGATAACCCCTTTTAATGTGTTGTTCACTACTTTTATATTACTTTTTTACTATATTTAGAATAGGGCGTCAATATCTAATTAGCCGGGGTCTAACACCCAACAACCCCTCCGATTTAGCTATAATGCAGTAGCTCTAGTACTGAACTACACAGCTCCATCTATTGTGTAGTGGACAGAGCTGGTTACTGCAGTACAGCTCATATTAACTTAAATGGGATCAGCACTGTGATGTTCACTTCAATGGGAGCAGTGCTGTACTAACCAGCTCAGTTTTTTTACACAATGGACGAGCTGTGTAATTCTGATGCGGAGTGTTGGATCCCTGCCGATGTGATATAAAAAGATTGGATAACTCCTTTAAAGGGGTACTCTAGTAACCACAAGTTATTCGCTGTACGGGGATAACTTATATCTACTGTTTGAATAAAGTGGCACTCAAGCATGTTTATCACCCCTCTGTTCATCCCTGTAGGACCCCCTGATATACTGTAACCTAGTACAGTGCTTGGCTATTTCAGTCAATCTCATAAAGATGAAGAGAGTGGCAGTGCACATTCTCCATTGTCGCTTCATAGCTGTGATGAGTCACCACCAATATAACACTTATTCCCTATACAATGGATGTGTCTTGTGGTAACCAGAATACCCCTTTTAAGTACAAAGATGTGTATGCTACTGGAAGCTGTTTAGCTATTTGAATGTGCTGCAACATTTTTAAAGGGAACCTGTTACCGTGGAAATGCAATGTAAACTGCAGGCATCATATTATAGATCAGGAGGAGCTGAGCAGATTGATATATAGTTTTATGGGAAAAGATTCAGTAAAGCTTGTATTTTACTAATTTATCTCCATGCTCATTCTCGACTTTGAAGTCCAGGAAACAGTCCTATCAGTGACTGATAGCTCTCTCTGTATGCACAGTCATATAAGGAAGGCTGTCCGTCACTGACTGAAGTCAAGGAGACGGTCCTAAGCCCAGAATCAGCATGGATATAAATGAGTAAAATACAAGTTTTACTGAATCTTTTCCCATAGAACTATATATTAATCTGCTTAGCTCCTCCTGCTCTGTAAAATGATGCCTGTAGCTTAAACATCATGTTCAACATGACAGGTTCCTTTTAACCTCTACTTATTTTTGTTTTAGTATGGAGGAGACCCATCAGATCCAATTTCCCCTCCGGCAGAATCATCTTTTCCAGCTTCCATACCGTCCCTATCTTCCCCTGTACAGGAGCCACCCACCAAGAAGGAATATGATCAGTGCCGTATTCAGGTAAACAGGGAAAAATATATGTATGTTTAGATGAATTACATTGCCATTCTATCTTCTACTTTACCTTTTACCTTATAACCACATGTGGGATTATTCTACCTTGAATTGCCCGAATTTAGAAATGTATCAAATTAAAACAAAAAATGTCATATAGGATGATGTGACTTAAAAGGGTTTTCAAAGATTTTTTTTAACTGATGACCTATCCCTCTGGATAGTATGCACTGTGAATCAGTCGGCACTGCGAATGTAGCGTGGCAGTGCACGTGTCCTAGGATTGGCGTCCCGTATAATAGTAATAGTACTTTACTATTACTATCCTCTGGATAGGTCATCAGTATCTGATTGGTGCAGGTCCAAAACCCAGTACCCACACGATCAGCTGTTTTGAGAAGGCAGCTGCGCTCCTTTGAGTGCCGCAGCCTTCACGCAGCTTATTAAGCACAGCGCCATACATTGTATAACAGCTGTGATTGGTATCACAACTTCAATGGGGCTGAGCTGCTCCTAGGCCACGAGACACATGAACGTGTCGTCATTCTACCAAGATAAAGCAGAGCCTTTTCAAACAGCTGATCAGCAGGGGACCTGGGAGTCGAAATTTCGCCGATCAGATACTGATGCCAGGCTTTAGTAGAGTGGAGCTGGCACAAGCAGGATAGGTCATCAGTATAAAAAAGGTCATCAGTATAAAAAATCTCGGAAAAAACCCTTTAAATAGATATGAGGCATACATTAAATACCGGTACGTGTTAACCCTTCAACAACAAATGGAAGTAATAGTTTTTTACACCCTCAGGTGCGTCTACTTGATGGTACAGCCCTATCTCAAACCTTTCGTGCTCGTGAACAGCTGGCTGCTGTCCGCTTATATGTGGAACTAAACTGGCCTGGTGGTCCAGAAGAGCCTTTCAATCTTTTGACCTCGTTCCCTCGACGAGTTTTTACAGAAGAAGATATGGAGAAACCACTACAAGAACTTGGTGAGAATCCGTTTCCATTTATAACCCAAGATTCAAATTGGTTTTTTAGTATATGTATCCTTCTGTAAATGGTGTCTTGTCCTTTAAATTGTACTTTCATTCCAGAATTCTGGTGTCAAAAAGTCACAAAAATATGGCTTTTGTGACTATTCGCACTCACATGCGCAAAATTTTGCGACTCTTTTGCACTCGCACAAACTTTTGCAACGGTTAGCTATCTTAAGACTTTCACTCCAGGTTGATCATTGAGGCTTTTATTTTTTAAAGTTGCAATCTCACTCCAGGAGGAGGATGGAGTAGGAAAACTGGAGTAGCTTCTCTAGACAAAAGTGTTAGGTTTAAGGATAAGACAAATTTATCAAGTAACATGAGACATTTAATAAATGCAGCATGAAGTACTCCACCCAAAATGTTCCTTCTTTATTTGCATTGGTTACACTATACTTTTTATTCACATAAAGTGCCCCTGATCCTTTGAACAAGTTTATTAAGAACTATTTTAAATGTCATAATACATTTTTTGTTATATACTTTATTTTTTTGTACTTACAAAACAGGCACCCAATATTGTCACGTGTCTACAGCGCTTTGGAATCCGTACACTTGCATTTAGCTTACAGCGGTGTACGGATTCCACTGTGCTGACAGGCGCACACATCGCTGCTCATACACTGACGTGCTGTCCAGAGCTTCTAGTGGAGCGAGCAGGGCAGGCAGGATATCTGCATAGTATATAACTGCTCCTGTCTGTGCCTGCTTTGCTAGTTTAGCACACTGGATGTGTTATGCCAGGCTTGGGTAGAATGGAGCTGGCACAGATAGGAGCAGCAATATGTGCTACTGCTAACACAGCTCTCAGTGTGCCCCGTATACCTGCAGTACTGTTGAATCTGTATGCCAATACACCACTGACATGTCAGTGGTGTATGATTATATGGATTGCAAAGTGCTATAGACAACCGAACTGGTGCCTATTTTGTAGGTTAAAAAAAAAAAGTATATTAAAAATTTTTTATTTTATGGTGTTTAAAATAGTTTTTAATAAGCTTGTTAAAAAGGTTAGGTACATAAAGATAGCCATACATTTTGGATAGCTGTTTGCCTAATGCTCTTTTGGTCAACAGCTATCGTTTATACTCCCCCACACATATGCATGTTTAGTTTAGCTCCTTCTAAAGCTGGCCATGCATCTCACAGTAATGCTAGCTGACCCCGCTAATTTTGAAGCCAATATGTATGGAGAGTTCCCGACTATCCCGTAACAGAAGGTTCAGCTGACATTAATCTAATGTGTATGGCTACCTTTAGGCTAGGGCTACGCGACGACTTTTGTCGCACCAATGTCGCGCAGCCATTTTTATAATGATAGTCTATGGTGTCGCACTGTGACATACTGTGACACGACAGTCGCAAAAAACCTATCCAAAATTGTTTTTTCTGCGACAGTCGCAGCATGTCGCATAGACTATCATTATAAAAATTGCAACATTTGTTGCGCGACATTTTGTCGCACTAATGTCGCGCGACAAATGTTGCAGTGTAGTTGTGCCCTATGTATCGTCGCGCGATACATAGGGCACAACTACACTGCAACATGTCGTCGTGTAACCCTAGCCTTAGAGCAATTTCAGATGATAACACTGGTAGAGGTATGTGAGTAAATCAACCAAATCCGTTGGTATCGGTCAAAGATTTCAAGTTACAGAGAACCTTTTTAGGTTAGGATCACTGTTAACAATTTTACCCCATACAAACTTGTGTATCTAAATAATTTTTGGCTTATCTCTGCATCTATGAGCACAAATATTACATAAGGTTATTTTTATTATTAAAATGCCTCTTAATACTAGCAGGAGTGATTTGATAAGAGAAAGCAGCAAAGGGGATCACAAACTATCCACAGCTACTCTGTTGATGCCCAAGATAATTTTTGTTGCCTTTAAACCTAGTACACACTTAAGTGATTTCTTTATTGTTTGATGTCAGTGATGGTGAGCCAAAACCAGGCGGTGGAGTCTACACAGATAAGGTACAATAGAAAGATTTGTCCCTGTTCTGTTTTTGACCAGCACTGTTTTTTGCTGACAGTCACTGATGGAAATCACTCACCAAATTTCTGAAGTGTGAACTAGGCCTTATTCTGTCTAAGTTTAGAGAACTGTTATATTACACCTGCAGATAATTGTGAAGACAGTCGCTAATAAATGTTCGTATAAATGCCCGTTACTGATCATCTGGCAGTGTAATACTGTGGCCAATTACCCAATGAACGAGGAAACGCTCGTTCATCACGTTATTGGAATCTTTTAGCAGGTTTGCTGTGTAATCACGATCTGCTGCCAGCAAACAGCTATTCAGTATTGGAACAAGTGATGGCATTAGCGATTGCTCCTCCCCATGCTGAGGAGGATATCACTGCATGTAATAGCAGCGGTCTCCTCCGCTAATGAGCAGGTGATTACCCTATATGAGCTTAACACTTGGTAACAGCCTCTTTGCTTCCTTAGGCTCCATTCACACGTCCGTGGTGTGTTGCGGTTCCACAACACACCATGCCGGCACTCCCCATAGAGATGCCTATTCTTGTCCACAGGCTGCGGACAAGAATAGGACATGCTCTTTCTTTTGCGGAGCCGCGGCTGAATGTTTCGGGGCCGAAACCCGGAAGTTCGGGGCCGCGGCTCCGCAAATGCTGAATTTCGGAATAGATGCGGACTAAAATGCAGACGTGTGAATAGGGCCTTACTGATAGTATACAGACACTAGGGAGGCAGGTGGGTGGATTTATACCAAGCTGCTTTCACTTATTACAAACTAATCAAAAATGACAAAAAAAAAAGATACCAAAAATCCTGCACTATATGATAAATGAATATGCGAATGTACATGGCTACAGATATAAAAGAAAAATAACAGTAAATAATGCACACAACAACACAATAGATGCAAACATTTTATATGGACTAAGCCCTCACTCTGATGTGATAAAATCTGAGACTCTCGGCCAATATATTTTGATCAAAACACATCTGTGCCCGCCTACCAGCGCCAAGGTGGTCTCAGTCAGGAAGGACCTACTCTAAACCTACCTTTGCTTTTAGGCATCTATTCAGGAAAGTAGATCCTGCACATATAGTGTGCTGCTCCTTATTACCTCTGTGTGCTTTCGCATATTAACTGCATTACTGCTGCTTGTATGGTTCAAATTAGGGAATTTGTTGTAATGTAGTTCCTTAGAATATAAATGTAGGTGCATACCCAAGCAATTGGAGGGTCCAGTTTATGGAATGATACTTACTCAGGAGCGGTTTGCGATGCCACCACACAGCAAGATGATTTGGGAGCTGAATGTTGGGCAAAATGGCACCTTCCCACTCTGCTTCCCTGACTCATGGCAGATACCCTAATTTTTTTATATTAAACTATTTGTAGGCTTGTCCAAAATGTTTTATTATTTCAGACAACCACTTTAAAAACACTCTCTTCTATCGGTTATGGGGAGACTGTGTCTGGTTAAAATGATACTGTTACCTAAGGCCCTGTATTTACTGTCACATGCCTGTACTCCGATTCCTCGAGGATTCTTTAAGCAAATCCACGCCCTGATAACGGCCTTCGTCTGGGGTAAATCCAGAAGAAAGCTCTCGCTTTCGGTCCTACAGAGATCAAAGCAACAGGGCGGGGCTGCCCTCCCTGATTTCTTTTTATATTTTATAGCGGGCCAGTTGAGATTTTTGAGATCCTGGGTCACTGAAGCCCCTCGGCCCAATGCAGAATTCCACCTACATGAATATCTGCAAGTATCCACGTTGTGGCCCGTTTTGGAGGGCTCTGGGCATTTACAAAAACGCACCCTGCCAATCCACAAACTAGCCCACCAGATATGGCAGGCGTCCAAATTGAACACTTACAAGGATTTACCCAGTGAGATCCCCATATGGGATAACAGTATGTTCCCTCATCTGTCGCAGCTAGAGGGGGCAGCAGAGTGGTTGAGATCTGGGATTAGAGTATTGGGGGACATCTTCGAGGGGAATCAGTTGATTAGCTTTTCACAAATTCAGGACAGGTTTCTAGTGCCACGTACCCTCTTCTATCGGTAACTTCAATTACGCCATGCACTGCAGGCTCAGTTCAGAGGAGGAAACACAAGCATGTCTAAGTACCCTATTATTGGAGTTCTGCGATCTCAGGGCCCCAGGGGGATTGTGTCCGCCCTCTATACACACTTGCTTAACATCCGCATGCTGGGGACTCCCTTGGCTGTTGAGGGCAGATGGAAGCTGCTTATACCATCCCTTACCTCTGAAGAGTGGAATGATGCCTTGATAGCTCCAACTAGAGTGTCCCCCTCCATAAATAATAAGATGACCCAGCTGTTTATCTTGCATTATAGCTATCTGACCCCCGTTAGACTTCAAAAGATGGGCAGGATTGATCATTCCAGGTGTCATAGATGCAGTGCGGAGGGTGCTGACTTTTGGCATATGATCTGGGACTGTCCAGATATCCGACAGTACTGGCATTCGGTGCTGGAGGTCCTCAGAACCTTGGTCCCTCCGACACTGCCGCTGTGCCCCAAGATGTGCATTCTAGGGATACTGGACGAGGAGTCTTGGACTCACCATCAAAGAATCTTCCTGGAGGAAACACTGTTTCTTGCCAGAAAGGCGATCGCACTGCGATGGATGGGCGACATCCCCCCCACTAAGAGTCAGTGGCTCGCTCTTGTGAATAATACGGTTTCCATGGAAAATATTGTGTATAAACACAGGGGCTGTCCGCAGAAGTTTGACAGGGTATGGGGTGATTGGTGTTCATCCCCACTCACGTTGCGTGCCTCACACCTGCATCCGACGGCTGATAATGCCTAGGGCTCCCTGCCACATATGGAGTTTTATGACCGACCTAACAATGCCCATGTCTTGCGGATCACCTATATATGCGAGTAATGTATCTGCGCTGAAATATTGTACAACCCAGTCACCTGTGTATCAACCTTGTAATCTTCCATGTATGACTCCTACAGCATGTAACTACAGCTTTCTATGTGTACTATAACAGTGTTTATGATTGGCCCCTGTGTGGGCTACTACGCCGTCATATTTGTGCCATACTTGCTTTATTATCTCTTAATAAAACGAGTTTAAAAAAAAAAAAACACTCTCTTAGCAACAGTGTCAGCATCCTCACAGAAGGTATAAGCTGAGATCAAGGCTGCAGGAAGTGTACCATCTCATCTGGGTGATGAATCTTCTCAAACTAATATTCAGACCTCAAAAACAGGTCTATTCAGATTAACTGTCACATAACAAGTTTACCACAGTGCATTAAGCCCCGACACATCAGACTTAGAGAAAGGTCCCATGCGATGTGCCCTATTTGTTCAGCTCCTAGATGTGTGCAGAAAGGAGACACCAGTACCAATTCCAGACCTAGAAATTTCTGGAATATAATGATAAAGAAGAGATTCTGTGAGCTTTTCGGTCACGCAAAACCCAATGCTAACTCAGGGAATTCCAAGTAGTACTGTTTACAGACTATTCTGTTTCTGTAACTAAGAAAACCCGAGCATTCGGTTATCGTTGTGCCCAGTTGCATAAAAGAAACCTGTGTTTCCAAGTGGAGTCAGTTGTCCGGAAGGGGAGATTCCTTCAACTATCCCAAAAGGGCGGAGGCCTATTTCAAGTTCATGATGAATGGAGGAGTTTCCAATGACAGTGAGTGGGAACTCAAGTGTCCACCTTCCACTTAAGCATAGACTCCGATGTCACTTAAGACTGTGTAAAAAAACGCACTTCTGCTAAAGATCAAGTGAATGACACTGAAAAAATGGCTCTGTGACGACTATTTAAGTAACAACCATCACACGGCGATTTTTAGCACCAATGAAAGTCTGTGGGGCTATTCACATGGCTGTTTTTTTTTAACATAGAACATGTCTTATTTTTGGCCTTTTTCACGGCCAGACGGGCTCCATTGAAATCATTATTTAGGTGGGGCCAAATTGGGGGGCATTAATAAAGCTGCAGGCACTATAGAAAAATTATTTACACTGTGGTGAACATTATTTTAGCTAGGGACACTATGGGGGACATTATTAAAGCTGTAGGCACTATAGAAAAATTATTTATACCATGGGTGACATTATTTTAGCTGGGAGCACTATGGGGGACATTATGGGCACCATGGGGGTCATGAAAAATGGATGCAAAACGGACACACGGCCAGAAAATGGATGCACACCCTAATGCAAAATGGCCATGAAAAACTCAGTGTGTCTGTTTTTTAACAGAGGTTTTTTTTCACTGTCGTGTGCATGTAGCCTAAAGATCTTTCACAATCTGGCATTATTAACCTTCCAATGCAAACCCCAGACTAATAAGTATATCTCTGGACCATGCTGTCCCCCACAGAAAAAAAGTAGGGGCACGGAACTTTAACTCTGTATGTAATGCTAAAGAAGATGGACTACAGCAATTATTTTAGACTATTACAGGGATCGTCAACCTTCGACACTCCAAGTGCTGTGAAACTACAACTCACAGCATGCACACTTACTCAGCAGTTCTTGTAACTGCAAAAGAAGTGAAAGGAGGATTCTGTTAGTTGTAGTTTCAGAACAACTGGAGTTCTGGAGGTCACTGATCCCTGCCCTGTAGTATGGTTTAGCATGTAACTACCAAACAGAACATTAGCCCTACGGTTATGAGTCCTCTTTTCTAAACTAATCTTGATAAAACTTCACTTTTATTGATAACAATTTCTTAAAATGTTGGACAAAAAGAAAAGGAAAAGAATCCTCTTACATGTATAAAAACTATTGATGTGCAGTGATGTATACATTAAGTGAAGGGTAATAATGTACAGTATCTGAGTTACATGCACTGTTTATTAGAAGTCCGAAGACCAGAGTGTTACAGCCTCTCATTCATTTCAATGGGAAACAGCCATGGGCATAGTTATAGGGGGTGCAGAGGTAGCAGTCGCTACCGGGCCCAGGAGCCTGAGGGGGCTCACAAATCACTGAAGGAAGAGGGGCCCAAGCTGAACTCTTGCACCAGGGCCCATGAGCCATTAGCTACGCAACTGGAAACAGCACATGTTAAAAAGAAGCAGCATGCCCTATCTTAGGGCCGAATATGCATTGAAATAAACGAGAAGCATTAAAAAACAGCTGTGTATTTGTCCATGCAGTTTTTGCATGTTTTCTGCTCAATTTTTGGCGCAGATGCGTGCCAAAAAACAAAAGCTCAAAATGCTGTTTTGTATTGAAGTAAATACTTATTGGTTAAAAAAAACGCATCAAAAAAGCACTAAAAAAATGCTCTGAATTTTGTAAGCAGATTTTAATAATCTGTAGTGTGAACATATTCTAAGTGCTGAGCAAACAATGTTGGGTCTTAAAGGGATTCTGTTAGCTAGGTTTAGCCTATAGAGCTGACGATATGAGCTGCTAGATGGGCACAATATACATTTCCCATAGCTCTGAGTGCTTTTATTCAGTCAAAAAAATATTGTATATATATGCAAATGAGGCAAGTAAGGAGCTGTTACCAGCGTTTCAGGAGCCCAGCCACACCCACTGTGAAAGAGCCCAGCACCGCCCCGCATCCTCTGATTTTCCTCCCCTGTAGCCACACAATTAAAGTGCCGTAATCTTGTGCATGCGCGAGTATAGTGTTCCTTCCCTGTGCTGGGATCAGCCTCAAGGAACGAACTATAGGCTAAACCTAGCTTACTGAATCCCTTTAACCCTTTCGCTACCAGCACCATACATGTATGGCGATAGGTAGACATGTTGCACGTGCAGCAGGCACCATGGCTGGCGGGTCTCTGCTGTTTCAAGCAGCAGATACCCGCGGCTAATTACCGTGATCAGCAGTAATGCATCTAAAGCTAAAAAACCCAGAAGCGCGCACTGCCGAGCTTCTTACCGGCATCCTCTGCGGCCAATGAGGATGTCAGTAATTTAATTCAATACCAGGGTATTGGAGCTGCAATTCTTATTTTGGCCAGAAGGTGGCAGGCCAACATAAGAAATGAGCAATTCTGGTATTATCATGGATCTTTATGAAACATGATAATATAGAATAAAATAAAAATTGTGAGTCTTGTAGCCTCAAACACGGTCTACAAAACCATAAAAAAAGAGTTAAAGAGCGGAGGGCGTGGCCAGCAGCCAAAATGGCTGTACGTGTCTGAGAGGAGCTCCGCGGCTTGAGCTACATCGGAACAAATCCTGCCATCCCTGAACCGGATAACTACCCCCAAGTAGTTATACCGGATGACGAGGCCCCAATACTGCCGGGACGGCATAGGCAGGTAAATTACCTTGCAGGTAGAGCTGAGTAGAGCGCTCCCAGTGCCACGCCACGTGAGCCATAGGAGAAGATTAAGCAGCTGGTCAGCTGAGCACGAACAACTGCCTCAGACCAGTGAGGTCTCCAGGGCTGGGATCGGGTGTCGGTGTGCAACATATCCGGGAACGGGAGGGTAATAATTTAGCCGTTGATTCAGGCGACAGATATGTCTTTGTTCACTCTCTTATAGATAATGTACAATACACTGTAATAGGCATTTACAACCCTCCCCCCGGTTCTATGCAAATTCTGCACCTGGCGGCTACATTTACGGCCACTCACCCACATGCTAAAACAATCTGAATGGGAGACTTAAACATGCTGCTAGACCCCTCCTTGGACCGCTTTGTAGATGCAGAAAGCTCTCAGATTGGGGGGAGCACCTTGCACTTAAATGTGTTCCTCACTCAATTCCGGTGGTTAGACCTATGAAGGGCTAAACACTCCACTGCTAAAGAGTACTCTTGACACAGTGGCGGGCACCATTCTGTGACCCGGATGCATGTTGGGGAATGGAACGGCATTGTTAAATCTTCGCTCTATATCTTACTTACCTCGGAGGATATCAGACCACTCACCGATAGCATGCACCCTAATACGTAACGCCCCATCAATTATGTACAAAATGAATATACACCCGTTCTGGCTGAACCTCTTGGGTTCCACAGACGGCATCCCCCACCACTTAACTGAGTTCCTGGCGACACACGATGGGTAATTCAACGTGGTGCTTTTGTGGGACACCTTAAAGGCGTTCCTACGGGGTTGTCTACATTCCAACATCTCCAAAATCAAAAAAGACACTAGCCGCTCGGAAATAGAACTAGAGAAACAGTGCACTGCCCTAGAACACTACATTGAGCACCCGACGGATGCTAAAAGGATGGCTTGGCTCCAGGCCAGCAGGCAGTATTTAACAATTCTCAAAAACAAGGCAGATAGGAAACTGTTCTTTACGAAACAAACTGCATTTGAATTGGGCAATCAGTCAGCTAAGCTGCTAGCATAGCTAATCCGCCACTTTCTGCCCTCCTCTGCAATTCTCGCAGTCAAGGCGCCTACTGGTCAGGAACTTCACATTCAGGCAGAAATCAGAAATCATCCAAACTTGTATACACTTTTATACTAATCTATATAGATGAACACCAACACAACCAAAGTCCACACATATAATATAACAACAGCTTTTTATTGATCATCATACAACATATAAATGAATCAACAATTATAAAATAGCAGCAAATGCAGGTGATATTGCGACCAAAAGGTGCCCCCCGAACTCTCAAGATACCATATGAGCAAACCTGGATCTACGCCATAATACAATGCTCTTATCACTACAGCAATGGTAAGTGGCTACAAACGATCCCAACCCAGTATGCATATTGCACATGGAGCAGTAATTGCATAACATATGTAGGCCAATTAAAGTACATACGGCCCTCACATAGGCATATCCAGAGGTAATACCACTACATCTCCTCTGGCACAAAAGTCGTTTCCCACTAATAGCAAAAAGAATAGTATCCCTTATACTGCTGGTGATCATACCGAACCGTAGTTCAACAGGAGCACCACCCCGACGCGTTTCGCTTCTGCTTCCTCAAGTGGTCACCCAGGTGGGATACTCTATGAATGCAGACTGGGTCCTGGCATCATTAGATGCTGCCAAGGCATTTGACTCCATAGAATGGGTTTATTTGCTAGGTTGTCTGCAAGGTTTCGGGTTTGGTCCTCAGAGGGATAACACTCTTTTACTCCAGTCTGGTAAGCAGGCTACTGGTAAATTGAGAATTATCAGAAAGTTTTCCTCTACACAGAGGAACACGACAGGGCTGCCCTTTGTCACCACTTTTATTTGCTTTGGCGGTCGAGTCGCTGGCTATCAGAGTGCGGAGTAGTGAAGAGAAAAAGAAGTGCGCATTGGCGTTTAAGCTGATGATATGATTATATACCTGTCATCCCCAAACTCATCCCTTCGCAATACTGTGGCTTTGATAGATGAATTCGGGGAGTATTCCGGCCTAAAAATCAATTGGGAGAAATTGGTATATATGCCCCTATGCAGAGCAGAATGGATAGGCCCCTCCCATGTGGCAGGATTAAAAGTGGTAGACACATTCAAGGACAGACTTAAAAGCCCCTTTCTGTGGCAGTGCACATTAACCTAGTAAAAATGATTATACATTCAGAAGAACATATACCAAAATCAGTATTCAAAGAAATGCACTCTCTGACTAGAGTCTTCATTTGGGGCAGATCTCGCTCCAAACTCAGTCTAGATACACTGAGGCGCCCCAAATCTGAGGAAGGGATGGTGCTACCGGATTATTTTATATACTACCTAGCAGGACAGCTGCGGCTAGTTCAAACTTGGTACACATCGAAGGAACTACCCACCTTGGAGTATTTTTGAAGCATTACCTGAATTGCTACACATTATGGTTGGTCTTGGAAATAACCCCCAAATTCCAGACACCATTGCTTCTTCTACACATGTTAGCTCAAATAGTTTGGCGTGAGGCAAAATCAATGTACTGCTTCACAGAAGTTGTCTCAGACATACGTCTGTGGAGCAATCAATCACTACCGCATTTACAGGCAGTAATGGGGGTGGAGAGATGCAAATTAGTTGGGGTAAAAACCTTTCTCGACATTTATGATCAGGGAGTGCTAATGGCATTTTCAGGTTTGACACAAAAGTATTGCATTCCCCGAGCTCTTTTCTTTTCCTATCTGCAACTCAGATCTGCCATACAAAGTAAGCAACCGAGCCCTAGTACCACGTTCTCTAAATACCCACTCATAGGGGTTGTTAAAACCCAAGGACCCAGAGGCTTAGTCTCAACAATATACTCGCATTTGATACATACGAGGGCTAGTGCCACTCCTCTCAAAGTAATAGATAAGTGGAAAAGACAAATACCCACACTCAAAGATGAATAGATAGCAGATTTATTGGAATCACATTTGCAGGTATCACCAGCAATCAATAACAAATTAATCCAACTTTACATCATTCACCAATCATATCTCACACCAGTCAGGTTATTTAAAATAGGCAGATCACTATCCACGGCATGTCCACGCTGTTGGGAAATGGAAGCAGACTTCTGGCACATGATGTGGAGTTGCAGTCCGATTGCCACCTTCTGGAAAAGGGTGGTTGAATTTCTTTCCAATCTGTTACCAGTCCCGGTAGCATGCACTCCTGAAGTATGCATCCTAGGTTTATTAAACAAAGATAGCTGGGATCGTTATATACCTATATTTCTACGCAAAAAAAAAAGGATGCCATACGGACGTCAGCCTTTTTTTTTGCGCACCGCAAAACACATATGTTCATGTGCATGTAGACTTATGGTGAATGGGACAAGGGTTCAAAAGATCCCAGGTTCTACCACTCTAAGGCCTCTTTCACACGCCCGGATAAGAGGCGGGTGCGTTGCGGGAATATGCGCGTTTTTCCTGCGCGGGTGCAAACGTTTGTAACGCGTTTTGCATGCGCGTGAGAAAAATCGCCATGTTTGGTACCCAACCCGAAGCCGGACTTCATCACTGAAGTCCGGTTTCGGGTCTTCTGGAGAATTGATTATTTTCCCTTATAACATGGTTATAAGGGGAAATAATAGCATTCTTAATAAAGAATGCATAGTAAAATGAAGTGGAAGGGGTCAAAAATAATAAAAGTTAACTTACCTTAGCCACTTGTTCGCGTAGTTGCGATCTCTCCTCTTTCCCTGCATCAGCTAACAACTAAAGGACCTGTGATGACGTCACATCACATGGTCCAATCACATGGTCCATCACCATGGTAAGATGGACCAAGTGATTGGACCATGTGATGTGACGTCATCATAGGTCCTTTAGATCTTAGCTGATGCAGGGAAAGAGAGGAGAGATCGCAACTACGCGATCAAGTGGCTAAGGTAAGTTAACTTTTATTATTTTTAACCCCTTCCACTTCATTTTACAATGCATTCTTTATTAAGAATGCTATTATTTCCCCTTATAACCATGTTATAAGGGAAAATAAAAGAGATCGAGTCCCGTTGCTAAGCAACTATGCGAGAAAATCGCAACGCATCCGCACTTGCTTGCGGATGCTTGCGATTTTCCCGCAGCCCCATTCACTTCTATGGGGCCTGCGTTGCATGAAAAACGCACGATATAGAGCATGCTGCGATTTTCACGCAACGCAGAAGTGATGCGTGAAAATCACCGCTCATGTGCATAGCCCCATAGAAATGAATCGGTCCGGATTCAGTGCGGCTGCAATGCGTCCTCCTCACGCATTGCATCCGCGTGGAAATCACGCCCGTGTGAAAGGGGCCTAAAAGGGCTAAAAGTTATGAAGTAATATAAATAAATAAAAACAATAATATAAAAAGTTAAATTCACCATCCTTTCCCAATTTTACATAGAAAAAAATATAAACAATATAAAAAAAAATAAACAGGTATCGTAAAATGTCTGAACTATTTATAATGTTTTTCCTGTGCAGTGAATGCCGTATACGGGGAAAAAAAACAAAATGCGATCTGCCAATTGAACAACAGAGATCAAAAAGTCGGACATAACCTATAAATGTACACCAAAATATAAAAAAGTTATGGCTGTCAGAAAATGGCAATGCGAGGAAAAGTAATAAAACAAAAACTATACAAATTTGGTATCGCCGTAATCGTATAACTGACAGAATAAAAGGATGTCATGTCATTTTTTTACGCACATTGAACGTCTTAATATCAAAAACCCCCCCAAAAAGTGGCATAATTGAGGTTTTTTTTTTTTCAGTTTTACCACACAAATCATTTTTCTTACCGTTTTCCAATACTAAACAGGATAAATTAAATGGTTCCATTAAAAAAAAATCCTCATTTGGCTATGTGAATGGAAAATGTTCAGATATACAGTGCCTTGAAAAATATTAATATCCCTTGAACTTTTCCACAATTTTTCATGTTACATCTACAAACTTAAATGTATTTTATTGGGATTTTATGTGATAAACCAACACATAATAGCAAGTACGTGGGAAGTAAAAAAGAAAATGATACATGGTTTTCAAAATTTTTGATAAATAAAAATCTTTACAGAGGCTCTGTCACCAGGATCAACCCTATTAAACCAGACATACTGGCTGGTAGAGCTCATCATGCTGAATAAATCTATACCTTTCTCTTGTCTATATGATAAACAGCTGCATAGAAATCTCGGTTTTATTCATATGCAAATAAGCAATTGGAGCACCAACAGGCGGACTGAATTGTCTGAGCACTGCTTTATAACACCCCGCTCTGCACACTCCCCCCTTCCCTTGATTGACAGGACTAGACATGCTGAGGGCAGAGCTGTGTCCTAGCATGTACATATCATATATTCTATACACTATAGCTTCACAACACTGAGATCTGCTCAGAAAGCTAATCTACATATTACTGCTTTGTTCACAGGCAGAGTATATTTTCTTACAGACACTGGTAATATGTGTTAGCTTATAAGTATATAAAAAAACACACATCTGTATGTGGTAGTGCTATAGCTTAGATGTTAAGCGATTGGTTTTGCATGTAGAGATCCCTGGTTTGAATCTGAGGAGAGACTTTGAAGTTTTTTTCTTCAGATATTTTTTTTGTTCCACATTTATCCCATAAGTTTTGTTCCACATGTATCCCATAAGAAAAGTTTATGTCCTGATTATATTGAGAATAATGTTTTTTTTTTTCTATATTTATAAGCACATATTACTGGTATCTGTATAATCCTATAATGTGCTTGTGAATAAAGCAGTAATATGTAGATTAGCTTTCTCAGCAAATCTCAATGTGGTGAAGCTATAGCGTATATATTTACATACTGGGAAACAGCTCTTGGACAGAGCACTGCCTAGTCCTGTCAATAACGGTGAGGGGGGAGTGTGCAGAGCAAATGGGGGTGTTATGTAGCAGTGCTCAGACCATTCAGCCACGACTCTTGGTTCTCCAATTGCTCATTTGCATATGAATAAAATTCTGTTTAACATACAGACGAAAATAATTTATAATTTAAATCAGCATGATGAGCCCTACCAGACAGTATGCCTGTCTGGTTTAATAGGGTTGAGCCTGGTGACAGAGCCTCTTTAAAGCGTGGCACGCATTTGTATTCAGCCCTCTTGAGTCAATAATTTGTTGAACCACATTTTGCAGCAATTATAACAGCAAGTTTTTTGGGGTATGTCTCTACCAGCTTTGCACATCTATACATCTATAATTTTTGACAGTTATTCTTTGTAAAAGAGCTTAACCCCTTAGTGACCACCCATACGTGTTTTTACGGCGGTCAATAAGGGGCCTTAGGCTGGGCCGCCGCGTTTTTCACATGAGAGCCGGGGCCCTGCTCTGACAGCCCGAACCGGCAGGAGTGCCGATCCGGGCTGTTTAACCCTTTACATGCCGGGCACAATGGCGCCTGCTGCATGTAAAGTGGTAACAGAGGGAGCGGACTCCCTCTGTCTCCCATCAGCACCCCGCAAATGCGATTGCGGGGTGCTGATGTGCTGGGAAGCTTACCTGGCTTCCGATCAGGGCCCCGAGCCTGTCTTCCGTCATCTCCAGCAGACTGTGCCTCTCTGGCGCAGGCTGCTGGTCAAAGTTGGAATAGCATTGCTATTCAAATGTAATGTATTATAGACAAAATGCATTACATTTTAAAAGCAATCAAAATACTGTATATTATAGTCCCCTTGTGAGACTTATTAAGTAGTAAAAAAAATAGAAAAAAAATACACATTTATTAAATAAAAAAATTCCATAAAATAAAAAAATCAGCTTTTTTTTCATTGAAAATACGCTTTTCAATGAAAAAAATTGCAAAAAGAAAATACCCCCCATATGTTTGGTATTGCCGCGTCCGTAACGACCCGGACTACATAAATATTACGTAAATTATCCCCTATAGTGAACGCCGTAAAAAAAAAAAAAAAGACCATTTCTAATTTATTCTTAGTTTCCACCGAAAAAAAACGTAATAACAAGCGATCAAAAAGCGGCATTTACTCCAAAATGATACCAATGAGAAATAAAAGTCTTCCCTCAAAAATAAAGCCCTCAATCAACTCCATAGAATAAAAAATAAAAAAGTTATGGGTCTTGGGAAGTGGCAATCCAAAATCATTTTTTTTGGTTAATAAAAGGGGTTTTATTGCAAAAAAAAGTAGTGAAAGGTAAAAAAAAATTATAAGTATTTAGTATCACTGTAATCGTACTGACCTAGAGAATAAATATATTATGTTATTTGTACCGAAAAATGAACGCCGTAAAATTTATAATGTAAAAACTCAGTGGCAGTATTGCTATTTTTCCCCATCTCCCTCCCAAAAAGAGTTCATAAAAGTTAATCAGAAAGTTACATGTACCCCAAAATGGTGCCATTAAAAACTACATCTTGTCCCGTAAAAAACAAGCCCTCATAAAGCTATATAGACAAAAAAATAAAAAAGTTATAGCTCTTGGAACGAGACCATGAAAAAAGGAAGTAAAACGCTTGGTCATAAAGGCCCAAACAGGCTTGGTCACTAAGGGGTTAAAGGGGTTGTCCCATTACTAATGTAAAAAATGAAAATCCTATATTATATAGTACTTGACAACCTCTTTCTAACAAAGCTAGAGCCAGCCCTGTACTGCACATGAATCCAGAGATCTCTCCATTTATTGCTCTGCTAGATTTTTATCAAACTGCAGCTCAAGGGGAGTGTCTTTTCTGCTGCAGCTAAGGGGGCGTGTTCATGCGCTCCCTATAACAGCTCAGTGAGCCTTCTCAGTGAGCAGGACAAAGAAATAAGAAAAAAACTAGCAACAGGTGGCGCTAAAGAGCTAAGACAGCGTTTTCAGGAAAAAGGGTATCCAGATCCAGTACTCAGAGAAGCATATAAGAGGGCTTGTAGGTCCAAACGGACAGATCTACTGCATCCTAAAGATAAGCCATTAGAGGTGAAACAGATTCGTCTTATTGGAAACTTTGACATGGCTGCGAAAGAGGTACACTCAATTCTGAATAGACATTGGGAAACCCTGTTGATGGATCCAGATATAAGAGATGTCATAGCAGCGACACCACAAGTAACATACAGACGTGGCCGCAATTTGAAGGACCGCTTGGTCCATAGTCACTTTCAGGAACAGAGTATGGCTTCTCCCACGTGGCTTTCGAAAACCACGGGTTGTTTTTACTGCGGTCAATGTGTTATGTGCCGATATATTGATCAGGGCCACTATTTCACTGGAACAAATACAGGCAAGAAATATGAGATCAAACAGTTTATTAACTGTAAGACCAAAGGGGTCATTTATAGAGCCACCTGTGAATGTGGCCTTGAATATATCGGTAAAACCACCCGTGAGCTACGAAGAAGAACGGGAGAACATGTGGGAGACATTAACCATCAACGAAGTACCCCCATTGCCACCCATATAAAAGAACGTCACGGCGGAGATTTCTCTAAACTCCTCTTCATGGGGATTGAGAAAGTAACCCCAATAAAAAGAGGAGGAAACTGGGAACGAAAGGTGCTACAACGTGAAACATGGTGGATTTTTGAATTAAAGACAGTAGCTCCAAAAGGCTTGAATGAACAGCTGTCTTTTGGCTGCTATATTTGAGTAAATTACCCACCTCTGGCGGCCTATACATTACCTATCTTCATCTAGGATTGATGGTCTTAGGCATACGGGGGTGATTAATTTTCTTTAGCTATGACATCAAACAAATTTTTAGGATTTCCAATGTCGATCTCTGATGATTTGTGGTATACCTGATGGAGTTTTATCATCACCCTGCGCTGGTATAGGTGGAACACTGTTTAGTGTCCATGGTCGGCTATCACAGAATGTCATTTACCATATCTCTATACATTATAGCAATATCCTAAAAAACTTTTTACTATTTAAGTAACACTTTATAAACATCCTTTGGTGTAGCTTAGTATTTCCTTTTCTCTGGGTTGTGATATAGTGTTGTATGAAACAGTGAGTAGAAGTACATTCTTACCTCGGTCCGTGATAAGTGCAAATACGAATATATCATGAGACACCTGCTAAAATGCCCCCATTAGAATGCATAATTTACATTTTTTACTTATTCATTTCTATTTTCTGGGGGTACATCTTCCCTTCGTGGCGAATAAGAGGCGTGTGTATAACCCTATTACACGCCCCCTCTACACGAAGCCATTGTGGAAATGGAACTCTGATAAAGTATAGAGGACCTGCGATCACGTGATCAACAGTAGCGCTGACGTAGCGATCACGCGACCTCTGACGTTGCAGTCATGTGACCGATGACGCGATTCGAACCGTTCCGTGATTAGACAGGTGAGTTCAGGAGGAGGTCCATACTTGAGAGCGGGACGACAAGGGTATTTAAAACCCGCAGCGCGTCCGGGAATAAGGCTGCCACATGCAAGACGTACGGATGTCTCCCACAAACAGTGGTTGAGACGCCAGTTGGGCAATACCATATGCCATACAGCAGCGCGACCTAACATAGGAACGGTAACCTGGTGCTGCACATCTTTTCAGACAGATAAGTAATGCACTGTTCTTACTCTGTTGACTTATTTTACTCCCCTGATGATTTGGCCGTTGCCAAAAGAAACGCGTTGGGATGTAACTTAACATGGTTAATGTGCATGATTTGTAGCGATACTGCTGGAACACTGTACTATATCATTTCTTTGGACGAATGATCCGGGCAGTCCTCACCTAAGTAGGGACATTTAGGGAAAGTGAGCCAGTCTTAAACCTTGAGGCAGTGGTAGAGCGCAAGTAGGATCCAGCGACCCGGTCCTGTGCTCTCCTCCGTGTGGTTGTGACTGTCCCTTTCTCTTTCTTAGATAGTGATTTTGTTCACGATCTGGTGTTTACATTGGGTTAAGTTTTAAATAATTATAATAAAGACTATTTTTAATAGGGATACATTTTTTTGTGCCTAGTCTATTCAAGGTATCCAGTTCTTGCTACAACAAGCAAGAAGGTGTAGCTTTATAATTCTGTGGAGAGGGGGCCCAGAACTGTATGCTGAGGGATTCTGTGTGAGACTGTATGCAGAGGAGGGGGCCTGTAATATTGTGTGCAGGTGGGGGATGCCTTTAACCCCTTAAGGACACGGCCCTATTTTACCTTAAGGTCCAGGCAATTTTTGGGAAATCTGACATGTATCACTTTAAGTGTGAATAACTTGAAAACGCTTTTACTTACCCAGGCCGTTCTGAGGTTGTTTTTTCGTCACATATTGTACCTCATGACACTGCTAAAAAAAAAATCAAAAAAGTTAATTTGTTTGTATTAAAAAATACCAAATTTACCAAAAATGTTGAGAAATTTGCAAATTTCAAAGTTTAAAATTCTCTACTTCTAAAATACATAGTAATACCCCCAAAAATAGTTATTACTTTACATTCCCCATATATCTACTTCATGTTTGGAGCATTTTGGAAATGCCATTTTATTTTTTGGGGATGTTACAAGCCTTAGAAGTTCAGAAGCAAATTTTAAAATTTTTCAGAAATTTTCCAAAACCCACTTTTTAAGGATCAGTTCAGGTCTGAAGTCACTTTGGGAGGCTTACATAATAGAAACCAGGGCTGTGGAGTCGGAGTCGAGGAGTCGGAGGCAATTTTGGGTACCTGGAGTCGGAGTCGGCAAAGAATGGACCGACTCCGACTCCGACTCCTACTAGATTTAAATTGGAATAAAAAAAAATTGGAATAAAAAAAAAGCAAGTTTAAATGTCCCAATTCAGATAAAGTTATAATTAATTACTTCTCTACTGTAAGAATAAAGGCCAATGCATGCAGTGCGTCACGTTACCGCTAAACAAAGACGTTAAGTGACCGTGAAGAAGCATGCTTTTCATATGCTTTACTATGCAGTTAAAGGGACACTGACAGGCTGATTTACCGGCTAAAGATATATCTGCTGGTATTCATCAGAGGATTAGGAATACAACTAGACGACTGTTACCCCCAGTTAAGGTTTACTTGTGTTTTAAAAACGTTTTAATAAATATGCAAATTCTCTACCTTTGTGCCCAAGGGGGCAGGCGCACATGTAGAGTACTGGCAGCACTAGACAGGACTAGGTAGCGAGGAGGAAGAGAGAAAGCTGGCACAGCCTCAGCATAGCCAGACGAGGCTGCTGCCAGCACTCTACACGTGTGCCTGCGCAGGAATTCAGCGTTCAGCTAGCCTGAAAAAAAAGGCCAGTGCAGTGAATAATAACGAGGGGAACAGCGCTGGGAAGCTGTCCTTCGGGCGCGGCTGGGCACAAAGCCGCAGGAGACGCTGCCCCATTGGACACAAAGATAGTGAATTTGCATACAGATTAAAATGTTTTTTAAACACAAGTACAGTTTAACTGGGGGTAACATTAGTATAGTTTTATTCCTAATTCTCTGATGAATACCAGTATATATATATATATCTTTAGCTGGAAAATCAGCCTGTCAGTGTCCCTTTAAGGAGCGGCAATACTTACACTTTCCATTGTCTTGAGGTCTGCTGTTACAGGGAACCCATGGTTATCCTAGCCTCTCACTGATGACTGATTAAGGACTGGAGACACTTGTATAAGTGAAGGGAATGGATAGTCAATAGTTCAAGACTGAAGCTGTAAACCATTTGAAAAACTGCTATCATTCAGCTAAGGCTATAAAACATGTAAACTCAGATTGTTAGCTTAAATTTTAAACATGACTATGGGATTCTACTAGGAAAATCATGTTTTAAAATAAATGCCCCTTCCCCTGCCCCTTCCTGGATCCTCCCACTGCTCTATCTTCAGCAGAAGATCAGCACACAAAGGAGAAGGCAGCAGCTTCTGCTCAACTACCTCTCTGTGCTAGAGGAGATTAAAAGAACTTGGTGGAACAGCTTCGTATTTGCATATTAAATACAGAGGAGTCGGAGTCGGAAGTTTCAAAATCTGAGGAGTCGGAAAATTTATCTACCGACTCCACAGCCCTGATAGAAACCACCCCAAAATGACCCCATTTTAGAAACTACACCCCTCAAAGTATTTAAAACTGATTTTACAGATTTTGTTAACCCTTTTGGTGTTCCACAAGAAGTATTGGAAAATGGAGATAAAATTTCAGAATATAAATTTTTGGGCAAATTTTGTATTTTTATCAATTTTTTCCAGTAACAAAGCAAGGGTTAACTGCCAAACAAAACTGAATATGGGTTGCCCTAATTCTGTACTTTGCAGAAACACCCCATATGTGGTCGTAAACTACTGTTTGGCCAAACGGCAGGACATAGAAGGAGCGGAACACCATATGGTTTTTGGAAGGCAGATTTTGCTGGACTGGTTTTTTACACCATGACCCATTTCAATCCCCCCTGATGCACCCCTAGAGTAGAAACTCCATAAAAGTGACCCCATCTTTGAAACTACCAGATAATGTGGCACTTTTTTGGGGACTATTTTAGGGTAAATATTATTTTTGGTTGCTCTATATTAAGTTTTTTTATGGAAAGTAACAAAAAATATATTTTTTTTAATTTCATCTCCTTTTGCCAATAACTCTTGTGGAACACCTAAAGGGTAAACAAAGTTTGTAAAATCAGTTTGGAATACCTTGAGGGGTGTAGTTTCTTAGATGGGGTCCCTTTTTTGGAGTTTCTACTCTAGGGTTACATCAGGGGGGCTTCAAATGGGACATGGCGTAAATAAACCAGTCCATTAAAATCTGCCTTACAAAAACCATATGGCTTCCTTTCGCATCCTGCCGTGTCCCCCTACAGCAGTTTACGACCACATATGGGGTGTTTCTGCAAACTACAGAATCAGGGCAATAAATATTGAGTTTTGTTTGGCTGTTATCCCTTGCTTTATTACCCGAAAAAATAGATTCAAATGGAAAATTTGCCAAAAAATGGGTGTTCATCCGAGGGGTTGGGTCAAATGTTATTTTTATAGGGCAGATTCTTATGGATGTGGCAATACCTAATATGTATACTTTTTTTTTACATTTCTTTAGATTTTACACTATATTATTATTAGAAGAAAAAAAAAAAAATTGTAGTATCTCCATAGCCTGAGAGCTACAGTTTTTTTTATTTTTTGGGTGATTGTCTTAAGTAGGGGCTCATTTTTTGCGGGATGAGATGGTGGTTTTATTGGCACTATTTTTGGGGGCATATGACTTTTTGATTGCTCGCTATTATACTTTTTATGATCTGAGTTGACAAAAAATTGCTTTTTTTACGGCGTTTATCCGAGGGGTTAGTTAAAATGTTATTTTTATAGAACACATTGTTATGGACGTGGCAATACCTAATATGACTACTTTTAGTATTTTGTTGGTTTCAGTTTGACATCATCAACCAACTTAGAAAAATAAATAAAAAATTGTGTCTCCACATTCTAAAATTTTTTTGGGTTGGGTGTCTTATGTAGGGGCTCATTTTTTGCAGGATGAGATGGCGGTTTTAATGGCACTATTTTTTGGGGGGCATTTGACTTTTTGATGACGTGCTTTTAAAATTTTTGGGCTCTAAGGTGACAAAAAAAATATTTTTTACATCGTTTTTCTTTTTTTTTTTTTAAGGGCGTTTATCCGAGGGGTTAGATAATATTTTATTTTTATAGATCAGATTATTACGGACGCGTTGATGCCCAATATGTATGGCTATCAGACTTTGGAGACACTAAAACAACATTTTTTTTTAAACTTAAATACAATAAAATCATTTTTGAAAAAAAAAAGTTGTTCACGTGTCTCCAAAGTCTGAGAGCCATAATTTTATGTATTTTCTAGGGGATTGTCTGGGATTATAATAATTTAGAACTCCATGGAAGTGTGATACTCCCTGAAGCATCCAATAACGCAGAGGCCCGGATGATCGGGGCACGTGTCACATTGAGTGGTGGTGTCCTTCCGTATCCCCCTCTTGTGACACACTCTGCACTTTTTTTGGGTATGTCCCTTCTTTCCAGTATGGGGGACCACACCTGGAAAGTGTTGGCCAGGGATGACCCAGGCGCCTCCAGTTCCCGAGGTACTCCGGCCTGCTCTTTCCCGGTCAGAAAAGATCAGGGCCTTGAGGACTGCCTCATAGAACCGAAGGAAAGTCTCTATGCTGCCAGCGCTTCGGGATAGTACAAAAGCGTTGTACATGGCAACCTGTACCAAGTAGACCGCAACTTTTTTGTACCATACCCGGGTTTTCCGCATGACATTATATGGCTTGAGGACTTGATCAGAGAGATCAACTCCTCCCATATACCGATTGTAGTCGACGGTACAATCGGGCTTGAGGACTGTTGCCGTGGTACCTCGCACAGAGACAGGGGTGACGCCATTACCATGGATTGTGGCATAAGGACATCCCTCTTGTCCTTATATCTGACCAGCAACAGGTTGTCACTGGTAAGGGCACGTGTCTGACCCCTGGGGATAGATACCTGGAGGGGGGAGGTAGGGAGGCCGCGCAGATTTTTCCGCACGGTCCCACAAGCGAATGTGGATCTGGCCGAAGAGGGCCTGAAACAAGGGAATACTGGTATAAAAGTTATCCACGTTCAAGTGGTAACCCTTATCCAGCAGTGGGTGCAAAAGGTCCCACACGAGTTTTCCGCTAACACCCAGAGTGGGGGAACATTCTGGGGGTTCAATACGGGAATCTCACCCCTCATACACACGAAATTTGTAAGTGTACCCTGAGGTACTCTCACAAATTTTGTACATTTTGATGCCATACCTCGCTCGCTTAGAGGGAATGTATTGGCGGAAATACAAAGCAACGAGAGACTCATCAACCGCGACCTCTCTTCCAGGTACATAGGCCTCCACAAATTTGGCCCCAAAGTGATCAATGATCGGCCGTATTTTATACAGCCGGTCATAGGCAGGATCACCTCGGGGGGAGGACATGCTGCATTATCTGCATAATGCAGGCATTTCCGGATGGCCTCAAACCGCGAACGTGTCATCACGGGGCAGTACTGTACAGTGGGGTCTGGTAGAGGGTGTCCCCACTCCAGTAATGCCTGACACCTGGTTTTTTGACCAGGCCCATGTGCAACACGAGGCCCCAAAACGTCCTCATCTCGGCTGCACTGACTGGGGTCCAGCCACCGGGCCTAGCCAAAAAGGAGCCCGGGTGTTAAGCAACGAACTGTTGGGCATACAGGTTTGTTTGCTCCACCATTAGATTCACAAGTGGGTTACTGAAAAAAAAACTAAAGTCAATTTCAGTAAATCCCACTCTGGGAATCTGGATTCCTGGATTGCCAACAAACTCAGGAATCTCGGGCTCAAATTCCTCTAGGGTGCACCAGACTCGTTCACCTGTAGGGGGCTCAGGTGAACTTGGCTGGTGGGCCGGAAAACTAGTACGAGCCCCAGAGCTTCTCGTACTAGTGCTGGCCACAGGGTGCCTAGCATGGGGTTCCTCTGGCTCGGTCTGGCATGTGTTTTCACACCATCGATTACCATTCTTTTCCGGGTCACCGGGGACCCGAATGGACCGGAAACGCAGCAAACCGCAGGTCTAAATTGACCTGCGGTTTGCTGAGATCGCTGGAAGGGAGGGGGTTGTCACAGGACCCCCCTCGGCATTAGAACATGGTTCCTGCTGAACTATATCAGCAGGAACCATGTTGCTATAACACCTGACTTCGGTACATCCTGATGTCCGAATCCTTAAGGACACAGGGCGTACCGGTACATCCTGTGTATTAATTGCTATTGCGCCCGATCCGGGTGTGATAGCAACATCGTTCCTGCTGATATAGTTCAGCAGGATCCATGTTCTAATGGTGACCCGATGAACCGGAACAGAATGGTGATCGGTGGTGTGAAAACGCACACCAGGCGGAGTCCTGTGTCCTTAAGAAGTTAATATTGTATAGGGGGGTCGTGCTGTGTAGTATTGTATGTAGGGGGGCATGTATTATTTTATGCAGAAGGGGGCCCCATTTAATATTGTCTGCAGGGGGGGTGCTGTGTAATATTGTCTGCAGGGGGTGCTGTGTAATATTGTCTGCAGTGGGGTGCCGTGTAATATTGTCTGCAGGGGGGTGCCGTGTAATATTGTATTCGGGGGGGGGGGGGATGAGCCGTGTAGTTATGTATGCAGGCTGCTATCTGGGGAGGCCACATTGTATGTTTTACTGAACAGGTTTCCAGTATGTTCTCCGTTCCTGATATTTAGGCCCCATTCACACGTCCGCAATTCAATTGCGGACCCATTCACTTCTATGGGGACCCACTATGTCCCGCCTGGATCCGGAATTGCGGATAGAGTTGTTTCGGTACCAAAATTTTGATTCGGTATCGATACCATAAAAAAGTATTGCGATACTCGATACCATTCGATACCACGCGAAAAAAATGAAAACGCCAAAAAAATCCGCGTGCATTCAACATTTTATGAAACCGCCGGCTCATAATACAACAGTCCTATCCTACTTTTTTGTGGGGACAAGGCGACTAAAAGAAAATGGCGAATCGTGCATTTTTTATTTTTATTTTTTTTTTCTTTTACGGCGTTCACCGCATAAAAGTGGATTTTTTAATAGTTTGGACTTTTGAGACGCGCGATATGTAATATTTTATTTATGTATTGTTTATATATTTTATATGTAAAATTGGGAAAGGGGGTGATTTATAATTAATATTTTGGTGTACTTTAACTTTTTTTTTCTTTTTTTTACAGTTTATTTATTAACTATTTTCCCCTTAGGGGCTAGAACCTGGGATCTTCTCATCCTATTCACCCTGATACAGCTCTATCAGGGTGAATAGGACTTAACCCTCTCCCTGCTGCCCTGTGCTCTGTGCACACAGCAGCAGAGAGCAGACCAAGGCAGCCAGGACTTCAGAAGCGTCCTGGTTACCATGGTAATCGATCGGAGCCCCAGCATTACAGTGCTGGGGCTCCGATCACTGCCACTGCCACCAATGAGGAGGAGGTGAGGGGACCCTGTGGCCACTGCCACCAATGATTTTATTACTGGGGGAAGGGTGGGAGGGCAGGGGGGCACACTGCCCACTGCCCACCAATGTTTTAATACTGGGGGGCACACTGCCCACCAATGTTTTAATACTAGGGAGGGGGAGGGGGCACACTGCCCACCAATGTTTTAATACTAGGGAGGGCGGAGCACTGGCCAGCAATGCCGAGTAGTTTCTTATATAAATGCAGGCAGAAGACACAGCCTGCCAGCACCTGCCTGTGACCGAGCGCTGCGATCAGAGGCTATTAACCCCTCAGGTGCCGCACCTGAGGGGCTAATTGCCTCTGATCGCAGTGCTGGGTCACAGGCAGGTGCTGGCAGGCTGTGTCTTCTGCCTGCATTTATATGAGAAACTACTCGGCATTGCTGGCCAGTGCTCCCGCCCCCAGCTCCGCCCTCCTCCCGCCCACGCTCCGCCCCCTCTCCCTCTATTGGTTGAAGCGGCAGCACAGGGGGAGGGAGAGACTGCCTCCTTCTCCCTGTGCTGCCGAGGAGAACATGGCCGCGCTGAGAGCGGCGCAGCCATGCTCTCCTATACTGGGCTGTGCAGTAGTGCAGCCCAGTATCGATAAAATACTTTTCCTGGTATCGAGTGCGATACCAGAGAAAAGTATCGATCGGGTATCGAAAGTTCGATACCCGAAACAACCCTAATTGCGGATCTGCACTTCTGTTCCGCAAAAAAAAAATAGAACATGTCCTTTTCTTGTCCGCAATTGTGGACAAGAAAAGGCATTTTCTATATAGTGCCGGCGATGTGCGGTCCGCAAAATGCAGAATGCACTTTGCCGGTGTCCGTGTTTTGCAGATCCGTGGATCTGCAAAACAGACTACAGACGTGTGAATGGAGTCTTATTCATATGTATTTTCTACTGTGAAATCTGACAGTTTTACAGTTTTTAATAAAAACTTATTGTTGAACAAAAAAAATGTTTTCTATATATTTTTGTTCATTTCTCAAATGTTTTTTTCATTATTATTATTATTAACTTTATTGTCATTCTTCTGTATTCTAGGCACTTGTAGCTGTGCCTAGAGATAGGCACAGAGGTCTATAATGGCCGGTGGTGAGGGAAGCGAGCTTCAGATGCTTCCATCGAAGTCTCTTCGTTCAAAACTTCGGAATAATACTGTATGGCGATCCGCCTCCATACAGTATTAGAATGTATGGGCTCCGATGAGCCAAAGTCAGTGATGTAATTCACGAAGTCGGGTGTGACTTCATTCAATAACTTTGGTAGTTGATTTTTAAAGTGGAAAAACACTTTGAAAAGCTGAACACTGCTTTCGTTCAGAGGTACTAGACGGCGCCGAAGCTGAGTTCGGCTTCAAGTTTTAAAGTGTTTTTCCACTTTAAAAATCAACTACCAAAGTTATTGAATGAAGTCACACACAACTTCGTGAATAACATCACTGACTTTGGCTCATCGGAGCCCATACATTCTAATACTGTATGGAGGCGGATCGCCGTACAGTATTATTCCGAAGTTTTGAACTAAGCGACTTCGGATGTAGCTTCTGAAACTCGCTTCCCTCAACACCAACAATGGCCTAAGGCCTCTTGCACACAAACATATTTTTTTTTCAGTGTTTTGCTGTCCGTTTATAACGGATCAGTTTTTCAGTTTTTTGCTTCCGTTTTGTTTCCATTTCGGGTCCGTTTTTCCGTTCCGTTTTTCCGTTTGGCATATACAGTATACAGTAATAACATAGAAAAAATTGGGCTGGTCTTAAAATTTTCAATAGAAGGTTCCACAAAAAACGGAACGGATACGGAAGACATACGGATGCACTTCAGTATGCGTTCCGTTTTTTTTGCAGACCCATTGACTTGAATGGAGCCACTGAACGTGATTTGCGGATAAGAATAGGACATGGTCTATATTTAAACGGAACAGAAAAAACTGAGAAACGGAAACGGAAGGCATACGGAGACACTTCAGTATTTTTTGCAGACCCATTGAAGTGAATGGTTCAGTATACTGTCAATATACTGAACTGAAAAAACTGCCAGTATACGGTCCGCAAAATACTGTCGTGTGCAAGGGGCCTAACAGACATGCACATTACACCGCCCTGCTGATCCGGGAGGAGCAGCATTTACTGTACATGGGGGCTCCCTGCATCGTACAATTTAACCCCTTCCTGACCACCCAACGTAAATATACCTCATTGGGTGGATATTTAAATATGGCGGCTGCTCGCTAGCACCATAGCTGCTGGGTGCTATTTTAAACAACAGATATCTGCATTTAATTTTTGTGATTGATGATAACTGCACACAATTAATCCCTCGGGTGCCTTGGTATAGCTGATCAGGCCCCTGCAAAAGCCAAATGCAGACGTCCGTTAAACGCGGAATGCATTCTGCATATGATCATATGCATAGATCATACGAGTGTATCACTGTACTGCAGCGGCGGCAGGAAGCGCACAGTGTCATAGCAACCAATGATGCAGTTCGCTCCTGCTCTCAGCAGGAATCCAGCCCAGGATACCACGGACCATTCACGTCTGCGATTAACGAACGTCTGCATTCAGCTTAACTGCAGGAGTCTGATCAAGCTTACTGTGAGTGACAATGCACCTCAGTACACTATACAGTGTACTGCAGTGCATTGTAAACCATCAGACCCACTGGATCTTCAAGAACACATTAACCACTACCCGACCGCCTAAAGCAGGGATGCGTCCTGCGGGCGGCTGGGTTATTCCTCATTGACGCACGGCGCGTCATCTCGCGAGAGGCGAGATTTCCTGTGAACGCACGTGCTCACAGGATCGCGACGGGAGTTTAACTACAGCCTGCCAGATCATGCGCTGGCAGGCTGTAGTAGTTAAGAAAATCGCATATCAGACGCTGTTTTGTTAACAGCGTCTGATATGCCTGCTGCCTGCTCCTCTGGTGGTCCCTTTTGCTTTGGACCACCAGAGGAAACATATGTAAGTGCACCAATCAACACACAGACCCCCCCATCCACCAATAGGACATGCTCTATCTTTTGCAGCTCCGCAAATGCTGATGCGGCGAGCACATAGTGTGCTCTCCGCATCACCGCCGGCCCCATTCACACTGAATGGGTCCGCATCTATTCCGCAGAATTGCGGAATAGATGCGGACATTTTTGCGGACGTGTGAATGGGGCCTTACTTCGCAAGCACTCCTATGTCCTTTCCACTCTCTTTTTTTTTTTTTGCACATTTTTTGGCAGAGATTTTTTCATCTACATTGATTGATACGAATGAAGAAATCTGTGCCGTTCATTTTTTTTTCAGCCCAGAGGCTGAACGGAAAAAAAAAATCTCATTACCCGTATGCTCAATATAAGGAGAATAGCAGAAACTCCTCATGCTGGCCATACATGTAATGATTGCGGAGACCCTCAAATGCCAGGGCAGTACAAACACCTTACATGTGACCCCATTTTGGAATGAAGACACCCCAAGGTATTCCGTGAGGGGCATTGCGAGTTCATGTAAAATTTTATTTTTTGTCACAAGTTAGTGGAATATGAGACTTTGTAAGAAAAGAAAAAAAAGTCAATTTCCGCTAACTTGTGCCAAAAAAAAAATCTTCTATGAACTCACCTTCCCCCTTAGCGGAATACCTTGGGGTTTCTTCTTTCCAAAATGGGGTCACATGTGGGGTATTTATACAGCCCTGGCATTTTAGGGGTGCTAAAGCGTGAGAAGAAGTCTGGAATCCAAATGCGTAAAAATGCCCTCCTAAAAGGTACTCATTGGAATTTGGGCCCCTTTGCGCACCTAGGCTGCATAAAAGTGTCACATGTGGTATCGCTGTACTCAGGAGAAGTAGGGCAATGTGTTTTAGGGTGTATTTTTACATATACCCATGCTGGGTGAGAGAAATATCTCTGTAAATTGACAACTTTGCATACATTTTTTTATACAAAGTTGACAATTTACAGAGATATTTCTCTCACCCAGCATGGCTATATGTAAAAATACACCCCAAAACACATTGCCCTACTTCTTCTGCCCTACTTAAGTAGGCCTTTGACACAGTGAGAGGTTTGGTGATAAAAAACAGGTATTTTCCTCTCAGCCTGTGCTGCTGGGTTAATTGCAGCCAGGTGAGGGCAAATACTGGACCGGATTTTAAGTGCCGGTTCGGGTTTTTGGTTAATACCTAGCTGCCTTTAAAAGACAGCTGGGTTTATGCAAAGGTCTCTCTCTGTGTGTTTGGGATCTGAGCCCTGTGCTGGGCTGAAAAGCTGAGACCTGTGTGTCAGGAGAGCAGGCCATCTAAAGGCTGCCAGTGGACTTTTTGTGTTGCCGAGCATTCAACCAGGTGTGAACTGACACCTAGGAATTCAGGTGAACTTTGTTTCTGTTTTGCCGTGCAAGATCAAGCACCAACACTGTTTTGTTTTCTGTGTGTGAACATGCACCAAGCCTGAAAAGTGACTGTTATGTTGTGCCTAAAGTGTGAATAAACACTGCAGATTGGTTTACAACGTGTTTTTGCCTCTATACTGCACCCGCCTACCTTGTCTACCAGAGCGAGTCCCCACATTTGGTGGAGGATGCGGGCAATTGCAGTGAGGCTGGGGGGAAGCCAAAACTTGTAGCATTTTTTTTGGGCACTGTTGTATGTCCTGGATTAAGCCTGCCAAGCTGCAACCACAAACACAGGACAAGATGGAGGAGATGATAAAGCAGCTTGTCCAGGCCAACTTAAAGCAACAGCAGGCCATGGATGTCCAACAGCAGGCCATCGCACAACAGCAAAAGAGACATGAAGAAGCCTTACTTGTCCAACAGCAGGCCATCGCACAACAGCAAAAAAGACATGAAGAGGCCGTCGCACAACTGCTAGAGGCTAATCAGCGACAGCAGGACACGAACCAGCGGCTGCTGCAACACGTAATGGTGCTAGAAAAGTCAGGGATGCCTCAGGGAGTGCACGATGCCCGGAAAGCAGTCCGCACGGCCGTTCCCAAGATGACACCGACAGATGATGTTGAAACCTACTTGGCGATGTTCAAAAAGGTGGCGTGAGAGAGAGACTACCCCGAGACCAGTGGGCGGAGGTCATCGCTCCGTTTCTTTCGTCAGGACCCCAACAGGTTTACTTTGATTTACCGGACGACCAAGCGGCAGACTACTCTGTGGTCAAGGGTGAGATCCTGGCGAGACTGGGGGTGAATGTGTTGGTCAGGGCCCAGCGGGTACATCAGAGGGAGTTTAACCCAGCTGAGCCAGCACGACCCCAGTATTATAATTTGCTAAAACTCTTACAAAAATGGCTACCGCCTGACGTACTTAGTCCCACTGCTATGCTGGACCGTATTGTGGCTGACAAATTCTGGAGGGCATTGCCACTACCCCTCCAGCGCTGGGTTGGCCAGACATCTCCTACTAGTGCCCTGGAGATGGTGGACCTGGTTGAACGTTATGGGGCTACTGAGGAACTTAAGGGGGGAACTCTGGGGAAGGGAGTAATAAAACCCAGAAAATCCCCTCCCCAGACCCTGCGGCCTGAGCTGAGAAAGACCGCACGGGATGTGCCCTTTGGGGATCGGGACTCTATAATCTGCTGGCGGTGCCAGGAGCCTGGCCATGTACGGACCAACTGTCCCCTCCTGGGTGAGCCCATGGATGTAAACTTTGGGTATCGACAGTCATGGTATGCCAGAAGGGTCGATGTGTCAGAGATTATCCATGATGAATATTTGTGTCGGGTGGAGGTGGGAGACACTCCAGTGGCAGCTCTGCTGGATTCAGGGAGTCAGGTGACCCTGGTGAGGGCTTCCCTGGTGCGACCCACAGAGTTTACAGGCCGGAGAGTCGGGGTTTTCAGCATTCATGGAGATTTAAAAGAATACCCCACTGCTCTGTTGTCTGTAAGCACGTGTGCCGGCAGGCAGGTCCATGAGGTGGCTGTAACCACGAGTATGCCCTATGATGTGATAATAGGAAGAGACTTTCCATTGTTCCCAGCCCTGTGGCTGGCCATTGTACGTACAGTTCCCAGAGAGGTAGGAAAACTTCCAGTAGTGAGGCCTAGCCCAGGTGAGGTGTTAGAACCCCAAAAACCCAAGGCAGAGGGACCCACAATAGGTCCGGTGGGTGAGGGGAAGACAGTCCCCCCTAAATAGGATAGGTAGGAAACATAGGAAGATGGCTCAGCCAGGCCAAAGCCGGACCTGCAATCGAGTGTCTGGGGTCCGTAGCCAAAGGGACCCGGTTTTGGTTGTTGGGCCACCTGTGGACAGTAAGGACAGCGCTAGGGGGAAGGGGACCTATAAAATAGCACAGAAAGTTGGAGACCCAAATTACAAGGTACACCAGGCAGGACTGCAAAAGCCGGAGCCGGTCTACCATGTAAATTTACGGAAACCTTGGAAGGTTAGAGAAACTTATATTGAGAACAACCCGTGGCCGGTTTATCTAGGGAAAGAGATTCCGGTCCCTCTGTCTGCTAACAGGGAAGCGGCTGCCACAGATAAAATTACTGGCAGCCTTTCCACTGAACAGACTCAGAGAGCCAAGGAGTTTGTTAGTCGGAACACAGAGGTGTTCTATGATTTCCCTGAATGCCCTTCCATAACTCACCGTGATATTGTCACAGAGCCCCAGGCAAAAGGCTGGTTAAAGCCGTACCAGTTGCCCGTGGCTCGGCGACAAGCCATCTCTGAAGGAATGATATGGGGTTGGCCGCAGCCTGTCACCACCTGGACAAAGAAGGAAAGTCCTGGGTCACCAGAGGGTTCGGGTGACTTCAGAACTTTAGATTTTCAGTGGAACACAGAGCAGGGCAGTTACAGGGAAATGCGAGTGCCCGGTTCCGGGTATACTGTCTGGCGTGTGTTCACCCCCTCAGGGTTTAACAAAGGGGGGGGGTATGTGACACAGTGAAAGGTTTGGTGAAAAAAAACAGGTATTTTCCTCTCAGCCTGTGCTGCTGGGTTGATTGCAGCCAGGTGAGGGCAAATACTGGACCGGATTTTAAGTGCCGGTCCGGGTTTTTGGTTAATACCTAGCTGCCTTTAAAAGACAGCTGGGTTTATGCAAATTTCTCTCTGTGTGTTTGGGATCTGAGCCCTGTGCTGGGCTGAAAAGCTGAGACCTGTGTGTCAGGAGAGCAGGCCATCTAAAGGCTGCCAGTGGACTTTTTGTGTTGCTGAGTATTCAGCCAGGTGTGAACTGACACCTAGGATTTCAGGTGAACTTTGTTTCTGTTTTGCCGTGCAAGATCAAGCACCAACACTGTTTTGTTTTCTGTGTGTGAACAAGCACCAAGCCTGAACAAGCACCAAGCCTTTTGCCTCTATACTGCACCCGCCTACCTTGTCTACCAGAGCGAGTCCCCACAGGCGATACCACGTGTGCCACTTTTTTGCAGCCTAGGTGCGTAAAAGGGCGTAAAGTCCAACGAGTACCTTTAGGTTTTACAGGGTTGCTAACAATTTAGCTCCACCCAAAATGCCAGAACAATAAACACACCCCACAAATGACCCCATTTCAGAAAGTAGACACCCCAAGGTATTCACTGAGGGGTATAGTGAGTCCGTGGGAGATTTTTTATTTTTTTTTGCCAGAAGTTAGCAGAAATGGAAACTTTATTATAATTTTTTTTCCTGAGAAAGTGTAATTTTCCGCTAACTTGTGAAAAAAAATGAAATCATACATGAACTCACCATGCCCCTCCGCGAATACTTTGGGGTGTCTTCTTTCTAAAATGGTGTCATTGGGGGGTATTTATACTATCGTGGCATTCTAGCACCTCAAGAAACATGACAGGTGCTCAGAAAGTGAGAGCTGCTTCAAAATGCGGAAATTCACTTTTTTGCACGATAGTTTGTAAACGCTATAACTTTTACCCAAACCAATAAATATACACTTATTGCATTTTTTTTTATCAAAGACATGTAGAACAATAGACAATAGACAACAGAACAAACAGAAAGCGAAAAATGTCATTTTTTTGCAAAGATTTCGGTGATTTTTTATTAATATCAAAAAAAAGTTAAAATGTCAGCAACAATGAAATACCACCAAATGAAAGCTCTATTAGTGAGAAGAGAAGGAGGTAAAATTCATTTGGGTGGTAAGCTGTGTGACCGAGCGATAAACCGTGAAAGTAGTGTAGTGCAGAATTGTAAAAAGTGGTCTGGTCATTAAGGGTGTTTAAGCTAGGGGGGCTGAGGTGGTTAAAAAAAAAAAATGTGCAAAAAAACAAACTTTTTTTTTTGTCACCTTACATCACTAAAAGTGCAACACCAAGCGATCAAAAAGCTATATGCCCCTCCAAATCATGCTAATCTAATAGTCACCTCATCTCGCAACAAATGAGCCCCCACCTAAGACAATCGCCCAAAAAAAAAAAAAAACTATGGCTCTCAGAATATGGAGACACTAAACCATGATTTTTTTTATTTCAAAAATGTGCTTTTTTATTGTGTTAAAATGTTTAAAAAAAAGTAGATATATTAGGTATCGTCGAGTCCGTAACAACAGGCTCTATAAAAATACCAAATGAGCTAACCCCTCAGGTGAACATTGTACAAAATAAAAAATAAAAACGGTGTTAAAAAAGCCATTTTGTTTGTCACTTTCATAACAAAAAGTGTAATAGTAAGCGATCAAATAGTCATATGCACCCCCAAATAGTGCCAATCAAACTGTCATCTCATCCTGCAAAAAATGATACCCTACATGAGACAATCGCCCAAAGAATAGAAAAAAAATATGGCTTTCAGAAAATAGAGACACAAAAACATGATTGTTTTTAGAAATGCTTTATGATGTAAAAGTGAAACAAAGAAAGTAGACAAATTTTATATAATTGCATCCCTTATAACCTGCTCTATAAAAATCGCAAATGATCTAACCTGTCAGATGAACGTTGTAAAAAATAAAAAAAACTGTGCCAGAACAACCATTTTTGGTAACCTTGCCCAACAAAAAAACTTAATATAGAGTGATTAAAAATCACATGTAACTCGGAATAGTATCAATAAAACTGTCAGCTTATCCCGTAGTTTCCAAAATGGGGACACTTTTTGGGAGCTTCTACTGTAGGTTGCATCAAGGACGCTTTAAATGGGACAGGGTGTCTAAGAAAACATGCTGACTTGTCTGAGATGAAATGACACCTGAGGTGCTGTTGTTACTATGGTGTCACAGTTGGCCAGGGATGTCTTGTGACTGCTACTCTGGAGATGCTTGCTGTGATGCATGCTGGGATTTTTACTTTCACTTTGAAGCTGCTCTGCCCACACAGCCTCTCATTTATGGGAGCATACTATGCTGAACACATTAGAAAAATTATACATACACAGTATATCTCTTATTATACTAATACCTCTTGGCTTTAGTTATTATATGGGACCATTTTTTTTTTTATGCATATGGTGGCCAACCCCTTCAATAGAATCATATAAAAATATTAGATATCCCCTGTATCTACCAAATAAAGAGACCATGAGATCTTATATATTGTATTTCACAAATCGTTCTTTTCCAGATTATAATAGTAAATGTCAGGGGATGAATATTATCCTGTTACTGTTTTTATGCCTTTTTCATATACCTTAAAGGCATTTTTTATTATTGTATTGTACTCATTTTGAACAAATTTTTTTTTTTTAATTGGTCTTTATAAAAAAAAAAAGCATCCGTTTTTAGTACAGAGCTGACATACTTTGGATTTTCTGTCTTTTCTGTCATGTGGGGAGCAGACAGACTCCATAACTCTGCTCTCTACCCTTATAAACACTCATTATAGCTCAGTTCTTATCTTACTGATAAGAATATGGCATAAATAAGTGTTTATGACCCCTCAGTAGTTTAGAGATAAGGTTTATTAGATTAATTGCACAAAGTGAAACTACCAGTCACACAGCTAGAAAAACAGTTAACCCTTTGTGACAGAACAGCTCAATATTTTTAGGGCCAATTGAAAAAAATATTTTTAGCCAAAAATGAGTAACATGCAATCATAAAAAAAAAAAAAAAAAGCCTCTGAAAGTGTACATAGCCTTTAACCTCTTAGGGACACAGGGCGCACAGGTACGCCCTGCTCTCCTGGTACATAAGGACACAGGGTGTACCTGTATGCCCTGTGTATTTCCAATAACCGCTCTGCAGTGTGCGTTAATCGGAACAAGGTACCTGCTAACATCATTCAGCAGGTACCTTGTTACAATGCCGAGGGGGGTCCTGTGACCCCCTCCCCGTGTCGGCGATCGCTGCAAACCGCAGGACAATTCAGGGTAAGGCTGCGGGCAGTGCAAGAAGTGCGGCTGGCGGTGCACCCGCCTTCTCTCTAAAATGCAGGATGGCCGAGCGGTATAGCAGAGTGTCAGCACATTGCTGACACTCTGCTATAAACGGCTGACATCTGTGCTGGTGCAGATGCCAGCTGTTTAACCCCTTCCATGCCGCTGTCCGCTGTACTCTCCCATCGGGGGCTGCTGTGCCCTTGCAGCCCCCAATTCTTGATGGCAGCAGGTGCTGGTTACCATGGCAACATGATGCCTTCACAGGGGTCCTGCTTGCCATGTTAATGGTAACTCTGATCAGACTTCTGCTAAAGGCAGAAGTCTGATCAGGCTTTGTAAAGTAAAAAATACAGTACAATACACTATATAGTGTACTGTATTATACAGACATCAGACCCACTGGATCTTCAAGAACCAAGTGGGTCTGGGTAAAAAAAAATGTAAAAAAAAAAGTAAAAATAAAAACACACAATTGTGGTCGGGGCTACATGACACGTAACCGTCTACCTGCCTAACTAACTAAACTAAGCGGCTTGAATTGTGCCATAACCTCTGCGTAGGAGGAATGCCTGAAAGGGGGCAAAAACCGGAATTAGACTTACCGGTAATTCAGTTTCCATGAAATCACCATGACGGCCACACAGGAGATTGACCCATGTGGGGGCAGGAACAGAGAAGAGGTTAAATTGCCCCCTCCCACCACCACATCTCAGTGTTTCAAAGATATCAAGTGCCAGAACAAAATTGTTAGTATCTCCCTACTTCATACCAGGAGAAATAAAGGTGAAACTTCATAAAAAGGGGAGGGAATATACGGGGGGGGGGGGGGGCAGAGGCAGCCCCCTGAAGAACCTTCCAACCAAAGGAGAGGCCAGAGGTTCCAGATAAATCCAAGCCGTAATGTCTCACAAATGTATGAATGCTAGACCAGGAGGCAGCCCGGCATATATCGTCCAGGGAAGCCCCTGCTCTTTCAGCAAAAGTAGTGGAGACAGCTCTGGTAGAATGTGCCCGAATATTGGATGGGGGATCCAGATTTCGATTCCTATAGCATAGGATAATGGTGTCTTTTATCCATCTTGCAATAGAGGATTTTGAGACCTTGGATCCCTTATTTTTCCCAGCAAACTGGACAAGCAGGCTGTCAAACTTCCTAAATTCTTTAGTGGCATCTAAATATTTAGGGACCGTACGTCTAACATCAAGGGAATTATATCTCTTTTCCTCCTGATCCTTAGGATTGTTGAAGAAAGATGGAAGAAAGATCTCTTGGCCTCTGTTGCGGTCTGAGGCTATCTTTGGCAGGAAACCTGGGTCTAATTTTAGTACGATTTTATCCTCAGTGATGGAAAGGTATGGTTCACGAATAGAGAGAGCTTGAATCTCTCCTAGTCTTTTAGCGGAGGTAGTTGCTCTAAGGAAGGCGGTCTTAAATGAAAGTAACTTAATTGAACAGTCCTCCAACGGCTCAAACTGGGAACTCATAAGGTTATTGAGTACCAGATTCAAGTCCCAGGTCAGGGTGCGAGATCTTAAGGTGGGTCTAAGTCTACGGGCAGCTCTTATAAACCACTTAATCCATCTATGGTCTGCCAGGTAGGTATCAAAGAGGGCGCTTAATGCGGAAATCTGAACTTTTAAGGTAGATGGAGCGAGTTCAAGCCCATTTTGTAGAAAATCCAGAATATTTTGAATGTTAGGCCCTTTAAGGTTTGGATTCTTTTCACCTGACCATGAGCAGAACCTTTTCCAAATTTTCAAATATATCGCAGATGTCACCTTTTTCCTGGAGCATCTCAAGGTGGCTATGACCTTGTCAGACAGGCCCTGAGACTTTAAGATGGAGACCTCAGGATCCAGGCCATGAGTTTCAGGAATTCCGGATGAGGATGTAGTAAAGGACCCTGGTATAGGATGTCCCCTCTGAGTGGGAGTCTCACCGGGTCGTCTATTGCCAGTCTCCGGAGCGGAGCAAACCAACTCCTCTTGGGCCAGAACGGGGTGATCAATATCACTGTGGTTCTCCCTTCCAGTATCTTCTGAATGACCCTCTGGATGAGAGGCATTGGAGGGAATGCGTATGCTAGATCCCAACACCATTCCAGAGAGAAGGCATCAATTCTCCAAGGATGGTCTCCTGCATTCAGGGAGCAGAATGTTTGTAATTTCGTATTCTTCTTTGTTGCAAAAAGGTCTATTATAGGAAGTCCCCATCTCTGGCTTAGCATGTTGAAGACCTCTTAATTCTGTGGTCTATCTTTTGCCTGCTTAAAAAGTCCGCTTCTAGATTTAGGGACCCCTTCAGGTGCATTGCTGAGATGGATCTTAGTTCTTTTTCCGCAAAGGAGAAAATTTCCTCTGTGATATTCTGGAGTCTCCTTGATCGAGTACCTCCATGGTGTTTCACGTAGGAGACCACAGTCATGTCCGATAGGACCTTCACATGCTGCCTTCTTATCAGCTGAAAGAAGAGCCTCCCTTACCGCGTACAGTTCCCTGAAATTTGAGGATTGGACAGATATGTGATGCTTCCAAGTTTCCTGGAAGTAAGCTTTGTCGACTTTCGCTCCCCATCCAGATTTGCTGGCATCAGTGAAGATTGTTATTCACGGTGATTTGTTCCATGGAACCCCCTGGGAAAGATTCTTCTCCTTTGTCCACCATGAGAGAGAAACCTTTACTGACCCTGGAAATCAAAGCTTGAAATCTAGAGAGTTCTTCTTCTTGTTCCATTGGGACAATAGCTTATTCTGTATTACACGACAGTGCGCCTGCACCCACTCCACTGAAGGAATACAGGAGGTTAGAAGGCAGAGAAGGCTCATCGCTTCTCTCACTGAGCATTTTTTCCGGTGTTAAAGTGCTTCACCTTGCTTACCAGAGACTGGATCTTGATCTGTAGCAGGAAAGTCGACTGTGTTAGGGAGTCTAGTATAACACCTAGGAATTTCACACTCGTGGATGGTACTAACATAGACTTGGGTTTGTTCACAATCCATCCTAGCTCTGACAGACGGGATAAAAATATTTCTAAGTCTGACAGCGGGAGCTCCCTTGAGTCTGCTATAATTAAGAAATCGTCCAGGTACGGCACTATATTTAACCCTTCTTGACTATCATTTCTGTCACCAGTTTGGTGAATAGCCTTGGTGCAGCTGAAATCCCGAAGGGTAGCGCTATGAATTGAAAGTGGAGAATCTGATTGAAAGGGTCTGAAATCGCAAACCTTAGGTATCTCTGGGGATATGGGTGAATAGGAACGTGCAAGTAAGTGTCTTTCAGGTCGACCGAGCACATGAATGCTCCTAGCTTTATCAGAGGTACAATTGATTTCAGAGACTCCATTTTGAATTTTCTGTAAAAAATAAACTTGTTCAGTTGTTTCAGGTTTATAATAGTTCGAAAGTCTCCTTCCTTCTTTTTTTTACTAAAAATAGAGTTGAATAGTACCCCTGACCTTTTTGAGACGTGGAAACTGGGATTACTGCTCCCTTTTTCACCAGGTCCTGGACTCCCTGGAAAACATTCAGGTTGGAGGATCTGAAAGGCATCCTTGTTGCAACAAATCTTGGAGGGGGAGGTGAACTCGATCTTGTATCCTAACCGAATGATATCCAAGGCCCAAGGATTTTTTGATGTAAGCGCCCATGGACCTAGGAAATCCTTCAGTCTCCCCCCTACAATGGCGTCATTGTTTGTCTTCAGATTTTGATTGGGGCTTAAGAAGGAAGCCTCTTCCTTTACCCCCCTTGGAATAAGCCCATCGGCCTGACTTGCCTTTCCCTCTACCAGCCTTATTTTGTCCACCATATGGCCGAAAGGACTGGATCCTTCTATAAGATCTTTCCTCGGGAAATCCTTTTTTCCTATCAGCCGCTTTCTCTAGTATTTTGTCTAGAACCGTCCCGAATACATATTCTCCCGAAAAAGGAATAGATACTAGCTTCAGTTTAGACTGAGAAGGGTCAAACAATAAACGATTTTTGAATTCCTTGGATATTCCAAGTCTTTTCTCTGGTTCTGACCACTCCTCCAGAATCATCTCCTTTATTTTTTTGTTTATGGGGAAGACCCTGGATTTCTTCACTCTAAGGCCCCCAAACATCTCGTCTTGAATAGATAGAGACTTAGGGGCTTCTTAGATCCCCATTGTCGCTCTGACCGCTTTTAATAAGTCACCCATTTCCTCCGAGAAAAAATAGAATTTCTTGTTGCTTTCATAGATCTCTCCCTCAGAGAGAGAAGAATCATCTTCCCATTGCATGGAAGTAGAAGCCTTATCATCAGCGTCATCAGATTCCGAGGACGAAATTATCTTAGAACGTGGACATTTGTGAGAGGGCTGGCCTTGGGAATCAGATGGAGCGGCTCTAGCGGCCCTAAGTTCCTTCTGAACCACGGATCTAATACTATCCATAAGGGAGGGTTGCTCCTGCCGGATCACATCAGAAATACACTCTTTACTTTACATAGCTTCTTTCAATATCCATCAAGCAGTCTTTTAGCGCAAGAAATGCAGCGAGGAGGTTTTAACCTCTTTAGCCTGAAATTAAATAGATATGGAATAGGGGTATCAGTAAAAAACCCCAGGCAGAAAACTTCAATTGAAATAACAAGAGGGATACTTACAGGAGGCAGAGAGGGAGCATCAAGCTCCATGGAAGTTTGCAGATCGGGACCTGACATGCTCTGGCAGTAGGGGACAGTATACACAGTACCGGTACTTACAGATGTCAGATCAGCGTTCCGTGGCTGTCCCGCCTTTTATTCAAACACCTCTGCCTTCTGCGCTTGTGCTTCCGGGTTGCGTCCATGACCAGACCTGGAAGTGACGTCTCAGACGTCGGTGTGCGAACACGTCGGCTGCTGCTCAGCCCGTCCCATCGGGGAGGAGGAAGTTGCGGCCTGGGAGCAGGCTCCAGACCAGCCAGAGCGAGCCCTCCCGATACCCCCCAGCCCAGCATAAGCAAGCGGCCACCGGTGGACTGGGGGAGCTCACGACTTGAGCTTCAGGTAAACCAGGAGACCGTCCTCGGACCCTCCTGGAGAAGCACAAAATAAAAAAGGGTGTAGGAAAAAGTTCAATTTCCCATCTTCATCTCCCTGCCAGCCTGCAGGGAGACTCTTCTCTGACCCTGGCCACAGTGGGGACAGGAACACTGAGGTGTGGTGGTGGGAGGGGGCAATTTAACCTCTTCTCTGTTCCTGCCCCCACAGAGGTCATGGGTCAATCTCCTGTGTGGCCGTCATGGTGATCATATGGGAAAACCCACATCTAAATGATACACAATAGTTTATACCAACAACACTAACATGACCAACCTCTGGAATGCGAGAACATCTCTCAACCAGGTTGAGGTATGAACCTATTAAACATGCAGAGCGCCTAATTTCCGGATAAGGCCTCTTTCACACTTGCGTTCTGAGGATCTGGCAGGCACTTCCGTCCCACCGGATCCGTCAGAACGCAAGTCGCCTGAAAGCATTAGAAGACTGATCAGGATCCTGATCAGTCTTCGAAATGCTTTCAGGTTACTATGGCAGCCAGGACGCTATTAAAGTCCTGGTTGCCATAGTAGTAGGGAGCGGGGAGCGGTATATTAGTCCGTGCGGCTCCGGGCACTCCAGAATGACGCCAGAGCGCCCCATGCGCATGGATCACGTGATCCATGCGTGTAGGGCGACCTGACGTCACTCTGGAGCACCCCGGGAGCCGCACGGATGGTAAGTATACTGCTCCCCCGCTCCCCACTACACTTTACCAGAGCAACCAGGACTATAGCGTCCTGGCTGCCATGGTAACCATTGAGAAAAAGCTAAACGTCGGATCCGGCGATGCGCCGAAACGACGTTTAGCTTAAGGCTGGATCGGATTAATGCCTTTCAATGCGCATTAATTCCGGATCCGGCCTTGCGGCAAGTGTTCCGGATTTTTGGACGGAACAAAAAGCGCAGCATGCTGCGGTATTTGCTTCGTCCAAAAAACTTTCCGGTCCTGAACTGAAGACATCCTGATGCATCCTGAACGGATTTCTCTCCATTCAGAATGCATGGGGATGATCCTGATCAGGATTTTTCTGGCATAGAGTGCCGAGGACGGAACTCTATGCCGGAAAAGAAAAACGCCAGTGTGAAAGGACCCTAACATGGGCCAGAACTTTGTTCCCAGCACATGCTGCACCTGACCTGAATGAAAGGCCCAGTAGCTGTCGGTGTCAGCCCTAAAATTGGACACCGGCATATGCCGGACAACTGAGAGATGGTGAGTGGTGCCGTGAGGACCGCAACAGAGTACTCTCAAGGTCTTGGTCTGCTGCCAGTAATTGCTGAAAGACACGAACCGGGCACTCTGAATGGAATGTCAGAGAGAGAATGATTATATTCTGGGCCAAAAAAATGGCAACAAAAACCAGTGCCAACAACAACACTAACATGACCAACCTCTGGAATGCAAGAACATCTCTCGACTAGATTGACGTATGAACCTATTGAACATGCAGAGCGCCACTGACCTAGCTTCAGGATAATATGGGCCAGAACTTTCGTAGCTAGAGGCAGCATATGCCGTACCTCACCTGAAGAAAAAGGCCTGATAGCTGTCGGTTTCAACCCTAAACTGGACACCGACATACGGACATGCCGCACGACTGAGAGGTGTTGAGTAGTGATGAGCGCAAAGACCCACATGCGACATTTGACAAGCAACCCGCATCATATTCGTCATACATTCGCGATTTTGCAATATTCGTTATTGCGCATTCAATATCATGACTTGCGATTAATTTTTTTAAGTTATATTCGCGTGCGCATGGAACGTGTACGTTATTAATAATGTTTAAACAGCTTTACACATATTGAAAGCTTTAAATGGCGGGAGTCGTTTGTGCGAATGGAACGGCGCGAAAAGACATACGAATTATCGCAATACATGCAGCGTAATGGAGTCTGATACAACCTGTTAACGCTAGGTAGGTAAGGGAATACCAACCGCGAATAGAATAATGCGAATATTCAAGTGACGAACATTCGCAGGACAGTTTAACCTATTAAATCTTTACTCTGACAGGAACAGTGGAAATTGTTAAAGAAGCAACTAAGGTTGGGGAAATTATGTCTGAAATTATTATTTATTTATTTTTTAATTATTTATTTTTTTCTTCTTTAAGATACAGTTTCTCTATCACTCACTATCCACCTTAAGAGGGAATATACGTAATTGCGAATATGGGGTCATGTATTCAACATATTCGCAAAATTTCAAAATCACGACATTCAAGACCAAAACTCGCCCTGCGAATACTCGCGCCCAACACCAGTGGTGAGTGTTGTCGTGGGAACCGCAACAGAGTACTTTCAAGGCCTTAGTCTGTTACTGATGCCAGTAATTGCTGGAAGACACGAACCGGGCACTCTGAATGGAAAGTCGGAAAGAAAATGATTATATTGGGGGCCAAGAAATGGCAACAAACCAGTGTGGCGGAAGCACCAGAAAAACCAAATTAGTTGAAACTGCCGTGACCTGAGTGACGTGTTCGGTTTGACGTTGTGATACCGCAAGCTGATGAAAACGTGACTTACCCAAGACTCTGAACTTATAGCAACGTATGAAGAAACATCAAGTAGCGAGTTTGTAAGCTGATAAAGTTTTATATATATATATATACCCACCTAATGAATTATTAGGAACACCTGTTCTATTTCTCATTAATGCAATTATCTAGTCAACCAATCACATGGCAGTTGCTTCAATGCATTTAGGGGTGTGGTCCTAGTCAAGACAATCTCCTGAACTCCAAACTGAATGTCAGAAAGGTGATTTAAGCAATTTTGAGTGTGGCATGGTTGTTGGTGCCAGACGGGCCTTTCTGAGTATTTCACAATCTGCACAGTTACTGGGATTTTCACGCACAACCATTTCTAGGGTTTACAAAGAATGGTGTGAAAAGGGAAAAACATCCAGTATGCGGCAGTCCTGTGGGCGAAAATGCCTTGTGGATGCTGGAGGTCAGAGGAGAATGGGCCGACTATTTCAGTCAACGTTGCTCTTCTATCAGCTTGAATCAACCACTCATTAGAACCGAGGTATGCAGCAAAGCATTTGTGAAGCCACAACACACACAACCTTGAGGCGGATGGGCTACAACAGCATGAGAACCCCACCGGGTACCACTCATCTCCACTACAAATAGGAAAAAGAGGCTACAATTTGCACAAGCTCACCAGAATTGGACTGTTGAAGACTGGAAAAATATTGCCTGGTCTGATGAGTCTCGATTTCTGTTGAGACATTCAAATGGTAGAGTCCGAATTTGGCGTAAACAGAATTAGAACATGTATCCATCATGCCTTGTTACCACTGTGCAGGCTGGTGGTGGTGTAATGGTGTGGGGGATGTTTTCTGGGCACACTTTAGGCCCCTTAGTGCCAATTTGGCATCGTTTAAAGGCCACGGGCTACCTGAGCATTGTTTCTGACCATGTCCATTCCTTCATGACCACCATGTACCCATCCTCTGATGGCTACTTCCAGCAGGATAATGCACCATGTCACAAAGCTCGAATGATTTCAAATTGGTTTCTTGAACATGACAATGAGTTCACTGTACTAAAATGGCCCCCACAGTCACCAGATCTCAACCCAATAGAGCATCTTTGGGATGTGGTGGAACGGGTGCTTCGTGCCCTGGATGTGCATCCCTCAAATCTCCATCAACTGCAAGATGCTATCCTATCAATATGGGTTAACATTTCTAAAGAATGCTATCAGCACCTAGTTGAATCAATGCAATGTAGAATTAAGGCAGTTCCGAAGCCAAAAGGGGGTCCAACACCGTATTAGTATGGTGTTCCTAATAATTCTTTAGGTGAGTGTGTGTGTGTGTATGTATATATATATATATATATATACACATATATATATATATATATATATATATATATATATATATATATATAATTTATTTTTCTCTTTTCTGCCTACATGAGCAAAGACGTAATAGAGCACACCAACGGAGAATGGAGAGCTGTGACAGGACCTGAACAGCAAAAAAAATTACATGCAATGATGACCCTGACTGTGGTAGTGCTGACACTGACACGAGGCATGCAGGCATCAGAATACCAACAAAATGGTTGAAACCGCCGAGGCCTGAGTGACGGGTCAGGTCTGACGTTGTGACACCGCAAACTAATGAAAAAGTGACTTACCCAACATTCTGAACCTATAACAACCTAAAAATAAAACATCAAGTAGCAAAGCCCGTAACCTAATGGGAAATTCACCCATAATGTGATTAATTAATTTATTTTTTTTTTTTTTTTTCATCCTACTACCTTAGCAAAAGATGTAACTGACCACATCAACTGAGAAATGGCAAGCTGTGACGTGACCTGAAAAGCAAAAATCACATGCAATGATGATCCTGGCTGTGGTAGTATGCTGACACTGACATGAGGCATACACGCATCAGAATACCAACGAAATAGTTGAAACCCCCGAGGCCTGAGTGACGGGTCAGGTTTGATGTTGTGATACCGCAAACTGATGAAAACACGACTTACCCAACACTCTGAACCTATAACAACCTAAAAATAAAAACGTCAAGTAGCAAAGCCCGTAACCTAATGGGAAATTCACCCGTAATGTAACTTTTTTTTTTTTCCTACTACCTTAGCAAAAGAGAGAATGACGAGCAGTGACAGGACCTGAAAAACAAAAAATGACATGTAAAGACCATCCTGACTGTGGGAGTATGCTGACACTAACATGAGGCATGCAGTAATATAAACCACCTGCAACACACCACGCCGCTATAGGTGAGTGAATACAAACGATGCCACCATCAGCACGTACACCCTGTGAGATGTGGGTGTATATACCGTAAAACAAACTAAACTCAGTTCTTGGCGAACGCCAAGCCCGCATCTATTTTAGCATAAATAAAGCAACAAGACGAGGCAAATGACAAAATAAAACACAGAGGAGCTTACCGTCTACTCAATATACATATTGCAAAATAGCATCTATACTAAAGAAACAATACCACTTTGTAAACAGCAACTCTGCTCCACCTGGAGTAATCAGCTGCCTCACCCTCTATAATGCAAATAAGGGGATAATGCTGGATGTCAGTGTGAACAAGGCTTTAGACTGTCTGCAGAAATAATAGCGGATAGCGAGAGAGGTTTGCTGGGAAGATACCTCAACACAGAAGAGCTTACCGTCTACTCAAAATACATATCGCAAAATAGCATTTATACTAAAGAAACAATAACACTTTGTAAACAGCAACTCTGCTCCACCTGGATTTGTGGTCGGATCGGCTATCCGAAAGGTGTACCTAACCTATCTAACCCTATCTACAACAAGCAGTAGAATTATGCCATAACTGCTGCGGTAGGGCAGCCTAAAGGGGGCCACCCTAATATGAAATGACTGTAAGATGGTGTGTGTGGGTGGGTGAAATCAGCTGAATCGGCGTCAGCCTGGGCTCACAGGAGCCTGTAAATAGCCTAGCAATCAGCCAGCCTAGGCCCGCAGGTGCATGTAACTAGTCTTGTGATCCGCCTCCCCTCCCATAAATGCAGCAAATATATTTGCTTAAAACTTGTGGTCGGATCGGCTATCCGAAAGGTGTACCTAACCTATCTAACCCTATCTACAACAAGCAGTAGAATTATGCCATAACTGCTGCGGTAGGGCAGCCTAAAGGGGGCAAAAAGAGCAGACCTTAGTTTAGAGCAAAATATATACATACCATTACTACACCCACTTTAAACGTAAAAGACATTCCCCGATGAAGGTGCGGAATATACCGTACATATCAGAGTGACTACCATCAACCTTACCTCTGTCATGTGCACCGGCACATCATTCTTGGAGGTGGCTAATGCTGATGCGATTGAAGGAGTGGCCAGTAACCAGAAACTATTAACTCCTATGTATACTAACAACATATGAACATATTACGAGAAGGTCTGGATCCTGAGAGCTGCAGACTGAAACAAACAATGGTGAATCTGTTGGAAGGCCTAAATGAATTCCAAGCATTCGCCGAGGGCCCTGACTGGGCACCAACTGTTCCTAGTTGCAAACTACTACACCTCTACTTATTTCCCAGGCCACACCATATATATATATATATATATATATATATATATAAAGGCCCCAAAAGTTAGAACATGGCGTATGACTACTTACTCTATTAGTAGGTTAAGCGGAATATGTGAACACGCCAGGCCTGGGGAACCATCAACACGGATACATGGCTATTTTAATTAACGAGCTAATGTCGCCTGTAGTGAGGACAGAGAACGTACACACCATACCTGCAGTTGTGACAGGAAATAAGCTAAAGGTCGTGATAACTATGAATGCTGTGCCTGTAGTCGTGATAGGACTTGTCGAGTCTGTAGCTGTGAGACATTGTGAATTGCGCCTTATTACTGTACCTCCTACTGGAAGACTGACCGATACCCAGGACATAGGCCCGACACCAACACCCTCAGCCCGAGTGGCGAGCGAAGACATGGAAACTACTTGTAGTGGGGCCACGAGGCCGACCTCAAATGGAGAAGTCATATATGAAAACATTTAATCGTAGAAGCCATGCGTGAGAGACTAATGGCGGTGCCATGCGTGAGAGACACTAACGGCGGAGTCATGTGTGTAAAACATGAACGGAGAAGCCATGCGTGAGAGACTCTAATGGCGAAGTCATATGTAAAACACTAATTGGAGAAGCCATGCGTGAGAGACTAATGGCGAGGTCAGATGTCAAACACTAACTGGAGAAACCATGCGTGAGAGACTCTAATGGCGGTGCCACGCGTGAGAGACTAATGGCGAAGTCATATGTCAAACACCTAATGGGATAAGCCATGCGTGAGAGACTAATGGCTGTGCCATGCGTGGGAGACGGAGTCATGTGAGTAAAACACAAACTGAGGCCATGCGTGAGAGACTCTAATGGCGAAGTCATATGAAAACACTTAATGAGATAAGCCATGCGTGAGAGACTCTAATGGCTGACACTTAAATGGAGAAGCCATGCGTGAGAGACTCTAATGGCGGACACTTAATTGGAGAAGCCATGCGTGAGAGACTGATGGCGGAGTCATATGTGTAACACTAAATCGGAGAAACCATGCGTGGGAGACACATGGCAGAGTCATATGTGCAATACCTAATTGGCGAAGCCATGCGTGAGAGACTCTAATGGCAGTGCCATGCGTGAGAGACTCTAATAGCGGAGTCATATGTGTAACACTAAATCGGAGAAGCCATGCATGAGAGACTCTAATGGCAGTGCCATGCGTGAGAGACTCTAATGGCAGTGCCATGCGTGAGAGACTAATGGCGGACACTTAATTGGAGAAGCCATGCGCGGGAGACTGATGGCGGAATCATATGTGCAACACTAAATCGGAGAAGCCATGTGTGGGAGACAAATCGCAGAGTCATATGTGTAACACCTAATTGGAGAAGCCATGCGTGAGAGACTGATGGCGGAGTCATATGTGTAACACTAAATCGGAGAAGTCATGCGTGAGAGACTCTAATGGCGGACACTTAATTGGAGAAGCCATGCGTGAGAGACTCTAATGGCAGTGCCATGCATGAGAGACTCTAATGGCGGACACTTAATTGGAGAAGCCATGCGTGAGAGACTAATGGCAGTGCCATGCGTGAGAGACTCTAAAAGCGGAGTCATATGTGTAACACTAAATCGGAGAAGCCATGCGTGAGAGACTCTAATGGCAGTGCCATGCGTGAGAGACTCTAATGGCGGAGTCATACGTGTAACACTAAATCGGAGAAGCCATGCGTGAGAGACTCTAATGGCGGACACTTAATTGGAGAAGCCATGTGTGAGAGACTCTAATGGCAGTGCCATGCGTGAGAGACTCTAATGGCGGAGTCATACGTGTAACACTAAACCGGAGAAGCCATGCGTGAGAGACTCTAATGGCAGTGCCATGCGTGAGAGACTCTAATGGCGGACACTTAATTGGAGAAGCCATGCGTGAGAGACTCTAATGGCGGACACTTAATTGGAGAAGCCATGCGTGAGAGACTCTAATGGCAGTTCCATGCGTGAGAGACTCTAATGGCGGAGTCATACGTGTAATACTAAACCGGAGAAGCCATGAGTGAGAGACTCTAATGGCGAAGTCATATGTGTAACACTAAATCGGAGAAGCCATGAGTGAGAGACTCTAACGGCGGACACTTAATCGGAGAAGCCATGCGTGAGAGACTGATGGCGGAGTCATATGTGTAACACTTAATTGTAGAAGCATTGCATGAGAGACTATAACGGCGGAGTCATGTGTGTAAAACATAAAACGGAGAGGCCATGCGTGAGAGACTAATGGCGGTGTCATGCGTGAGAGACTCTAAGGGCGAAGTCATATGTCAAACACTAAATCAGCGAAGCCATGCGAGAGGGACTCTAATGGCGGACACTTAATCGGAGAAGCATTGCTAGAGAGACTATAACGGCGGAGTCATATGTGTAAGACTTATTTGGAGAAGCCATGCGCGAGAGACTTAAATGGCGGAGTCGTATGTGTAACTCTGAATCTGAGAAGTCATGCGTGAGACTCTAATGGCGGAGTCATGTGAGTAAAACATAAACGGAGAAGTCGTGCGTGGGAGACTAATAGCGGAGCCATACATGCGAGACTAATGGAAGATTTATTATTATTATTTTTTTTATAAAGCACTTAAGCGGCACCAGTATGACTTGGGAACTCGCGTAACCATGACCCCTCTGACAGGGAACCTAAGACGCTAAAAAGCCTACGACCATATGGTACCCCTAACGAACAACATGAAGGACGGTCGAAGGGCCACCCGGAGCCATGAGGCCGAAGCGATCATAGGGCCCCCCGAAGCCATGAGACCCCTCGAAGCCAAGAGACTGAACTGAATGACTATACAGTGACGATAAGAAATTAAATGTGAGCCAGAACCGATGGGATATGCATAGACATTAGTGAATCGAACCACGTGCATAAATAAACATAACCATCCGTGAATTTGAACAGACGGGAGACAACGAAGCCAGAGGCCTAACAATTCGCTAAGATAGGACCCTTATCTTGACAAATAAAGGATTTGTAAAACATAGTAGGAAACGTACTCTAATTGGGCCACTGACCGCTGAAAAGCTATTTGGTTAACTGGGGCAAGGGACCAATCTGAGTAAATATGAACCAAAAGTAAAGCGTACCGGTCTAAGTAACCGCAAACCAGAACTAAAACACCAAAAATAATAAAAAAATTGTTTTTATATATATATATATATATATATATATATATATATATATATTTTTTTTTTTTTTTTTTCTTAATTTTTAAAAAAATAATTTCTCAAATTTTTTATTTTTATTTTTTTAAATGAACAGAAAAAGTAGAAGTAGGCCTTCGGATTGTAACAAACCAACGAGAAAACAAGCAAGCCTGAAAAGAACGCAGCTATTATGTTTATCGGTAAAAGCAGTGTCAGAGCGGTGTGCAGACTGTCCTAGTGAAAATACTGGCTTAGCCATGATGTCAAAAATAAAAGGAAAATGTAGCTATAGGCAGAAGCAGTGTATAACGCATGGTGTAAGAACAGGTGGGTGACTGCAGCTCTGGATGTGAGTAGTGCCCAACACATGGTATGGGCGCAGCTCTGAGTTTGAGCATGATATAAAGCAGCCGTATGAATGCAATCTAAAGTGAGTAGAGTATTAACGTGATACGACAGAAGCATGAACGCAGCTCTGGTAGTGAATGGAGTATAGGACAAAATGTAAATGCAGACACACAGACGTAGCTTTTGCAGGTAACGAACCTAGCCATGATCATTAGTGCCCAACCCCCTTCGCCCCAGAGCGCTACAAGTCACAGACCGTGTAACCAAGTCCGATCCCACGGTGAATGCCAGTACTCGCCTGGCACCTTCTGCCATTGCCCAGGCGCGAATGAACCTCCACATAATGCTGCAGGATTATATATATATATTTTTTTTTTTTAAATGATGGTCACCACAAAACCACCTCTTGTTCCAGAGCATCAGCACTCAAATACAGGCGCCTTTATCAACCTGCTAGTGGCCCCATATATGGGCCACTGATACACATTCACCAACACCTTGCGTGTCTGGCGCTAAATGCGGACATGCGCCCCATATGTACAACAGTGACAGAAAACATAAACTTTTTTTTTTTTTTTATGACTCTTGATACATGACCCTTCCAGAGAGATAACTACGTAATACCATCACTTAAACACAGCGTGTGTAGCTTGGAGACACGTGTCCCGTAAGATACCGATATCCGAAAACATGCGACCATACCTACTCTAGGCGCATGCAACACCAATAACTATATGTAATAGCCCCCAACAATCCCCTAAACAGCCGGACAAAATACTAACAACAGTCACTTGACCATTAGCGCCCAACTTTGCTTCGTCCCAGAGTATTACGAATCACATACCGCAGTGTGGGTCTCATGCCAACAAGTGTGATTCTACAGTGAATGCCAGCGCTCGCCTGGCACTTTGTCGCTGCCCAGGCGTGAATGAGCCTGCACACGATGCAGCTGCGCTACATGTTGCGGACCACAGCGTGGGTCCCGTGCAAACCATTCCGATCCTACCATGAATACCAGTGCCTTCCTGAGAGATTCTGCCATCGTCCAGCCGTAAGGAGCCTCCACACCATGCTGCAGAATCCTGGAGCTGACCCAGAGGTAGTGAAATCAGCTGAATCGGCGTCAGCCTGGGCTCACAGGAGCCTGTAAATAGCCTAGCAATCAGCCAGCCTAGACCCGCAGGTGCATGTAACTAGTCTTGTGATCCGCCTCCCCTCCCACAAATGCAGCAAATATATTTGCTTAAAACTAATCAGCTGCCTCACCCTCTATAATGCAAGTAAGGGGATAATGCTGGATGTCAGTGTGAACAAGGCTTTAGTCTGTCTACAGAAATAATAGCGGATGGCGAGAGAGGTTTGCTGGTAAGCAGTGAAGTGAAAGCAGACAAAAAAGACATACAACAGACAAACTAAGCAAGGTGGCCTGTGCAAGACATAGAGAACATGCGAGAAAACTAGACGGAGTCACGCTAACCCCTGCTGCCTAACCGTACTGCCGTGTGCGCGCCAAGCGTGGGCTGCCAGGCAGAATTGCTTCGGAGCAGTGCTGCTCCTACTCACCAAAGGAACCGACACACCACCGGCCGGACTAACCGTGCTGCCACATGGGCGCCAAACGTGGGCTGCCAGGCAGAATCGCTCGGGTGCAATGCTGCTCCTCCTCACCAAAGGAGGCGGCACATCGCCGGCCGGACTGTAACGGAACGATGCTGCACGAGCTAGCAGCAAACCCTCACCCGACCGGAACGACCTCAACTAGGATCCTGAACGCCGACTGGGTATAGAAGCTGCAGATTCAGCCCATGTGCTGCAACAGGTGGCTCAGACTGCACACAACTACGCAGCACCGTCGACACACCCAGGGGAGGCACCTGCCTGGTATAAATGTGCTACTTACGCCCCTCCCACAAATACAGGCCAATAAATCAGCCTTCACACTTATCACTGAATAAAAAATAAAAAAATAAAATACACTACACATATTATGTATCGCCGCATCCGTAAAAACCTCTATAAAAATATCATATGACCTAACTCCTCAGGTGAACACCATTAAAAAAAATGGTGTAAAAAGCCATTTTTATCACCGTACATCACAAAAAGTGTAATACCAAGCGATCAAAAAGGCGTATGCCTGCCAATCAAACCACCATCTCATCCCGCAAAAAATAAGGCCCTACATAGCACAATCGGCCAAAAAAAAAAAAAGACTATGGAGACACTAAAACATGATTTCTTTTTTCTAAAATGCTGCTATTGTGTTAAAGTAAAATAAATAAATAAAAAGTATACATATTAAGTATCGCCGCGTCCGTAAAAACCTGCTCTATAAAAATATCACATGATCTAACCTCTCGGGTAAATACCGTAAAAAAAAAAAACTGTGTAAAAAAAAAACATTTTTGTCACCTCACATCACAAAAAGTGTAATAGCAAGCGATCAAAACGTTATATGCCTCCTAAAATAGTGCCAATCAAACCGTCATCTCATCCTGCAAAAAATGATACCCTACATAGGACAATCGCCCCAAAAAATAAAAAATTATGGCTCTCAGACTATGGAGACATTAAAACATGATTTTTTTTTTGTTTCAAAAATGATATTATTGTGTAAAACTTAAATGAATAAATAAAAAGTATACATATTAGGTATCGACACATCTGTAACAACCTGCTCTATAAAATGAACACACAACCTAACCCCTCAGGTGAACACAGCTAAACAAAAAAAATAATATAAATATGGTGTCAAAAGCGATTTTTGTCACCTTACATCACAAAAAGTGTAATAGCAAGCGACCAAAATGTCATATGCACCCCAAGATAGTGCCAATCATCCCGCAAAAAATGAGCCCCTACATAAGACAGTCGCCCCAAAAAAAAAAAAAGGCTTTCAGAATGTGGAGACACTAAAAAAAAACATTTTTTTTCAAAAATGCTTTATTATGTAAAACTGATACAAACCCCCCCAAAAAATAGTCATATTTGGTAACAACCTGCTCTATAGAGATAGCACATGATCTAACCTGTCAGATCAATGATGTAAATAACAAAAAATAAAAACGGTCCCAAAACAGCAATTTTTTTTTCAAATTTTCTATTTTAATCCATTTTTCCAGTAACAAAGCAAGGGTTAACAGCCAAACAAAACTCAGTATTTATTGCCCTGATTCTGTAGCTTTCAGAAACACCCCATATGTGGTCGTAAAACTGCTCTATAGCCAAACGGCAGGGCATAGAAGGAAGGGAATGCCATATGGTTTTTGGAAGGCAGATTTTGCTGGACTGGTTTTTTGACACCATGTCCCATTTAAAGCACCCCTGATGCACCTCTAGAGTAGAAACTCCAAAAAAATTAACTCCATATAAGAAAGTACACCCCTCAAGGTATTTAAAACTGTTTTTACAAACTTTGTTAACCAGGGTGGATTTGATTTAAATCACTAGTCAGTAAGGTTTGATTTAAATCATAGTTTTCTACATAAAGACTAATTCTTACTGGTATAACTCATAATATGCAAGTAGATGAAGATTTTTAGAATAACAACTTTTCATATTCGTTTTTTATCCCCAGTTTAATAGGTTAATCATTCATATTTGGACAACTTTTCTGTTGTACTTAGGAAGGAGAAAGATAATCATTACCTTAATAATAACAATTTAAAGGGGTTCTGTAGTTCTTTTAAACTGATGATCTATCCTCTGGATGGATCATCAGCATCTGTTCGGCGGGGGTCCGACTCCCGGGACCCCTGCCAATCAGCTGTTTGTGAAGGCAGCGGCACTGGCCGTAGCACCGCGGCCTTTTTGCTGTTTACCGCAGGCCCAGTGACGTCACGACTAGTATCACTGGCCTGGGCGGGGCTAAGCTCTGTTCACTCGAATGAAGCTTAGCAGCGCCCAGCCCAGTGATACCAGTCGTGATGTCACTGGGCCTGTGGTAAACAGCGAGAAGGCATGCGGCGCTACTGCCAGTGCCGCTGCCTTCTCAAACAGCTGATCGGCGGGGGTCCCGGGTTTCAGACCCCCGCCAATCAGATGCTGATGATCTATCCAGAGGCTAGATCATCAGTTTAAAATAACTACAGAACCCCTTTAAATAGATGTATTCAACTGAAACAATAACATTACAGCATATGTTATTTGCTTAAAGTATAACTATCAATTTTTTTTTTTTTTTACTATTGGATTCTGGTGATTAATATAACCTTGTTGGCCCTGTTTTAATTTCTGATTCTTAAATAAATAACCCCTAAAAGCCACCTAAAAGTCCCCAGTATTGGCTATATTTACCTGAGATAAAATCAGGTTGCTATGCTCCTTCCGTCTACCAGATAGAGGACGGAGCACGCTGCGTGTGCACTGGGAACTGATAGTGAGTCAACATTATAAGGGAATGTATAAAAAGCCAGGTTCTTCCTGACAGGAGATAACAGTGCTGGGCTGTGTGTGTGAACTTCTCCACATGCCTCTGCTTGGCAGACACTCCCTTAGCAGTGAAGGACAATGTAGAGCCCAGTGTATAAATGACAGCCTTATCTGATAAGAGGAGAGCTTGTAGGAGGACTACAGGCTTCAGCCAGACCTGGGAACTTCATTGCAAAACCCCCCTATACAGAGCTGGTCTTCACTAACTTCACTGCAGGCGTCCTATGGATTAGCCTCAGGGCTGAGGGCGGCCATTTTAACAGAATAGTGAAATTTCAGTTTTATGCAGACTGGTTGCTAAGGGCTGAATCTTATTAAATAAGGGGTAAGTAAGCCTAATAGTCATTGATTCAGGTATATTATCATATTAGTAACTACATATATGAAAACTGAAATTAGGGTCTAAATGTGACAGTTATCCTTTAAACAAACATCCATGTTTGTTAACTAATTTGGCTAAACAAAAAATATATATTTTAAGAAACTTAGACTGTCAGCCAGCCTACACAAGAAAAACTTAAATACTGTCCTCTGTAGCTCACTCGTCATCTTCATCTTCTTCTTTGTTCATAATCTGGAAAAGAAAAACAACAATCTTTCCTGCTTTATCAGGACCCAAACGATTTCTCAATTTAGAATGAATGAGTCCAAAGGAAGAGAATATTCTTTTAACACCTGCAGAAGAAGCTACTGCTGTTAAAAGTGAAATCATTACTTGAACAGTCTCTAAATCCAAGTGCTTAAGTGACTTCCACAAGTTCACTGGTGTGACTTTCTTTAAAATATCTTCAGCAAACATATATTTCTTGAATGGTTCCCCCTTAGCTTTGAAGTTTATTATAGTTGGCATTACAAATGAATGATTGCTGGATACCCATGTGATAGCTAACTCCTCTTCCTCAGTACTTACGTTTTGACCCTGATACTGGATATTGACAATATTTGCCAAAAAATGAGATGGAGACAGTCCTTGTCCCATTGTTTTTTTTAATGCTTGTAATTTAATTCTGTCCATGTGTAGTTCTGTTTTTAAGTGTTCACTCAGTTCCTTCCAAATTTCAACAGCATCAGCAATAAAACAGCTATTTTTCTGTATTTTGTTTAAAGGTCACCCCCCCAAAAGTCATTTCTCATTTTTGGGCTTATTAAAATCCTTATAGTGCGATTATTCAATATATAGTGCTCTTACCTTTTTCTGTGGCTTAGATTCTTTAAAAATCGCACTTTTATAATATGTTAATTACTTCGCTAACAGCAAGTAAGGCGGTTGCTTGCTGGTAGCCGCCGCATCCTCTTTTAAAAAAAAAGCCCCCTCCTCCGGTTGATTGACAGGGCCAGCGAACGCTCTTCTCCTCCGGCTGGCTCTGTCTGCATTTCAAATCCGGCGCCTGTGCCTTACGTGTCTTCATTCGGCGCCTGCGCAAATTACGTCCCTCTGCACCCGGAAGAGAAGACGTCGTCGGCGCAGGCGCACAGTGGAAGTGCTGATGAAGCAAGGGTCCTTCTCTCAGAGCGCCTGCGTCGAATGAAGACACGTAAGGCGCGGGATTTGAAATGCAGACAGGGCCAGCCGGAGGAGGAGAGCGCTCGCTGGCCCTGTCAGTCAACTGGAGGAGGGGGCGTTTTTTTAAAAAGAGAATGCGGCAGCTACCAGCAAATAACCGCCCTACTTACTAAAAGTGCGTTTTTTTTGTTTTTTTTTCCTCTTTAAATTTTTATTTTAATCATCTCAAAAAATACAATCTATAAAAAGGACAGAATTACAGAATCATCCCCAAACCCCCCAAACCGCCCCCCCCCCCCGACCCTGCAGGAAAAAAAAAAAACAGAATTACTTACCATCCCAGTCCTTCCAAATACTACCCCACTTTACGTATGACCCTCTTTGTCTATACAAGATCCTCTCATAGCTTTTTACCTTCTTAACTAAACATAACCAATTATTGCAGTTTGGAGCAGAGGAGGAACACCATTCTCTAGATATAAGAAGCCTGGCCAAAAACTTCACTTTAATCAACAGTCGGCCCTTCGAGGGCTGACAGTTAACCTCCGATAAATCCCCCTAAACCCATACTTTGGAAGATAGAGGAATATCAATATTAAGTCTCTGAACCAGAGTTGTTTGAACCATTCTCCAATATTTACTCACTATTGGGCAATCCCAAAACAGATGTAAATGATCTGCCCTGGGGTCCCCACAGCGAGGACAATCAGAGGAGCATCTAAGTCTCCTCCTATGGAGCCATAAGGGTGTCACATATATGTTATGTATAATATTAAACTGTACGACAGTATGATTAAAATTGTGCGAAACCTGACTTAAATTTTCCCCTATATTCTCCCAATCCGGGGAGCCCACCTCTGACAGTGAAACAGACCAGGATCTCTGTCCTGGAGAAAGACAATCCGAATTTTTTTTTTTCATCAAGTGTCTATAACAGTGTGATAATTTAACTTTAATACCACCTTTCTTAGAAATCAAATCGTGCAAAAATTCAGCAGTGTCTACATTAAGTGAATGACTATCGGTAATACTAAGAAGTGCCGACCTCAGTTGAAAATATGCATACCAAGCCACCTCACCTACATTTACCTTTTGTTTTAGCTCCATAAGAGACAGGATTTGCCCATCTTTAACCACCTGATTCAGATACTGAATGTTTTTCATCCTTCAGTATTGCCGACAGTTTGGATCCTCTAAATTCAAAAGCTTTGAGTTATGCCATAATGGAGTACAAGTAAGTGATGCCTTGATTTTAAACCAGCTCTTTATAACCAGCCAGGCTTTAGTAGCCATTCTGCAGAAAGGTTTATAACCAGTCTGTATGTTAAGTAAATAATCGGACTCTAATACTGTAAAGAAATCCGGAAAACCTGAATCTTTCACCAATTTTCTGCAGAGATGACTGTTTTCCTAATCATTGAAAAAACAAAGTTGGGAGGCCATAAAATAACCCCTAAAATAGGGGAGGTTAAGACAGGGCTTGACAAATTTCCTTGGAATCTAGGAACCAGCTAAAAAAGTTAGGAGCCAGACGGAGCCGCGTCATAAAGCCCCCAATAGATGCCCCCATAGTGCTCCCCCCCCCCACTTCTCCATAGAGCCCCCCAATAATGCATGCCAGTACATAGGGCCCCCAGTAGATGCCCCCATAGTGTTCCTTCTCCTGTTCTCCATAGTGCCCCCCATAATGTGCGAGTATATAGGGCCCCCATAATGCTTCTCCTCTTCAATAGGTTATATGACACGTCAGACGCTGCCAGCGTCTAAGTGATTGCCACTTGCGGCCGCCATGACATGTGGAAACCCTTACAAGGATTACAGGGTCCGGAGGGGAGGGCAGAGGGGTCCGGAGGAGAGGGCAGAGGGGTCCGGAGGAGAGGGCAGAGGGGTCCGGAGGAGAGGGCAGAGGACACAGCGGGCACCATGACATTTTACTGAGCACTACAACCCCCAGCTGGCGCTCAGCCTCTGCAGTCCCCGCATCACTACAACGCCCAGCTCTTTCCCCCTCTTGTCATTCACTTCCCCCCCCCCCTTGTCATTCACTTCCCCCCTCTTGTCATTATCTTACCCCCCTCTTGTCATTCCCCCCCCCTTCTTGTCATTATCTTCCCCCCCTTGTCATTCACTTTCTCCCCCCTTGTCATTCACTTTCCCCCTTGTCATTCACTCCCCCTTGTCATTATCTTTCCCCTCTTGCCATTCCCTCCCCCGTCATTCACTTTCTCCCCCCTTGTCATTATCTTTCCCCCTCTTGTCATTCTCTTCCCCCCTGTCATTATCTTTCCCCTCTTGTCATTCTCCCACCCCCTTCTTGTCATTATCTTTCTCCCCTCCTGTCATTCTCCCCCTCCCTCCCCCACCTCTGGTGTAGAGTGGCCAAGCTCTGTATGGTCCCACGGGTACAGGAGCTTTAGTTTCCTGTACCCGGGCGGACTGACAGGAAGTGCACACTGTGTGCGCACTTCTTGTCAATCCGGCCGGGTACAGGAGACAGATGCTCCCTGTACCGCGGACCATACAGGGCTCGGCCACGCTACAATGAAGGACTGACCGGAAGGAGCGCAGAGCGCTTCCCTCCTGTCAGTCCCTCTCTTCATGCTGCGCCCGGGCGGTGCGTCCTCATGTACGCGCCAGCCCGGGCAGTGCTGCAGCCACCTGAGGCTCTATATAGAGCGCTCGGGCGGCTGCAGCATGAAGGGGGCCGGCGCTCCTAGGACGCGCCGACCCTGCGCCCGGCCACCTTTGCAAACAGGCTGACAAATACCCAGGCGCCAGGACCAAATTCCTGGTCACCATGGCGACCTGGCGCCTGGGATTTGTCGAGCCCTGGGTTTAAGACCTCCCCGATTGTAGGGCATAGAGAAGTAGAGCGCCTTTAATCTCACACGCTTCCTCCCCCATAGTAGATCATTAATCATCCGCTCTATCAGTCTAAAGTACTTGTTTTCAATCCATATAGGCGAATTGCGAAGAACATAAAGAACCTGGGGCAACACCACCATTTTTATTAATGAAATTCTGTCCACTCTTGCGGGCAGAATTTTTTGCCATATCTTAATTTTAGATCTCAACTTTGACAGTAAAGAAAACAAGTTGAGTTGTAAATAATCTTGCATTTTGGCAGAAACTGTTATACCCAGGTACTTTATTGAATCGGAGATCAGTAACCGATTGGTAGAGTCTCCTATAGATCCACGCAATTCATCTACAGGGCGAAGAGCGGTCTTCTCCCAATTAACCTCCAAACCTGAGGAATTAGAAAATAAATTAACAAATCCATTATTCGAGGAAGTGTGTTTTCTGTTTGATGGATAAAAAACAGGATGTCATCTGCATATAGGGATATACGGTCCTGCTTCCCTATTACTCCAAAACCAGCCACTCTCGAATCCTGCCTTATACTAGCTGCGAGAGGTTCGATATAGAAATTAAATAAAAGAGGGGAGAGAGGACATCCTTGTTGAGTACCTCTTCCCAGTACAAAGCTCTCTGTCAGCATATCGTTAATCCTGATCCTGGCAACTGTACATTTATATAGCAGCTGAACCATCGCCATAAACTTGGGGCCGAAACCCATTTTTTTCATAACCTCCCAGAGAAACACCCACTCGACCCTGTCGAACGCTTTAGTGGCATCCAATGACAGGACAGAGCGGGTGCCGCTCCCAGGAGACTGAATATTAGTGAAAAACCTATGCAGGTTATGATGGGTGCCTCTTTTTGGCATAAAGCTATTTTGATCTGGATGAATCACAGAAGACATGACCCGGGATCACAGAAGACATGACCCGAGAGAGCCTCTTAGCCAAAACTTTTGATAATAACTTAACATCCGAATTTAATAAAGAAATTGGTCTATATGACCTCAAGTCCACCGGATCTTTATCTTTTTTGGGAATTAAAACTATTAAGGCTTCCATCATAGACTGTGGCAGAACTCCTCCCTGTGATGCTTGAGAAAACACCTCCAGTAAATGGGGGAGGATGGCATCACTATACTTGCGATAAAATTCATACAGAAGACCATCTGACCCTGGCGATGAGTTCCCAGAGATAGACCTCAAACCTCTTGAATCTCCGAAAGAGATAATTCTCTTTCCCAAAAATTTTTTGGGGCTTCCATCGGAAGAGAAATTTTCTCCAGGAACTGCCTCGCCAGGTCAGGTGGCAACCCAGGGGAGGCTCCATATATCTGCGAAAAATATTGCAGAAAAGTCTCTCTAATTCCCTCTGGGTCTGATATAATTACCCCATCTAGGTTGCGAATCAAAGTAATAGCTTTCTTTTTCTTATCCTGTTGTGTAAATATTCTAGCTAAAAGCTTACCAGGGCGTCCGGATTCTGAAAAATACTTCTGTCCCTTAAAAAATAATCTGTGGTTTGCTTTCTCAATTACATATTCCTTCAAAGAGCAACTAGCCTTCTGCATCTCTTCCTTATTATATTCAGTAGATTGATTAATAAATCGCTCCGTTGCGGATGCCACGGTCTTAACCAAGTCCTCTTCTTTTTTCCTAAATGTTCTCCTCGCAGCAGTAATATCACTTATAGGGACCCCCCTCAGATATGCTTTCAGAGCGTCCCAAACTGAATTGATGTTGGCAGAGGGGAGATTCACCTCCCAAAAGGAGGATACATGTAATTTAGTAGACTAATAATTATCCATAATGGTAAGCCAATATGGATTCAGTTTAAAACCAAGCCCCCTATTGTCTTTATTCTCCCCAGTGCGAACCTCAATTGATACAGGTGAGTGGTCTGAAACTGTTCTTACTCTATATCATATCTTTCTAATATTGTTCAAATTACTCTCATTGGTAAGTGCTAAATCAATCCTGGACATTGCTCTACCCCCCCTGCTAACACAGGAGTATACTCTCTTTCCTCTGCCAACATATTCCCATATATCCACCAGTCCAACTTCAAGACAAAACTGAGGCAGTGGTGAATTACAGATGTTCCTCCCCCGATCTGCGTCTAAAGTCAGTCTGTCCTTTTTAGGATCCATAACAGCGTTAAAGTCTCCCATCAGAACAAGCCGACATTCTGGTTTCTTTTCCAAAAAACGCAATAGTTGGGTAAGTGGATACATCGAAAATGGCGGAGGTATATAGAAAAAGGCGAGAGTATAGCTGTAACCATAGAGCCTACCATACAAAAAAATAAATCTACCATAATCATCTATATAAGATTCTATTAAGGAAAAATCTATAGAATTATGAATCAAAACCGATACACCCCTAGAGACACTACTAAAGGTGGAATGGTAGGACTGGGAATGCCATCCCGTCGTCAACCGGGTCATGGTCTCTTTAGTGAGATGGGTTTCCAATATGCAAATAATTGCAGGAAGGTATCTTTTCATTGCATCCATAATAGCTTGCCTCTTAACCCTTTTCCCAAGACCTCTAATGTTCCAAGAGACAATTCTAGTAGACATCAGTTAGACAGAGAGAAAAAAAAAAAGTGCGATTTTTAAAGAAACTAAGCCACAGAAAAAGGTAAGAGCACTATATATTGAATAATCGCACAATAAGGATTTTAATAAGGCCAACAATGAAAAATTACTTTTGGGGGATGACAGAAGCCCTTTAAAGCTTTAGAGATGGGTTTTAGAATGCTCAGAATATGTTCAACATTTCTCTTAAGCCCAATGTTGAGGATTTTGGCCGTGACAGTGCCATCTATTTTATCTCGATTTTCTTCACCGACTGTCATCAGAATAGACCAGTTCTTGATATACTGCTCAAAACAGTCCACCACAGAGTTCCATCTAACATCTTGTGGGAGCGCTAGCTTGGTTCCACCCATCCTTTTCAGAGCTGCTGCAGCAAAGTGATTGTTACGGAAGTATTTAGCAATTTCAACAACATTAGTCATTATTTCTGGAAAACTTAAGTTTTTGGCTAAGAGGTGCAGCAAATGAGCACTGCAACCATATGTTATTAGCTTTGTATTCCCTTCCTGCTCTTCTAAATTTTTTCTCATCTTGGATACATTTGCAGCATTGTCTGTGACCAAACTGCGTACTAGACATTTGAATTTTTGTAATAACATGTTATAGCTTTGACTGCCACTTCTTGTAAGTATTCTGCTGTGTGTGCATTTCCTGACATATCAATTGTTTGTGCAAGGAAGACTTTCCCTTCTTCTGTTGTTATACAAGCACATACAATAGGATCATTGTGGACATTACTCCACCCATCAATACTTAGGTTAACAATTCTACCCTCCAGAGTTGTTGCACATTGCTCCATTTCTCTGTCATACACTTTATCCAGCAGTTTCCCTGCAACATCTGCTCTGCTGGGTGGACTGTATCCTGGTCCACAAGAAGAGTTTGTTGCATAAACAAACTGGGCAATTTTTTCATCAATTAACTCTTTTTCTAATGTGCTAGTTTTTATCACAAACTTATCTATGGTGGTTCCAGGAGGGAAGGGTTTCTTCTTTCTTTTAGGTGATAGTGATATGTGGCTGTGTGTGTCTGATGATGATGATGCTAATGAAGCACTATCCTGGATGGATAACTCTGAAACTGTAGAACAGGAGGATGGTGATCTTGAAGGTGGATAGTTTCCAGAATCCATGAATTCCCCTAAACAAAAAAGTAAATGCTGTTATTTTATTGTTTAGACAATTTCTGCTTATTGTACACAGCACTACAACAAAAGGAATATTTGATTTTCTTCATAACTGTACCAAATGACAGTACATGCAGTAATAATAGGAAATATAATTTTGCTCAAACATGACAGTTCAAGGCAGTCTTTAGAAATATGATTCAATACAAATGTTTACCAACCTGAAGATCCTGCCTGTTCAAATGTGTTTCTTTGGTCATCTTCATCACAGCACTTCTCATGATGTTGCCTCATTCGGGCCAACAGGCCTTTAATTTCTTTGTTGCAGTGTTTGCATTTTGCATGCCTGCCTTACCGATAGGTAAAGGAACTTCATTAAAATATTGCCAAACTGGGTCTCTTTTACGGCCTGCTGCCATTATAGATTTTATCCTCCTAGGAAATAATGTCATAAACCTCAGGTCATACATGCAAAAAGATCCAAAGACTTGTCTGTCTGTGGCTGTGCAGTATTGTGCTCTGAAAGTTTCACTTTCATTTTGTAGTGCTGCTTGTCTGCTTGCCCCTTCCTCCTCCTCACACTTAGTTTCAATTTCTTCTTGTGCAGATCTATTCCACTCCAAACAAACAGAAAAATATTGTTTCTATTCACTGGACTTCTTTAAAGTTAGCACTGAAGGGGTTGATTCTGTATTCATAGGTTTGTAGAAGTTAGGATTATGGTCTGTTCATGTTATAACATTTTTGCTGTGAAGAAGAGGCATGTGATCTCTACTGAGTCAAATTCAGTTTTGAGAACTGCAAAAGTAAACCAAGCATCTGTTATAATATCTTGTAGGCATAGAAACTGCCCAATAATCTTACAAAAACCTCTGGAAGAGCATGACATTGTGAATGGATAATGGAATTTATTTACCAAAAAAAGTAACATATACAGTCTTATACATAATTAAAAAACGAATCTTTATTTCATGATGGAATAACCTTTTGATGGTAATATATTTTCCTCAAAAAGCATTTTATATAAAAAAAAAATCAGATTTTTAAAAATTTTTTTTTTTTTAAATCATAGATTTTTATCCACCCTGTTGTTAACCCTTTAGGTGTTCCACAAGAGTTATTGGCAAATGGAGATGAAATTTCAGCATTTCTATTTTTTATTACCTTGCCTCAAAAAAAGTGTAAATATAGAGCAACCAAAAATCATATTTACCCCAAAATAGTACCAACAAAATTGCCACCTTATACCGTAGTTTCCAAAATGGGGTCACTTTTTTGGAATTTCTACTGTAGGGGTGCAACAGGGGGGCTTCAAATGGGGGCTTCATACGTGCCTAAAAACCAGTCCAGCAAAATCTGCCTTCCAAAGACCATATGGCATTCCCTTCCTTCTACACCCTGCCGTTTGGCCATACAGCAGTTTACGACCACGTATGGGGTGTTTCTGCAAACTACAGAATCAGGGCAATAAATATTGAGTTTTGTTTGGCTGTTAACCCTTGCTTTGTTACTGGAAAAAATGGATAAAAATACAAAATTTGCCCAAAAATTAAAATTCTGAAATTTTATCTCTATTTGCCATTAACTCTTGTGGAACACCTAAAGGGTTAACAATGTTTGTCAGTTTTAAATACCTTGAGGGGTGTAGTTTCTAGAATCGGGTCATTTTTGGATGATTTTATTATGTAAGCCTCACAATGTGACTTCAGACCTGAACTGGTCCTTAAAAAGTGGGTTTTGGAAAATTTCTGAAAAATTTCAAGATTTGCTTCTAAACTTCTAAGCCTTGTAACGTCCCCAAAAAATAAAAACGCATTCCCAAAATGATCCAAACATGAAGTAGACATATGGGGAATGTAAATGAAAAACTATTTTTGGAGGTATTACTATGTATTAGATAAGTAGAGAAATTGAAACTTGGAAATTTGCTAATTTTTCAAAATGTTTGGTAAATTTGGTATTTTTTTATAAATAAAAATGAACTTTTTTGACTCCATTTTACCACTGTCATGAAGTACAATATGTGATGAAAAAATAATCTCAGAATGGCCTGGATAAGTATAAGCATTTTAAAGTTATCACCACATAAAGTGACACTGGTCAGATTTGCAAAAAATGGCCTGGTCCTTAAGGTGAAATATGGCTATGTCCTTAAGGGGTTAAAGGGGTTGTGTCATTTCAGCAAATGGCATTTATAATGTAGATAAAGTTAATACAAGGCACTTACTAATGTACTGAGATTGTCCATATTGCCTCCTTTGCTGGCTTTATTCTTTTTTCCATCCCATTATAAACTGCTCTTTTCCATGGTTACGACCATCCTTCACTCCAGCAGAGGTGTCTGTGCTTATACACTATAGGAAAAAGTGCTGGCCTATGCGCTCTCCCGCAGTCTCAGCCACCAGACAGAGAACAAGTCTTTTTCCTATAAAGTGCAAACACAGCCACTACTGCTGTATTGTAGGGTGGTCGTAACTATGGATACGAGCGGTGTATTTTCACTGCGGCAACCTGGAATATATTGCTACAGTGGGATTCACTCGCTTCTAGGCCAGAGCTTTAACACACCACATGAACACCGGAGCTTCTGGCTGGTCTCTTGTTGTTCTCAGTGTCCGGATAGTCCAGCAGCCCATGCGCCACACTTATCATTTTTACTGTATGGCAGATATACTTAGTATCTGATACTTTCCTGCACCAAATAGATGTTTTTACCCGGACTATCTCAATATTGGCTCCACTACCATACATCCACTGCCACTGATGATAAGCTGATTGCTGGGACCTGTGGTACCACAAGATTTCAGAGACTTGATTGTCCCACTTAGTACTTGTAACTCCTTGTTAGGATATATACAAGGTGATGTAAAAAATGATATTAAAATAGACTTTGTTTTCATTAGCTAGATGTGTTACGGGGAACCTGTCCCCCTCTTCAGTTGTTTATACAGTCCTTCTGATTGCTGGAATCCAACAGTGATAAGGACTGTATAAAACTACGGAAGAGGGGGACAGGCTCTTTCTTTCCTCAAGCAATTATGGCATATGAAAAGGGGATTAAAAACAGTAGCAGGTCCTCTGACATTTAACATTGATGTACCAATATACCATAAATAATAGTAACAAGGAATCACTATTATAATCTGGGGAAGAAATATTTGTGAAATACAGCATATAAGATCTCTTTAATTGGTATCTACAGTGGATATTTAATATTTTTATATGATTTAAATTTTTGTTTAATTTTATCTTTGTGTTTTAATATCGTTTATGTCCATTCATTGTCTTACCTACTGTTATGAAAGGGGTTGGCCACTTTCTGGTAATAGTTGACCAATGTATTTGTGAGGTGATTATATGGCGGTGAAGGGGACGACCTCGCCAATTCTTCCTATCTGGGCTCCCGAATAAAACAGGACATTGATGTTTGAAACAGTACTGTAGTGTACTGTACCCGCTTCCCCATCGGGTCCCTGCGCTGCAGTGGGGGACCCGATGGCAGAGAAGGCAGTCTTGCGAGACTTCGCAAAGCATTAACTTCGGCTCATCGGAGCCAATACTTTATAATACTGTACGGAGCTCCTGCTCCGTACAGTATTGTAACGAACTTTTGTGCGAATCGACTTCGGATCTTTTATCCGAAGTGGATTCACTCACCCCTAGTGAACACCGTAAAAAAAAAAAACGGTGTCAAAAAAGCCATTTTTTGTCACCTCACATCACAAAAAGTGTAATACCAAACGATCAAAAATTCATATGCGCCTCAAAATAGTACCAACCAAACTGTCATCTCATCCTGCAAAAAATAAGACCCTACCTAAGACAATCGCCCCCCAAAAAACTAAAAACTATGGCGCTCAGAATATGGAGACACTAAAACATGATTATTATTTTTTTTCGCTTCAAAAATTCTTTTATTGTGTAAAACTTAAATAAATTTAAAAAAGTATACATAATAGATATTGCCGCATCCGTAACAACCTGCTGTATAAAAATATCACATGAACTAACCCTTCAAGTGGACACTGTAAAAAAATAAGGTGGGCGTGGCTAGTCATGAGAGAGTGAGGACATGCTCTGTAGGAGCTCCGCTGCATCCCTGGAATTTTTCACCTCCTATCCACCACTTCTGATGGGCAAAACGATAAAGGGTAGAGCCCAACCATCCCTGGCATCATCCCAAAGTGACCTTCCTCACTTTTTCGCCCGGCAATCGACTTCTTCGGGCCCTCTTCTGCATAATCGCGCCATGAGCTCCCAAGATGGCACTGGCTTACACCCTGCGGCCTGCTGAATCGCGGACTGAATGCCCCAGTTACCAACCACCGCTAGACAATGGTCCCCCTCTTCAGAGACCGCCTCCAGGCCACCACCAGCTGTCCCCTAACCTGTCCACACACCATGTCCCCTCCTCTCCTAATGCATAGGACCCCTTCCTCCCACCCTCTCATTCCCCTGGACCTTCCCTGGCAGCATCCCTGCACTGGTCCACTGGATCCTCATGGGATGGCTCCCATCCACAGGCGTCTGGATTAGCCCCACCTGGTCCCAATGCCACCATCGATCTTGCAGCCATACCTCCCCAGGGGTCTCCTTTGCACTCCTCTTTGAGACTTTCATCCTCCGTAGATTTATTTGATAAGGACTCTAGACCGCCAACAATGGCAGACTTGCATACCCTCATCTGCTCTGTACCCTCTAAGGCAGACCTGTCCAGTTTTGCCACCAACATCTTGCGAGAATGTAAGCGGGAAATCTCCCAGATCCGCTCTGTTACACAAGAACATGCAACCTTGTCTGCGACTATCCAAGCCCTACTAGATAAGACCCAAACTCACGATGTACAACTCTGTCTTACAACAACATCTAGATGATATAGAAAATCTCAGTCGCCGCAACGATATACGGATCAGAGGTCTTCCAGAGTCAGTAACGATGGCTGATCTAATGCCCATGATCGTGGGTATATTCAACAATATCTTGAGCCGCCCGCCAAGCACCAACATAGAGATTGACAGGGCCCACCGAGCTCTCACACCTCATAACCCAGATGGTGCCAAAGCGAGAAATGTCATTTGCAGAATCCATTTCTACCCAATCAAAGAGCAAATCCTGAACAAAGCTCGACACTCTTTTACCCTGTCTTATGAAGGGACCCCCATCACGCTGCAAGACCATTCTCGCCATACCCTATCACAGCGAGCTGCCCTACGTCCTCTGCTGGACCTCCTCAGAGACCGTGAAATCCCTTATCATTGGGGCCAAGTGAATACAAAAGATAAATTAGGCGGCACTCTGTGATTTGGATGGCGGTGTCCGGGGTCGGCGTCCCACGTAAATCTAAGAAAAAGACCGGCACTCGCTGATATCAATGCATTCTTTTTTATTTTATGCCACACAGAGGACAAGTTAAAGTGACTCGTTTCGACTCGACCCGAGTCTTTGTCAAACACACTTCAAAGAGGGCGGTGCTCCTGACATCCAGCATCAACACTACATGACCTCACACTTTGCAAACAACCCAGTGAATAAGACAAGGGGTCGCCATAGAGATCCACAAATCCTTGCCTCATCAGATACTGAGCTGTGCTTTCGATGCTGGGGCCAGGTACCTGATTCTCTCGCTATTGATTGGCGGACGAGAATTCACATTTCTTAATGCTAACTCCCGCCAACCAAAACCAAGTTTCCTTCCTACTGGACCTTGTCGACATGGTCCTGCCCCTAATCCGTGGTACGGTTGTCCTCTGGGGCTACCTTAACCTCACCCTAGACCCCACGCTTGACAACTCTACTGGGCGCGCTTCCCTTCTGTATCTATCCAACGATAAAAAAGTTAGAAATGCACTACTCCAACTACAGTTGTATAATTCATCTTCAACATTTGGCAGACAAAGATTATATACCTTTTATTCAGCCCCACACTCTTCTTATAGCCGAATAGACTACATCCTGCTCCAACAACCACCTCTCTCGTGGCTAGACTCTACACAAATAGGCAAAATCTTGTGGTCGCACCATGCCCCGGTATATTGCTCACTAAATCTCCCTTTTTTTACCAAATGAGAGTGGACATGGCGTCTGAATGAATCTCTCCTCCTTGACGTGGCATGCGCTTCTGACGTTACCAACACTGTAAAAAATTTCCTCACTGACCACCACTCAGACCCCACTCCTCTCCCAACACACGGGAAGCTCCGAAGTGTGTTCTATGTGGGGTCCTCATCAAACATGGCTCTCGTCTCAAGAAAGAAAAAGCACATTCTCTCAAACCTGCACTACAGAAGGTTGCCTCCCTCGAACTTGCCCACAAATGAGCACTCTCTTTATCGACTCTCTGCGATCTCCAGAATGCTAAACGCCTCCTGGAGTCGCCTTATAAGCATATGATCCAACTATGCTGTAGTAAATTTTACGAATACGGCAACAAGTATTGTTTGTTGGCAAGGGTCCTCAGGGGAAAACTGGCTACCTCCCACATGCCCGCTATCAAAAATCCGGCGGATCACATGGTCCATACCGCCGCAGATATTGCCTTTTCCTTTCATTTCTTCTACTCGGAATGCCCCACGGGGTACACGTACAGCGAGAGACTAATTAATAATGTTATAACCCCTACGTAAGTAACAAACGTGGAGGAGGAGAGATAAGGTAGATGGTGGTGGTTGGTATGTTACGTCACATACAGACACCAGGGGGAGTTGTGTTGAAGGAAGGTATGTGGAAGAGGTGATGATGAAGCGAGTGGAGTACAATCAAGCAGTAAGGTGCAGTTCCAGGCAGTACCAGCGGGTGGCACAGGAGCTCACAATAGTTTACAAATAGATAGCTACAGCAAGCGTGAGTACGCTACATAACCTCACAGGAGGATACTTGCGGTTGCGGACTAGTGGAGCGTGTCCACACAGAAGGGGACAGAGGAATCCAGAGGAGTAGGTCAGAGCTGGAGGTCCGGAGTGTGGCAGGTCCTCGTTGAGCGGCTCGGCAGTGCTAACAGCAACCACTGACTGGCGTTCACCTCACGGTTGTTAGAACGTCAGACTTACGTCTTGGCGATGCTTATGATGCGGCTGGGGGTGTGTCCGAATGACGCGAACGGACTGGGGACGGAGCCAGCACCCGTCTCCGTGGCACTGTACCCTCGAGTCTGCGAGGGACGTTACACCCAGTTTCTTGGTCTCCTCTTTGAAAACCTCATTTTCCTTTGCCTGGCCATCAAATGGGATAACATACCTAGGTAGAAAATTACCGCTGACCTGTCGCAACTCTTTAGATTAAACTTCTCCCCTCTCCTCCAACAATTCCAGAAAGATCTGGATTCCTGGCATCGATGGGACTTCTCCCAGTTTGACAGAATCAGCATTTTAAAGATAAACCTGCTTCCAAAACGACTCTATCTCCTACAGACCATCCCCCTCAACATACCTTCAATATTCTTGTCCCAAATACGCCGATGCTTCACGAAATTTGTTTGGTCACCTGGTAAACCATGGCTCAAATGGGAAATAATGACCAGTCTAAAGGAGGCGGGAAGGGTTAGTCTCCTGGATTGTCGCTTATATTACCGCTCTGCCACCTATTCTAGGCTTTTAGACATGATGCACAATGATGCCTCCAAGTCCTGGGTGCACATAGCACGAGACTCTTCCTCTTGTTCTCTGACAGTACTCCCATGGCTAATAGGCACTCCACGCTCTACCTCCCCTAAGCTATCCTTCACAACCCTCCATACTTTTGCGATGCTAGCATCCATTAGCCGTCACACATCTCTTATTGACCCTAAAGGCCCTCTTGTTCCGATTACTGATCGTCCGCGCTTCCCTCCAGGGCATTCCCCCCTTTCTTTTCTCCAAGGCACGAAAACTCACCCACTCAGGTTCTGTCATGTCCTCTCGGGATCTTCCATGAAGCCTTTATCCCTACTGTTAGAGACACCCATCCCATCGGCACGAAATTCTTTTAAACATCTGCAACTTCAGCACTTCTACTCCTCCATTCGAAAGACCCACACATTAACTCAAAAACTCTTAGCATTCAAATAGATATGCGTTGCCCCATCAGCGGTATTGAGAAATATATCAACAGTATACAAGTTACTAATACATCAATGCTCTTCACCCCCCCCCCCCCCTCCTCCTCCCTTCTGCCAGGTCTGGGAGCGTGACTTAGGTATACACCTCAACCCCTCTCAATGGAATAGGAGCTTCCTTTTATCCCATAAAGCGCTGATCTCCACTAAGGCCCAGGAAACCAGCTATAAGATGGTATTCAGATGGTATAGGGTGCCTGTGCTCCTCCATAAGTGGTTTCCCACAGTGTCAGATCGCTGTTGGAGATGTCACAGGGAGGAAGGTACGATGATCCATATTTGGTGGCACTGTGCGAGCCCTACATCCCTTTTGAAACTCTGTACACAAGTCAATCTGAGAGGTGACAAGCATCCCTATACCAAACTCCCCTGAATCTCTCTTATTATTTGTGCTTGACCTTAACATCCCTGCCTATAAGAACTCGCTTCTAAAGTACATGATTCAGGCATCAAAAGCAGTCATTCCACAGCACTGGAAATTCCCCTCCCCACCCTCACTAGAGGAATGGTTTGAGCCAATCACTCTATATCAACGAATGGAGGACCTAATTGTTGTGACCCCCTCAGACTCCTCACGATTCCTGAAAACCTGGGGCTCATGGGACACGTTCTGCTCTACAGAGACGTTTAGGAACCTGCAGCTGTGAGCCAAACACAGTCAGCTCCGTACCCCTCCTTACCCTCCCCTCCTTCCACCTTCTTCTTGTTTCTTTTCCATTATTTTTTTTCTTCTTTATCATCACTTATTCAGTTGTTATGTTACATACTTGATTATTTGTCTTACCCATGCTGCTGCATGGTTTATTATTATTGAGCACAGAAGGTTATATGTGTTCACCTTTTCTGTACTGAACTATACTAAAAACCTCAATAAAAACTTGAATGAGAAAAAAATAAAATAAAAACTGTGCCAAAAAGCCATTTTTTGTCACCTTACATCACAAAAAGTGTAATACCAAGCGATCAAAAAGTCATATGCACCCCAAAATAATACCCATTAAATCGTCATCCCATCCCGCAAAAAGTGAGACCCTACATAAGACAGTCGCCCAAAAAATAAAAATAAATAGGTTTTGAGAATTTGGAGACACTAAAAAATAATTTTTAAAAAAAAATGCTTTATTATGTAAAACTGAAACAAACAACCAAAAAAGTAGTCATATTTTCTAATGTCGCGTCCATAACAACCTGCTCTATAAAAATACCACATGATCTAACTTGTCAGATGAACATTGTAAATAACAAAAAATAAAAACGGTGCCAAAACATCTATTTTTTTGTTACCATGCCTCACAAAAAGTGTAATATAGAGCAACGATAAGTCATATGTACCCTAAAATAGTACCAACAAAACTGCCACCTTATCCCGTAGTTTTCAAAATAGGGTAACTTTTTGGGAGTTTCTACTCGAGGAGTGCATCAGGGGGACTTCAAATGTGACATGGCAACTTAACATTATCCCAGTGAAATCTGCCCTCCAAAAACCACATGGTGCTCCTTTCCTTCTGCGCCCTTCCGTGTGCCCATACAGCAGTTTACGATCACAATTGGGGTGTTTCTGTGAACTACAAAATCAGGGTAATAAATATTGAGTTTTGTTTGGCTGTTAACCCTTGCTTTGTTACCGAAAAAAAATGGAAAATCTGCCAAATAAGTGAAATTCAAAAATTTTCTTTTAATTCTTGTGGAACAACCAAAGGGTTAACAACATTTATAAAATCAGTTTTAAATACCTTGAGGGTTGTAGTTTCTAAAATGGGGTCGTTTTTGGGTGGTTTCTATTAGGGGTAGGCGATATGGCCTAAAATTGATATTGCAATATATTATGAATCATGTGCGATATATATTTTCTATATGGGGGGGGATGTTAAACTTTTTTTTTTTTTTTCAACTTTTTATTTACTATTAGCCCCCTTAGGAGCTAGAACCCTTGTCCTATTTACCCTGATAGAGATCTATTAGGGTAAATAGGACCTCACACTGTCCCTGCTGCCCTGTGCTCTTGGCAAACAGCAGCAGGGAGCTGACTGTGGCAGCCAGGACATCAGTAGCGTCCTGGCTGCCATGGTAACCGATCGGAGCCCCAGCATTACACTGCTGGGACTCCGATCACTGCCACCAATGATCGGGGGGCAGTCTTAAAGGACCTTTGATTAGTTTGAACTTCATTACTTAAGTAGCGGCACATAGGGTATATATGGGTCCCTTACTATTATATCTGTGCGGGGCTCCGTTCGGCCGCTCTGGCCCCCGTTACATGGTGGGAACACCAGGGAGGAGACATCAGCCCCTCTCCCTGGGCGTTCCTTCTCCCTGCCTGTGACGTTCTGCGCTGTGATTGGACAGCGCTACAGCCAGGGAGAAGGAACGCCCAGGGAGAGAGGCTGATATCTCCTCCCTGGTGTTCCCATCATGTCACTTCAACGTGTGATGTCCGCATCCCTTAATCCGTTCTGCAAAATGCAGAACACACATGGCTAGTGTCCTGCGGACCAAAAGAAAAGGTACGGTTGTGTGTATGAGGCCTTACTAGCCGGGAAAGCACTTATTGGTTAACCCTTTAATGACCAGGCCGGAAAAGGACCTAATGACCAGTCACTTTTTTGTGATTTAGCGCACGTGGTTCAAACACTTGTAACTTTTTATTTTTTGGACTACCAAAATAACTTTTGCAGCTTTTTATTACATAACACAGGGCTTTTTAATATATTTTTTGTCTTATTAGAGGGGAAACTGTAGTTTTATTTTTTTTAAGTCATTTTTATTCAAACTATAGCTCATTATTTAAATATGCAAATTATTATAATTAGTTCCCTATATGTGTTGGGTCGTTTTATTATACAATAGGCCTGCACAATATATCGCGAAAGCAATCACAATTAATCGCTATATCGTAATTTGCTGACCCAAAAATGCTGCAATTATATTACTGTATTTTTCGCTTTATAAGACACTTTTTTCCCCAAAAAAGTGGGGGGGGGGGTGCCAGTGCATCTTATAAAGCGATGGTTGACTTTCTACGTGACACTGACACTGTATCTCCGGCCGCTATGCTGCACAGCGCGGTCAGCGATACATCAGTTACAGTGCAGGGAGGGAGGAGGGGCTGGTGGAAAGTCGTTATTTTAATGAACACATGTTCTTATATCTATTTTATTTATCTGTTCTGTGCAGTGCTATTAAGAAAATGGCAAGTTTTGTATTTTGTGCTTTTGCAGTAATGCAAATATGTATTTTATTTTGAAAAACACTTTATTTTTACATTAATGAGGTGATAATTGTAATGGTTTTGGTTGGTGTGGGCGTTTTTTGGTTTTATGAATTTTACAATTTTTTCTTTTTTTAACTTCCTTTTATATCTTATTTTTTTCTACAAAAAGACCTTTGGGGACACTTTTTATTTTGCACATTTTCCTTTTTTTGAACTTTTGTATTTTTTTTTTTTTATCACAATTTTTTTTTTTTTGTAATTCTTTATTTAAAGGATTTTCTTGTTACAAAATTGCACAAGATTTGTAATGAAACAGCAGTTAAATAACACTAAAGTAATATTTCTTGAGAAACTGCGTCTGGATTACTCTAGTTCCAGAAAGATCACTTTCTACGATTAGACAATAAGTAAATAAATGTCTGCAGGAATCTACACAATCACACGTATTCACCCCAAGACAGAGTTGAAACAGTCAAGAGTTGAGTTTCATTCGTAATAGAGTGTATCTAACAACACACCAGAGAAGCCTCGTGGAACGTGCGAGAAAGAACCCCTCACTCTCTCATCATGAACTGTTGCTAGTCCGGGCTATTGACGAAGTCTAACCATGGATCCCAAACCTTGTGGAATTTGATCTGGCTTCTGCCAAAACCCGCACCTATTTCTTCAAGCCTTGCCACCTGTCCTACTTTCTGTAGCCAGTGATTCACAGGAGGTGGTAGACTTTGTTTCCAATATAAAGGTATCATGCTTTTAGCTATCAAAATCAAGTGTTTCCAAAGCACTCCATTAAATGTGTGTCTTATTCCCGGTGGCAGGTTTAGGAACAGCAGTTGCGCGGTCAGAGGCGGGGAGCCCGGGCATATGTGTTCAACTGTCTGCAAAACCTTCCGCCCGAACGGTTTTATTGAGGGGCAGTCCCACCATAGGTGTGAATAGGTCCCTTTGTCCTTGAGGCATCTCCAGCATGAGTCTGGAATGTTAGGCCTCTTTCACACGAGCGTGTCCGGATTAGGTCCGGATGCGTTCAGGGTGCGTTCAGGGAAAAACGTGCGATTTTACATGCGAGTGCATCAGTTTTATATGCGATTGCGTCGCATTATTGCATTTTTCCCGCTTGTGTGACATGCGGATTACATGCGTTTTTCACGCGCGTGAAAAAAAACTGATTTGTCCTCTACATTCAACTTTACTGCCAACATATCTTAAAACCCAAAGCATACATTATATTAGTGGAAAGGTAAATTTGTGGCCGAGATTTGGTTGTGTGGTTGGTTAGTGTGTTGGGTGATAGGTTTTCATTTTATAGGAATAAATTAAATTAAATGAATTGACAAATGTCGAATAAAGTAATTCTGTTGGTTAATGTAATTTTAATTTAACTAAATTCATATGTATGTGTGTTAATGATTTATAAATCATGTGTATATAGTAACGTGTATTTTGGTTCTATAAATGTATAGGAAGCGTGTACAATTATTGTGTTCTATCAGTGTGTGCTATGTGGTAAGGTGCAGGGTGCCGTCGTGGATGGCAGGTATGTGTCACCGAGGTTCATAGCCTCGGTGAGGTAAGAGCCCGTTTTTGTTGATGTCAGCAGCAGCTAGTGCTACTGACAGAGTTTAAATAGCATGGCTGCAAAGCCGATCCGGGCCGGCTCTTACCGGGAGCAGCTAAAGTGTAGGGTGGGTGGCTGCTCCCCACGACCCAGTCCTGGTTTTGGGCTGGGTTTAAAAGCTCAGCCAGCTCAGCAGCTGGAGGCTGTGATTATCCTGGAGCTGCTAACAGGGCTGGGAGTTCTCTGTCCTGGAGGAAAGAGCTCAGCAAGGAGGTGTTTTGTTCCTGGCTACCTGAAGCTGGATTCTCCTGCGGCTGGGCCGACAGCGTGGTGCGAACCTGCACCTACACCTCCCAGGTGACTGAACCTGTGTTGGCCTGTTTTTGTTTTGCCACGTTATTTCCGTTGTGTGTGAACTGTCACCAAGAGACTGTTTTTCATTTATGGTGTGCAAGTGTGAATAAAACACTGTTTGTTGCACAATCTGGACTCCTTGTTTTGCCTCTAAACTGCACCCGCACTGCTGTCTACCAGAGCGACTCCCCACATTTGGTGTCGGATGCGGGCATGCGCAGTGAGGCTGGCGTGAACGCCGAACTTTGTTTTTGTGCTGAGCAAAAGTGAATGTCCTATATTAGGCCGGCAAAGTTGCAGCCTGTGATCTCTGGCAACATGGAGGCTGCTGTGAAGGCTCGTAGAAGCTAACGTGCAGCAGCGGGAGACCAACCAGTTACTGCTACAACATGTGATGGCATTACAGGCGGCCGGAGCGTCCCACCACGTCCATGATGCCCGGAAAGCGGTCCGTGCGGCGATCCCAAAGATGACCCCCGCAGACGACGTGGAGACATACCTAGCGGTCTTTGAGAAGGTCGCCGTGAGGGAAAAGTTACCCCGTGACCAGTGGGCCGAAGTGGTTGCTCCGCTCCTGGCATCCGGACCCCAGCAAGTTTTTTTGATTTGGCAGACGACCAGGCTGCTGACTATTCCACGGTGAAGGGGGAGATCCTGGCCAGACTGGGGGTAAACGTGTTGGTCCGGGCTCAGCGTGTCCACCAGTGGGACTTTAACGTGGGTGAACCCGCCAGGCCGCAGTACTATGAGTTGCTGCACAGGTTGCAAAAATGGCTGCAGCCTGAGGTTCTGAGTCCGACTGCTATGCTGGACCGGCTGCTGGCTGACATGTTTTGGAGGGCCTTGCCTTACGCCCTTCAACACTGGATCGGCCAGGTATCCCCCACCAATGCCCTTGAGATGGTCGACCTGGTGGAACGATATGAGGCCACCAGAAACCTGCAGGGGGGTTCTTTTGGGAGGGGGCCAGTCAAACCCCGGAAATCTCCACCCCAGTCCCGGCGGCCAGCCAAACCCGCCCGGGAGGTACCTCTTGCAGATCCGTCCCCAGTGGTCTGCTGGCAGTGTCGGGAGCCTGGACACATAAGGGCCAACTGTCCACAGTGGGGGGAACCCATGGAGACTAATTATGGGTACCGGGCTTCCATGTATGCCCGGAGACTGTGTGCGACCGGCATCCCCGAGACAATGGACAGTCGTCATCTGTGCCAGGTGCAAGTCGGGGATAACCTGGCAGTGGCGCTGTTGGACTCAGGGAGCCTGGTAACCCTGGTAAGTGCTGCCCTGGTACAGCCCACCCAGTATACGGGCCGGAAAGTTAAAGGACTATCCCACTGCTGAAATGTCTCTGTCCACGGCGGCCGGCACTTGGACTTGTGAAGTGGCGATCTCCGCCAAACTACCGTATGAACTAATAATTGGGAGAGACTTCCCTGGTTTTCCATCACTATGGCCTGAGGTGAAAGTGACTAATAGCCCTGAGACAGGGGTAACCCTAGCAGAGTGGCCTGGTTCCTGTGGGAGGCCAGAGCCCTGGGAGCCCAAGTCCGAAGGGCCTGCGGTAGGGGTGACCACCACTTCTGTGATAGAGGGGAGACACCCCACTGAGTGTAATGGTGGGAGACATGGAGGACTTGCCACCAGGTCCTGAGTTGGCAGACCTCCACGTCTCCGGAGATAATTTTGGGACCGCCCAGCACCGGGACCAAACCCTCACCAGGGCCTGGGAGAATGTGCTGGAAATTGATGGTAAACCCCAGAAACCAGGGGCTGAATTAATGTTCCCACGATTTATTGTTCTGCAGGATATGTTGTATCGGGTGAACCAAATCCGAGGTGAACCTGTTGAACAGTTGGTGGTGCCCACAGCGTATCGCAAGCTTGTCATGGAGCTTGCCCACCAACATGTTCTTGGGGACACCTGGGGTGGCAGAAAACCCAGGACCGCATACTGCAGCGGTTTTATTGGCCCGGTATGTTCAAGGAGGTAGAAGATTATTGTAAGTCCTGTCCAACCTGTCAGATAACTAGCCCCCAGCCACATTTCCGTAGTCCTCTGGTACCTCTGCCAATTATTGAAGTACCGTTTGAGCGAGTCGCTATGGATTTAATTGGGCCTGTACCAAAGTCTGCCAGGGGCCACCAACACATTCTGGTAGTTCTCGACTATGCCACTCGGTATCCGGAGGCGGTGCCTCTGCGACATACCTCAGCTAGGCTCATTGCCAAAGAGTTAATGGAGATGTTTTCCCGTGTGGGTCTGCCTAAAGAGGTTCTGACAGACCAAGGGACCCCTTTATGTCCAAAGTAATGAGGGAACTGTGTAAATTGTTGCGTATAAAGCAGTTACGGACGTCCGTTTACCATCCGCAAACAGACGGTCTTGTGGAGAGGTTTAACCAAACTCTAAAAAATATGTTAAAGAGGGTGGTGTCTAGAGATGGGAAGGACTGGGATCTGCTTCTGCCCTATCTCATGTTCACAGTGCGAGAGGTGCCCCAGGCCTCTACTGGGTTCTCGCCCTTCGAACTGCTTTATGGCAGACACCCTCGGGGCCTGTTGGATATCGCCAAGGAAGCATGGGAACAACAGCCTGTCCCCCACAAAAGTGTCATTGAGTATGTCGCCCAGATGCAGGAGCGGATGGAAAGGGTGTTGCCCTTGGTCCGGGAGCATATGGAGGCAGCGCAACAAGCCCAGAGTAGGGTGTACAATCGTCAGGCTCAGGTACGGGACTTCAATCCGGGAGATCGGGTTTTGGTTCTGGTACCCACCCTTGACAGCAAATTCCTAGCTAGGTGGCAGGGCCCCTATGAGGTGATCGAGAAAGTAGGGGAAGTAAATTAGAAAGTACACCAGCCAGGGCGGCGCAAGCCGGAGCAGGTGTACCACGTGAATTTACTTAAGCCGTGGAAAGATAGGGACGCGGCCGACGACCACAGCCCCGGCCAGGGCTTCTAGGTGAAAAGGGTCCAGCCCCACAGTTCGAGGCCTGTGAAGCCGTAACCACGGTAAAATTGCAGACAGCCTGTCTTCCAAACAAGTTCAGGAAGTCAGGAGTTCCTCAGTCGGAACACGGATGTGTTCTCGGACCTCCCTGGCCGCACGTCTCTCATCCGACATGACATTGTCACTGAGCCTCAGGCCAAGGTCCGGTTAAAACCATACCGGGTACCCGAGGCTCGGCGGCGGGCCATCGCGGAGGAAGTGCAGTTAATGTTGAAGCTCGATGTCATTGAAGAGTCGAAAAGTGAGTGGGCCAGTCCCATAGTCCTAATACCCAAGCCGGATGGGACGTTGCGGTTCTGCAACGACTTTCGCAAGTTAAATGAAGTATCCAAGTTTGACGCTGTATCCCATGCCCCGAGTAGACGAGCTTGTTGAAAGTTTAGGACAAGCCCGTTATTTTTCTGTGCTGGACCTCACTAAAGGGTACTGGCAGGTACCCTTAACGGAGTCGGCTAAGGAAAAACCGCATTTGTTACCCCGCAGGGCCTGTATCACTACAAGGTGTTACCCTTTGGCCTGCATGGCGCCCCGCCACTTTCCAAAGGCTAATGGACATAGTGCTGCGACCACATCGTCGGTACGCCTCGGTCTACTTAGATGATGTAGTCATCCACAGCACCGACTGGGAAAGCCATTTACCCAAGGTGCAGGCGGTAGTGGATGCCCTGAGGAAAGCCGGACTGACCGCTAACCCAAAGAAGTGCTCCATAGGGTTAGAGGAGACAAAATATCTGGGATATGTAATTGGGCGGGAGTTATCAAACCTCAGGTAACTAAGGTAGAGGCCATTCGTAACTGGCCCCGACCGGTCACCACCAGGCAGGTAAAGTCGTTCCTGGGGATTGTAGGTTACTACATGAGGTTTGTGCCCCACTTTGCCACAATAGCAGCGCCATTGACAGACCTGTTGAAGGGGCGAAAGTCTGGGAGGCTTAGCTGGAGTGAGAAGGCGGAGGAGGCTTTCTCCGCGTTGAAGTCGGCCCTGTGTGGGTCCCCGGTTTTGGTGACACCCGACTTCAACAAGGAGTTTGTCGTACAGACCGACGCCTCGGAGGTAGGCCTCGGTGCGGTACTGTCTCAGGAGGTCAACGGGAAGAACATCCCGTTGTCTTCCTGAGCCGTAAGCTCAGTCCCGCCGAGTCCAGATATAGTATAGTGGAGAGGGAGTGCCTGGCTATCAAGTGGGCACTCGAATCTCTCCGCTACTACCTGTTAGGAGGAGGTTCCGTCTGGTGACCGACCATTCCCCCTCAAATGGATGAGTCAGGCCAAGGAGAGGAATGCTCGGGTCACCAGGTGGTTCCTATCCCTTCAAAATTTCAAGTTCTCCGTGGAACATAGGGCAGGTCGCTTGCAGGGAAATGCAGATGCCCTTTCCCGCGTCCACTGCCTCACATGTGTCCACCCCTCAGGGTTGAACAAAGGGGGTTTGTGGTAAGGTGCAGGGTGCCGTCGTGGATGGCAGGTATGTGTCACCGAGGTTCATAGCCTCGGTGAGGTAAGAGCCCGTTTTTGTTGATGTCAGCAGCAGCTAGTGCTACTGACAGAGTTTAAATAGCATGGCTGCAAAGCCGATCCGGGCCGGCTCTACCGGGAGCAGCTAAAGTGTAGGGTGGGTGGCTGCTCCCCACGACCCAGTCCTGGTTTTGGGCTGGGTTTAAAAGCTCAGCCAGCTCAGCAGCTGGAGGCTGTGATTATCCTGGAGCTGCTAACAGGGCTGGGAGTTCTCTGTCCTGGAGGAAAGAGCTCAGCAAGGAGGTGTTTTGTTCCTGGCTACCTGAAGCTGGATTCTCCTGCGGCTGGGCCGACAGCGTGGTGCGAACCTGCACCTACACCTCCCAGGTGACTGAACCTGTGTTGGCCTGTTTTTGTTTTGCCACGTTATTTCCGTTGTGTGTGAACTGTCACCAAGAGACTGTTTTTCATTTATGGTGTGCAAGTGTGAATAAAACACTGTTTGTTGCACAATCTGGACTCCTTGTTTTGCCTCTAAACTGCACCCGCACTGCTGTCTACCAGAGCGACTCCCCACAGCTAAATAAATGTAATTAATTATTTCATGTGTATAATAAAGTCCGCAAACAAGGAAATAAATGAAAATAAAACTCTGTTAGTACTTAAGGCAACTTTAAAAGAAAAAAATAGCAAACAAAAAAAACACATCACAAATTATAAATTAAGATAACAGCTGGGTGAACCTGGAGGGATAGAGTGCTGGGATGTAGCAGCTTGGGAGGCGGAGGGGCCAGGATGGCCATATGTAGGTTAGCCATATGGTTGCCTGTATGGCCTACTTTGTGGCCCATATTGATCCCTACTTGTAGGTTATTGTGGCGGTCCCTGTGGAACGTGGGAAATTGGCTGGGGCCCAGACATGTGCCCACGCCAAAAAAGAAGTCGGACGGATCATGAGGAGGAATAGCAGCATCCACAACAATGCCAATAGCTCCCTCAGTTCGCAGCAAAAGGTATGGTGGCACACTCCTCAAATGATGCGCCAGACTTTTAGCAAAATGGTCCACATGGTCTAAATGGTCCTCAAGCATGCGGCGTCTTCTGGGTCTGCTGCTTATGGACAAAGTGGGGGGGGGGGGGGACCCTGCTTAGAGGTAGCACCATGCGTGGCTATTGATGTGGATGTCTCCACACTTTCTGCAGGTGGCCCAGATGTAGTGTCCTCCTCACAGGTGCTTGAGTGCTGTGGTGCACACTCATCACGGTTGTCCTCCGTTCTAACAATATAAAATAATTTTTTTTTTATTAATATATGAACACACTGTTGTAATTAAATTAATCACGATACATCCTTCTACCATCATAAAAATACATGGACCACATAGTACCACAGAAAACAGGACCTGGCACCACTTCAGACATTCCTGTTAAAGAGCTTCATGCATTCCCCATTTCATAACAATTCTGGAGCATCTATTCTTATCAATCTATGTAGTGTCGTCCCTTTATTATTTCTGCTAAAAGTTATAATTTAATTGATATTAGACTTCAATAAAACGGGACAGAGGGGTTGTAAACAGTTGGGGTTGTCTACCTGCACAGACTCATTATTAGATCAAATCACTGCTGTAGACACCCACAACTTATTAGTACCCCTCTGTGCCCTTATTGAAGGCTAATATCATTGAAATTATAAATTCTAGCAGCAATAATAAAGGGACAACACTACATAGATTCATAAGAATAGATGCCCCAGAATTGTTATGAAAGGGGGAATGCATGAAGCTATTCAAACAGGGATGTCAGAAGTGGTGACAGGTCCTGTTTAAATAACCAACATATTACATATGCGGTCATGTAGAAACATGAGATAAATTAGAAGTGGCATATCTGGTCATAGCAAATTATCGCATTACCCTTAAGAATGATGTTCACCTACTTTGGAATAAAAAAGGATGATCCGGCTTTGTTGTTATCACCAAATATGACATCTCTAATTTACGCAATGTAAAATACTACATTACCAACATAGTCAACATACAGTGTGTATAGATAAACATGTAGTGGTCATTGTTTAATAATAACTTACGGACTCTGATTGATGGTCGGACGCAGGAACATGAGCTGTTCTCTATACATATAGGGCCTTTTTCTGTGAGTGGCCGAACCACTGCGGCTTTGAATTAGCTCCTTACGGAATTGGTCCCGGCAGCTCCGCCAGCGGTTCTTTACTTCATCAACTTTGTAAAAAACATACAAGAAAGGAACATTTACCAAACAATACAATACTACAGGACAGGGTATGACATGTGCTATGCTAGGGAGGACAACGTATCACATGTGCTATGCTAGGGAGGACAGCGTATGACATGTGCTATGCTAGGGAGGACAGCATAGATCACACATGTTTAGATTGGCCACTTACCCAACCTCTGTAGACTTTGGCCTTTACTTTGCTCCCATATCGCGGAAAAGACCTCCTGGGCTACTTGCACCCATGTGGCGTCCTTAATAGAGCAGTCCTGGTACTCCCCCGAACGGTTGTCCCAAATGTAGGGCCTCTCCTGCACGAGGCAAATGAGCCTCTCAACATCCATAGGTTTGTAGCATTTAGACATGCTTGAAATCGTTCCGCGAGGGCAGGAGATTCTCAAAACACAAGTTTCTCACTACACAGCCTGAAGCCAGCCACTGAGAAACTGAACTTCCTGTCTTAAATCCATTCACTGTTGCTTAGTTACTTGCGTTTATAACACAACGCAGTGCATCCGGATGCACTGCGTTTTTCCCGCAGCCCCATTCATTTCCATGGGACCTGCGTTGCGTGAAAAACGTAGAATATAGAACATGCTGCGATTTTCACGCAACGCAGAAGTGATGCGTGAAAAAAAACGCTCATGTACACAGACCCATTGAAATGAATGGGTCAGGATTCAGTGCGGTGCAATGCGTCCACCTCACGCATTGCACCCACGCAGAAAACTCGCCCGTGTGAAAGGGGCCTTAGAGTTCATGGCATGTAAGACTACTGGTGTTTTGTACCATCTACTAACTACCTTATATGAAGTCTCCTGTAGAGTAACGCATCTGGAAGGCGCGCATGAGTTCCTATAGATGGTATTCACCTCATTCTCCTTAACCCCTTAAGGACATAGGACGTATGGGTACGCCCTAATGTCCGAGTCCTTAAGGACACAGGACGTACCCATACGTCCTGATAAAAATAAATTCTAAAAAAAAAAAAAAATCGAGCTAGAAACATGGTTCCTGCTGTGATCGTGCAGCAGGAACCATGTTCAAATGCCTAGGGGAGTCCTGTGACCCCCCCATATCGGCGATCGCTGCAAACCGCAGGTCAATTCAGACCTGCGGTTTGCAGTGCTTTGTGCGATCTCTGATTCCCGCGGATCAGAGAGTTAATGCCCCCAAAGTTGTGAATTTTAACCCCCCTGCAGCCCCCAATCATATTGTGGCTGCGGGGGTGCAGGGGGGGTGGTTGCGGGAGGCAATTGCGATCCCCCGCCCGCCTCCTCTGTAATATTCCTTGGTGTCTAGTGGATCTATCAGAGTGTCAGCACATTGCTGACACTCTGATAGAAACAGCTGGCATCTGTGCTTGATCAGATGCCAGCCGTTTAATCCCTTCCATACCGCGGTCCGTATGGACCGCGGTATGGAAGGGTTAACAGGGAGCGCCCTCCCTCTCCCATCGGGGGGCTGCTGTGCCTTTGCAGCCACCCGACAGGATGGGATCACAGAGGGAGGGAGCTCCCCTCCCTCCCCATCCATCACCCGCTGCTCTCTTATGGCAGCGGGTGATGGTTGCCATGGAAGCAGGACGCTTTCAGAAGCGTCCTGCTCTCCATGGTGCTGAAAGTCTGAACAGACCTGCTAAAGGTCTGTACTGTATTATACAGACACCAGATCCACTGGATGTACAAGTGGGTCTGGGTCAAAAAAATTTTTTTTAAATAGTGAAAAAAAAGTAAAAATGAAAAAAACACTTATCACTGAATAAAAAAAAAAATAATACACTACACATATTAGGTATCGCCGCGTTCGTAAAAACCTGCTCTATAAAAATATCACATGACTGAACTCCTCAGGTGAACGCCATAAAAAAAACCATGGTGTAAATAAGCCATTTTTTGGAACCTTACATCACTAAAAGTGTAATACAAAGCGATCAAAAAGGCGTATGCCTCCCAAAATAGTACCAATCAAGCCGCCATCTCATCCTGTAAAAAATGAGCCCCTACCTAAAACAATTGGCCAAAAAATAAAAAAAACTATGCCTCTCAGACTAAAACATGATTTTTTTTGTTTCAAAAATGCTTTTTAGTGTTAAATGTAAAAAAAAAACTAAAAAGTAGACATATTGGGTATTTCCACGTCCGTAAGAATCTGCTCTATAAAAATATCACATGACCTAACCCCTCAAGTAAACACTGTAAAAAAATTTTTATAAAAACTTTGTCAAAAAGCTATTTTTTTGTCACCTTACATCACAAAAAGTGTAATAGCAAGCGATTAAATAGTCATATAACCCCCCAAATAGTGCCAATCTAACCATCACCTCATCCCGCAAAAATTATACCCAACCTGAGACAATTGCCTAAAAACTGAAAAATATATGGCTCTCAAACTATGGAGACACTAAAACATGTTTTTTTTGTTTCAAAAAGGATATTATTGTGTAAAACCAAAATAAATAAAAAAAAATGTATACATATTATGTATCGCCGTGTCCTTAAGGACCTGCTCTATAAAAATATAACATGACCTAACCCCTCAGGTGAACGCCGTAAACATAAAAAATAAAAACGTTGTCAAAAAAGCCATTTTTTTGTTACCTTACAACACAAAAAGTGTAATAGCAAGCGATCAAAAGTATGCACCCCAAGATAGTACCATTCAAACCGCCACCTCATCCTGCAAAAAATGAGCCCCTACATAGGACAATCGCCCAAAAAAAAAAAAAAAAAATGGCTCTCAAACTATGGAGACACTAAAACATGATTTTTTTTTTGTTTTAAAAAATATTATTGTGTAAAACTTATATAAATAAATAAAAAGTATACATATTATGTATTGCCGCGTCCGTCACAACCTGCTCTATAAAAATAACACATGACCTAACCCCTCAGCTGAACACAGCAAAAAATAAAAAATAAATACGGTGTCAAAAGCTATTTTTGTCACCTTACATCACAAAAAGTGTAATAGCAAGCGATCAAAACTATCAAAGATAGTGCCAATCAAACCGCCATCTCATCCCGCAAAAAATGAGCCCCTACATAAGACAGTCGCCCAAAAAATAAACTATGGCTTTCAGAATGTGGAGACACTAAAAAATAATTTTTTTTCAAAATGATTTATTATGTAAAACTAAAACAAAGCCCCCCAAAAAGTAGACATATTTGGTATTGTCGCGTCCGTAACAACCTGCTCTATAGAAATAGCACACAATCTAACCTGTCAGTTCAACAATGTAAATAACAAAAAATACAAAACGGTCCCAAAACAGCTATTTTTTTGCAAATTTTCCATTTTAATCCATTTTTGCAGTAACAAAGCAAGGGTTAACAGCCAAGCAAAACTCAATATTTATTGCCCTGATTCTCTTGTTTGCATGACTGAATGATGTAATACACCATGCCCCTTTTACATCTGAAGAAGTGAATAGGGTAGTGGCTACAGCTCTGAATAGAAAAAACGCTGGACTCATATCAACTACTGGACTCAAATCAGCTCATTAGAATATGGAAAAGTACTTTTTCTCCACAATAAAGCAACAGATCACCAAGCATGCCTGGTTTAGCAGTGAATTTCCTGGTGACAGGTTCCCTTTCAAATAGACTTTTAGTTCTTTTTCCCACGCTTTAATATAGGCTGGAGGGTGGTATTTAATATGGTATTTTAGAGACTGTGGCAATCAATTTAGGTGTTGGTAACTTTTGGCCAGCCAATTGTTCTTTGTCTGTGTGTTCCCTCTCTAACATATGCTCTATCTTCTGGGCCGGGATAGTCTTGAAATTATATAGGAGTTGGGAATAAGTCAGCCGATCAATCTCTATTTGCGGGATTGCCGTCCGAAATGTCTGTAGGTCAGGAAAGGCTCCATCCACCAATAAGTCCCCAACTTTATATCTGCTCAATGTCAATTGGTTACTCATTGTGGTGCTGGCGAAGGGGCAGTTCAGACCCAGTAGGTCTCCCATATTGAGAAGGGGTGACGGGTGGGCCCATATGTTTTCGGGGAAACTTGTCCCGGTCCACATGGAGAGAGGGGCTTTTTTTTAGTAAGGGGAGGGTTTTCGGTGGGTGTTTGCCCTGTAGAATCCATATGAGTGCCTGCGTAGGTGAATACCCTATCGTTTCGCGCTTGATTCTGACATATAGCTTATGAGGAGGGGATATATGCCAGTCTATAATCCTTGTTAATTGTATCGCTTTATATAATTTCCTTATGTCTTGAAATCCCAGACCCCCTTTTTGCTTTGATCTACAAAGTGTAGTTAGTGCCACTCTGTACGTCCCTTTCGCCCAGATATAATTTAGGAAAATTTCGCGCGTAAAAAAGGATTTAGAAAGAAAGATCGGTAAAGCTTGTAAGGTGTATAAGATCTTTGGAATAATCATAATTTTTAACAAGTTTATTCTCCCTATCTAAGATATGTATGGTATGTGCCGTCCTTAATGATCTGTTCTATTCTTCTAATTAGAGGTTCATAGTTTAGTTGAAACCACTTTGCAGGATCTGGGGACACCTGTAAACCTAGGTATTGTATATTTTGAGAGGCCCATTGAAAATTAGACTGACTTTTAGCTCTTTGAATCATATTTTCGGGGCAGGACAAGTTCATGGCCATAGATTTTGCGGCATTTATTTTAAAATTCGAGAGGTACTGAAACTTATCAAACATTTCAGCCAATAAGGGAAGACATCTGTCAGGGTTTGATGTTATATTCAGCAGATTATCCGCGTAAGCCGCCGATTTGTGGCAGAAGTCTCCGATCTTGATTTCTGCATGTTGTCTAATACTCTGTATCAGAGTCTCCATGGTTAGCACAAATAGCAAAAGTGACAAGGGACACCCCTGCCTAGTGCCGTTGGTGATCTGGAATCTCCGAGACAGGGTACTATTTATTTTGAGCATTGCAGACGGTCTGAAATACAGGGCAAATATTGCTCTGACATACTCCCCGGGGAATCCAAACCTCTCAAGGGTTTTCTTCATAAACACCCAGTCGATTTCTATCGAATGCCTTTTCAGCATCAGTCGATAGCAGTAATAGTGGTACATGTTTTGTCCGAGCATACTGAATGAGATTTAAAATTCTAAGGGTACTATTATTTATTTTTAAAATATATTTTTGCCACAAAATATGATGGTGAACAATTTTTCCTTTTTATAGTTTTCTTTTACTTGTATTTTATTTATTATTTATTTTACATCTCTTTGCTAAAATGTGCTTTTCTTTTTTTTCTTTTTTTCATATATTTTTGCAGCACTGTATGTCCCCCAAGAGGTCTTTAAAAGACCTCTGTGGGACACGGACTTGTTTTTTTTTAATTATGCACTATTTTTTCCTTTTCTTTGTATTTTTTTATTGTGTTTTCAATTTTCTTTAACTTTTAATATATATATTTGCCACATAATTTGTCTCTAAAGGTCCTGCAGTGCAGGAGCTGTAATGCTCCATCGTGCGGTGCTGTGGGCAGAAACACAGCTGATCGCACAATCAGCTGTGTTTCTCTCCAGCAGGACGGGGGCCGCATGCAGCCAGCGGGCCGCAGGTTGTGCACCCCTGCGATAAAGCATCAGTAAAATGATATTAAGCTTATATTAAACTCTTATTAAGCTAATATAAATATTCGCAATATCTATTTGATCCGTCTATCTAACTATAGACCATCGATGATTTCACCGAAGGTCCTGCAAGGTATACGATGCAGTCCAGCACATCAGTAATTTAAGTTTAATATGTTTAAAAATAATGATATTTGTTTGTATTAAGCTTATATTAACCTTTTACTAAGCAATTATAAAAGCCATTATAAATATTGACAATGTCTAATTGATCCTTCTATCTTGCTAAAACTAAAAGACCTTTGATAATATCACGAAACGCCCCATTTTCCACCCATGGGTGTCATTAGCAAACTAGCTTCTCTGATGGTAGGATCCTTTCTTTTCAGCATGGAGCTTGTTATTTCCTCTCTGCTACCGTAGCATGCACGCTCCATAATACGTAAGAAAGTTGGGCCGGGGCCATCTCTCCTGGCCGGTCGGAAGCGACTTTGCTAGCGAACGGGTGGCTTCGCCTCAGTATCTGCTACCTTAGGTTTGTTGGTTGAGGCTAAATATTTTTATTTCTTTCAACTTTGTTTGTTTGGTAATAGGAGTTAGTTCCTATAAATCTTACAAGTTTTACTTCGCTTTGTTCGTCTCATATGAAAAGTTACTTCATCCGGTTTGCTGTAAAGGTAGAGTTACCTGGGCTGCATGTGAAGTCATGTTTGGAGATCCGATGCAGCTGTTCTTGTTTAGGCCTCTTGCGGTAGCCGTTTCTTGCCATGTGTCTCCCCCCTCCCCCCGCTACCACCATCTTTAAACTTCACGTATTTCACTGCTGCACTTTTATGCTCTGCTGTTATCAAGAGCAGCATTGACATCTTCGGCTTTCATTTCATTTCTTATGCCTACTATTGCACCATGCTTCATACGCCTCAGATGCATCCGCACGTCTTTTACTGTCACAGCACTTTCCTACTCTGCTCATTCCCAGACCAGCCTTTACATTTGGCTGTTACACCATGTTTTACTCCCTGCTCACCTGAGCTGTGTCCACATGTCTGCTATTTTGATCATTCTTCACCCGTTAATCACATTCAAGCTGCTTTCACCTGTTGGCTTTTACATCACATTCCGTACCCCGCCGACATCCGGATCCCTATCACACGTCTGTTATTACATGTTGTATACTCGGCTTTCAGCCATAGCTGCTACTGTTACTCCATTCTTATTCTCTGGACGCATCACACTGGTGTTCACACCTTGCTCCACTCACAACCAGAGCTGCGTTCACGCGTCGACTGGTATACCATGCTTGCTCTGCTTACAGTGAGAGCTGTGTTTACACTTCCGCTGTCACAACATGTTCATACTAGGCTTGTTTCAGAGCTGCATTCACGTTCACTGTTACATCATGTTTATGCTCCACTGACATTTAGAGCTGCTATTCTACCAATTTCATTCTCGGCCACACCCAGAGGTGCATTCACACCTACGCTGTCAAATAATATTTTTTTTTTTGCACTTCACCCACGACCAGAGTTGCATTCATACATCTATCGGTATATCATGTTTGCTCTACTCGCACCCAGAGCTGCGTTCACACATTCTATGCTACTACAGGTTCTTTCCAGGCCCATTTCAAGAACTGCATTCACGTGCTGTTACATCTATGTTATGCTCCGTTCACAACCAGAGCTGCTGTTATACCAATTTTCATGCTCTGCTTATACCCAAAGTTGTGTTCACACTTCTACTGCTACACCAGGTTGTATACCCCACTCACCAAAGCTGCTTTCCATGTCTGCTGTCACATCAAGTTTATATTCCATTCACATCCAAAGCTGCGTCAGCATGTCTGCTTTTACATCTTGTCCTATACTCCATTCACTACTAGAGCTGCGTTCACGTGTCCGCTTTTGCATCACATCAATACTCTGCTCACTTTCAGATTGCATTTATAGGTATGCTTTTCATACTCTACCCATACTCAGAGCTGCGCCCATACCACGTGTTTTAGGTACCACTCACATCCAAAGCTGCATTCACCCATTTGTCGTTACATCATGTGTTGTACTCTGCTCCCACTCAAAGCTGCATTCTCCTGTTCATTGCTACGTCATGGTTTTATTCAATAATCTTACTGGGGCAGTCTGCACCTACCGCTCTGGTACCTCTCCCCCGACAAACATAACTGCATTCTTTTCAGGCTTACGTTCCTTTCCTCGGTGGTCTGTTACATTCCATAGGCCTACTTTTCTGTTCACTTCAGTTAAGAAAAAATAAAAAAATATTATTTTGGTCTTCTTTAATCGTAGTTCATATTCACTTAGACTGGTCTCCTTTTATTTCTGGTTCGTATTCACTCAGATTGTCTCCTGCCCCAGTTCACCAAACAGCTCCTCAGCGGAGGTCAGTGGGCCAATAGGAGTAAGTTTCCTGCTATGTTTTCACAAGCTGTTCATTTGTTTGTCACGCTAAGAGTCTTCTCTTAGCGAACTTGCAATGCCTTAGGCTCTTGTTTTTCTCCCATCGTTGTTTCAATTTCATGTTTACGTTTTATGGTTCGCGGTGGTTAGTGTTTTATGTATGCCCGTGCTTCGGATTACTAATGTCTATATTTTCAACGCCTGTTGGCAGTTATGTTTCTTATGCCCTTCTAGCCAATCCAATCATTTAAGCCGCTGCATATCCCATCAGGTCCGGCTTACATTTTAATTACTTATCGTCACCGTAATGTCATCCAGATCAGTCTCTCTGCTTCAGGGGCCTTATGACTGATCCAGCCTCTGGCTTCGGGGGCCCTATGACTGATCCAGCCTCGTAGCTCCGGGGGCCCCATGACTGTTTTTCATGTTTTGTTTGTTAGGGGTACGACATGGTTGTAGGCTGGTTAGTGTCCCAGGTTTGCTGTTGGAGGGGGTCATGGTTATGCGAGTCCCCAAGGCATTCTGGTGCTGCATGAGTGGTTTATTTAAAAAAAAAAAAAAAGTCATAAGAGGCTCGCACGGGTGGCTCTTCGCTTATAGGACCTCCCGACTGGCATCGTCATTCGCAGTTCGCACAGTCATCTGATACTTGCTCCTGCCATAAGAGACTCGCACGCATGGCTCCTGCCATAAGAGACTCGCCGGAGTGGCTCTTGGCTTAGAGGATTTCACAATTGACATTGGTAGTTCATACGGCCATCTGATACTATTTTCCATGGCACACCTTTCAGAAGTTTTCTTTTGTTCATTTATATTTTACAGATTAGTATTTGCGGTTCATTTCAGCCTCATTTCATTAAGAAGCTTACCCCATGTCTTTGTCTTTTCAGGTTATCAAACCCCGGTTGATTACTAAACCCGTCGGGTTAAGCCCCAATTTTTTTTGCCCAGCCGTCCTTAATTCTTAAGGTTCGCAGCCCGGCGGCTGCCCGGCCCCATGGGCCCTGGCATTTGCTTCGGCCCCATGGCTTCAGGGGTCTGACCAATGGTTGTCTGTCCACCTGTGCAGCTATGCTTTTGGTTTTGAATGACTCACATCTTTACCTGCTTGCCAGCTTAAGTTATTTAGGTTTCTTTTTAGTTAATGTCCGTTATTATCTCAATTTTCTGTCACGTTTCCCTTCATCTTTTCAGGTCACGCAGTTGAACTCATGTTGGGCGTCACTTTCCACGTCGGTCAGGTCTCGATGGTTTAATTTCACCAGGTCTCATGGTTTAATTTCACCTGCACCTTATTCAGGTCACTTATTATAGTTATAATTTCTTGTTAAAAAATAAAAAAAAACTTGGCCCCATGGCTTCGGGGGCCCGATGACAGCTTCGGCCCCAGGGCTTTGGGGGCCCGATGACAGCTTTGGCCCCAGGGCTTTGGGGGCCCGATGACCGCTTTGGCCCCATGGCTTCGGGGGCCCGATGACAGCTCCGGCCCCATGGCTTCGGGGGCCCGCTGACAGCTCCGGCCCCATGGCTTCGGGGACCCAATGACCGTTCCGCCCCCATGGCTTCGGTGGCCCGATGACAGCTCCGGCCCCATGGCTTCGGGGGCCCGATGACAGCACCAGGCCCCATGGCTTCGGGGGCCCGATGACAGCTTCGGCCCCATGGCTTCGGGGGCCCGATAACTGTTTTTAGTCCTGCTGGGCTGATTGCCTGGTTGATTGTCCATCTGTGCATGTAGGCTGATGTGGCCCGTATGTATCACATACCTGATTCCCTAATCTCCTAATAATCCATGTTGATCGCTCACTTTATTTTTTTGTCCACAAACTGGTCCGGTTCGCCCTACAGCATCATTGTCATGTCTTACGCAGATATTTCGTCTTGCTTTAATTGTACATGCTTTCGTTCAGGTCCTGCCAGAGGAGGAACAAGTAGGGTAATTCCCTCTAGCATTTCAGTCTCTGATCGTAGTCGATCATATCTGGTCAACCAGGTCCCCGTGCAAAGTCTTTGCCTTTTTACTACGACCAGGAATTCATTTTCGTCGGTAGCTTCATCGCAATTGCTTCCCTCACTCATGGGAGGGCATAGACAGAATCTTTATGGCTTCGTAGCTTCTTGCCGCACTAACCTCAGACTCCCTACAACCACGTTGAATCAGGTTTGGACAAGGTCCAGCATTCCCTCTCGGTAGAAGATTCAGATAGTAGGTCAGTCTTCACGTCTCGGGCGTTATAACAATTCTCAGGAGTACACAGAAGTACAACGCGCAGACTACGGCTAGCAGATAGCTGTTGTCTGGGGAACTATTCAAGGTTCCACGATCTCAAGAGGCTAGGGCATTGCCAGCACTCGCACTAGAACCAAAACTTTACAAGGTTCAGGTGGTTTTTCATGATCCATTTCACAACGTATTCCCAGTCCTCCACAGATCCCCCATAATAGTGCCATCCACAGACCACCATTAGTTCAAAACTCACCAAAAGCACACCTTTTGGTTAAAAATATTTTTTTTCTTATTTTCCTCCCCAAAAACCTATGTGCGTCTTATGGGCCGGTGCGTCCTATAGGGCGAAAAATACGGTACTTTGTGTTAGCGGTTAACAGAGCGCGACTGTGTCCGATTCTTACATCGGGCGATACTTGAACTCTTTTGACAAACAGCGAAGCGTGCTGTATTTGGACTTTAAAATAGGTCGCCTCAGCAGACATCAGACAGAAGGTGTCTTTGTTTCTGGTCAACTTTTTCTTTAGATCTATTTCTAGACCGTTCAGTATTAACTTAGGCTGATTAAATATATCAATGTAAATGGGGCCCATTATTCCACACTTCTAGAACGAGTCGTATACTGAACTCTCTTGGCAAAACCGACCTTATGGCCGTCGAGAGCCCGGTCATCATGATGCCACACGGTATCTTTATTGAATAAGCCAGCTGTAAATTGGGCCGCTAAAGTCTGTGAATTATAATTTATTAGGGATTCTATATACGCTCAGTACGTATAAAGGTTGTCGCTTCTTGAAATCATTGTGTCACCGAGCGTTATGCCCAATTGATTAAAAAGGCTGGCAATAGGGTAGTTAATAAGGGCGATGCAGGATCCGTCGGGTATGGGTGTGTTATCCGAGCTAATGATTCTGCAAACGATGTGTAACAGATTGTTATTTAGGTTGTAATAATATTAACCGCTGCCCGAGATGAAGAACTCCAAAGGCGCGTTGTCGGCAATGGCCGCTATCGGTTGTACCTCTACATAAAACGATTTTTCAATACTCGTTTGCGTAGGCAGTATTTGAAAGATATCCAACTCTGATTTTGCGTACTCGGCGGATGCGTCGTGTAAAAAAACCATAGAGATTAATTAGAAGATGTTGTTCGGTGAAGGGCTTCTTGTTTTCTGGCGGCTACGTCTCTTAGTGGGTTCTACTTTATTCATAAAAGGGGGTAGGATGACGCAGTCGCGACTGCGTTTTCTTTTCAGCGTTTCACTCCGAATTTGCACGACGTCGGAACCCTCCTGCCCTTGTGTAGGTCTATTTATTCGATCCATAACGGCGGTCGACGCCGTAGTGACAACATCTTTAGCGATATGGTATCAAAGTGTTGTTTGCAGAGAGGTATATAGTCCGGCCTGTTATACTTTTGCGTGACTATTTCACCATTTTTGCCGCTTAGCTCCACAGTTCTTAAAAGCTGTACGTAACATCACCAACAAGTTGAGGCAGAATGATATCGGTATAAACAAACTGTATAAAATCCGGCTTTAATATCGGGATGAATTTTTCTTTTTAAAGGGAAAGAATCGTTCTCTTTTCCTAAAACTAAATCACCGGCTAAAACATCCACGAAATGGTCTAAAGCAGGCAACCAGATTTGTTGTTGTTTGATTGCGCGAGTAGCCCTGAAGCCCCAATATATTGCCTAACTTTTCACCAGGGCATGAACATGTATAAGCTTGATTTTGTTACATAACCGGTTCTGTCAATCTAGTCGTATCTTAGACGCAATTGATCAGGCGGTATTTTTATAGAATCAATTTTGTTATTAATGGCTTTGATCAGCTCATTCATATTAGGGTTATAACCCGATTTAATTCACTGAAAAAAAGTGCACCACAAGGATAAGCACCTGACAACTGGCTAATCCCTCAAGCTGATGTTAAAAGCTGTTGCAAAACTACAACTCCCAGCATGCCCAGTTTGCCTTCAGCTATTAGCTTACAGCAGGGCATGGTGGGAGTTGTAGTTTTACAACAGCTGGAGAGCCGCAGGTTGGCCAGCCCTGACCTATGGTGTGTGAACAGGGTCTGAAAGGTGCTGATATCCAGCTCACAGCCCCAATCTTACTCACATGCACTGCAGAACCAACAATGCAATGGGAGACAATTGAGGCCGCAGGCCGCACCTACAACAGCCCATGCGACACAGGCTCCCAGGTGCAACAGAATGTTACCAGTCATACCCAATGGCAGATTCAATACATATAAAGCAAACATCACAGAAATAAACGTGGCCTAACCCCGCGTGTGGTTCGCAGCGAGCGGCCATCCCCAGCAAAAATTGCATACAAATGGAGGATGCCGGAGCGAACCACATGCACCACACAAGCATCCTACACAAAATGAAACAATATGCGAATAAAAATATATAAAACACATAAATCACTGAAAAAAAGTGCACCACAAGGATAAGCACCTGACAACACTGTATAACCCAATTTAACAAAAAAAACTCTCTGACTAGGTCAGGGGTAGGCAACCTTTAGCTCCCAGCTGTTGTGAAACTACAACTCCCAGCATGCATAGTTGCTCTGCTCTTCTAAGAACTTACATAGAAATGAATGGAGCATGCTGGGAATTGTAGTTTCACAACAGCTGGGAGCCGAAGGTTGCTGATGCCTGGACTAGGTCATCGCACCGGGCGACGTAGAATACACCATCGCCTGTCCAAAGGTTTTCCACGTATGGGGGTACTGAATCTCTACTAACGCCATTTCATAAGGACCACGCAGATGGACGGCTTTTGCTAATTTAGTGGTGTAATCGGCGATGGTATTTTCGGGGTAAAGTTTGGCAGAGGCGTTGCAGAGTAGTGTAATAAAAAGCGAGCAGTCTTCCATATGTTACATGCTCACCAACTGCTTTTCCGGTACCCAAGAGTTAAACGTTTCTGGGTAACTGACCCACTTTACAAAATACAGCGTTTTTCCCCTAACCTTCTTTTTACGATTTTTTCTATCCGGTAAACGCGCCGCTTTTCGAGGGGTACTTTTTGGACTTCTTCCGCATAGAACAATCCTTCAATGATCTCATCGGACAGGTCTTTTAACTTATAAAGGGGTCTGAGGCCCCTAGTCTTTACGGCGTAAATGTTAAATATCTCGTCCGTATAGCTTTGTTGATAGCCCTTCGCGAACGTCCTCTCATAGAGTACAATTCTGAAGTGATCGCCTATTTTTAATATTTTTACAAATGGGTAAAGAGTTCTATTTTGTTACATCGACAGGGCGACACCTTATGGTTCTGTGGTACGTGTGATTATAACTTATACACCAGGTCTTGTAACTTGTCAATGTATATGTTTTGTTGTGTAAGATAACGCCACATTATTGTTTTCATCGTTCCATTAAAGCGCTCCACCAACGACGCTTTGACCGTATTCGAAGTTAAAAAAAATTATGTATTTTAAAGGTTTCACAAAGTTTTCTCATAGTTTGGTTATAAACTGTCAACCTCGATCCGTCTGAAGTTTCCTGGGGGACCACCAGTTTAATGTAAATATCTGCTCAAAAGCAGCAGGCTCTGTCGCACCAGATTTATTGGACAGTCCAGACACCCAAGTGTATTTCGAAAGAATATCAACGACCGTTAGCAAGTATTTTACACCATTATTTTCTTTAGAAAAATCTATCGTGGACACAAGATCAGCCTGCCATTGGTCGTCTATATCGGACACCACGACTTTGTTTCTTTTAAATGATTTTTTAACCGGTTTGTACAATGTGTAAGTTTTCTCGTTGTTCAACCAATTTTTTACAGCGTTTTTTCTTATTCCAAATTTTCGTACTTTTCTGAATCAGAGCTCAGCGCCTCCGTAAGAACCGACAGCTTTTGGCGTGTAGTACTGTTTTCTCAATATTTCACTGTTCGTGGTCATTTTAGCGATGTTTTTAAGTACCTGTTATCGACGACGCGCCCTAGCGGTTTATTCAATTTTAACTAATCAAGTGTATTTATTGTAAAAAGAAAAAACAGACTACATTTTTATTTAAAAAGTAATTTTATGTAAAAACATTAAAATATTACACGCAAATACATTTTTATATACCGTCAAAGTAAAATTTACAACTATAACCAAGCCGTCTGTAACAGAGTAAAGCAAATAAAAACCATTATCAGACGCTACATACAAATACATTTAAAGTAAAAGTTACAACATTAACCAAGATGTCTGTAACAAAGGCAGCATTCTCTTTGTAGGTAATAGAGAGCCTTGCGTTAACGCAGGGGTTGTTACGATCTGCTGCTGTCTAAAAGGGGTACGAACTGTTTCAAAAGGTTCGTCGGGTGACCCCCTTTTTAAACTATCATAAATTTCTCTTGGTCTTGTATTACCGATGACTGTTTATGACACGTTCAGTTCGGCGATGGTTTCCATGAAGAAGTCCCACCCTCGAGGCGTTTTAGCCTTAAGCAACACATGACTCGGCGTCGCTACGCAAATCAGGTCGATGATTTTGGATCCTGGTATAACTTGATCTTTGTAAATGAATTCACCCCTAGCGTTCCAGTACGGCTTGTTACCCGATCGTCGCAGTTTGTTCAACAAAAGTTCTGCATTTTTCCTATACCTTATATATTTAAATTGTCTAGTATCTCTTTAACATCCTTCCCGCTAGAAGAGTCATTTGTCAATCGTTGTTGATCTGTTTGCGGCTGCGTAATCAAAGTGAGGGTTGACATTTCTTTATCTGACTGTTTGTTGAGCGTCAAGTATTTCTGTAACACATTAGTGTATCTCTTAATTTTTTTATCATCTGAAAGGTAATTTCTGTGTAGTATTTCGCTAATTTCGACATCCAAACGCCGCATAACTGTTTGACGTATGTCTGGTGTTTCTACAACTGGTTTTTTAAAACCGTCCAAATCGTGTTTGGAAACCAGGAACATTTTCTCTGCATGCTCCATTATGACCCACTATTAGCTATCAAGCTAGTTATTAAAGGTATCGCAAAGCCAAGCAGCGAACCTATAAAACCGCCGCTCTGGTTCACAATGCGCTCTTGTCTTTAATGGGACAGCTTTTATCGCTTAATTTCTCTATAGCCTTGTGCCATCTTTTCAGTATATTTTTATGTCGTTCTCTAAGAGGTATCTTTCCTTTAAAGATATTGAGAGCGATCTCGCCAATAGCGGATATCAAATCATTACTGGCGCTACGTAATATTGAACGCTTTTAAAAGTTCCCAATTAGGTCGGATCCTTTCGACATCTTTATGGGAGCGGCGAGGCTACCAAGAATGACCATCGATATGAGAAATATCACATTTTAAAGCTTCTTTTTGCACACATAAACCGCCGTAAGATCTGGCGGGAACAAACCAGTTCTTAGCCATAGTTCTTCAGGCATGTCAGATCTTAAATCTACGAGTAAATAGTCATAAGGCTCGTGTGTGTAGCGTCTTCAAAAGCTTATAAAAAGAAACGTGTTTTACCAGGGTACATTTGCCAAACCAACATAATAACTTGTAATTTATCACGCGGGTTCTTAAAAAGGATCATGTATTTAGTGTTTAAATTTATGGTCCGGATTTTCTTACCCTGACAAAAAACGTTTTGAATGTGATACATGATGTTCAAATTTCTGTGGTGCACGTATTTGGTGAAAGCATTTGTATTTCAAGATTTTCGCAAGTCGTCTCCATAAGATCATCAACGACCGCCAAATTTACCTTGTCCTGTGGGAATAGGTCATCGTCTGTAAAATTTTGCGGTATTCCATCGATAAACCTAATATTTGTAAACAAAAGGGTTAGCTCGTTGTACGATTTCTGCCAACACGCGTAAAACCAAATGACATTGTCGGGTTTGTGCGACATTAGCGTATCTGCTTGTATTAACAACCGTTTTACAAAAAAGCTCTTTTTAGAATTTGAGGGTCCTGCTAAAATACAAGAAAACGAGTGTTGAAATTGCGCGGCCATGTTTAATAGCTGAAAGGTAGCGTCGTAAAGTTCGTCGTGAGTCGTCTCTTTGTGTAGGTGCACTTTTGCGTTTTACGTAGCGGTCTTGTCTCTATGTCGCGACGCTTCCTATTTCTGAAAATGCCGTTTAGCTCTATACCTATTGTTTTCTTCGTCTCGGGATTGGGTTTGTGCGAGTAATCAAACACAAGTTGTTTTAAACTTCGCAGAGAAAATCGCTCAATGGCGGGTTCCAGTAGCCATCCCTACTTACGAATATGACAGAGTCTGTGTCATGATAAAGACAACGTTCTTGTAATCTGTCTAGAAGTGTGTATAATTCGAGTCTGGCATAGGAGGTTGTAAAACAGGCCATAAAAATGTTTGTGTTTTTGTTGAGCGTATAGCGCTCTTTTACATACCGCCAATTGACTATGGCTGAAAGATAGATAGTTAGGATAGAACCTTAATATCATTTTATTTTTTTCCGGGCATGTTTGGACAACTGTTTGCTATCGTCACAGCTGATCGTACATTAGGTTGACTATGTCTCATAACACATGTATAAACATTGTGGACTTCTAAATTTGGTAGGTGTTTGTACAAATTGTTGGACAGACCGCGTATTATAAGATAAATACATGTTGTCGGCACCCGGGAAAGTTGGGTGCCGCACTTAGCTTTTGTTAATATTTATAAATGCTACATATCTGTGTTAGATAGCTATGTTGAATATCTGTGATAGATGCGGCTATGGACTGCACATAATTGGTTGACAGAATTGGCCCCCGAGAAAGTTGGGTGTCGCAATTAACTATTGTTAATATTTAGAAATGATACGTATCTGTGTTTGATGCAGTGATCAAATATTTTTCTTAAATCACGACAGCCTTCGATTAATTACACACGTTCGTATATAATTAAAGCAAATTTCAAAGATCGCAGCTCCACCAACAAAGGGACTGCTGCCTTGCGGGACCTTCGATGACATCACGATGTGCGGGGTTGTGGGCGGAGTGGGCTGGGTTATGGGCCGAAAATGGGGCGTTTCGGTGACCTCAAATCAAAGGATTTTTAGTTTTAGGAAGATAGAAGGATCAATTAGACATTGTCAATATTTATAATGGCTTTTATAATTGCTTAGTAAGAGGTTAATATAAGCGTAATACAAGCTTAATATTATTTTATTTTTAAACATATTAAACTTAATTAAATCACTGACGTGCTGGACTGCATCGTATACCTTGCAGGACCTTCGGTGACATCAAAGGTCTATAGATAGATAGTTAGATAGACAGATCAAATAGCTAATTCCAATATTTATATTGGCTTAATAAGAGTTTAATATAAGCTTAAAACAAGCTTAATATTTTATTTTTAAACATATTAAACTTAATTGAATTACTCACGCTTTATCGGATCTAAAAGAATAAAAAGAGATTTGAATGGACGGTGTAAGGAAATTGGACCCTTCGCTAGGTACCCCTGGTACCGGACTCCAGTGGCCAGCTTGGGTTAAGTCTTACTGGTACCAGGAGAGATATTTCTCAGTAGCAAACAAATGACAGACACACACACACAGGTACGATATCACTGAGAAATACTCTAACTTTATTGAGGGTGGGGTAACATATATATAGCAAGGGGGAGGGGGGGAATCAACAACCAATAAGATGAAGAAGCACGTACTATATGAAAAGTTACTGTTACAAAGAAATTGACCTTTGCTACATTTCTTAGAAGTGAGGAACAAGATGAAAATAATGGGATGTAGCTAGAACATCCACAGCTCAAGGCCTCAGACATATAGCTTACAGTGTTAACCCTTCAATCCCCTCTTAGAACCATTTAATTTTCATATAATATGGTTCTTTTTCTTCTTTTCTCTATACACCGCCAAGTTTCCCGATACGCCTCTGGGGAATGGGCATCTGAATCGGAGGATAAAGCCTCATAAAAGGACATATTGATCATGCCCTTAATAAGCATTTTCTTTACACAGGTTATGACACACAAAGCAATTACAGCTATCATTATAATAGCAATAAGAATCATGAGGCCTATTTGCACAATTGCCCGTTTCCAGTTACTAAACCATCCAAAGTACTGGTCCCATGGATTGTTTAATCCTGAATTTTGTTTTAATTCACCTGACAAGTCTTCTAAGTTTTGTATGGCTACTGTGACCTTACCATTTGGACCAGTATTATTGGGGATGAAAGTGCAACATGAGGTGGGATCAACCAGCACCTTACACACACCACCTTTTTCTGCCAGTATCATGTCTAGCACCATCCTATTCTGGAATGTCATAATAGAATCAGCCTGCAATTTATCCGCTACCCCTTGTAAAGCATCTCTTGTATAGTTAACAAACCTTTGTTGATTATAGTAGATATAATTAATCCAATCTACATTTTTATTTACAGTGATAATAGGGATGATGGATTCAAAACCAGCGGCTACTTGATCCCTGGCCTTGAATTAATTGGGGACCCCTCTTGGGACCCCTATAGCGTCTATGTACACATGTGGGTCAAAACTCCCTTTACGGGTCCGTTTTGCCCTTAAGTTTACCTTTTCCTTGAGGAGTTCCGACTCTTCAAAGATATGCATGTTCATGATAGCTTTGGCTAAGGCACATTCCCCTTGCCAATTTCCTTTAATCTGGATCTTATCTTTCTATCTCCACATATTCAGTACACACCAGCAATTGAGAATACCTGATTTTGAGTTAGTGATTGATTGGTAGTGCTATAATTGGCACAATACCCTTTAGTAAAATTTCCCAGCCGTCTACCTGTGTGTCCACCTGTGTAACATGTGTAATTTCCAGGATATATGTTTATACCAGCCCCAGGGTGAGGGGTCTTTGCTACAAGAGGGTATTTCTGTTTCCATTATTCACAAATAGATTGGTTACTGGTGATGTTAGCAAATAGCTGGCGTAAACATTCCTCTATATTAGAAGGGAGTATAAGAGGGACAGTTCCTAAATGGGGTTTAGCAGCACCACAGATGTAACAATTACTCTTATTTACAGAGGCTGCTGTATATTTCATCCATTCAAGCCATACATTAGTATCAGAAAACCCAGTTTCTGCTGCAAGAGCCTCCTCAGATATTGCCTACTGCCACCCAGTATGTGCATCGATTACCCCAATAGAGATCAGTCACACAAATAAAGGCTTGCCCATTCTTATAGTGGTTTCCGCATCTTGTGGCAGGACTGCACTTCATCAGGCTGCATAAACAGAAGGAGTAAGTGGCCTCTATCCAGGTGGGTGTTTCCTCTGTGAGAACTGCTGTATGGGTCACAGCTACCACGGTGGTGGGAGGTCCGTAGGTGAAGTCCCCTGGAGCTTTTCCTTTCTTTAGGTTCTTCACTAGAACTCTGTCTCCAACTTGAAAAGGGTGAGTTGGTTCCTGTGGAAGACAAGGAGACTTACAAGCAACTTTTTCTTGAGTTTCACTTAGGACCTTTATTAGTTTGGTAACATACTCTTCTCTGATGAGATCCATATCCTTTTCCTGCACTACCAGTGGGTGCTTAGCCCAAGGGGTGGGGAATGGCCTACCCATGAGTATCTCAAATGGTGACATTCCTAGTTTCTTATTAGGTGTCATCCTTATCTCAGCTAGCACTATTGGTAATACTTCTTTCCATTTTTTAAATGTGCCACCTATTGCTTTTCTCAACTTATCTTTTATTGTCCTGTTCATGAGTTCCACAATGCCTGAGCTTTGTGGGTGGTATGGGATATGGAATTTCCATTCCATCTCCAGAATTTTAGCAAGTTCCTTATTTACCTTTGAGGTGAAGGCCGGTGCCTGGTCAGATTGAATCACCAGTGGGCAGCCCCATCTTGGAATGATGTTCTGTGTGAGTATCCTTGCTACTGTTTTTGCATCTTCTGATTTTGTAGGGTAGACCTGTGGCCATCTTGAAAACATGTCAACTATGACCAAGGCATATTCCTGTTTCCCTTTCTGCCTAGGTATGTGTGTAAAATCTACTTGCAAATGTGTGAAAGGAGTGGTGGGGTAGTCAAGATGTTTGTGTGGGACTTTGACATTGTTATTTGGATTGTTCCTCAAACATGTGATGCATCTCCTTACATTGTCTGAAACTAACTCTTTAATACCCGTAATATAAAAGTTTTGTGTTAGCAGCATGTATGTTGTTTGAATGCTGTTAAGTCCTACTCCGTGGAAATGTGCAATGAACAGAGGAGCACTGTGTTGTGGTATGCATGGTTTCCCTTCTTTGCAGATTAATCCAGTCTTAGGATTCTTCTGCAAAATTGTATAACACCAATCAGCCTTTTCATCTTCAGTGTCTGAGGACTGGAGGTCCACTAGCATCTGAGCTCCAACGAAGGGGGAACCAACTTTGCCATCTGGAGTGTGGCTGGGGAAAGTAATGCAGCTTTCTTGGCCTCTGTGTCAGCTAAGGCATTCCCCTGTGAAACATGATCCTTACCTCTGGTATGTGCTCTGCAGTGTACAATTGTGAGTTGTGAGGGTAAACTGATGGCTTCCAGAAGTTGTGTGACAAGTTGTGAGTGTGAGATGCGCTTACCGTCAGCTGCAACAAATCCTCTTCTCTGCCAGATAACACCGTGGTCCCAGATCACGCCATGAGCATACCTGCTGTCAGTATAAATGGTAACTGGCTTACCTTCGTGTAATATGCATGCTCTGGTGAGTGCTATTAATTCAGCAGCTTGTGCAGACTGAAAAGTGATTGGTCTAGCTTCGAGGACAATGTCAGGTAACATGACTACTGAGTACCCTGCGTGTTAAGAATTGTCATTTGGTCTGCTGCAAGATCCATCTACAAAAACTTCAGGTACACCTTCAATTGGTATGGATGATAAATCAGAACGGGGCGAGGTCTTATGTTGTATGGCATGTATGCAATCATGTGTCTCTACCAGGTGGTCCTCAGGTCCCTTGAGTCCAAGCAGTGCATTGAGTATGGGTGCTGGGCCTGAGGTTTGTGCGGAATACTTGATCTGTAGGGAGGGGTTGCTGAGGAGCAGGATCTCATACCCAGACAACCTTTGGGCTGACATGTGCTGTGTGTGTATGCCTTTAAGAAGTCCTATAACATCATGTGTGGTGTACAGGATTGTATCATGTCCCATTGTCAGTGGGGTTGCAAGTTCAACCATCATTGCACAGGCTGCAAGATATCTAAGACATGCTGGCATTCCTTGGACAGAAGCCGGCATTACCTTTGAGAAAAATGCACAAGGACACAACTTGCCTCCGTGATACTGGGTCAGCACACCCGCCATGGTTTTACAATTTTGTCAAGCATATATGTGGAATGTAAGGTTGTAGCCAGGGATGCCCAAACCTGGACTTGTCATTAAAGCACAATTCAAGTAATCAAATGCATTCAACATTTCCTTTGACCATTTAATTAAGTCTGGCTGTTCGCTCAGTGTGGCTTGCCTCAGAACGTTGTCGTAGTAGGAGCAACCAGGAATCCACTGTCTGCAGTAGTTTATCATATCAAAGAAAGATAGCATGTCTTTCTTGGTGTGCGGGGTGACCAGGCCCGCAACAGACTGGACTCTTTCTGTGCTGATTCTCCTTTCACCCTTTGTGAGGACCAAGCCCAAGTACTCAACTTGCTTTTTACACCATTGCATTTTCTTGCATGACACCTTGTGTCCACATTCTGATAACCATTTTAACAAAGATACACCATCAGTAACATTGGCCTCCTCTGACATACTGCACAATAACAAATCATCCACGTATTGCAAAAGCACAGAACCCTGTACACTACAGGTGAATCAGCATATTCCTGGGGCATCCCACACCAGGTGAGTTGACGACCCTCAAAGGAAAAAGCAAAAAGGAGCCTAGTCTGCTTGTCAACCAGGATAGAGAAGAAAGCATTCTTCAAATCTATCACGCTGAATCAGCATCTGCAGGGATGGCTGAAAGCAACTGTGTCACATCCAGTATCAGTCCTACCCTTTTCTGTGTTTAATCTGTAAGTGTCAGCTATGACTTGTCCCTGAATGTTATTGATTGTGGGGACCTTTGTCCAATCCCACCCAGAGTGTGTGTCTATAACACCAATTATTAATTTCATATCCCCCTGTGTGTAATTTCTTCTCTTACAGGCTCTCTTGAGATATGTGATTGTGCCTAATGGTGCAGAGTTTGGCTTAGGGCAATGTTTGATAATTCTGTTTATGTCCTCTCTCTATGGGTTTCTTCATTAACTGATCCCCTATTGTCATGAAGGGGAATGTCTCCTCACGGACATTACTCCTCAAACGTTGTGAGATGGGAGGACTTGCAAAACTAACACTCTGTGAGGGACCCTCTCCTCCCTCAGCTCCCAAATCTTTCCCCTGCACTGAGGTAGAAGTGGGTGGCTCTGTTGGTGGGCTTGTTGCAGCTGCGACCCTAGGCGGACTATGTGGGGTAGAATTACTGTAGGATGGAGGGGATTTCTGACTTCTTTTCTTTGTTCCAACCTCCTGTTCTATTTTATGTAGAGTCCTATCGTCTTCCCCCTTTTAATGGCACCCGTAGTGCCACCAGTAGTATGCTCCCCAAATGACAAAAGAAAGAAAATAAATAATAACATAACTCAATCTTGTTCCAAGTCGCCATCTCAGATGCATGCCACAGGTCTTTTCCAATCTTTGTCCTGAGACTTCCCTGCTCCCATGCCCAGCTGAAGTATTCAACTGTGTCACCGTCCTGAGGACAGTTGTACAATTGAATTCCCGAGGTCACCTGTGCCCGCTGCCAGGTATGTAAGTATCTGATGCTTCCAGCGTTAACGTTGACAGGATCAGATCATTACGTACTCAGCCAGGGTTGGACTGGGGTGGCAATTTATTGTTTCCAAAGACAGCTCCAATTTTTTTCCCTGGACCTTTGGAGTCCATTATGGTATCGGAGCCTGGGCCCTCTGGAGGGATCCTCTGGTAGGCCAGTCTATGTAAAAGAAAGAAATAAGGGTGCCCCCCTAGTGTCACACTTCAGGAAGTAAATCTCCCAATCCCACTACAGAGAGGTTCTAAAACATCACAAAAGGTTTTTTAACAAGTGGAGTTGCTAAGTGTAGGATTCAAGAGGAAATTTCGCCAATTATGAAACCGATGTGTCTCACAACTGGATATCTTACTAAGGAAAGACAGTCTGGGAAAACGTAAATGATTTTTCCAGGATTATGGCTTTTTTTTTTTATTAGCCCCCATAGTATCTGGTACCGAGAGGATAAATCAAACTTGCTCCCCAGCTCCCTGCCTTCTCTGGCTTGTTTAACTTCAGCTAGGGTAAGGAGGGTGTCAAGTAACAGTTTGTAAGGCTGAAAAAAGACATCTGTCCTCAAAAATAAAAATACAGCCACAAAATGGGATATTTTTAAAAGCATCCTAAAATCTAATTGTGGTCAGGGCTACAGACAAAGAGATGCCGGGAAAACCTGAGAAGATAAACACAGAGACTAGCCTGAACCCACTGAACATGTCTTAGCTGACCTGACTGAAAGGCTGAGGTGTGCCCTTTGCCATTGCCGAGGGTAGGCCTATAAGGGGGCATACCCTATGGAAATATAAGAAAGAAAAAGGGGAGGGAGGGTCGGGCACCTGAGAATGCACGCCCCTGAGTGAGGCCGTGCCTCGTTTATGAAGTGCCTCCACCCCTCCCACAATTGCAGGCTGACTCATCAGCCTTAACTATTTGTGGTCAGGGCTATGGACAAAGAGATGCCGGGAAAACCTGAGAAGATAACCACAGAGACTAGCCTAAACCAACTGAACATGTCTTAGCTGACCTGACTGAAAGGCTGAGGTGTGCCATTTGCCATTGCCAAGGGTAGGCCTATAAGGGGGCAAAAAACCTAGCCGTGTAGAATAAGAAAGAACTTAATTGGCATGTACAACCAAATCATAAAGCCGATCTGCAAAGGGCAACAGCAATCTCACATGAGGGTTTGGATGTATCTGGCAAAGCAAGAAGAACCCCAACGTCGGGTCTTGCGAATGACGTGGCCTGGTACATGATGCTTTAACGCTGCAGAAGCTGCCCGATGCGTGATGAGTGAACCAAAATGGCATTAGGGAGAAAACCTGATCTAGCCGCTAGGGAACGAAATGGGAGATAAATGAGATGATGGCGATGGCCCGGACTTTGAACGGAAGTAGCAGGCTATCCGGCGGAGTCACCCAGATCCCCGATAATCTTTTAAAAACCTAACTGGGCGCCAATAATTTAATAACTGGAAGTACTTGACCTCCACTGGTGAACCGACCTGCGATCTTTTGGAGGACCGGTACAATGTGAAATGTTCCTATACAGTGGAAAATGGTCATTGCACCATGCTAACTGACCTTTGATTCTAGCAGAAGTACTAGTGAATTCCCCTGGCCTCAGGAATCCGTAGAACCGAAATACATCACCACCTTTATGACTATGCTGGAATGGAGCCCAAAAGGATTACCAACTAGGTAGGAAGGAAGTATCCTGAATAGTTCCCCTGATGTCGGCAGTCTGTTTGAGACAGACCCTTCACCTGATGGTTACTTTTATTGCTTGAGACGTGAAGACCTGCTATCTGGATCTTCTACCGTGAAGAAAGCTGGACCCCGGCCAAATACTATTTATTGTGTTATAAAGAGTCTTAGTTCAGTATGGCAATAAGCTTAAAAAAGCCATAATATATGAGGACCTGTCGGTGTCCTCCCATGAGTGAAGGAGTGCAAATTTGCTATGAATGCTCCAGGCGGTTTTGTAATTTCTAGCCATATTAACAGACGAGACTTTGTACGTGACACTTGGCTGAGAGATGTACGTCTTTCGACCATGATCGGAGACTGAAATTCTGGAGGGAATAGCCCTACTTGTTCCACCTCCGTCGTGACCTGAAAGAAGCAAAAAAAATAAAAACGAGACAACGCATCTGCGGCAAGATATTTTTTTTTTAAACCCTGAATGTGCCTGCATTAAACATTAAAATTATGCTGTTCGCGACAAACAATAGATTTAAAACATAAGCCTGAAGAACGTAACAGGCGACAGACATTAATCAATGACTGTAGGCCTGAATAACTTGACAGGTGACCGACATTAACCTCTTAAGGACATAGGGCGTATGGGTACTCCCTAATGTCCGAGTCCTTAAGGACACAGGGCGTACCCATACGCCCTAAATTAAATCGGGTGTAAAAAAAAAAAAAAGCGCTAAAAACATGGTTCCTGCTGCGATCCTGTGTATCGGGGATTGCTGCAAACCGCAGGTCAACTCAGATCTGCGGTTTGCAGCGCTTTGCGATCTATCTGATCCCCGCGGTCATAGACCACGGGGACCAAAAACTTTAAAACGCTTCCAAATTTTTTTTTTTATTCTTGTAACCGCCCCCCCTCCCCGTGCCCTCATTGTGAAGGGCGGGGAGAGGGGGGGGCGGATGGGCGCGCGATCCTCTGCCCGCCGAGCTTGGCAAGCAGAGTGTCAGCACATTGCTGACATTTTGCTTGGCACAGATGTCAGGCTTTTGTATGGTATGGATGTATGGTTTTTGGAAAGCAGATTTTGACGGACTGGTTTTTTGACACCATGTCCCATTTTAAGCTCCTCTGATGCTCCCCTAGAGTAGAAACTCCATAAAAGCGACCCCATATAAGAAACTAAACCCCTCAAGGTAATCAAAACTGATTTTACAAACTTTATTAACCCTTTAGGTGTTTCTCGAGTTTATGGCAAATGGAGATGAAATTTCAGAATTTCTATTTTTCATTACCTTGTCTCACAAACATGTATTATAGAGCAACCAAAAATCATATGTACCCTAAAAATAATACCACCAAAACTGCCACCTTATCCATTAGTTTCCAAAATGGGGTCACTTTTTTGGAGTTTCCACTCTAGGGGTGCATCCGGGGGGCTTGAAATGGGCAATAGTGTAAATAAACCAGTCCATCAAAATTTGCCTTCCAAAAACCATATGGCGTTCCCTTTATTCTATGCCCTGCCGTTTGGCGATACAGCAGTTTACAACCACATATGCGGTGTTTCTGCAAACTACAGAATCAGGGCAATAAATATTGGGTTATGTTTGGCTGTTAACCCTTGCTTTGTTCCTGGAAAAAATGGATTCAAATGAAAAATTTGCCAAAAAAAAAAATCGAAATTCTGAAATTTGATGTCCATTTGCCATGAACTCTTGTGGAACACCTAAAGGGTTAACAACGTTTGTAAAATCAGTTTTGAATACCTTGAGGGGTGTAGTTTCTAGAATGAGTTCATTTTTGGGTGGTTTCTTTTATTTAAGCCTCACAAAGTGACTTCAGACCTGAACTGGTCCTTAAAAATGGGGTTTTTGAAATTTTCTGATACTTTTCAAGATTTGCTTCTAAACTTCAAAGCCTTGTAACATCCCCAAAAAATAAAATGGCGTTCCCAAAATTATCCAAATATGAAGTAGACATTTGGGGAAGTAAAGCAATAACTATTCTGGGAGGTATTACTATGTATTATAGAAGTGGAGGAATTGAAACTTGAAAATTTGCTAATTTTTGGTAAATTTAGTATTTTTTTAAACAAAAAAATGAACTTTTTTGACAAAATGTTACCAGTGTCATAAAGTACAATATGTGACGAAAAAAACAATCTCAGAATGGCCTGGATAAGTAAAAGCGTTTTAAAGTTATCACCACATAAAGTGACACTGGTCAGATTTGCAAAAAATGGTCTGGTCCTAAAGGTGAAATAGGGCCGTGTCCTTAAGGTGTTAAATACTAAACGTAGGCCTGAATAACGTAAACAAGCGACAGACAATAAAGAATAAACAAACGCAAGCCTGAAATGTGACAGGCGACAGACATGATGAATAATAACGTAGGCCTGAATAACAAAAACAGGCGACAGACATTAAATAATAAACGTATGCCTGAATGACATAAACAGGCGACAGATATCAATGATCAATTAACGTAAGTCTGAATAACGTAACAGGGGACTGACATTAATGATTAGTAACGTAGGCCTGTGTAACGGACCGTTTCTGCAGACAAGGGGTAAAAACCGTTTAGGCGATCGGCCCCCTTTACAGAGATATAGGCACAGCTACTGCAGAACACCAAACTCCCGAACTGGATACAAAATAGCACTCCAACTCCCGTACTGGAACCTCCCAAATAGCTGCTAGCAGACGAACAGGAAAAGCAGACAATCAGCTTACACTCCTGGCAATCAGTCTCTAACAGCATACAGTGAATCCCCCCAAGAACGAGACGAGGCTCCGTATTGATGGTAAACAGGAATTCTAACATTTATTAACGGCTACCTGCCTGGTATTTATCCAGGTCTCCCACCTGGTGGACACTCCCCTAGAGGACCAGAAGGAAGACTGCGACACGGGATACAGCAGCCAATCACACACATTGGGACAATACAGACACCCCCAGCATATCCCTCCCCTCTGCCTGTGATACCATCACCCTACATGGGTAATGCAATCATCACAGGCAGACGAATACTACAATGTCTTCTGTCCTGGAGACAATTGAGGAGTCATTCAATTATCTCTCAGGACAAAGGGAAATCGCCAATACACATGTGGGGACAATAGGACAGACATCACTATTCAATACACAATGTCCCACCCTTTACAATACACACAGACATTTCAGAGACAAGACTCCATTATGCACATGGGGACACAGAACAAGCATTACTGTTAAAATACACCAGGTAAGACACATTACATTAAAACTATACATTTAACATATCCCCAGATAGCTCAGGTCTGAGCGCACATTATTAAGTGAATGGCGCTCAGACCACACGAACTCTAGTTTAATCGCCATGGAGCCAAAGTCTTTACAGTCAGTTTCATACGAATGGGCTCCATGGGATTCCTATCTGGGGTATAACACATTCAACCAAAACTACCGAACCCCAGGCAGAAAAGCACGAATTAAGCTTTTCTGCAGGTAAAAGATGTCTTTTAACAGGGGGCCATAGTCCAAAGGCAGCAGGCGAGCAACCAGGTTTCTCCAATGCAATGTGGCGAGATTGGTCTCGTCACATCTCTCCCTTTTCCAAACAGACTAACAGGGTATCTGACCTCCTGCCGGTCAGTGCCCTTGTTGAGTCCAGCAGCCACCCACAAAACACAATCAACAGCACAGCCCACCCACAATAAATAGTTACTGCAACTGGGTAGAGGAGAAGCTTGTCCATGTCCAGGTGCCTCACCACGGCTGTGCTGGAGTGCAGATGCGCTGACTTGGTGGGGGTGCTGCATGGGCAGAGACCCGCGTCACTCTGCCCTGTTGCCAGCGCTACTGGGAGGGTAGCCTGGTTGAAGCCTGGTTGTTGGAGGGAGACCGACTGTCTCCCCTTTAGATATACCGTCCTGCTGCTGGAGACCGACTGTCTCCCCTTCGGTTACACAGCTCTGCTGCTGGGGAAAGGAGACTGAGCTCTCTATTCCCTGCCCATTAATGATCCGCCGCTGGGGAGAGGTGGTAGTAAGCTCCTCTCCCATACATACCTTCCTCCTCAGTGGAGGGAGACCGACTGTCTCTCCTCCCAATACAGAGTCCTGCTGCTGGAGAAAGGAGACTGGGCTCTCTATTCCCTGCTGGTTACTCTGCCGCTGGGGACTGGAGACCGGGCTCCCAATTCCCAACAAATAATACTGCCGCTGGGGAATGGAGACCGGGCTCCCAATTCCCGAAAAATCACGCTGCTGCTGTGGGGCAGGAACAACTACCTCTGCCCCCTGTAGCTCAGCCTGCCGCTGGGGAATGGAGCTCAGGCTCCCAATTCCCTGCAATATCTCCCGCTGGGGAATGGAGCTCAGGCTCCCAATTCCCTGCAATACCGGTGGAGAGACCTCGGTCCCATCTCCACCTGCCGCCTGGGGTTCCTCCCAGTAAATTTCAATAATATCTTCCCAGCGGAATGGGTCTGGAACTGGATCTGTCACCTTGCTGTCCTGCTGAGCCTTCCCAATGGAGTGGAAGAGATCTCGGTAGTCCTGCTCCAGTTCCCACTCCAGGGTTGCTAGGTGAGCCAGGTCTTGCTCTACCTCATGGGGTCATCCCCGTCATGCCTAGCCTCCCTCTCGTAGAAAATGTCCTGAAGTCTGTTCTGCGCAGGACTCCCGAAGTCAGGCTCTGCAAAGGACTCCCATAACAAGCCAGAACCATCAAACTCCTCTCCCTCTGGCTTGTCATGCTCGGCTGTCCAGGGTATATACTGTGCCATATACCACCAGAGCGCCTGGTAGGCATTCTCCAGCCATAGCTCCTGCCATACCCGGTGCTCTAGTTCCTTCACCCATTCATCCAGGGCTGCTCTCCCAGAAAGGGCATCCGCAGGGCCACTTGCTTCTGCCACCGCTGCTCTTCACTGGGAGACTCTCACCCCGCTGGTATTGTACATTGTCCAGGGCCTGGTACCAGATGCCTTTCCTTAATGCATCCCGGCCATCCAGGTCCTCCTCCTCGTATGACACTGCTGGTTCCATTCTGGTGCTTTTAGGGTCGCTGTACTGGGACATGCGTTGCCCCCACTTGTAAATCCAAGGAAATGGTGTCTCCTGTAGCTGTCCTTCTGGCTGTAGGAACGATCCCGCTGCTCGCCACCAATTGTAACGGACCGTTTCTGCAGACAAGGGGTAAAAACCGTTTAGGCGATCGGCCCCCTTTACAGAGATATAGGCACAGCTACTGCAGAACACCAAACTCCCGAACTGGATACAAAATAGCACTCCAACTCCCGTACTGGAACCTCCCAAATAGCTGCTAGCAGACGAACAGGAAAAGCAGACAATCAGCTTACACTCCTGGCAATCAGTCTCTAACAGCATACAGTGAATCCCCCAAGAACGAGACGAGGCTCCGTATTGATGGTAAACAGGAATTCTAACATTTATTAACGGCTACCTGCCTGGTATTTATCCAGGTCTCCCACCTGGTGGACACTCCCCTAGAGGACCAGAAGGAAGACTGCGACACGGGATACAGCAGCCAATCACACACATTGGGACAATACAGACACCCCAGCATATCCCTCCCCTCTGCCTGTGATACCATCACCCTACATGGGTAATGCAATCATCACAGGCAGGCAGAATACACAATGTCTTCTGTCCTGGAGACAATTGAGGAGTCATTCAATTATCTCTCAGGACAAAGGGAAATCGCCAATACACATGTGGGGACAATAGGACAGACATCACTATTCAATACACAATGTCCCACCCTTTACAATACACACAGACATTTCAGAGACAAGACTCCATTATGCACATGGGGACACAGAACAAGCATTACTGTTAAAATACACCAGGTAAGACACATTACATTAAAACTATACATTTAACATATCCCCAGATAGCTCAGGTCTGAGCGCACATTATTAAGTGAATGGCGCTCAGACCACACGAATACAGTTTAATCGCCATGGAGCCAAAGTCTTTACAGTCAGTTTCATACGAATGGGCTCCATGGGATTCCTATCTGGGGTATAACACATTCAACCAAAACTACCGAACCCCAGGCAGAAAAGCACGAATTAAGCTTTTCTGCAGGTAAAAAAAGATGTCTTTTAACAGGGGGCCATAGTCCAAAGGCAGCAGGCGAGCAACCAGGTTTCTCCAATGCAATGTGGCGAGATTGGTCTCGTCACAGCCTGAATAACGAAAACAGGTGACAGACATTAAATAATGAACGTAGGCCTGAATAATGTAAACAGGCGACAGACATTAAATAATAAACCTATGCCTGAATAACGTAAACAGGCGACAGATATCTATGAACAATGAATGTAGCCTGAATAATGTAAACAGGCAACAGACAATGATTACAGGTGACAGACATTAAATAATGAACGTAGGCCTGAATAATGTAAACAGGCGACAGACATTAAATAATAAACCTATGCCTGAATAACGTAAACAGGCGACAGATATCTATGAACAATGAATGTAGCCTGAATAATGTAAACAGGCAACAGACAATGATTAATGAACTTAAGCCTGAAACGTAACAGGCGACAGAGACATGACTAGTAATGAGGTAGGCCTGATTAACGTAAACATGCGACAGACATTAACTAATAAACGTAGGCCTGATTAATGTAACAAGCGACATACGTTAAATACTAAACGTAGGCCTGAATAAAGTAGACAGGCAACAGATATCAATGATCAATGAACGTGAGCCTGAATAAAGTAACAGGTGACGGACATAATAACATAGGCCCGAAAAACATAAACAGGCGACAGACGGCAAAGATTAATAAATGCAAGCCTGAAACGTAACAGGCGACATATATGAAGATTAATAAACATATGCCTGAATAATGTAAACAGGCGACAGGTATCAATGATCAATGAACAGGAGCCTGAATAATGTAACAGGTGACGGACATTATAGCGTAAACAGGCGACAGACAATAAAAATTTATAAACATGAGCCTTAAAGTAACAGGCGACAAACATGATAATTAGTAACGTATGCCTGAATAACGTAAACAGGCGGCAGAAATCAACGAACAATGAATGTATGCCTGAATAACGTAAACAAGCGGCAGATATCAATGAACAATTAACGTAAGCCTGAATAACGTAAACAGGCGACAGACATTAATGACAGACATGAAGATTAATGACGTAGGCCTGAATAAAGTAACAGGTGTAAACATATGCCTGAATTACGTAAACAGACGACACATATCTATGAACGTAAGCCTGAAAGACGTAAACAGGCGACAGACATTAATGATTGATAAACGTAAACCTGAATAAATTACCGGGCAACAAACATTGACGCAGCAGCAAAACAATGTTATTGAGCCCCACCGCCTGCTCTAACTTGAGACATACTGCGGACTAAGATACCTGTCATTTCTGCTGGCCAGAGGATGATTGTCACTAGCTGGACTGGAGCGGTAACTGGGGGAGCACCGAAGCTGGTTGCTCCTGCGGCCCTCCTACCGGTAAGGGGGGGCGGCGCTGGCCTTAGTACCGGTAATGCGGGAACGGGGAGCGGGGAATCTGGAATTGCAGGTTCTAGAGCGGGAGTGCCGGGTCTGGAGCAGGAGCGGCTGGGACTGGAGCGGGAGCGGGTTTGGCCACGTCTCTTGGAGAAGTGGCCATGGCGGAGGGGAAGGGCTGCATCTGCCCGAAGAATGGCCGCATCTGCCGGGAGAGCGGTACCGGGGCACAGAGTGCGAACTGCTCCTGTGAGAGACCGGGGAAAGCCGCGGCACATCAGTGTCCGTTACATGACCGACTCGGGCAACAAATCAATCGCTTTACCGCAGCGCCGCGCGTCACAGGCCCTACGATGTGACGTCATCACGCCCATCGCCATCTTACTACAACCGTGAGCATGCACTTTGCCCGACATCTTAACAGGAAACTAACATTAGAGAATAAGCGTGAACCTGAAGCCCATTACAGTCAAAACCTGGAAACGAAGCAAGCCCTCCAAAGCCTTTTTTCTTTTTAACTGTGCTAACTAAAATCCAGACGCAGATAGCAGAAGACAAATTTCATTTTGCTAATTATAACCCTTTATCAAGACATACAAAGCGAAAAGTAAGGCCCTATTCACACGTCCGCAATGTAAGTCCGCAAATCTGCGGAACGGGTGCGGACCCATTCATTTTGAATGGGGACGTGATGGATGCGGAGAGCACACACTGTGCTCTCCGCATCTGCATTTGCGGAGCGCGCCGCCGATCTTCCGGCCGGCGGCTCCGCAATAATATAGAGCATGTCCTATTCTTGCCCGCAATTGTGGACAAGTATAGGCATCTCTATAGGGCTGGTGTCGAGGTGTGTTGCGGATCCGCAACACACTACAGATGTGTGAATTATGCCTGAAACTTTCTTATATATAGTAGGAACTCACTCCTATTATCTTATTTGCATCAGCTGAAGTAAATCAAAGCAGATTATTTTTGGTAGCAGAGGCAAGAAGACCAATCTGAGTGAATACGAACCGAGGCATAAATGCAAAACAGTAACACAAAAACCAGCTCACCCGAGCACCACAGACCGCTCCTTTAATTTTTTTTTTTTTAACCTCTCTCCAGTAAAATAGCTATGTTTTAATAGAATTGTTGCTATCCCTCCATTATTCCACCTGGAAATGCTGGTATAGTATGGCAGCTGGGTGCTAGACAGACGGATTTAAGGAAGCATGGTTTGTAGGGCAGAGAATGCAGAGGCAGACAATCCGTGACCGCGACACTAGAAGCGGTGAACGAGAGACCAGGGTGGCGAAACTAGCATAGACAGACGAAACAGCCGTGCGAGACCTTGAGCCTGCCGCACGTGCAAGGAAGCTGACAGCGTGGCAGTGCAAGTAAGGGAAAGCTCAAGGTGGGGAGTGATCAAAGGATGATCTGTGTGCCTGAAGCACCGGGAGTCCTACATGACCTGCAAGCCCAGCCAGAAACAAAGCCAGAGCGGCGGTCGACCCTTAGCCCGAGTTGTTCTTACCGTAAGAAGCTTTGGCTGGCTCAGGGCACCACGGCCCATGCATACTTACGAGTCAAGTGCACTTCAGCCTAGCTGCTGCTGGTGTGAGCTGCTTGGGTCAGGGATAAAGACACGCCCCCCCAGCACCTGAGAATGCACGCCCCTGGGTAAGGCCGTGCCTCGTTTATGAAGTGCCTCTGCCCCTCCCCCAATTGCAGGCTGACTCATCAGCCTTAACTATTTGTGAGAGGTACATACCTTATGGGAATAAAAGGTTATGGAACAAGATAAAACCAATGTGGATAAATAGAACTGTAAAGAAAGCAATAAATGACAAAAAGAAAGCATTTAAATCACTAAAACAGGAGAAGGAGCACTGAAGCACTGAAAAACTGTAAGGAAAAAAATAGAATATGCAAAAAAAACTAATAAAAGCAGCCAAACTAGAGACCGAGAGATTAAGAGCAAAACTAACCCTAAAATGTTCTTCAGTTATATAAATGTAAAAAGTATAAATCTGAAGGTGTCGGCCCTTTAAAGAGTAATGAAGGAGGAGTTTCAGAGAGCGATGAGAAGAAAGCAAAGCTATTACATTTTTTTTTCTCCACTGTATTCACTGAAGAAAATAAACTGTTAGATGAAATGCAGAATGTAAAAGTAAATTCCCCATTAAAAGTGCCCTGTCTGACCCAGGAAGAAGTACAGCGGCGTCTTAAAAATATTAAAATGGACAAATCGCCAGGACCAGATGGCATACACCCCCGTAACCTAAGAGAATTAAGTAATGTCATAGCCAGACCCTTATTTCTGATATTAAAAGAGGACCTTTCACTTCGGATCTAGGTAGTGAAATACTTACATATACCTTCCTGGGCAGCCCCCGCTGCGGTTCAGGCAACCGTTTTTTCTTTCAAAATATCCCCTGGTTCATCCGCTCTGGTCCCCTTTAGTTCTCACATGCGGTGATTTTTTTGTATGAGGCGGGGACTTGTCTTTTTCCTGGGGAGTCGTTTTCCTCTCCCTGGCTGCGAGCCGAGTGCTATGATTGGCTGCGCTCACACCCAGGGAGAGGAAAACCACTCCCCAGGAAAAAGACAAGTCCCCGCCTCATACAAAGAATCGCCGCATGTGAGAACTAACGGGTGACCGGAGCGGATGAATCGGGGGATATTTAGAAACAAAAACTGTTGCCTGGATCGCAGCGGGTGCCACCCAGGAAGGTAGTGTAAGTATTTCACTACCTCAATCCGAAGGGAAAGATCCTCTTTAGGGACTCTATACTGACAGGGAGTGTTCCACAGGATTGGCGCATAGCAAATGTGGTGCCAATATTCAAAAAGGGTCCAAAAACAACGCCCGTAAACTATAGGCCGATAAGTTTAACATCCGTCGTGGGTAAACTGTTTGAAGGTTTTCTAAGAGATGCTATCTTAGAGCACCTCAATGAAAATAAGCAAATAACGCCATATCAGCATGGCTTCATGAGGGATCGGTCATGTCAAACTAATTTAATCATTTTCTATGAGGAGGTAAGTTCTAGACTTGACAGCGGCGAATCAATGCATGTCGTAAATCTGGACTTCTCCAAAGCATTTCACACTGTACCGCATAAAAGGTTATATAAAATGAGAATGCTCGGACTGGGAGAAAATGTCTGCATATGAGTAAATAACTGGCTCAATAATAGAAAACAGAGGGTAGTTATTAATGGTACAGATTGGGTCACTGTTACAAGTGGAGTACCTCAGGGGTCAGTACTGGGCCCTGTCCTCTTTAATATATTTATTAATGATCTCGTAGAAGGCTTGCGCAGTAAAATATACATTTTTGCAGATGACCCTAAACTGTGTAAAGTAATTGACACGAAAGAGGACAGTATACTGTTACATATGGATCTGGATAGATTGGAGGCTTGGGCAGAGAAGTGGCAGATCAGGTTTAACACTGACAAATGTAAGGTTATGCACATGGGAAGGAATAATGCAAGTCACCCGTACAAACTAAATGGTAAAACACTGGGTAACACGGACATGGAAAAGGATCTAGAAATTTTAGTGAACAGCAAACAAAGCTGTAAAAACCAGTGTCAGGCAGCGGCTGCCAAGGCCAATAAGATAATGGGTTGCATCAAAAGGGGCATAGATGCCCGTGATGAGAACATAGTCCTACTACTTTACAAATCACTGGTCAGGCCACACATGGAGTACTGTGTACAGTTCTGGTCTACTGTGACCAAGGTAGACATAGCAGAGCTGGAGAGGGTTCAGGGAAGGGCAACTAAAGTAATAACTGGAATGAAGGATCTACAATACCCTGAAAGATTATCAAAATTATGGTTATTCACTTTAGAAAAAAGACGACTGAGGGGAGATCTAATAACTATGTATAAATATATCAGGGGTCAGTACAGAGAACTCTCCTATCATCTATTTATCCCCAGGACTGTGACTGTGACGAGGGGACATCCTCTGCATCTGGAGGAAAGAAGGTTTGTACACAAACATAGAAGAGGATTCTTTACGGTAAGAGCAGTGTGACTATGGAGCTATCTGCCTGAGGAGGTGGTGATGGTGAGTACAATAAAGGAATTCAAGAGGGGCCTGGATGTATTTCTGTAGTGTAATAAGATCCATTGAGTTATTCTGATTTGAGTCGGGAAGGAATTTTTTTCCCCTTAAGTGGGGAAAATTGGCTTCTACCTCACAGGGATTTTTTTTCCTCTAGATCAACTTGCAAGAATAACAGGCCGAACTGGATGGACAAATGTCTTTTTTAGTAGTTATATATACTATGTTACTATGTCCATCCAGTTCAGCCTGTTATCCTGCACTTTGATCCAGAGGACCCTGTAAGGCAGAAGCAAATTTTCCTCAATTTAGGGGGAAAAATTTCTTCCCTACTCCAGTCAGGCAGTCAGAATACTCCTTGGATCAACAACCTTTCTCCAGAAATCTAGTAACTATAACCTGTAACATTATTACACTCCAGGAATACATTCAGGCCCCTCTTAAACTCTTTTAGTGAATTCACTATCATCACATACTGAGGCAGAAAGTTCCAGTAAAGATTTTTCCTCTAGATCTGTGATGGATAACCTTCAGCACACCAACTGTGGTTAAACTACGACTCCCAATATGCAGTTGTTTGGCTGTTCTCAGAACTCTATAGAAATGAATAGAACATGCTGGGAGTCATAGTTTCACCACAGCTGGAGTGTCAGAGGTTAGCTATCCCTGTTCTAGATGTAGAGGATGTCACAGTCACTGGGTATAAATAGATCATTAGAGAGATCTCTATACTGACAACTGATATATTTATACATAGTTATTAAATCTCCCCCAGTCGTCTTTTTTTCTACACTGAATAACCCTAATTTTGATAATTTTTTTTGGTCCATCCTTTCCAGTTATTAGTTTAGTTGCCCTCCTCTGAACCCTCTCCAGCTCTGATATATCTGCCTTGTTCCCAGGAGCCGAGAATTATACACAATACTCCATATGTAGTCTGACCAGTGATTTGTAAAGTGGCAAGAATATGTGCGCCGCTGCAACTCAGCTAGGGCTGCAGTTATCAATTATTTTAGTAATCAAGTATTCTATTGATTAATCCAACAATTGAGTACTCTAATAAGAAAAGACTAATTAAAAGAACATAGTAACATAGCTTATAAGGCTGAAAAAAGCCTTCAGTCCTCTGTTCCATCAGCCCCCCATGCCATCAGTCCTCTGTGCCATCAGCCCCCCCATACCATCAGTACTCTGTGCCATCACCCCCCATGCCATCAGTACTCTGTGCCATCAACCTCCCCACCTATGCCATCAGTCCTCTGTGCCCTCAGCTCTCCCAGTGCCATCATCTTCGTTCCTAGCCATCAGTCCCCAGCACTAGTGAAATACTTTCCTCTCCATTTCCTCACCACTGACACTCCTCAGCTTTTTAGCGTCTTCTTCCTCGTGCACTGCCCTGTCCTCCTGACATCACACAGCGTCAGGTCATAGTGCATGCTTACGTGCACTAGGTCCTGTTGATGTGTCAGGATCCAGTGCAGCAAGGTGCGTGGGGACCATGGAGCGTGAGTAATAGCAAATGCTTGACTCGCGCTCCGTGGTCACATGACACAAACGACTTTTTGTGTCGAGTTAGGCTACTTTCACACTAGCATTTTAGCTTTCCGTTTTTGAGATCCGACAGGGCTCTCAAAAGCGGTCCTAAACGGATCAGTTTTGCCCTAATGCATTCTGAATGGAAAAGGATCTGCTCAGAATGCATCAGTTTGCCTCCGTTCAGTCACCAGTCCGCTCCGGCGGCGGGCACCAAAACGCTACCCACAGCGTTTTGCTGTCCGCCTGACAAAACGCAGCCGTCCTGGCACACAGTGTAAGTCGAAGGGGACGGGTCCGTTTTCTCTGACACAATCTGGCAAAATGGAAAACTGATCCGTCCCCCATTGACTTTCACAAGCCGAATCCTTCATGGCTATAGAAGACGTAATACAACCAGATCCGTTCATGACAGATGCATGCTGTTGTATTACTGCAACTAAAGCGTTTTTGCAGATGCAGACATGACAAATCCGCACAAAACGGTAGTGTGAAAGTAGCCGTACTCGAATAATCGTTGCAGTCCTAGCTTCAGCAGTGACGTGCCGCTTGGGGAAACGTCACCAAGGTCAATCATGTGATGTCATCCATACGCCAGCTGGAAGTAAACAACCCGGGGAACAGAGCAGTGGGTAGGTTACTATGATTTATTCATTATGTACCACACACTATGGGGTCTAATTAAAATGACTATAATCCAGGAAATCCCTTTAGGATTTCTTCATAGAAAAAGACATACTGGCACACTGGGAAGAATTTGAATGTTGTTTTCTGTCAGTTTGTGCTCTGTTTCTGTCTTTTTTTTTTTCCATGTACAGTTCACTTTTTCCTAATCATGTTGCATAGCTTTCTTGATTGTATATTGTACATATATTTTCTGTTACATCACTGAAGATTTAATTCATGTACAGTTGTTTTTTTGCATTTATTTTCATGTAAAATAATAAAAGATGTTTAAAAGCTTAATTGCACAGCTTATTTTACTCTAGCCCCTTCTTCTGTGGCACATTTGAAAAAAGAAATATGTAAATATATTTAAATGATGTTTCATAATAATGACACTCTAAGGAGTTGTCCAAGGAAATATTTCACTTTTATGACCAGTCATTTTTATTTCACCCATTTTATATGTTGTGTCTTTTCTTTAGGTTTGGTGCCTTCTGCAGTTTTGATTGTTGCAAAAAAATAGCACTGCACGAAGCCCTGTCATGTCTGAAATTAACCAAAAAAGAAAATCCAGAAAACGCCTAAAAGCCAACACGGATTCAAATCAAAAACTTATATTCTATTGAGTATGACAAAGACTGGCTCTCTCAGTTCCCCAGGGTGAGATTTGTTAGCATATATATTGCCAGGGAGAAATAAAGCAGTTGTGTGAAACCATTCTCTTTTGTGTCATGTCTATTAGGTAAGCTACACTGTTCTGTCTTCATACACGTTCACACAGTGTGCAGTCTGACTTTCAGCATAAACCATTCCTGTCTTCCAAAGAACAGACTACAACTGTTCTTTGTAGTCTAACTTGTTTATTGGTAAAACAGGATTGTTGATTGGTAAAACTACAAGAATACAAATAACATGTATAACGTATAGAATAGCATGTACTGTAACATTTGCATAACACTGAAGCACATGGTAAAATGGCAGCCTATACATAGAACTACATGTCTTAACTAACAGTAGTAACAACTCCCTGAGTAACAATTACACCTGACTGACCTCAGATCTCTCAGCAGATATCCTTTTACAAGGATGGAGAAGTTTGAGAAGGAGACATGCATAGGACAGTTCTGCTGATGTGTCCTGGTGACTGGAGACTTCTATTCCCAGGATGCTTTGCACTCCCACAATGTTTTGCACCACCCACAATGCAGCAGTCTTTGTAACAGGAAAAACAAAGTGTAATACAACTTGACACCACTAGATAGTGCTATAACCACACTAATCACTACAGAAATACCAAAACTGAGGCAGACGTGATCTGTAAGGATTCTCAAACTCGGCTAGGCAGAACATACACGATTGATGTTTCAGGCAGCAGTTATCACAAGCTCCCTATGAAAATGCAAACTATGGAAAGGGTAGAACTGCCTGTGAAAATAAGCATAAATGGCTGATTTATACTACCGTAAAAATGTTTTCAGAGTTATGTTTACTGATGACCTATCCTCAGTATCTGATCGGTCCCAGCGCTCACAGTAGCGCCACGGTCTTCTCTCTGCTCACCAAGCACAATGCCTTCCAGTTGATAGTGGCTGTGCTTGGTGAAAGTGACATCACATGGCCTAGGAAAAGCTGCAAGAAGGCCACGGCACTACTCCAAGCATTGGGTTTTGAAAACCAAATTTATAATATCGAAATGGTTCCCTGTAAAACCATTCAGATCAGCTTTAATAAGAATGTGAGTTCTGCAGTGGCATTTGGTAAACCCTAAAGCGGGAGTCTCAAACAAAGTCTCAAGGCATCTGGTGAAAGTTTATGGAGAGCCATGGGAGCCTATGAGCCACCGCTCAGCCTCAGGTCCCTAAGCCTGTGTCAGGTCACCGTGATTTATCATTGCGCTGCCTGAGATCGGTCGCAGAAGGCTGCTGTGATGTCATCACGACCTCCTGCACCAGAACACAGCAACAGGCCTCTTCCAGGCTGTGGCTTGCACCACAGACTGTGGCGGTGAACAGGAGTCAAGCAAGGCCGGAGCACTAAAGGGGGGCATTATAATACATGGGGCACTACTGTTGGAATTAATACAAGCCAGAGTAGTAAAGGGTGGCACTATAATATACTAGACAAATACAGGCGGAGCCCTGTGTGTGTGGGGGGGGACATTTTAATACATGGAACACTACTTAAGGTATTAATACAGGTCAGAGTACTACAAGGGGGCACTACTGACGACATTAATACAGATGAGAGCACTACAGGAGGGCAACTTCTAAAAATGCAGTTGTTGATGCTCCAAACGATTTAGCGGAGGTGTTAGAACATGTTAAGGCTAAAATGGTGGCTATCAAAGTAAGCATTGTTGAAATAATATCAAACTGGGACATCCCAGAAACTGTGCAGACAATGGAATTGGTGGCATATGTACAAAAGATTTTCACTTAACGGCTCAAGACCTAATCATAGACGGGGCACATCGCGTGCCAAAGTCTAAGCATCTAGACAGCAATATCCCAAGAGACACTTTGGTGAAAAATTCATTCTTCCAGCATTAAGGAGAAAGTTATGAAGGAGGCTCACAAGTTCAAGACTCTTTCAGAGCCATACAAAGAGCTGCTACATTAATTCAGAGGTGGCTCTTGCCCCGATCACCATGGCCCTCCATGTTCACAATATTATGTACTGGTGGGGATTCCCTGTCAAGATCATTCTAAACAGAAATGGTGTAACTCATATTATTAGCTCTTTGGAAGATGGCACACAATTGCTATCCGGATTAAATACCTCACTACCGAGCCCGTAAACTATAGGTCAGTAAGTTTAAAATCTGTCGTGGGTAAACTGTTTGAGGGTTTTCTAAGAGATGGTGTCTTGGAGTACCTCAATGAAAATAAGCGAATAACGCTATATCAGCGTGGCTTCATAAGGGATCGGTCATGTCAAACTAGTTTAATCAGCTTCTATGAGGAGGTAAGTTGTAGACTTGATTGGGGTGAGTCAATGGAGGTCATATCTTGACTTCTGCAAAGCATTTGACACTATGCCACATAAAAGGTTAGTGTGGCGTTTCGAAATGTCAGCCTTATACAATCACGCATCTGTGAGGTGACTTGTTGAATCAGACATTCTCCACTTACAGTTTACGCATCAGACACCCAGGATATAATCAAGTAGTTTTAATCCGGAGATTGTATTACAAGATATGCAGGGAATCCAGATGGTAAAAGAATTATACCACTAATATTCTCCTTGATAAGAACATGAGATACACAGATTCACCTCAGAATCTCCTCAGAATTAGAACACACAAAACAGCAATGCATGACAGGGTAAACAGGAAGTGGCTAGACTGAACCAACTAGAAGCAGAAACAGAGGGAGAAGGAGAAGAGAGGAGCATACCAATACACAATGCAAGATACTGAAACAGAACACTCCCCGTCTGGTATCTGTAGATACCACTATGTATATGCATACAATGGAATTGTATAAATAACAATGAATAATGTCCATAAACCTGAAAAGGAAACATGCAATGAACATTTATTCAAACCAAAAAAGGATATATCTTCAGTTCAGACCATAGAGCTGGTACTGGAAACAGTCCTAGAAGATGATGAGCATCTCTGGTAGAAGGAATCTCAACATAGAAGTTCTTTCCATCCGAACTGGAAACAACTTTAGTAATAAGTCCAGTAGGCCAGTCGAGACCATTAACTTGTTTGTCTCTTAAGAGAACAAAATCTACTTCCTTTATATTGGGCCTTGGTTCTTGCCACCTTCTGCATTCTTGCTAGAGGTAGAGGTACTTTCTTAAAAGGGAGAGAAAATGTAAAGTGGCACACCCAATGTAAGATTGGAAATAAGGTGCTCTGTTGCTAATAGGTTCGCCCAAACCAAAAGGCAGAAATTGTCATACAAAGAGTATAGCAATAGGCACACTTACACCTGTAATGTGTGTTATAATATTTAATAGACTGTGATAATAATAAAAAGGCTATTTCTGTATTAATACACCTCTAAAATACCTCTAAAATGCATACAACACTGGAATTCATATTGTCCATAGAGTCTCTATGCACCAATAGTGATAAAAGAAATATAGTCCAACCAGTAGATGTAAAACAAATCAAATCAAATCAACCGTAGTATGCCGTATAATGAATTCACTCTGTAGTAGTCCCAAATTAGTTGCTATATGGTTGGTATAGCGGCTCCCGGTCGGTCGGAACCTGGGTTTATAAGATATGATGGTAATGTTGAGTGTGGCGTCCCACACCTGTTACCTTAAACCTCCACCGCCGTCTGTCCTTAGTATCGTTCTCGTTCCACTATCAGAGCCGAGGGTTCAGGGTTCCCCGCGCGTGTGCTGTATTTGCCTGCTTCGGCGTCCCACGTGTCAATGACGTCACTCCTTCTTCCTGTGGGTACAGCGGGCGCGTTCGGGGTAAGCCGTATGTTCGCACTTCGGCGTCTCGCGTGATTCGAGATATCACCTTTCTGGCCGGCCAGTATTGATGTCTTTATTCTCTACTTTAAAAAATGACAGTCTGGGGTCCCATACGCGTTTCGGGGAGTGTCCTCTCCCCTTCCTCAGTGGTATCCCCTTGTTACTGTCTTTCTTCCTTTTAAACTCTCGGGGCCGTGGTTAATTGGTTCTCATTATGCTAATGAGTTGGAATACAGATGAAACAAGACCACGGTCACCTCCTCCTAATGTCGCCTGAGTATGTTTCAAGGCTCCAGAGGTACTTTCTTATCCACCTTTTTCAGAACTGACTGGCGAGATGTTGTACCTGCTTCCACCGAAACTTATAAAGGTTGTTCTCTTTAAAAACGCCAGATGGCACAGGAATATTTCCTATCTTTTCTGGTTTATTCTTGATTGATCTTATATGCACCCCAGATGTGGATTTCTTCTTTTTTATTACAGGAGATTGTCTGTTGCTTTCATTAGAAGCTGAGCGAGACTTGGTTCTCCTTGATCTTGCCAAAGATTTAGAATGTGACTTCTCTGTCTGTGTCACTAATTTAGAGCGAGAGCGCTTATTTTGTGAGGCTGATTTAGATGTAGATTGCTTTCAGTCTATGAATCGTGAACGCAAATGCTCATGTCTGCTTTTCACTTCTAAAATGGGATCTGGTTTTGTACATATGGACTTGGGTTGGTGACATGCAGTATTTGTCATGGACATTGGTGGTGAACTTTTCCCTGTGGTTTCCAGAAAAGGCTGAGCAATATGAAAGTGCTCATCCATTGAAGACTGGGAAGAACTGTAATCCTCTTGGGTGCAATCAACAACTGCAGATGGAACTCAAGGTTCTTGCAAAGTATCTGCAAAGTATCTGAAATAAACTCTTCCTCTGTTGAAAGAACCTCCTTTATAGAACGTTCAGAAGATACTTCTTTTACAGAATTAAACTCATTGTCAAACAGTTGACTGGAAGACTCACGTCTCATCAGAACTACATGAATCAGAAGGCATGTTGTCAGTGAAGATATAGGATTCATTATGATAAACTGTGTTAGGACTGCAAAGCTGGGAAGGGCTTGAAGAGGGCTCCAATTGAGATCCTGAAGGCCTTTCTACAAGCTGCCCCTCTGTCCAGGAACATTCTTCTGCAGCTGACTCCGTTGGATTTAAGCTGCTTTCTGATGTTTTTAGAATATTTGGGCAAGGAACCTCTTGCACATAGTAGTGGTTAGGACACTGCCTGACGTAAGAAGTTCGTCCCCCTATTAATATGTCAGTTGTGAAGGAGTGTACTTGGCAGGGTCTGCGGGTTCTGTCCAGACATACATCTCCCACGATGATCCAACCCACTGTAAGTTTCTGGGCATATGGAGCGTTGAAAGGGCCATTGCGAAGTTCAAGGACCTAATGAGCCTCAAGAATGTCTCTACCTAGCAAGAGTAAGATCTCAGCACGGTTATCAAGGGGAGGAATCTCTCTGGCTATGTTCCTGAGATGAGGGTGATGCTGTGCGGCTTCAGGTGTGGGAATCTCATCCCTTGTGTCCGGCAATTTGTCACACTCAATAAGGGTTGGAAGAGAGAGTTTCTTATGTCCTTTGATGGGCTTTAAGGTGAAACCATTAGCTCTTCTTCCTGAGGTTGTCACAAGACCAGAGCATGTTCCTAGGGTGTAGGGTGTAGTCTCTCCCTCTATCCTGAACAGATCAAAGAACTTAGGGCTAGCTAGGGAATGATTACTTTGGTCATCTAGAATAGCATACATTCTTATGGTCTTCTCTGGTTGTGCAGTAGGAAACACATCCACGAGGCAAATCTTAGAACAAGACTTACCGCACACAAGTCCTTCTCCACATACCTTTGTGCATCTGGGCGTGACGGTTGTGGTTGGTCGGTTGGCACCCTCCCTGCCATGCAGTGGCGTAACTACCAGGGAAGCAGGGGAAGCAGCTGCTTCGGGGCCCGGGCTGACAAGGGGCCGGCGCCTGGCAGAGTGTCAAGTTTCTTGATTACTTAATACGTTTTCAGCCAGGCCCCTTCACATACAGGCAGTGCGCCTGTCCCTTCTCCCACCCTCTCTCTCATGCATCTTACTGTCAGCCAGGCACAGTGCAGGAATCAAGCCGATTTGTTCCTGTTGTAATTAGCCCCCGCCCACCAAGTTCCAGGAGGAACAGCAGGCAGGATAAACATGCGGCAGGCAAGAGGAGCACATTGCACTATTGCAGGCTTTTCAGGTATGTCTGTGCCCACTGCCTGTGTGCCCCCTTGTCAGCACAGCCCCTGACCCTGTTAAGAAGTTCGTCCCCCTATTAATATGTCAGTTGTGAAGGAGTGTACTTGGCAGGGTCTGCGGGTTCTGTCCAGACATACATCTCCCACGATGATCCAACCCACTGTAAGTTTCTGGGCATATGGAGCGTTGAAAGGGCCATTGCGAAGTTCAAGGACCTAATGAGCCTCAAGAATGTCTCTACCTAGCAAGAGTAAGATCTCAGCACGGTTATCAAGGGGAGGAATCTCTCTGGCTATGTTGTTGAGATGAGGGTAATGCTGTGCGGCTTCAGGTGTGGGAATCTCATCCCTTGTGTCCGGCAATTTGTCACACTCAAAAAGGGTTGGAAGAGAGAGTTTCTTATGTCCTTTGATGGGCTTTAAGGTGAAACCATTAGCTCTTCTTCCTGAGGTTGTCACAAGACCAGAGCATGTTCCTAGGGTGTAGTCTCTCCCTCTATCCTGAACAGATCAAAGAACTTAGGGCTAGCTAGGGAATGATTACTTTGGTCATCTAGAATAGCATACATTCTTATGGTCTTCTCTGGTTGTGCAGTAGGAAACACATCCACGAGGCAAATCTTAGAACAAGACTTACCGCACACAAGTCCTTCTCCACATACCTTTGTGCATCTGGGCGTGACGGTTGTGGTTGGTCGGTTGGCACCCTCCCTGCCATGCAGTGGCGTAACTACCAGGGAAGCAGGGGAAGCAGCTGCTTCGGGGCCCGGGCTGACAAGGGGCCCGGCGCCTGGCAGAGTGTCAAGTTTCTTGATTACTTAATACGTTTTTCAGCCAGGCCCCTTCACATACAGGCAGTGCGCCTGTCCCTTCTCCCACCCTCTCTCTCTCATGCATCTTACTGTCAGCCAGGCACAGTGCAGGAATCAAGCCGATTTGTTCCTGTTGTAATTAGCCCCGCCCACCAAGTTCCAGGAGGAACAGCAGGCAGGATAAACATGCGGCAGGCAAGAGGAGCACATTGCACTATTGCAGGCTTTTCAGGTATGTCTGTGCCCACTGCCTGTGTGCCCCCCTTGTCAGCACAGCCCCTGACCCCTGTCTGTGCCTCTCCCACAGTGATCAAAGCCTCCTTGCTAGAGAAGAAACTGCTTGTCAGAGAAATCAATAAATATTCATGTGAAGAAGTGTCCCGGTAAAACCTTAGGTTCCATAGTGTTCGGTACAGATTCTTATCTATACAGAGCTGTTGCATACACTGACTTTGTACTGATAACACAGGCATGGCAGCCTCTGAAGTTAACCCTTCCTGCTCCTCACTGCTTGTCCTTATGTGTGCCATTACTATGTCCTAGTGGAGTCCTCCCTGACTCCTGTGTGGCCCTTCTGTGCTGGGCTCCATCATTCTACACAACTGCAGTTCCCTTTCTCCTTGACCTCTCCCTCATAGATTGTAGCAGACTCACACCAGTCTGATAAATACCCCTGGCCCTTGTATGCACCTCCCTGGACCTTGTCTCTGTGCCCCCCCTGGCCCCTGTCTGTGCCCCTGGGCCTTGGCCCTTATTTCTGTCCCCTCCATGACCCTTGTCTGCTCCCCTGGCCCTTATCTGTGCCCCCCTTGGTCTTTGTCTGCTCCCCTGTGTGCACCTCCCTGACCCTTGTCTGTGCTCCCTTGGCCCCTGTGTGTGCCACCCTGGTCCTTTCAGTGCAGCCCCGGTCCTTATCTGCATCCCCCTGGCCTTTGTCTGTGCGCCCCCGCCCCTTGTCTACGCCCGCCCCCCCCCCCCAGCCCTTGTTTGAGCCCCCCTGCTTGCTGTTCTGCCATCTACTACTGCTTGTTTTGTTACTCATATATGCAGAGAGTGTGCCATAATAAGCACTAGTACATGGCGGAACAGCGGGCAGATAGGGGAGGCTGCCATGTAGCTATAGACAGTATCACCCCCCTTCCCAATGTTTTATATAAAGAAGTCTTTACTATTAACACTGGATTTTGGGTATAGAGATGAGGACATGGGTTGCTTGATCACCGCTAGCACATCCGCAATATCCAGTCCCCATGTGCCAAAAAAGGATTTTAAAGATATGCAAATTAACCTTAGATGAGTCCTGCTTGAGAGAGGAGTCCAGCGAAGGAGCCCAGCACCGCCCCCATCCTCCGAATCTCCTCCTTGCTTCCTGACATCACGAAGCTAGAGCGCCGCAATCTCGCCATGTGCGTGTGCTAGCTCGGCATGGTGTTCCTTCCCTGTGCTGGCATCAGCCTCAGGGAACGAACTGCGCATGCGCTGGCTCGTGCATTGCGAGATTATGGCGCTCTAGCTTCGTGGCGTCGGGAAGCAAGGAGGAGATTCGGAGGATGTGGGCGGTGCTGGGCTCCTTCGCTGACTCTCTCTCAAGCAGGACTCATCTAAGGTTAATTTGCATATCTTTAAAATCCTTTTTGGCACAATAAAGAACAGAGAGCTATGGGGACTGGATATTGCGGATGTGCTAGCGGCGATCTAGCAGCCCATGTCCTCATCTCTGTACCCAAAATCCAGGTGACAGGGCCCCCACAACAGTATTATACAATGACACTACATGACAGACAGTGTGTGTGTATATATATATATGTATATAGAAAAGAGAAAATTAAGGAACAACACACTGTTTCTAGGTGGGTGCAAAAATCCAGCCAAAGACCGACAACTCAAGTACGCTGTAGTAGATGCTAGAAACCGACGGCAGCACTCCACTGGAGTGGAGTGCTGCCGTCCGTTTCTCGCATCTATATATATATATGTATTATATAGGAAAAGGATGGTGTGGCAGCCTAATCTGGTCTAGATCATGTCTAGCCAAAGGAGTGGGGTTTACACAGGAGGAGGGAGTTGGGGGGGGGGGGCCCATACAAAAAATTGCTTTGGGGCCCAGTCACTTCTAGGTACGCCCCTGCTGCCATGACTCTCCCCGCCTTGATCAGAATGGGGCTTGTGCCAGTTAACTGGTTCTAGGTTCTGCCTGATTGGTCCCGGGTGAACAGCGGACATGTGTAGATCACTATTATATTCAGAACACTTGACTAGAACCTTACAGTCTCTGGCAAAGTGCTCAGTGGATGCACAGCATCTGAAGCAGATATTATGACTCCTTAGGAACTCCTTAAGTTTCTCAAAGGGCTTTGCTAGGAAGACACAGCATTTCCTTAAAGGATGTGGTTTATCATGAATAGGGCAATGATGATCGGGTTCCTTGGGGCTTTCATTTCCATTGTTAGTAGTGGGCACAACCCCTGTCTTTTTGACTGAAATTAGACCTTTAGGGACCCCCTCTCTGGGACTGAAAGTTTTGTTTCTCTGTTTAGTAGAGCCAAAGATGTTGGTTCCCAAGGTGTTGAAGCTCGGATCGTTTTTAGCTCTAGCTAAGTCCTTGATGAACTTACAGAAGAATGAAAATGGTGGAAAGGGAACACGATGTTGCTCCTTGTATTTTGAACCTGTTGTTGCCCATTGGTCTTGAATATTGAGGGGTAATTTCTCCACGATCAGGCCCACACCATGGGAGGTATCAAGAAAGCTGAGACCTGGTAGCTGCGGGTCTCCCTTCATGATTTCAAACTCAAGAAGAAGATCGCTTAATTCCTGGAACCCTTGGCGGTCTGTATTGGATAATCCAGGAAAGTCGTATAGTTGTTTAAATAAGGCACGTTCAACTACTTCCGAGCCGCCGTATGTCTGCTCTAATCTTTCTCATGCGAGACGAAGGCCTTTGACTGGTTCGTAGATATGAACGGTTTTGAGTCTCTTAACACAGTCTGATGACCGTGGACCTAGCCATCTAATTAGTATATCAAGTTCTTGCATAGGCGGTACACCAAGGGTTTGAACTGTTGTCTTGAAGGTGGCCTTCCAACTTCTATAGTTCTCTGGGCGATCATCAAAGTTCATAAGGCTAGTACTGATGAGGTCCCTGAAAGTGAGGTACTTAGCGATTTCTGATGCGTTATTTCTTTCCTGCATCATGGCGATGGGAACTTCTCCCTCGCTGGTGTTGTTGGCACCATCTAATACCCTATGTTTGGGGGTTGGAAGATGGAATGGAGTGGCAGCTGGGTTGAGCGTAAATGAAGGCTTCACATCTAGTAATGTTGGCGCCAGCATCTTGGTTGCTATGTAACTAGTCTCAGGAGGTTTTAATGTGATTTGGTGAGCTTGAAGTGGCTTGGTCTCTAATGGCGCCTGAAATACTGTGTAAGGTGCCAAAGGTTTGAAAGAAAGAGAAATGTCCACTGGACTGGGGTCAACGTATGGTTATCAGCTGCCTCTTTTTCTATCCGCATGAGTTCAGCAGGCTGGCGTGCAGAGCCCAAATCTTCTGGTGCAAATGCATTGACTTTGCTTTGGTCTAGGACGAATTGCAGGGTACGGCCTTCTGAGTCATTAGATATCTTGGACATAGGATGATAAGCTTCTTCTTCTTCAGCAGCTTCTTCAAGAACTCTGAGTTCAGCCATGGCTGTTGCTTCTTCCCTTTCCTTCTGAAGGACCTCCAACTCAGCTTCGGCCTTGGCTTTGGTCGCATGCGCCTGAGCCTGTATAGCTGCTTGATTAGCTTGGGATAGCGCTTGTGTCTCTGCAACTTGTGCCTTAATAGCTGCTTCCTTTCTAATGCAGTGAGCTTGTACCTTTGCTGCTTCCGCTTTTGTGCGTGCCAACACCAATGAGGTACTCAGCGAAGAGTGCTGTGAGCGAGACCTTAGCGATGATGACTGAGCAATAGATTTCGAGGAACGGGATGAAGCCTTGGAGTGCCTTGAAAGGTTAGAAGGTTTCATATTGTTGTGATATCTTGTCCTCTAGCATTGACTTGACTGCCATAAATCTGCTATATCTTTCATCATTAAGTGCAGTGTGGGTCTTTAATTCTAGGATGAATTCCTCTGAGTTGAGACTTGATAACAGAGAAGAATATTTTTCAGACAGTCTATTATAACTATCATAGGTCTTATTCAATTTTGTACACATGGCCTTTAATTGATCTTCATTATAGCCTGATCCATGTGCTGCATCCATACATTGTTCAGTCTTTTCCCACAAACTGGACAAATTATCACATATCTCAATTTTGTCGGTTAAGAGGGCCTCTTTCCTTTTTAATGAAGGTTTAGAAATCCTTCTAGCTGTGTCCTGCATTTCCATCTGTAACACAACAGCGACCTCTAGTGGTGGTTCAGTCTTTTAATAGCCCACAGCAGGCAGACAATATTTACCTCAGAAAACAGGCTGAATACAGTTCCTAGCCTGTATGAAACTGGAATTGCTAGAAGCTTCTGCGATCCAAGTGAATGCAGTACTGGGCAGTATAAGATATTACCTTACTACTGTAGCATAACGGAGACAAATGATGGCTTATTACTTGGAGGAGGAGAATAATCTTTTCTTACCGGGAGAAGGAGAGTACTAAGACAATTATTTTACTGTGGCGTTTCGAAATGTCAGCCTTATACAATCACGCATCTGTGAGGTGACTTGTTGAATCAGACATTCTCCACTTACAGTTTACGCATCAGACACCCAGGAGTTAATCAAGTAGTTTTAATCCGAAGATTGTATTACAAGATATGCAGGGAATCCAGATGGTAAAAGAATTATGCCACTAATATTCTCCTTGATAAGAACATGAGATACACAGATTCACCTCAGATTCTCCTCAGAATCTCCTCAGAATTAGGGCACACAAAACAGCAATGCATGACATGGTAAACAGGAAGTGGCTAGACTGAACCAACTAGAAGCAGAAACAGAGGGGGAGGAGAAGAGAGGAGCATACCAATACACAATGCAAGATACTGAAACAGAACAGTTAGTATATACAATGCTTGGACTGGGAGAAAATGTATGTATGTGGGTAAGTAACCAGCTCCGTGATAGAAAAAGGGATGGTGGTTATTAACTGTACACACTCAGAATGGATCACTGTCACTAGTGGGGTACATAACACAGTCAATGTTAGCAAGTCTCCACTGTTATTTAAACAGAAGATAGACAAGTGTTGCTAAGGCTCAAAATGGGCCACTTTAGAGCTATTTTTCTAATAGAAATGTATGATTTCAGTAATTAAAGTATATTACAAAAATGGTTAGCATCACTGCCCCTACACATTACACAAATAGAAATAGAACGGCAGTTACACTTTAAGATGGGACACAGACAAAAAAAATGAGAAGAAAAAAACTCATAGTTATACAACTGTAGATGCTAACGAAACAAAACAAACAAGACCTCTCCTCAGGACCAAAGTCTTTCTAGTCCACAAGATAGTAGGTCTTCTTGCCACGCTTCTTGATGTCCAGGATGTCTTTGAGCTCAAATACCTCGTCAGAATCTCCAGATACCGAAGTCATAGTAGAAGGAGCCATGGAGAAGCGATTAAGAACTACTTGTTTCAGTTAGGCTAGTTTCACACTAGCGCAGGGTGTTCTGGCGGGTAAACAGCCTGCCAGATCCGTGCTGCCGCTAGTGCACGCGTGCCGCCGGAGGTCCGCTTCGACATGTCGCTGTTCACCTGCCGGAGAAGGCTGCTGCTAGTGTGAAACTAGCCTAAGGACAAGTGGGAGGCATAACTTATATATAGTTACATAGTTAATACGGTTGAAAAAAGCCTTTTTAAAACTGTCCACTGTTCCTGCTATGACCACGTCTTGAGGAAGTCTATTCCACAGATTCACAGTTCTTACAGCAAAGAAGTTTTGACGCTTCTGGAGACTGAACTTTTTCTTCTCCAGTCGGTGGCAGTGCCCCCTTTTCTTTTGAGGGCATTTTACATGGAACAGTTTTTATCCGTATTTTTTGTATGGCCCATTTATATATTTGTATAGGTTAATCCGGTCCTTGATATCATTACTAAATAAATTAAATAATAGAGGACCCAACTCTGAACCTTGGGGTACACCACTTATAACCCAGGGCCATTCTGAACAGGAATTATTGACCACAACTCTCTGGACACGGTCCTTCAGCCAGTTTTCAATCCAATTACAGACTTTACTTTCCAAGCCTATAGACCTTATGTTACCTATTAAACGTCTGTCATGGCAGAAAGGATACAAGATACAATAAACACTCAGAAAACCTCAAAACAAGCGTCTAGGCCAGAAGCTGGGGATAAAGGTCACCTCCTAACAATATCCTACCAACTGACCCTAGACTACTGTGCACACGTTCAGACCCTAAAGGTGGGAATCAACGTGCCCCCGTGCCTAAGACTAAAGATTCCCTAAAGTCCCTGAGATAGTGGAAAAGGGGAAAGAGGCAGCCTGCTTCCTCTAATCCTGGAGGAGGCAGGGGTCTCTCTAACAGCCAAGACAGTACACAAAAGGAATCCAAAACCAACTTATCTTGTAGCAGAGCAGAAACAGCGAATCTACCTTTCCACAGAGCAAGATAGAAGCTATAACCCGCACAGTACACTGGGAAGGGGCGTGATTTAAACTCACACAAACGACCCCACCCAGTGCACCTGAAGGGAGGCGGATACAGCTCAACTGTAACTTCAAAACAAACAAAAAACTACACACGTGCTGCCAACCTGACAGACCTCCGCACATAATCAGAGCAGGGCATGACAACGTCTATGAGGGACAGTATCAAAAGCCTTTGCTAAATCCAGAAACACTACATCCACAGCCGCCCCTCTTTCCAGGCTACTACTCACCTCCTCATTAAAACAATACTCATACCTCAAAGGGTCCAAGGAAACTAGCAAACTTGAAACTGGGAAACCTGAAAGAGGACCTTTCATCAGTTTTGACATTGGCTAACTATGTCAAAACCTTGTAGTGCGGCCCTCACTGATGCGAAGTGTGTGTTTTTTTTCAAACACCCTTCCCCCCGTTCGTCCGCTGTGGAGCCCTGTTCTGTATTGTACCGACCTGTAAACTTGCAACAGGGCGGAGATGCAGTCATCTGCTGTGGGCATCTCCTTTGATTAAGATCCAATCCGAGCGGACTGCTCTAAAAAAAAAAAAACACACGCATCGCATTACTGGGGGCCGCACTACAAGGTTTTGACATAGTTAGCGGATATTTAAGTGGATATTTTCATAGGAGAGCTATACCTTATCTCCAGGTGAGAACTGAGGCGGTTCTGTTCTTCTCTTGTCTGCATTTGTTTTCATGCGGGTCACCGCTTTGTTGATGCAGTCCTTGGTGTCACTCCAAATCTTTAAAAAGATCCCTAAAAGAGGAATCCGCAGCTGGTACCCCAGAAGATGTAGAAACAGGGAGAGGAGTACAAGGGTGTTGTGTCACTGCCTGCCCTGGGGGGGAGAAGATCTGACAGACTTGCTGCACGGGAGTCTATCTGACAGATTCTTCTATTTTCCCCTTCTGTAGGCAGAATCCCACCTCTACTCAGGTTCTGCTCATTAGCTATTCTGTGGCTGTATTTAGTCCCTCCTCTCCCTGCAGCAAGTGCGGGTTATATTTGCTTCTTGTGTGGTCTGCAAGTGTTTGGTGGATCTCCTGCTCCCTGTTCGTCTAAAGATAAGTTTTCCTTCCTTCCCTTTGTTTGTGTGCCTTCTGACTAAGCCTCAGGGAGACTCTGGTTCCTTTAAAGGTGGAAGGAACCAGTTGGCTCATCTCCTTATCCCTAGCGCAGGCATGTCCAAACTCCGGCCCTCCAGATGTTGCAAAACTACAACTCCCATCATTCCTGGACAACCTACAGCTATCAACCTACAGAAGAGCATGATGGGAGTTGTAGTTCTGCAACACCTGGAGGGCCAGAGTTTGGACATGCCTGCCCTAGCGGATGGTTTGTTACAGTTTCAGCTAGACCTAGGTTCCAGTGTATGAACACTTCCACCTTAACCACATCAGCCCCCCTAGCTTAAACACCCTTAATGACCAGGCCACTTTTTACAATTCTGCACTACACTACTTTCACCGTTTATTGCTCCATCATACAACTTACCACCCAAATTAATTTTACCTCCTTTTCTTCTCACTAATAGAGCTTTCGTGTGGTGGTATTTCATTGCTGCTGACATTTTAACTTTTTTTATATTAATCAAAAATGACCGAAATTTTTGCAAAAAAAGTAATTTTTCACTTTTTGTTGTAAATTTTTTTTTTAAAAACTACATTTCTGTATTCATTTTTCTCTAAATTTATTGTTCTACATGTCTGATAAAAAAAAATCCAATAAGTGTATATTTATTGGTTTGGGTAAAAGTTATAGCGTTTACAAACTATGGTGCAAAAAAGTGAATTTCCGCATTTTGAAGCAGCTCATTGTCACGACTGTGACTGATCCAGATAGGTCTGGGAAGAGAAGGTCGCAGCGACTTGCTACTCACGATAGCTTGTGAGTTTGCTTCATGGTTCAGGGTATGTCATCCGGGTTTTGCCTTGTGAACCTTTTTGTCCTGACTGGGAGTTTGTAGGCATTCTTCTCAGGTGAGTGCTGTCTGCCACTCCCAGCTACTATATTAGTTTCAGTTTCACTTGCAGTCATTGCCAGATATAGTCCTTACTTCCAGTGCTATTCTGACCTTTGAAGGAGATCGTTTGACGGTATTGCTGTGGAGCTCTTGTCTGGCGTGGACTGTCGTTGTTGGGATCATCTTCTCTGCTCGTGACTGGATAAGTCTATCTCTGCTGGAGATTGTTTGTTTGTTTGTTTGTTTGTTTGTTTGTTGCTGTCTTCCCCTGTTGTTCTCCTAGACATGAGTGATGGTGACTAGTGCTCCCATCTGCCTTTCCCCAGTCTAGTCTTCTGAGGGTCACTCAGGGTTTAGGCATCCTGCTCGCCGCACGGGTTCACACCCCGTCTAGGGTATCAGGGCAGACAGATGCCAGCGTAGGGTTTGTCAGGGGTGGCCGTTCTATTTCCCATCCGTAGAAAAGGGTCCCCCTTCCCCTCCGTCTGGTGCGACACGACTGCTGCTGGGATAGCGGTCGTGACAGTATATCTGGCCTTTTAAAAAAAAAAAAAAAATGATATTTCCTTTTTTTTTTTTTTTTGCCTGCTGTTTTGCTTTGTATTCTTCTGTTCCACTATAGATCCGGTTACGGTTTTGGCGAAACAATTACAGGGGTTATCCCTTGAAGTGGCAGGATTAAAAGCAACAGTACTGCAGCAGCAGCAGCAATCCTTGGGTTCCACCGTTGCTACGGGAAACCAAGGTACTCCTGAGCCAAAAGTGGCTTTTCCTGATAGGTTCTCAGGAGGGAGAGACCAATTTGTAACCTTCAGAGAAGCTTGTAAATTGTTCTTCAGGTTACGCCCTACATCCTCCGGCGGTGAGGAACAGCGGGTGGGCATTGTAATTTCTCTCCTGCAAGGAGATCCGCAGGCTTGGGCTTTCTCTTTACCATCTGACTCTCCGGCCTTACGATCAGTGGAGGAGTTTTTTGAAGCCTTGGGTCTCGTGTATGATGACCCGGACAGGGTCTCACTGGCTGAGTCTAAGCTACGTAGACTTCGGCAGGAGAACCGGTCAGCTGAACTATATTGTTCTGAATTCCGTAGGTGGGCTACGGATACATTATGGAACGACTCGGCCCTTAGGAGTCAGTTCTGCCAGGGGTTGTCTGAAAAATTAAAAGACGCGCTGGCTGTATACGAGGTCCCTGGGTCTCTTGAGGCTGCTATGTCTCTGTCCATAAGAATCGACAGACGACTCAGGGAGAGACTATTAAATTCTACAGAGGCCTCTATAGGGCAGGGATCGGTTTGTTGTGATCCAGTCGAACCAATGCAAATAGGGGCGCCACTAGACGGGTGAATCCTCCTAAGGTCCGCCATAGGTCAGAGGTTTGTTTTTGTTGTGGGGGGAGGGGTCATTTTGTAAAGGTATGTCCCTCAGAACCCAAGAGATCACAAACTAAGGAGCAGCCGGAAAACTAGAGTCCCCAGACTGTGCGGAGGATAACAGTCTGGGCGTATTCGTTTCCTCCATACGCATGTCTCAGTTTTTGTTGTCCGCTACCGTTGTGGCGGGCAATAAGACTGAGATCTGTTCCGTCTTTTTGGACAGTGGGGCGGGGGTCAACTTGGTGGATTCACGGTTTGCTCAGGCTCTGGGTTTTACTCCGGAACCGGTACGCAGAACTATTCCTGTTTTTGCCATCGACTCCTCCCCTCTTACTCAGAGACAGTTAACTCAGATCGTCCATAATATCCATCTGCAGGTAGGGGACCTCCATAAAGAGCATATCTCTTGTTATGTCCTGGACGGTCTTCCGGCTCCTATGGTTTTGGGGCTTCCCTGGCTGGTGACTCACAATCCCGTGGTGGATTGGCAGGCCGGGGAGATTGTGGAGTGGAGTCAACATTGTAAGGACAACTGCTTGAGTAGTAGGTGCTCAACACTCTCTGTAACATCTCTACCTTCCTTTCTGTCAGATTTTATGGATGTGTTCTCTGAGAAGGGTTGTCAGGGGTTACCACCTCATCGTCCATATGATTGCCCAATTAATCTGTTACCTGGGGCAAAACTACCTAAAACCCGGTTATACAATCTTTCTGGCCCGGAGAGGAAGGCTATGAAAGATTATATTTCGGAGAGTTTGGCTAAGGGACACATCAGACCCTCTTCTTCACCCGTGGCTGCAGGGTTCTTTTTCGTTAAAAAGAAAGATGGGGGCCTGCGTCCTTGCCTGGATTTCCGGGAATTAAACCGGATAACTATCCGAGATCCCTATCCTCTTCCTCTCATTCCCGACCTCTTTAATCAGGTTGCTGGTGCTAAATGGTTCTCCAAAATGGATCTCAGAGGAGCCTATAACCTGGTTCGCATCAAAGAGGGGATGAGTGGAAGATGGCTTAATACTCCGGAAGGGCATTATGAAAATCTGGTCATGCCTTTTGGTCTTACTAATGCGCCTGCGGTGTTCCAACATTTTGTCAACGATATTTTTAGTCACCTTATCGGGAGATTTGTTGTGATATATCTTGATGACATCCTGGTCTATTCTCCGGATCTGGATACACATAAGATCCATGTGAGACAAGTGCTGCAGATATTAAGGGCCAACAAATTGTTTGCCAAATTAGAGAAATGTGTGTTCGCCGTAAAAGAACTGCCATTTCTGGGGTATGTGTTGTCAGATTCAGGTTTCCGCATGGATCCAGAGAAAGTCCGGGCAATTATGGACTGGGATCTGCCTGAGAACCTGAAGGCATTGCAACGCTTCCTGGGGTTTGCCAATTTTTATAGAAAGTTTATAAAAAACTATTCCTTGGTGGTCAAACCACTGACGGACATGACCAGAAAGGGATCCGATTTTTCCAAATGGTCACATGCAGCCAAAACTGCCTTTACATCTCTGAAGGAAAGATTCACCTCGGCTCCTATTCTCGTACAGCCAGATGTCTCGCTTCCTTTTATTGTAGAGGTTGACGCATCAGAGGTGGGGGTGGGAGCGGTACTATCTCAGGGCCCGTCCCTGGTGAATGGCGTCCGTGTGCTTTCTTTTCGAAGAAATTGTCTACTGCAGAAAGGAACTATGACATTGGCAACAGGGAACTTTTGGCTATTAAGTTGGCCTTAGAGGAGTGGCGTCATTTTTGGAGGGGCGGTTCATCCCGTCACAGTGATTACCGATCACAAAAACTTAGTATATCTGGAGTCTGCTAAACGTCTCACCCCTAGACAGGCTCGGTGGTCGTTATTTTTTACTAGGTTTAATTTTGTAATAACCTATCGCCCGGGGGCAAAAAATACTAAGGCGGATGCATTGTCTCGAAGTTTTCCTGGAGGGGGTGATGATGATGTTCCAGGGCCTATTTTGCAAAAGGGGGTGGTGGTCTCTGCATTACACTCAGGTTTAGAGGGGAGGGTGTTGGAAGCTCAGGGGGACGCCCCGGCCTCCTGCCCCTCGGATAAACTGTTTGTGTCAGAAAATGTACGCCTGGAGATACTAACACCATAACTCCGCACTGGCAGGACACCCAGGTAGTAAGGCAACCTCTGAATTAGTGTCTCGTCGGTTCTGGTGGCCTAAGTGGCGCCAGGAGGTGTTGAATTGTGTGTCTGCATGTCCTACCTGTGCTCTTTCTAAGGTGGATCATACTCGTCCGGCAGGGCGTCTTTTACCTCTGGCCATCCCCAACAGGCCTTGGACGCACCTATCAATGGATTTCATTACTGATCTACCAGTATCAGCGGGGAAGACTGTTATTCTTGTTGTTGTTGACAGATTCAGTAAAATGGTGCACTTTATTGCTCTGACCGCATTGCCTAATGCTAACACACTGGCTCAGGTTTTTATTGACCACATCGTGAAGCTTCACGGGGTCCCTTCCGATATTGTTTCGGATCGTGGTACCCAATTTGTTTCTAAATTTTGGAAAGCTTTTTGTTCTCGTTTAGGGGTTCATCTGTCGTTTTCTTCATCTTTCCATCCACAGTCCAACGGTCAGACTGAACATACCAATCAAAACCTAGAGACATATTTGAGATGCTTTGTTTCCGAAAATCAGGAGGAATGGTCATCTTATTTACCGTTAGCCGAGTTTGCCATTAATAATCGTCGTCAAGAATCCACCGATAAGTCACCATTTTTTGGTGCGTATGGTTTCCATCCTCAGTTTTGTACGTTTAGTGAGGGGGCCGTCTGGGATTCCCGAGGAGGAACGATTTGCGTCTTCACTTTCATCAGTGTGGCAGAGTGTGCAAGAAAGTTTGAAGAGAATTGGTGGCAGATACAAACGTGTGGCTGATAAGAAGCGCTCTGAAGGTCCAGACCTTGGGGTGAATGACTTGGTGTGGTTGTCTACCAGAAATATCAAGTTGAAGGTTCCCTCATGGAAATTAGGTCCGAGATTTATTGGTCCTTATAGGGTAATTAAGATCATTAACCCGGTGGCTTTTCGTCTGGAGCTACCTCAGACTCTAAGGATCCATAATGTCTTCCACAGATCTCTGCTTAAGAGATATGTAGAACCTCCTGAACCATTGCCACTACCGCCTCCACCGGTGGTTGTTGATGGCAGTCTTGAGTTTCAGGTAGAAAAGATTGTTGATTCACGATATGTTCGCCGCTCTCTTCAGTACCTGGTGCACTGGAAAGGTTATGGTTCCGAAGAGAGAATGTGGGTGCCAGCATCAGAGATAAAGGCGGACAGACTCATTCAGGCTTTTCATAGGTCCCACCCGGAGAGGCCTGGTCTTGAGGGTCCGGTGGCCCCTCGTAGAAAGGGGGGTACTGTCACGACTGTGACTGATCCAGATAGGTCTGGGAAGAGAAGGTCGCAGCGACTTGCTACTCACGATAGCTTGTGAGTTTGCTTCATGGTTCAGGGTATGTCATCCGGGTTTTGCCTTGTGAACCTTTTTGTCCTGACTGGGAGTTTGTAGGCATTCTTCTCAGGTGAGTGCTGTCTGCCACTCCCAGCTACTATATTAGTTTCAGTTTCACTTGCAGTCATTGCCAGATATAGTCCTTACTTCTAGTGCTATTCTGACCTTTGAAGGAGATCGTTTGACGGTATTGCTGTGGAGCTCTTTTCTGGCATGGACTGTCGTTGTTGGGATCATCTTCTCTGCTCGTGACTGGATAAGTCTATCTCTGCTGGAGATTGTTTGTTTGTTTGTTTGTTTGTTGCTGTCTTCCCCTGTTGTTCTCCTAGACATGAGTGATGGTGACTAGTGCTCCCATCTGCCTTTCCCCAGTCTAGTCTTCTGAGGGTCACTCAGGGTTTAGGCATCCTGCTCGCCGCACGGGTTCACACCCCGTCTAGGGTATCAGGGCAGACAGATGCCAGCGTAGGGTTTGTCAGGGGTGGCCGTTCTATTTCCCATCCGTAGAAAAGGGTCCCCCTTCCCCTCCGTCTGGTGCGACACGACTGCTGCTGGGATAGCGGTCGTGACACTCATGTCATGTTTCTTCAGGTGCTAGAATGCCAGGATAGTATAAATACCCCCCAAATGACACCACTTTAGAAAGAAGACACCCCAAAGTATTCGCGGAGGGGCATGGTAAGTTCATGTATCATTTCATTTTTTTCACAAGTTAGCGGAAAATGACACTTTCTGAGGAAAAATAAATAAATAATAAAGTTTCCATTTCTGCTAACTTCTGGCAAAAAAAATTAAATCTCCCACGGACTCACTATGCCCCTCAGTGAATACCTTGGGGTGTCTACTTTCCGAAATGGGGTCATTTGTGGGGTGTGTTTCCTGTTCTGGCATTTTGGGTGGGGCTAAATTGTGAGCAGCCCTGTAAAACCTAAAGGTACTCGTTGGAATTTGCGCCCCTTTACGCACCTAGGCTGCAAAAAATTGGCACACATGTGGTATCGCCGTACTCAGGAGAAGTAGGGCAATGTGTTTTGGGGTGTATTTTTACATATACCCATGTTGGGTGAGAGAAATATCTCTGTAAATTGACAACTTTGTATAAAAAAATTTAAAAAGTTGTCGTTTACAGAGATATTTCTCACACAAAGTATGGGTATATATAAAAATAGAGGGGCACACTGAGTAGCTGTATGAATTATTAGTAATAATAATGTTAATAAATAATATAATAAAATATATAGAATAACCTTGTGTTATGGGGTTAAATTGAAAATAGCGTACCTATAAGCAATATACAATATATATTAAATGAATCGTGTAGTACTCTAAAAGATATATGTATAAAAGCTCAATACAAAGAGTTCGATACAAAGAGTTCGATATTAAAAGCGACCGTAATAGTCGTATTAAAGCAAGGGTATTAGCCACCTATATTATAAAATCGAGAGTCAGTATGTTGATATCCAGTCTCTGTATGGATTAAGCTGGTACGAGCGGCGTCCCGCTCCCAGCGTATGTTGTAGCGGCGTCCCGCTAAATAGTTGCAGTGGGCGATCGCTTGATGTAATATTAAATGCCAGAAGGAATCAGAACAGTCTTACCAGATTCGATGGGGGCCTTCTCCGTGGTCTCTCTCCTGCAATTTCGGCGGAACGACCCGGTATCAAAGGCTCTTACTCCAACGCGCACCCGGCGGTGCACGTGTCTCCTCCTGGAGTGAACAGTTTTCGTGCACTTCTCCAGTTATCGCTCGAATCTGTGATTGATGTAGTGGAGTCTCATTCCATCTATTGGCAAGGTGCAAAATTCCTTGGTTCACAATGTTCTCATGGGGATCAGGATACAAAACGCGTTTCGGGGTTAATTTATGACCCCTTCTTCAGTGGTTAAAGATCCCCATTAACCATCCCTCTTTTATAGAGGTCTCGATATTTTCAAAGTTCCGGCATGAATCAGTATCTCGATCATCTCGATATATAATGTGGCACAGGTATAGTTTATTCAGTTCAGTGAAGGGCTCTAACTCTAAAAGGGAATGTTGGTTTCCGCTGAGGTGTCCTTTGTTTTAGCACACAGCGCTATTTTTTCTTATATTCAGGCGTCTCCCTCTCAGATGTGAAGCTTTGACAAGAGATCCTGAAATTGTGAGAAACTCTCTTGTAGAGCAACGTTCACATGTGCCAGTCGGTCCGGCTTTACTCAGCCATAAAGTTCACCCAAAGAAGTGATCAGGCTTCTCATAGCCTTGTGGCCCCTCAGTCCTCCTGACTGAGACCACTCACAGAACCTCTGCTCCAGGATCACACACACAAAAAATAAAATTTTACATGAACTTACCATACCCCTCACGGAATACCTTGGGGTGTCTTCTTTCCAAAATGGGGTCACATGTGAGGTGTTTGTACTGCCCTGGCATTTGAGGGTCTCTGCAATCATTACATGTATGGCCAGCATTAGGAGTTTCTGCTATTCTCCTTATATTGAGCATACGGGTAATGAGATTTTTTTTTTTCCGTTAAGCCTCTGGGCTGAAAAAAAAAATGAACGGCACAGATTTCTTCATTCGCATCAATCATCGTGGATGAAAAAATCTCTGCCAAAATCAGTGACTGCGGTGCGGTGGGCTGGGCAAGAAGCTAACTAACTGGCGGTGATAAGGGACCCTTATGCCTAAGAGGAAAATGTGCAAAATAAAAAAGTCAGTGTCCCCCAAAGGTCTTTTTGTAGCAGAAATATATAAAAAAATAAGTAAAAAAAAAATTTCTCATACACACGACCGTACCTTTTTTTTTTTTAGTCCGCAGGACACTAGCCACGGAGTAACGGATGCGGACAGCTCATGGAGTGCTGTCAGTATCTTTTGCAGCCCCGTTGAAGTGAATGGGTCCACATCCAAGCCACATTAAAAAAAATGCAGCTCAGATGCGGACTAAAACAATGGCCGTGTGCGTGAGCCCTCAGGGAAAATGCTTACTGGCTATTGCAGGGCACCTACGGTATATCTGGGGGGCAGGGACGGTTCTAGGTGAAATGGGGCCCTGGGCCGAAAAACAATAAGGGCCCCCCCTCCATGTCACGTCATCACCCCCTCCTTTTTACATCACCCCCTTCGTGTCACATTATTCCCCCCCCCCCCCTTCAATGGCAGCATACAGAAATACAGTGCCCCATACCTCTTACATCCAATGACGTCTCCTTTGATATAGATGTTCTCTGTCCTCGTCTTCTCCTTTCAGACCTTCAGACCAGACCACTATTTTGTCACCATTTTCCGTCTCTGCAGTTTGGCAAGAAAAAAAAAACACTTTGTTTACTACTTTTCCATCATCCTCTCGTCTTCTGGACAAACCATCCTACTACCCCCAATACTGTGCTGCTGTGCTCCTCAATACTATACTGCAGAAACAGATAATACCCCTGATAATACTAGTACCACACAGAGCCCCCCCGTATAAAATACCCCTTCTTTGTGGCCTCTTCAAGTGCCTCTTTAACCCCCACCCCATGTGCCAGTAACAAGTGCCTCTTTAACCCCCCCACCCCATATGCCAGTAACAAGTGCCTCTTTAACCCCCCACCCCATGTGCCAGTAACAAGTGCCTCTTTAACCCCCCCACCCCATGTGCCAGTAACAAGTGCCTCTTTAACCCCCCCACCCCATGTGCCAGTAACCAGTGCCTCTTTAACCCCCCACCCCATGTACCAGTAACAAGTGCCTCTTTAACCCCCACCCCATGTGCCAGTAACAAGTGCCTCTTTAACCCCCCCACCCCATGTGCCAGTAACAAGTGCCTATTTAACTCCCCACCCCCATGTGTCAGTAACAGATAGTCCGGTATATAAAAAGAAAGCAAAATCCTGTGTCCTGCGCTGTACGGCTCTTACTGTCTCCATCTTCCGGTCCCGGAGCGCCTCTCCAGCAAATGACTGACTTTAGCGGTGACACACTGTTTGTGGCCACATCACCACTGAGGCCAGTCATTGGCTGGAGAGGTACAAGTGACTATGCCGATATCCAACCGGATGTAAAGAGCGCCAGGACTGGAAGATGGAGACAGTGGCAGGGAGCAGGAGAGTATGAATCTTCTGTTTCAGGCCCATGCTACAGGAATGTGTTAAAAATCATTTACCAGGAAATCTCTAAGCCCCTGTTACACGGCATGATATTCAGGACAATTACTGGGAACAAGTGTTCGTAGGAGCACTCATTCCTGATATCTGGCAGTATAATCGTGCCGCCGATCAGCTGATGAACAAGGAATCACTCATTTGTCGGCTGATTCGCATATGCATGGAAGATACAGGAAGTGAAGTACACAGAACAAGAGTAGAGCATTGAAAGGAAGTGAGTCATTGATGTAAAAGAAGAGCACATAGAAAAAACAAGTGCATTACCAAAAATGGTCACTAGATGGGAGCATATAACCAACTATAGAAATACTGCATATGAAATGGTTCAATGAATTAAACTACCGTATTTTTCGCCCCATAAGGATTTAGAGGGGGACAATAAGAAAAAAATATTTTTCATAACACCTCAGGTCAGACCCTCAATGTTAATAAAACCACAATAAGACCTCAGATCAGACCTCCAATCAGACCTCAGCTTAGACCCCAATTTAAATGACCCCCAATCAGACCTCAGATAAGAGCTCCATGTCTCTCTTCAGCCCCCAGTAGCCTCATATATGCCCCCAGTAGTCTCTTCAGCCCCCAGTAGCCCCGTATATGCCCCCAGTAGTCTCTGTTAACCCCCAGTAGCCCCATATATGCCCCAGTAGTTTCTTCAGCCCCCAGTAGCCCCATATATGCCCCCAGTAGTCTCTCTTCAGCCTCAGTAGCCCATATATGCCCCCAGTAGTCTCTGTTCAGCCTCAGTAACCCCATATATGCTTCAGTAGTTTCTTCAGCCCCCAGTAGCCCCATATATGCCCCAGTAGTCTCTTCAGCTCCAGTAGCCCATATATACCCCCAGTAGTCTCTCTTCAGCCCCATATATGCCCCCAGTAGTCTATTCAGCCCCCAGTAGCCTCATAATATGCCCACTGTAGCATCCATCACCCTTATGTTAAATAAAATAAAACACTCACCTTTCCTGCTCTGGACGCTGCGCCACCGCTCCTCAACTCCCATACTCGGTCTTCCACCTCTTCTGTCTGCTGTGTGGGCGCGCACAGTGTGAGGTCACATCGTAACCTCACACATGCGCAGCCATCACTGCGGAGCACTGAGGACTAGGGAGCGGTGAGTACACACTGCTTCCCGGTCCTCCCGTACTGATAAAGCTCTTCCAATATGGAAGCGCTTCATGAGTATTCGTCCCATAAGACGCAGGGGCATTTTCCCCCACTTTTGAGGGGAAAAAATGTCTTATTGGGTGAAAAATACAGTACATACATTCCATATAAATTTTAACTGCGTAGCAGCACACTTCCTGTCTGGCATTGAAAATGTCACTATTTAAACCATAACGGTAGTTATACAATTGCAATAAAACAGTGCAATTTGCTTTGATGTCTTGAAAACCTGAAAGACATAAAAGAGAACATGCATAAAATGCAACAACTGTAACGTAAGACTTCAAGTTATATCAAATTAGGTTCAAACACTTCTTCCTTGAAGTCAGAGGTAGGATCCAGCAGCATACGCAAACAAGTTCATTCTCCAAAGGGCAAGAGCAGAACAAGTTCCGTGATAGGTCTGATGAAAGTCTTTACAGTCCCTTGTCTTGCAACTTTCACCTCCACCTTGCGTACCTTACCCCTTTCATGGTAGTGTTGTATGAACAGAGTGGTGGCAAGCAGGTATAATGAGAGGATTTTGTTCTTGCTCCCCCAACTCAGCCTTGTTTAAACGTCCACCAACCCTTAACATGCCATAATACCCCATGCCATTTTTTTGGAATGTCCCTCTTGTCATGGGTACATTTAATTTCAGAGCCAAAGACATCCTGTTGTACAGTGCGTATTATGATCATTTCACCTTTATCAATGTCCTTTGCAGAAAAAATCTTTTGGCACACGTGCCAACCTTAACATTGAACATCGGTGGGCTTTGTGTGAAAGCAGTGTGCGATATGGATTAACCTTGCAATGGTGCGTACAAGCCTTATCCACTTGGAAAAATGTTCAGAGCGTTGACAGCCCAAGACGAGTCTTTGCTCAGTTCTGGTGAAAAGGGTTTTAACTTCAGGACGAATCTCTGGATCCTTGTCAGGTTCTAGAAGACTGAAGACATTAGCTGTGGACTCATCTGTGTGATTCAGCAGGAATTCAGGACCTGTTAGCCAGGAAGAATTTGCAGACACTCGCAGACACTGGCCTGGTGGCATGATCTGCAGGATTAATTTCAGATGGGGCATAAAACCATTGTTGGGGTTTAGAAGATTTCCTGATTCTTTCTACACGGTTGCTGACGTAGACATAGAAACGTTTAGTCTGGTTGTATATGTAGCCCAGAACAACTTTGCTGTCTGTGTAGAATTTGGTGTCATCTATCTGAATGCCTAGCTCGCGCAATATGAAATCTGCAATTTCTACAGCTAACATAGTCCCACAAAGTTCAAGCCTAGGAATTGTGTGCCCAGGCTTAGGTGCTAACTTAGCTTTCCCAAACAGAAATCCTATGTGGGTTTGATTAGAAGAGTCTCTCATCTTGAGGTAGGCAACAGCCGCTCTGGCCTCAGGAGATGCGTCTGAGAAGATGTGAAGCTCTTTTCTCTAGCTTGTAGCAAGAGAGGCTGGGGTGTAGCAGCGTGGTATATGGATTCCATCTAAGGTATGTAGAGATTGCTTCCAGGACTCCCACTTTGAAAGCTTTTCAGATGGCAGTGGAGCATCCCAATCTTTAAAAGACTCTGAGAGCTGTCTAAGTAAGGCTTTACCTTGTATGGTAATGGTATTCACAAATCCCAATGGATCGTAAAAGCTGTTTACCACTGACAGAACACCATGCTTGGTAAATAGCTTGTCTCTAGAGCTGACTTAAAAGCCAAAAGTGTCTTAATAAGTCCCGCCATAGGCCCAGACTTCTCTGTACAAGTGGCATGTCCATTCCCAGATTTAAGACTTTAAACCCTGTGGCATGATCGCTAGGTTGAAAGGCTTTCATAACAGCAACACTGTTTGAGGCAATCTTGTGTAGTCTGAGGTTAACCTCAGAAAGCATACCTTAAGACTTCCGGTTCCGGCGCGCGTATGTAAGGAAGCGGGAGTAAGGAGCTCCGCAACCTCTTAACTGAAAACCAGGGAGCCTGCAAGCCAGTGGCCATTTGACACTCACCGGAGCTTACCATCAGCGGTGGGACCCCGCGCATGGACAAATTTCTCCTCCGGAGCGGCTCCCGCACAAGTGAACAGGCACTTTCGCAACGGGAGAGCATACGGCAAAAATCAAAGATGGCGACGGCAGCAGAAAAGACGGGCCGCAGCACTAGATCAGCCTCGCAACCACCGCAATTCCCTCCAGAGGCAGAGACTGGGGGTCAAGCAGAGGGGAATTGCCCCACTTGTTCCAGCCAGGACCTTCAAATCTCCTGCAAAACGATGGCAATAGAAGTTGCCAAGCTGCTGGCACCGGACATTAAAGCCACATTAGAAGCAACCGTCTCCTCGACCCTCCAGCAGTTACAGACAGAGGTCTTGCAACATGCGCACCAATTGGAGGACCTGGAACAAAGATTGGTGATGATGGAAGGTGCAGTGGAAAGCGCTCAATCGCAAATTAAAGAGGTACTCCAACCTAACATATACTTGAAAGATAAAGTCGACGATCTTGAAAATAGATTGCGCCGTAACAATCTGCGTATAGTAGGTGTCCCGGAAGCAGTCCCGCCACAACAGCTAGTGCAACTATGCGCTCAAGACATACCACAGGCCCTGGGGATACAGGGCAGCTTCACAGTAGATAGGGCGCATAGAATTGGACCACCGCCCCAACAAGACCACTCGCAGGTCTATTCTAGACCCAGACCGGTAATAGTCCGCTATTTAAATTACGCGGCAAAGGAGGCCATTTTGTTCAAGTTTAAAAAATCTTCTCAGCCGCTTATTGTGAACAACCACAAGATGCTGTTATTTGGGGATTACTCTGCGGAGGTCACAAAACGCAGAAGAGCATTTTCTACTATTTGCACTTCCCTAGTGCACAAAAAAACGAGATTTGCCTTGATGTACCCAGCAATTCTGAAGGTTTTTCGCCAGGATGGCACTATTGACACCTATCTAACGCCTAAGGAGGCAGCGGAGGCCCTGGATATTGATGAGGACATTACTTCTTCCCAGCCTCCCCCGGCAAGGGGCAATGGCACGGGACGAGGATGGCGGGACAAGACGACCGGACGCCAAGGATCCCCAAGAGGACATCCCACTAACCAGCGGACACCACCAAGACTTGGCTCAGAGGGACCAACCTGGGACTGATCGCGACCTACCCTGGGATATCTGGGTAACGTGAGACGTTTGAGAATAGAATTGTGCTTCTAACTCTTTAATAATGGGACACTTGCATGGGAGGTTTTCACAGCGGACTATCATTGATGGCAGGGGGAAAAGGGGGAGGGAGGGAGAGAGGAAAAAAAAAGAAGTTCCATAAGGTAAACCATGTATTTTTCTCCTGCCATATTAGCCGCTGCCCTTCCCCATGCGGAAGAGCCACTCAGCTGTTACGGGCATATGGGATGAGTGATGCCATCTGTACTTATTGTCGGATCAAAAAGGGTAGAGGAGGTTAAGGAGTGACTGATTAGGGAAGTAGAAGATGGTGATGAGCGTAGGATTTGATTACGTTCATACTTACGCGAAAAAAGTGAAGTCCAGAAAAATGAGGGAATTATTCTGTTCATTGTTAAAATGTTTTACTCTCTGGGAGAAAGTTGGGTACGATTGGGAAACGTTTGGTTGTTTCATGTTTACATTGTGGAAATGGCATTTAGCATCATATTAAGGTGGGACTGAGCTACCCCATTTTGGGAGCCTTTCCTGAGTGAGAGCCGCATACTGGACATAACATGAGAATAGTCACTTGGAACGTGAAGGGACTTCGTTCCCAATATAAGCGTATGTCTGTACTGCGTCACCTAAAAAGGCTCAAGTGTGATGTGGCCCTCCTTCAGGAAACGCACTTGGAGGACAGTGACTTCTGGAGACTCCGGAAAGTTTGGGTGGGTCAGGTATTTGGTTCCTCCTACCTGGGTAGAAAAGCGGGGGTGATTATCCTCCCACACAAATGCCTGCGGGCGGAGGTAAAGTCTACTAAGGTGGACAAGGAGGGGAGGTTAGTAAAAATAGTTTTGGGACTACAGGAAGGTTCTCTTACCATATATAATGTATACGCTCCCAATACTGCACAGGCTGGCTTTTATCGGGACCTAGAAACTGTCATATTGAGGGAGGGGAGAGACAACCTTATTGTAGCTGGCGATTTTAACAGGGTTCACAACGAACGTGAAGACAGACAGCACCGTGATCCTACGGTCAGCACGAATTCAAAGGGGGCACATACCCACGCCCCATTCCAGGATAGGACAAGTCTCCTGGATGTGTGGAGATTCCATCACCCGGCAGATAGGGAGTTCTCTCACTTTTCCCACTCTCAGGTCTGGTGGTCCAGAATTGACTATGTACTCGCTTCTGAGAACCTCTTAAACAGGATCCAAGACGCTCACATCTCTGATCTACTCATTTTGGACCATGCCCCGGTAGTGGTGGAGGTGAGAGATATAATTCCAAGGGGGTCAGATTTCCTTTGGAGACTACCCTCAGACCTGGTGAGGGATGAGGAATTTTTACATCTAGGTATGGGTTGGTGGTGGGAATTTTCTCAAGACAATGAATCCTACAGGAACAACCCAGGAATATTTTGGGATACTGCAAAAGTGGTAGTGAGGGGACGTATTATGGCTTACACTGTGGGGAAAAAAAAGGAGGCACAACGCAATTATGAGGAGGCAACGGGCAAACTAAGAGCTGCTTATACAGAGTTTCTCCAGAATCCTTCTGATAGAAGTAAAAATTTGTGGGTGACTGCTAAACACACTTTTGATTATTATCTGGAATGTAAGGAGAAGTGGTGTGGAGATAGAAAGAGGGCGGATTTGTTCTGCTATGGCAACAAGGCGGGCAAATTGCTGGCCAATCTAGCAAAACCATACACTCCTGTGACCCATTATAGGCCTCTCAAAGATAATAACGGGATACTGCATACTCAGCCGAGGGAGGTGGTGGAGATTTTGGGTAATTACTTTAGAACCCTATATGCCCCGGAACCCTATGATAGAGGAACAGCTCAGGACCTTTTAAATAGAACCAGTCTCCCGACTATATCACCAGAATCTCTACATTCCATTAATAGAGAAATAGGAGAGGAAGAGGTAAAACAAACTATAAAGGGTTTATCCAATGGTAAGGCCCCCGGCCCCGACGGCTTCCCAGCAGATTTCTACAAGGGTCTGTCTGGGGAAATAACTCCCACGTTAACATCACTGTTTAATTCCGTTCTACAAGGCAAAGGCTTGCCCCCTTCTGGGAAAACAGCTTACATTAAGGTTCTCCCAAAACCAGGGAAAGATTTGTCTCAACCAGAGTCTTACAGGCCAATCTCTCTCATAAATCAGGATATCAAAATATTATCCAAACTCTTGGCCACACGTTTAGCAGAGGTTCTACCTGATTTGATAGGAGACCACCAGGTCGGCTATAGGGTATGGATCGGCTATAGGGTATAAAATCAATGTGGCTGAAAGCCAAGTCTTCTTCTTGGGTCATTCAGTCAGGGGCGAAAATGGACAAAGCACGGTGGAAGTGCGACAGGATTATTTAACCTATTTGGGAATAAAGATAGGGCGAACGTCAAACTCTTATCTATTCACTGAACTATACCCCGTTAATACAAAAAATTGTAGGAGAATTGGAACGATGGAAGGATCTGCCCTCATCGCTCCATGGCAGGGCTCATTTACTGAAAATGACAAGTTTTGCTAGGCTCCTATATCCCCTGCAGACCATACCGGTGCTGCTAAAGCACAAAGATGTCACTAGGCTACAAGCAGCTTTTACCTCCTTTCTATGGAAGAACAAGAGACCGAGGATATCATATGCTAAATTGACTATGCTTAAGTGGGAAGGGGGACTACAACTACCTAATATACGTCATTATAACATAGCAGCTTTGACAAGACATGTGAGGGACTGGATATGGAGAACCTCCTGTTTCTCAGCACGAGGATTAGAACAAGCTTTGGCGGCCCCTTGGGATTTGACGGCGATGCTCCACACGAGACTCAAATCTATACCTCCATGCATCAAACAGTCAGTGTTGCTTAGGGATACCATCATGGCTTGGAAGGCGGTCTGTAAGATTTATCGACTTCCAATATATTTATCCCCCTACATGCCACTGTGGATGCTGCCGTCGTTTCCCCAGGGGAGGGAGAATGCGATGTATAGGGCATGGAGACAGAAAGGGATTAAAACTTTGAGAGATGTCTTAGAAACCACAAACCAAAGGTTGATGACATGGGAAGAGTGCCGAGTTAAATATGGGCTACTGGCCTCCCGCTCTCTTCCTTATTATCAACTGCGAACCTATTGTAAAGAACAGGCCGAGAGCCTGGGGGAGACAGATAGGTTGGCATGGTTTGCTGCTTTAATGGGAACTACCTCCTCGCCTATCCCACTTGCTGAACTGTACCGTAGAATACACAGCACACAAACCTTGGGATTAGTAACGCAGACTTTCTCATCGTGGGAACGTGAAATTAACAAACGGGCCTACCCAAACAGATCAGGGAAGGTTTGGAAATGATAAGAAAAGCTATTTACAATGAGTAGTGGCCGGAGACTCAACTAAGAATTATACACAAAGCCACTTATGCTTTTGACCTTTCATTTCGTGATGCTCCGGCACATTACCTGAGGCAGTGTCCCAAGTGTGCTAACCAAAGGCAAATTTGCTGCATGGGTTGTGGACTTGCCCCAATATAACACATCTATGGGAGCGTTCAAAAGACTATATAGAATCAGTGTGGGGAGTAGAGATCGTTTTAAACCCCCAACAGTGTATCTTTCAATGCATCCCAAAGGTCCATGGGGAGGCTGATGGAAATGAGGTGTCTGAGAAGGTCATACACATAGTTCTAATGTCGGTCAAAAAGGCACTTTTGAGGTATTGGCTGCAACAAGCGACTCCGTCCTGGGAGGAAGTAATGGGTATAGTAAACAAATGCTTTTTATGGAAAGGCTGGATATGGAAAAGTACAAAGAAAAGACGATAGGCAGATTCATTAAAAAATGGAGGAAGTTTATTGAAAAATCATTATCGGAAGACGAGATCAGAGAACTTCTATCACCCTTTACTCAGACAAAATGGTATCTGGAAGCCAAAATGAAGGGTTCTCTAGGGAAACTGGATATATAACTTTTGGAAGGGTTATATACTGAAGCTACAGAGCTGGGGACACATTGAGGGTACAGACCTCGGGATAAGCCTAACTGCCATTTCCACGGGTTTTCAGAAGGGGTTTTGGGAGGGTGAGGGCCTCGGAGTTTTGTTACTGGGGAAGATGTTCAAAGGGGGGGGGGGGGAGAATATAAAATAGATGTCGGCTTACGGTGCTTGCCACTAGCATGCTTTGAACTATATGTGACTCCTAGCTATCACGGTTGTCGTATGTATTTGTTTTCTATGCATTGATGGCCAGTACTATGTGTGCATTGCGTACTCTGTACTGTGGTCTTTTGACATCTCTAATAAAAAAAAAAAAAAGGAAGCTTACCTTGTGTCCTTTGGAGCAGGTCTATGGCTTCTTCGTCTGTAGGTAAAGACTTAAGTCCATCGTCAACATAAAGGTCTCTCTAAACGAAGTCTCGAGCATCTGCGCCATACTCTTTTTCTCCATCAAGGGCAGTCCTTTGTAAACCGTATGTTGCAACAGCGGATGAGGGACCATTACCAAAAACATGCACCTTCATGCGGTATTCAATAATCTCATTGTCCATGTTGTTGTTACGGTGCCACAACGGGCCGGTGAGGAGAACATCATTTAGGGATACGCCTTGATGCTTGGCACTGGAGTCAAATACTATCCTTATTTGTTTTTTCTTATATGGATGATACACTCCGAAGAAAGGCAGATACCAGAACTCATGGTGTCCTTGAAGTGGTGGCGCTGGTTCAGCGTGATCATTTTCAAAGATCCTTTTCTTAAGGGCTCATGCACACGAACACATTTCTTTCCGTGTCTATTCAGTTTTTTTTGCAGACCGTATGCAGAGCCATTCATTTCAATAAGTCTGCAAAAACAACGGAGGGTACTCCATGTGCATTCCATTTCCGTATGTCTGCATGGCCGTTCAGCAAAAAAGTAGTGCATGTCCTATTATTGTCCGCAAATCACTGTCCGTGGCTCCATTCAAGTCAATGGGTCCTCAAAAAATACGGAATGCACACAGAACACATCCGTATGTCATCTGTATTTCATCCGTATTTTGCAGATTCCTACTGTAGAAATGCTATGCCCAGCCCATATTGCTCATGTGTTTGGTGATTAATAAGTTACTATTTCCGATCTGCAAAAAAACAGATCAAATACGGAAACAATACAGATATGTTTTGTGCAATAACGGAACAGAAGAAGACTAAAATTAGAGGAAAAAAAACCTCAGATACTGAACAACGGATCCGTGAAAAACGGACCGCAAAACAACAACGGTCGTGTGTATGAGCCCTAAATGCGATAAAATGGTCCTTCATCTCAGGTCTGCTCTTTAGCGTTGAATGAGTTGAATCTGGATAGAGCCTTTTCACGATTGTTTGGGAGTTTGGCCCTTGCAGCTCGAAGAGGTAATGGTGCAACCCAGTTGTTAGACTCATCCTGAAAGAATTCCTTGTCCATTATTTTGATGAATTCTCTGTCTTCAACTGACAAGGCTATTTTGTTGTCCTCACTTGTAGTACAAAACACTGGGGTACCTAAGTTGTCATCACAAAAGAGAGGAGTAACATTAGGTACTTGGATGATGTCAAGAAGCTCCTTTACTTCAGAATGGTGAGGGCACTGTTTGAAGTGGGATGCACATCCATTTCCCAACATGTAAGTCTTGAAGGAGTGGATCTCAGATGACGTACACATCCTGTCCAAGCATACATCGCCCACTATTACCCAGCCTAGGTCAAGTTTTTGTGCATAAGGGGCGTCGTCAGGCCCATCACACTGGTCGTGTACTTTATGTACTATCAGAATGTCCCTTCCTAACAGGACTAAGATTTCATCAGTCTTGTCAATTGCAGGAATCTCATCATCAAGGTGCCTTAAATGAGGATGTTGATACGCAGCTTCTGGAGTGGGAATATCTTTCCTTGCATCTGGTATCTGGTCGCACTCAACTAACATTAGTAGGGGTATGCCCTCTCCCTCGTTGATATGAGAGACCATGAACCCATCAACCCTTCTTCCGAAGGTCTCTACATGACCAGTACAAGTTCTGAGATTATATGGTGTGGCTTGACCCTCTATGCCAAAGATCTCAAAAACATTTAGGCTTAACCAGGGATCTGTTGCTCTGTTCATCTATTATGGCATACATTCTAGCAGCCTTCTCAGGATGACTCTCTGGGTATATCTTGACTAGGCATATCTTGGCACAGTATTTGTGGTCCTTGCCTTTTCCACAGACTTCTGTACAAGAAGAAGAGACACTATCTTTGGTTGGAGCATAACCTTGATACTCCCCACTATGATTTGAGACGGGATTGGAGGTAGGTTGCTACTGTGGGTTATCTGGAAGTGGAGTAGGATGCATGGCTGTAACATGTTTGTCGCTACCGCACTCTGTGCACTTGATGACAACTTTACGTTCTTTAGCAAAATGGCTATAAGAAGCTCAACACTTGTAGCATATTCCAAGTTTCTGGAGAATCTCCCTGCGCTCTAGTAAAGTCTTTGCTCTAAGCCCACAACATTTCTTAAGAGGGTGAGGCTTCTTGTGAATAGGACACTGACGAATAGGCTCTTTATCTCTGTCATCCACAACACCCTGATCAGTAGGTGAGGTTGTGAAGGGTGAGATGTCTGTCCTTTTAACAGATATTGCTCTATTTAAGTCTCTATGTTTAGCTGCTGTTATGATACCTTAATGATGGTGAGGATACACCAGGCAGGTTGGGTTCACTGAAGCTGGGATCGTTTCTCATCCAGGCTTGATCACTAATGAACCTGCAGAAGTATGAGAATGGAGGAAAGGATAAGTTATAGTCCCTTTTGTATCTTGAGCCCTGTTGTGCCCATTTCTCTTGTAGGCCGTATGGCAGTTTAGACACCACTGGGTTGACACCATGAGCGGTGTCCAGGAAGCTTAGTCCAGGTAGACGTGGGTCAGTCTTTGCCAACTCTAGCTCCATGATGAGGTCACTTAGATCTTGGAGCTTGCAATAGTCTTTGTTCCCTATTTTTGAAAAGTTTTGAAGTCTCTTGAATAGAGCACTTTCTATTGCTTCAGAGCTACCATAGTCTTGCCCATGCAGCAACAAGACCTGCATCTGGGTGGTCAACATGTACTGTTCTTTTAACACGACATGCAGATTCTGGTCCCAGCCACTTTATGAGCAAATCAAGTTCTTCCTTAGTAGTAAGGTTGAGATAAGCAATAGTAGCCTTGAAGATTGATCTCCAGGCCCTGTAGGTCTCTGGACAGTCGTCAAACCTTGAGAGGCTGGTGTTAATGAGCTCACGGAGTACCATGTATCTGGCAAAGTCATTCATGTCTGGTCTCTCACTCCTTGTTGGCAAACTTGTGGTACCCCTTGTGAAAGTTCTCTGGTGAAGTAGGGTGAGGTTCATGTTGCAGGAGCATTTAACTGTGGCGTAGTCTCCAATGCTTGTGCTGGCTGTGGCTTGAGCTGTGGCTTATCACTGGAAGTCAACTTGTTGTTGGCATGAGTTGATGTGGTTTGCTGCATAGATGTACTTGCATTGTAGACTTGAAGAGGCTCAGGCATTTAGAGCTCCGAAGTCTCTCCGTTGAGAGTCAGAACAGTGTTGTTAGTAGGAGTTACAGGAGATGACTGTATGTTTGCAGATATTCTGCTTTAGAATGTATTCACTGGTGCGTTCAGCTGGATCTTCCAGTTCTGCTGGGATAAGGCAGTCTGACTTAGTACTTTGACCCATTGCTTGTTCAAGGATTTTTAGCCTTGCTAGGGAAGCGGCTTCCTCCCCTTCCATTTGCAGAATCTTTATTTGTGAATCTGCCTCTGCTTGTTGAGCACCCATTTGTGCTTGGAGAGCTTTGCTTTTAGCTTCCATCTTGGCTTGCTGAGCAGCCATCTCTGCTTGTTGAGCTACCTTGCATGCTTCTACCTCTGATTGCTTTCTGGTAAAAGAGCTTTGTGCCTTTTTTAAATTCGGCATCAGCGCGGGCCTCTATTAGCTTGTCACTTAATGTTGAACTTCTGGAGCGAGAGGATCTAGAAGAAAGTGCAGTGCGCTTGGTTGAGGTGGATCTGTGAGAGCTGGTCTCCTGCAGTTGAGTAATGCGGAGTTCTGCTTTAAACTAAGCATTTTGCACTGCGAGATCCCTTTGTTGGTTCAGTGCATCAGTCCTGGTCAGTTCTGCTGAAGAATCCTGTATATTAGAGTCCTGCATGAAGGCCGAGTATTTTGCAGACAGCTGCTGGTAGGCGATTTATAGAGTCTGGTAGGCGATTTATAAAGTCTCTTCTTTCAGCTGGTTGGTCATTAGAGTGTGACAAAACTGACATGCAGTGTGAGGTTCTGTCCAAGAGGTCTGACAGATTGCTGGAGAACCTATCTCTAGTGGTGATAGCTCTTCCCGTTTCCTTACAATACCAGATACAATTAATTTAAGGGTTCTTTACATATGTGTTAATTTAGATGCTAACAAGTTAAACTTGTTACAGCTTGCTGTCATGTACGTGAGGTTCCTGTTATCCATTGTATTTCCAAGTGATAACTGTATGTCATCTCTGGAGTGTCTGTTGGGATGGGCTCGCATACTTTAATTAAGAGCCCTCTGGAGCATTGGTCTTCAGAGGAAATGAACTGTATTGTCTCTAAACCGTGTATAATCCATACAAGGTACATACCCTGATAGAAATATAATATATATCTAATATACATCTGATAGCAAGGTTAAAAATCCCTTTCAAGTGGCTTCATAGTTTTCTCTGAGTTTCTGTGTTTGTTTTATTGTACGTCTGGGTCTTACACTCTGTTCGGTAATATCTGAAGAATCTGCTCCCTGTACGTCTGCCGGTTCAGAGGCATGGTGTATCTGCGTTGGTTCAGCCATAAAAGTGTTCAGAGCCTTGTCTAGACATTTTTTACGGTTTTGCAAAAAATTGTAGCAGCTAAAACAGCTTTCAACATTCATGTGAAGTGCAGTAAGCTTGTGCGACCATGTGCTTTCACCAGATGGCTAATGGCACTAAGCTTGATTGCAGATTAGGCATACACATATACACAACAAGCTGTAGGAATTCTATGCATCTTTTGACTATTCTGACTCCAATTGTTGTAATAGCAATTTATCCCTAGTGAGACCTGTATGCCTGGCCTGTATAAGCAGATATAATCACTGCGGACAATCCTTATCAGATAACTTGAACTCACCAACACTGTGTTTATCCATGTAAGTTGCTTTATTCTGTAAGTCAGAAAACAGGGTACAGTAAAACAGATGGATTCCGGTATTGTGCGGTCAAAAGATGATGCTTTTATTAGCGTACATGAGAATACATGTGTACCTGTTGCATGAGGCTGAAGAAGCATGGAAGATACAGGAAGTGAAGTACACAGAAGAAGGGTGGAGCATTGAACGGAAGTGAGTCATAGATATAAAAGAAGAGCACATACAGGGAGTGCAGAATTATTAGGCAAGTTGTATTTTTGAGGATTAATTTTATTATTGAACAACAACCATGTTCTCAATGAACCCAAAAAACTCATTAATATCAAAGCTGAATATTTTTGGAAGTAGTTTTTAGTTTGTTTTTAGTTTTAGCTATTTTAGGGGGATATCTGTGTGTGCAGGTGACTATTACTGTGCATAAGTATTAGGCAACTTAACAAAAAACAAATATATACCCATTTTAATTATTTATTTTTACCAGTAAAACCAATATAACATCTCAACACTCACAAATATACATTTCTGACATTCAAAAACAAAACAAAAACAAATCAGTGACCAATATAGCCACCTTTCTTTGCAAGGACACTCAAAAGCCTGCCATCCATGGATTCTGTCAGTGTTTTGATCTGTTCACCATCAACATTGCGTGCAGCAGCAACCACAGCCTCCCAGACACTGTTCAGAGAGGTGTACTGTTTTCCCTCCTTGTAAATCTCACATTTGATGATGGACCACAGGTTCTCAATGGGGTTCAGATCAGGTGAACAAGGAGGCCATGTCATTAGATTTTCTTCTTTTATACCCTTTCTTGCCAGCCACGCTGTGGAGTACTTGGACGCGTGTGATGGAGCATTGTCCTGCATGAAAATCATGTTTTTCTTGAAGGATGCAGACTTCTTCTGTACCACTGCTTGAAGAAGGTGTCTTCCAGAAACTGGCAGTAGGACTGGGAGTTGAGCTTGACTCCATCCTCAACCCGAAAAGGCCCCACAAGCTCATCTTTGATGATACCAGCCCAAACCAGTACTCCACCTCCACCTTGCTGGCGTCTGAGTCGGACTGGAGCTCTCTGCCCTTTACCAATCCAGCCACGGGCCCATCCATCTGGCCCATCAAGGCACTCTCATTTCATCAGTCCATAAAACCTTAGAAAAATCAGTCTTGAGATATTTCTTGGCCCAGTCTTGACGTTTCAGCTTGTGTGTCTTGTTCAGTGGTGGTCGTCTTTCAGCCTTTCTTACCTTGGCCATGTCTCTGAGTATTGCACACCTTGTGCTTTTGGGCACTCCAGTGATGTTGCAGCTCTGAAATATGGCCAAACTGGTGGCAAGTGGCATCTTGGCAGCTGCACGCTTGACTTTTCTCAGTTCATGGGCAGTTATTTTGCGCCTTGGTTTTTCCACACGCTTCTTGCGACCCTGTTGACTATTTTGAATGAAACGCTTGATTGTTCGATGATCACTCGTCAGAAGCTTTGCAATTTTAAGAGTGCTGCATCCCTCTGCAAGATATCTCACTATTTTTGACTTTTCTGAGCCTGTCAAGTCCTTCTTTTGACGCATTTTGCCAAAGGAAAGGAAGTTGCTAATAATTATGCACACCTGATATAGGGTGTTGATGTCATTAGACCACATCCCTTCTCATTACAGAGATGCACATCACCTAATATGCTTAATTGGTAGTAGGCTTTCGAGCCTATACAGCTTGGAGTAAGACAACATGCATAAAGAGGATGATGTGGTCAAAATACTCATTTGCCTAATAATTCTACACTCCCTGTAGAAAAAACAAGTGCATTACCAAAAACGGCCACTAGATGGGAGTATATAACCAACTATAGAAATACTGCATATGAAATGGTTCAATGAATTAAACTATATACATTCCATATAAATTTTACCTGTGTAGCAGCACACTCCCCGTCTGACATTAAAAATGTCACTATTTAAACCATAACTTCAAGTCATATCAAATAAAGTTCAAACACTTCTTCCTTGAAGTCACAGGTAGGATCCAGCAGCATACTCCAACAAGTTCATTCTCCAAAGGCCAAGAGCAGAACAAGTTCTTTTATTTATCCAAACCATTCTGAGATTGTTTTCTTATGACACATTGTACTTCGTGATGGTCATAAATTTGAGTCAATATATTTCACCTTTATTTATGAAAAATCCCAAATTTACCAAAAATTTTGAAAAATTAGCAATTTTCAAAATTTCAATTTCTCTGCTTTTAAAACTGAAAGTGATACCTCATAAAATATTTATTACTTAACATTCCCCATATGTCTACTTTTTGTTGGCATCATTTTGTAAATGTCATTTTAATTTTTTAGGACTTTAGAAGGCTTAGAATTTTAGAAGCAATTCTTAAAAGTTTTAGGAAAATTTCCAAAACCCACTTTTTAAGGACCAGTTCAGTTCTGAAATGACTCTGTGGGGCTTACATAGTAAAAACCCCTCATAAATGACCCCATTGCAGAAATGACACCCCTCAAGTTACTCAAAACTGATTTTACAAACTTTGTTAACCCTTTAGGTGTTCCACAAGAATTAAAGGAAAATGGAGATTACATTTCTAAATTTCACTTTTTTGGCAGATTTTCCATTTTAATCAATTTTTTTCTTTAACACATTGAGGGTAAACAGCCAAACAAAACTCAATATTTATTACCCTGGTTCTGCGGTTTACAGAAACACCCCACATATGGTGGTAAACTGCTGTATGGGCGCATGGCAGGGCACAGAAGAAAAGTAGCGCCATATGGTTTTTGGAAGGCAGATGTAGCTGGACTGTTTTTTAGATACCATGTCCCATTTTAAGCCTCCCAGATGCACCTTATAGTAGAAACACCCAAAAAGTGACCTGATTTTGGAAACTAGGGGATAAGGTGCCAGTTTTATTGGTACTATTTTGGGGTACAAATGATTTTTAATTGCTCTATATTACATTTTTTGTGAGGCAAGGTGACCAGAAAATGGCTGTTTTGGCACCGTTTTTATTTTTTACAACATTCATCTGACAGGGTAAATCATGTGCTATTTTTATTGAGCATGTTGCTGCGGACGCAATTATATCAAATATGTCTACTTTCTTTGTTTGTTTTACTTTTACATAAAAAAGCATTTTTAGAAAACAATTATGTTTGTGTCTCCATTTTCTGAACATCTTATTTTTTTTATTTTTCTGCTGATCGTCTTATGCAGGGGCTCGTTTTTTGCAGAAAGAGTTGATGTTTTAATTGGCACCATTTTTGGGTACATATGATTTTTGGATCATTCATTATTACACTTTATGGGGCAAGTTGACCAAAAAATTTGTTGTTTTGACACAGTTTTTATTTATTTATTTTTAAAGCGTTCACCTGAGTGGTTAGCTCATGTGACATTTTTATAGAGCATATCGTTACAGACGTGGCAATACCTAATAATAGCATTTTTGAAACCAAAAAAATGATGTTTTAGTGTCTGCATAGTCTGAGAGCCATAGCTTTTTTATTTTTTGACCAATTGTCTTACAGTAGGTAGGGTCTAATTTTTTTGCGGGATGAGGTCACGGTTAGATTGCTACTATGTTGGGGTGCATATGCCTTTTTGATCGCTTGGTGTTTTTTTGTGAAGTAAGGTGACAAAAATGTCTTATTTATTTGACAGTTTTTTTTTTTATGGTGTTTATCGGACGGGGTGGATCATGTGATATATTTATAGAGCCGGTCGTTACGGACGTGGTGATACCTAATATGTTGTTCCGATGGGAGGGGTTGTTACCTAATATGTGTAGTTCATTTATTCATTTTTTGATCTCCTATAAATAAGCGGATATAGGAAAAGGCAATTTATTTTATTTTTTATTTACATTTTTATTTTTTATTTGTTTAACTTTTTTTATTTTCACACTTTTTTATCAAGTCCCACTTGGATCTTGAAGATTCAGTGGGGCAGATGGTTTTACACTGATAGATGGCAACACTGGACACTAGAAACAGAGCCGCCGCCATCACATACAACAGGGAGACCTCACAAGGGGGCACAGGTGAGGAATGGGGACAGCAATGGGGGCAGGACAACATGGACGACATGGATGGGGGCAGGCAGACACAGATGCCGCAGGCAGAGTGCATCGCCGGCATAAAGGTTGGGGGGGGGGGGGGCGGCTGCTCAGTACACAGATCGATGCAGGGGGCACAGATGGGCCCCACAGATCGGGGGGACGGGGACGGAGCAGACACTACCTGATTTTAGGCTCTGATCTGAATCAGGCACTTTTACACTGTCGCAATCTGATTAGAGTTGAGCGAACTTGTGTTTTAAGTTTCGGCATCCCAAGCTCGGGCTCGGGTTATCCAAGCATCCGCTACCACGGACCATAACGGCATTTGGAATCCAGGGTGAAGGACCTGGGGTGACGTCACCATCATGTGATCAGTGCAGGGGGCGTGGCTCAGTACTGGATTGGATAAGAGGTCATAGGCTACCACCTCTTATCTAATCCAGTACTGAGCCACACACCCTGCACTGATCACATGACGGTGACATCACCCCAGGTCCTCCATGTTGTCCAAGGTTCGGGTTCATTGAAGAATCCCCTTATGGATTCCAAATGCCGTTATGGTCCGTGGTAGCGGAATCCATAACGGGATGCTTGGATAACCCGAACCCGAACTTTGGACGCCGAACTTAAAACACAAGTTCGCTCAACTCTAGTCACTTTATGTGGTAATAGCTTTGGAACACTTTTACTTATCCAAACCATGAGCTGAGACAGTTTTCTAATGACATAATGTACTTCATGATGGTCATAAATTTGGGTCAATGTATTTCACCTTTATTTGTGAAAAAATTCCAAATTTACCAAAGGTTTTGAAAAATTCCCAAATTTTTCAATTTCTCTATTTTTATAATAGATAGTGATACCTCATATAATAGTTATTACTCTACATTTCCCATGTGTCTACTTTATGTTGGGACATTTTATTTTTTGGAGACATTAGAAGGTTTAGAAGTTTAGAAGCAAATCTTGAAATTTTTCAGAAAAGTTCCAAAACCCACTTTTTAAGGACCAGTTTAGGTCAGAAGTCATTTTGTGGGGCTTGGGGTACTTTCACACTAGCGTTAGTGTGATCCGGCAGGCAGTTCCGTTGTCTGAGCTGCCAGCCGGATCCACCGTTCAGTGTGACAACTGACAGCATTTGTAGACGGATCCGGGTGCAGATCTCTCCGCTTGTCATGCGCATGGACGGATCCGTCTTGCAGTCTTTTTCACAGTTTTCCCGGTCTGCGCATGCGGATCCATCCTTCAGTTGTTTCGCAATGCCGGATCCGGCACTTATGCAAGTCAATGTAAATTAATGCCAGATCCGGCATTCTGGCGACTGATCAGGCATTTTGGACGGACATAATACCGCAGCATGCTGCGGTTTTATGTCCGGCCAAAGAGCCTGACAGTGACTGAACGGAAGGCATACTGATGCAATCTGAACGGATTTCTATCCATTTAGAATGCATTGGGATATGCCTGATCAGTTCTTTTCCGGCATAGAGCCCTTTTGACGGAACTCTATGCCGGAAAAGAATAATGCAAGTGTGAAAGTACCCTTACATAATAGAAACCACCCAAAAATTACCCCATTTTAGAAACTACACCCCTGAAGGTATTCAAAATTGATTTTACAAACTTTGTTAACCCTTTAGGTGTTCCACAAGAATCAATGGAAAATGTAGATGAAATTTCAGAATTTCACTTTTTTGGCAGATTTTACATTTTAATCAATTTTTTCCAGTAACAAAGCAAGGGTAGTGTTGAGCGAACAGTTCGAGCATAGTTCGGGCTCGTACCGAATTTTGGGGTGTCCGTGACACGGACCCGAACCCGAACATTTTCAAAAAAGTTCGGGTTCGTTGTTCGTCAATTACGTCCTGCTTTCTGAAGGACTGCACAGCAGCCAATCAGCTAGCATTTTACTTCTTGCCCTAAGAGCCCATCACAGCCATGCCTACTAATGGCATGGCTGTGATTGGCCAAGTGCAGCATGTGACCCAGCCTCTATTTAAGCTGGAGTCACGTAGCGCCGCACGTCACACTGCTCTGATTAGTGTAGGGAGAGGACGCAGCTTCTGTGAGGGCGAGATTAGGCAGGGAAAAGTCAGCAACAGCACCTAATGAACGGATCGATCTACAGCTGTGAATGATTAAACTTCTGCTAGTTACTTGCTCACTGGTTTTTAGGCTGCACAGAGCGTTTTTCTGTCACTTATTTTCTGGGGTGATCGGCGGCCATTTTGTGACTTGTGGTGCACCAGAACAAGCTGCCACCAAGTCCATCAATCCATCAATACTAGTTTTTTTTTTTTGCTATATCCTACATCAGGGGCTTGGCTGTACTAATTGTCACCCCTAGAAACTCAGGATAGCAATTTCTATATTTTATTAAGGGGTTAAATACAATTGCCCAAATACCAATCCCCTAAATCTGGTGTTCCAGCTTTGGCTAGCCAAGTATAATACTGTCTGCTGTCTGGCAAAGGACAGATTATTTTCTGTGGTGAAATTCAATTGCCAAAATAGCAATACCATAAATCAGTGGTTTCAGCTGTGGCTGGCAAAGTATAATAGTGTCCGCCAAAACATATATTTTGTTCTGGGGTGAAATTCAATTGCCAAAATAGCAATTCCCTTAATCTGGTGTCCCAGCTGTTGCAGGCCAAGTTTCATAGTGTCCGCAAAAACATATATTTTGTTCTGGGGTGAAATTCAATTGCCAAAATAGCAATACCCTGAATCTGGTGTCCCAGCTGTTGCAGGCCAAGTTTCATAGTGTCCGCAAAACATATATTTTGTTCTGGGGTGAAATTCAATTGCCAAAATAGCAATACCATAAATCAGTGGTTTCAGCTGTGGCTGGCCAAGTTTCATAGTGTCCGCAAAAACATATATTTTGTTCTGGGGTGAAATTCAATTGCCAAAATAGCAATACCCTGAATCTGGTGTCCCAGCTGTTGCAGGCCAGGATTCATAGTGTCCACAAAAACATATATTTTGTTCTGGGGTGTCATTCAATTGCCAAAATTGCAATACCCTGAATCTGGTGTTCCAGCTGTAGCAGGCCTAGTTTAAATCTGTCCGTAACAGGGTATATTTTGTTCTGGGGTGAAATTCAATTGCCAAAATAGCAATACCCTGAATCTGGTGTTCGAGCTGTTGCAGGCCAATTGTAAATCTGTCCATAAAAGGATACCTTTCATCCAGGGCCTAAATACTAGCCGCAAAAGAGATATTCCCCTAAATCAGTGGTTACTGCTGTACTTGGATTAGTGTAATACGCTACATAAATAAATAGGCAGATAGTGTTAGGTGCCTGTAAAAAAAAAGCCTGAATTTGAAATCAATACATTGGGCCAAATATTTTTTTTCTTATTGTGGTGCTTGGTGAACGGTAACAATGAGGAAAACATCTAGTAAGGGACGCGGACGTGGTCGTGGTGGTGTTAGTGTACCCTCTTGTGCTGGGAGAGGACGTGGCCATTCTGCCACAGCCACACGACCTAGTGAACCAACTACCTCAGGTTCCAGTACCCGCCAGAATTTACAGCGATATTTGGTGGGGCCCAATGCCGTTCTAAGGATGGTAAGGCCTGAGCAGGTACAGGCGCTAGTCAATTGGGTGGCCGACAGTGGATCCAGCATGTTCACAACATTATCTCCCACCCAGTCTTCTGCAGAAAGCACACAGGTGGCACCTGAAAACCAAGCCCATCAGTCTGTCACATCACCCCCATGCATATCAGGGAAACTGTCTGAGTCTCAAGTTATGGAGCAGTCTCTTATGCTGATTGAAGACTCTGCTGGCAGGGTTTCCCAAAGAAATCCACCTAGCCCTTCCCCAGTGGTGGAAGACTTAGAATGCACTGATGCACAACCACTGATGTTTCCTGATGATGAGGACATGGGAATACCACCTCATCGGAGTCCGCACGTCTCTGATGATGACGAAACACAGGTGCCAACTGCTGCGTCTTTCTGCAGTGTGCAGACCGAACAGGAGGTCAGGGAGGAAGACTGTGTGGAAGAAGATGCAGGGGACGATGAGGTCCTAGACCCTACATGGAATGAAGGTAGTGCCACTGACTTTCATAGTTCAGAGGAAGAGGCAGTGGTGAGACCGAGCCAACAGCGTAGCAAAAGAGAGCAGGGGGCAAAAGCAGAACAGCCACCTCCAAGAGAGTTCGCCTGCTACTGGCCACCGCCACTAGGGACCGAGCACCCCAAAGGCAGCTTCAAGGAGTTCCCTGGCATGGCACTACTTTAAACAATGTGCTGACGACTAGACCCGAGTGGTTTGCACGCTGTGCCATCAGATCCTGAAGCGAGGCATTAACGTTCTGAACCTTAGCACAACCTGCGTGACCAGGCATCTACATGCAAAGCATGAACTGCAGTGGAGTAGACACCTGAAAAGCAAGGAACTCACTCTGGCTCCCCCTGCTCCCTCTTCTGCTGCTGCCTCAGCCTCTTCCTCCGCCTCGGGAGGAATGTTGGCACCTGCCGCCCACCAAACAGAGGATGTGCCACCGACAACACCACCTGCGTCACCAAGCATCTCCACCATGTCACACGGCAGCATTCAGCTCTCCATCTCACAAACCTTGGAGAGAAAGCGTAAATTCCCACCTAGCCACCCTTGAGCCCTGGGCCTGAATGCCAGCATTTCTAAACTACTGGCCTTTGAAATGCTGTCATTCAGGCTGGTGGACACTGGGTAAATGTAGTGGCGGCTAGGCCGCAGGCGGAGAGTTCCTTGGCGCACGTCCTTCCGCCGCCAAGGATCACAGGGCATCATTCTTTGCCTCCTGTAGCCTCCTCCTCCTACTCGGCTTCCTCCTCCTCTGCTTCCACCAGCTCATCCAGTCAGCCACACACCTTCACCACCAACTTCAGCACAGCCCGGGGTAAACGTCAGCAGGCCATTCTGAAACTCATATGTTTGGGGGACAGGCCCCCCACCGCGCAGGAGTTGTGGCGGGGTATTGAACAACAGACCGACGAGTGGTTTCTGCCGGTGGGCCTCAAGCCCGGCCTGGTAGTGTGCGATAATGGGCGAAATCTTGTCGCAGCTCTGGAACTAGCCGGTTTGACGCACATCCCTTGCCTGGCGCATGTGCTGAATTTGGTGGTGCAGAAGTTAATTCCCAACTACCCAGACATGTCAGAGCTGCTGCATAAAGTGAGGGCCGTCTGTGCGCGCTTCCGGCGTTCACATCCTGCCGCTGCTCGCCTGTCTGCACTACAGCGGAACTTCGGCCTTCCCGCTCACCGCCTCATATGCGATGTGCCCACCAGGTGGAACTCCACCTTGCACATGCTGGAGAGACTGTGCGAGTAGCAGCAGGCCATAGTGGAGTTTCAGCTGCAGCACGCACGCGTCAGTCGCACTGCGGAACAGCACCACTTCACCACCAATGATTGGGCCTCCATGCGAGACCTGTGTGCCCTGTTGCGCTGTTTCGAGTACTCCACCAACATGGCCAGTGGCGATGACACCGTTATCAGCGTTACAATACCATTTCTATGTCTCATTGAGAAAACGCTTAGGGCGATGATGGAAGAGGAGGTGGCCCAGGAGGAGGAGGAGGATGAGGAGTCATTTTTAGCACTTTCAGGCCAGTCTGTTAGTAGTGGCTCAGAGGGAGGTTTTTTGCAACAGCAGAGGCCAGGTACAAATGTGGCCAGCCAGGGCCCACTACTGGAGGACGAGGAGGAGGTGGAGGAGGATGAGGATGAAGCAGGTTCACAGCGGGGTGGCACCTGACACAGCTCAGGCCCATCACTGGTGCGTGGCTGGGGGATACGGAGGGCGATGACGATACGCCTCCCACAGAGGACAGCTTGTCCTTACCTCTGGGGAGCCTGGCACACATGAGCGACTACATGCTGCAGTGCCTGCGCAGCGACAGCAGAGTTGCCCACATTTTAACGTGTGCGGACTACTGGGTTGCCACCCTGCTGGATCCCCGATACAAAGACAATGTGCCCACCTTACTTCCTGCACTGGAGCGTGATAGGAAGATCGCGAGTACAAGCGCATGCCGGTAGAGCGCTCCTGAGAGCATTCCCAAATGTCACAGGGAACAGGTGAAAGCCCAAGGCAGAAGGCAGAGGAGGAGCAAGAGGTCACCAACGCAGCTGTGTCACGGCCAGCTCCTCTGAGGGCAGGATTAGCATGGCAGAAATGTGGAAAATATTTGTCTCACGCCACAGCTAACTGCACCACCACCTGATACGGAACGTGTTAGCAGGAGGCAGCATTTCACTAACATGGTTGAACAGTACATCTGCACACCCCTCCACGTACTGACTGATGGTTCGGCCCCATTCAACTTCTGGGTCTCCAAATTGTCCACGTGGCCAGAGATAGCATTTTATGCCTTGGAGGTGCTGGCCTGCCCGGCGGCCAGCGTTTTGTCTGAATGTGTATTCAGCGCGGCAGGGGCGTCATTACTGACAAACGCGGCCGCCTGTCCACAGCCAACGTGGACAAGCTAAAGTTCATAAAAATGAACCAGGCATGGATCCCACAGGACCTGTGCCTCCCTTGTGCAGAATAGACATTTATAACTGCCTCCCCTCAACCATGTATTCTTGTACTCCAGGGCACTTCTTTATTGAATCCTCATTTTTTACTTTACCATGATCTTGCGGTACAACCCAAAGTTGAATGAACCTCTCCTCTATCTGGGTGGTGGGGCCGAAATAACTGAAAGTGGCCTTCTCCAGTGGTGGGTGATATGACGCATGATTCCTTGCTGTGGGACCTCTATCCTGGGTCTGGGTGCTGGGCCGAAATAACTGAAAGTGGCCTTCTCCAGTGGTGGGTGATATGACGCATGATTTCTTGCTGTGGGACCTGTATCCTCTGACTGGGTGCTGGGGCCGAAATAACTGAAAGTGGCCTTCTCCAGTGGTGGGTGATATGACGCCTTATTCCTTGCTGTGGGACCTCTCTCCTCTGTCTGGGTGCTGGGGCCGAAATAAATGAAAGTGGCCATCTCCAGTGGTGGTTGATATGACGCATGATTCCTTACTGTGGGACCTCTCTCCTCTGTCTGGGTGCTGGGCCGAAATAACTGAGAGTGGCCTTCTCTGGTGGTGGTTGATATGACGCATGATTCCTTGCTGTGGGACCTCTCTCCTCTGTCTGGGTGCTGGGCCGAAATAACTGAAAGTGGCCTTCTCCGGTGGTGGTTGATATGACGCATGATTCCTTGCTGTGGGACCTCTCTCCTCTAACTGGGTGCTGGGGCGTAAATAACTGAAAATGGCCTTCTCCAGTGGTGGGTGATATGACGCCTTATTCCTTGCTGTGGGACCTCTCTCCTCTGTCTGGGTGCTGGGCCGAAATAACTGAAAGTGGCCTTCTCCTGTGGTGGTTGATATGACGTATGATTCCTTGCTGTGAAACCTCTCTCCTCTGACTGGGTGATGGGGCCTAAATAACCGAAAATGGCCTTCTTCAGTGGTGGGTGATATGACGCATGATTCCTTGCTGTGGAACCTGTATCCTCGGTCTGGGTGCTGGGCCTAAATATCTGAAAGTGGCCTTCTCCAGTGGTGGGCGATATGACGCATGATTCCTTGCTGTGGGACCTCTCTCCTCTGTCTGGGTGCTGGGCCTAAATAACTGAAAGTGGCCTTCTCCAGTGGTGGGTGATATGATGCCTTATTCCTGGCTGTGGGACCTCTTTCCTCTGTCTTGGTGCTGGGCCTAAATAACTGAAAGTGGCCTTCTCCAGTGGTGGTCGATATGACGCATGATTCCTTGCTGTTGGACCTCTCTCCTCTGTCTGGGTGCTGGGCCGAAATAACTGAAAGTGGCCTTCTCCAGTGGTGGGTGATATGACGCCTTATTCCTTGCTGTGGGACCTCTCTCCTCTGACTGGGTGCTGGGGCCTAAATAACTGAAAATGGCCTTCTCCAGTGGGGGTGATATGACGCATGATTCCTTGCTGTGGGACCTCTCTCCTCTAACTGGGTGCTGGGGCCTAAATAACTGAAAATGGCCTTCTCCAGTGGGGGGTGATATGACGCATGATTCCTTGCTGTGGAACCTCTCTCCTCTGTCTGGGTGCTGGGCCTAAATAACTGAAAGTGGCCTTCTCCAGTGGTGGTCGATATGACGCATGATTCCTTGCTGTGGGACCTCTCTCCTCTGTCTGGGTGCTGGGCCGAAATAACAGAGTGGCCTTCTCCGGTGGTGGTTGATATGACGCATGATTCCTTGCTGTGGGACCTCTCTCCTCTGTCTGGGTGCTGGGCCGAAATAACAGAGTGGCCTTCTCCGGTGGTGGTTGATATGACGCATGATTCCTTGCTGTGGGACCTCTCTCCTCTGTCTGGGTGCTGTGACGAAATAATTGAAAGTGGCCTTCTCCAGTGGGGGGTGATATGACGCATGATTCCTTGCTGTGGAACCTCTCTCCTCTGACTGGGTGCTGGGGCCGAAATAACTGAAAGTGGCCTTCTCCAGTGGTGGGTGATATGACGCATGATTCCTTGCAGTGGGACCTCTCTCCAATTGATATTAGTTAAATTTTATTTATTTTATTTTATTTTAATTCATTTCCCAATCCACATTTGTTTGCAGGGGATTTACCTACATTTTGCTGGGCCTAAATAACTGAAAGTGGCCTTCTCCGGTGGTGGTTGATATGACGCATGATTCCTTGCTGTGGGACCTCTCTCCTCTGTCTGGGTGCTGGGCCGAAATAACAGAGTGGCCTTCTCCGGTGGTGGTTGATATGACGCATATTTCCTTGCTGTGGGACCTCTATCCTCTGACTGAGTGATGGGGCCTAAATAACTGAAAGTGGCCTTCTCCGGTGCTGGTTGATATGACGCATGATTCCTTGCTGTGGGACCTCTCTCCTCTGTCTGGGTGCTGGGCCCAAATAACAGAGTGGCCTTCTCCGGTGGTGGTTGATATGACACATGATTCCTTGCTGTGGGACCTCTCTCCTCTGTCTGGGTGCTGGGACGAAATAACAAAGTGGCCTTCTCCAGTGGTGGGTGATATGACGCATGATTCCTTGCTGTGGAACCTCTCTCCTCTGACTGGGTGCTGGGGCCGAAAAAACTGAAAGTGGCCTTCTCCAGTGTTGGGTGATATGACGCATGATTCCTTGCAATGGGACCTCTCTCCAATTGATATTGGTTAAATTTTATTTTAATTCATTTCCCTATCCACATTTGTTTGCAGTGGATTTACCTACATTTTGCTGGGCCTAAATAACTGAAAGTGGCCTTCTCCGGTGGTGTTTGATATGACGCATGATTCCTTGCTGTCGGACCTCTCTCCTCTGTCTGGGTGCTGGGCCGAAATAACAGAGTGGCCTTCTCCAGTGGTGGTTGATATGACGCATGATTCCTTGCTGTGGGACCTCTCTCCTCTGTCTGGGTGCTGGGACGAAATAACTGAAAGTGGCCTTCTCCAGTGGGGGGTGATATGACGCCTTACTCCTTGCTGTGGGACCTCTCTCCTCTGTCTGGGTGCTGGGCCGAAATAACTGAAAGTGGCCTTCTCCAGTGGTGGGTGATATGACGCCTTATTCCTTGCTGTGGGACCTCTCTCCTCTGTCTTGGTGCTGGGCCTAAATAACTGAAAGTGGCCTTCTCCTGTGGTGGTTGATATGACGTATGATTCCTTGCTGTGAAACCTCTCTCCTCTGACTGGGTGCTGGGGCCTAAATAACTGAAAATGGCCTTCTCCAGTGGTGGGTGATATGACGCATGATTCCTTGCTGTGGAACCTGTATCCTCGGTCTGGGTGCTGGGCCTAAATAACTGAAAGTGGCCTTCTCCAGTGGTGGGTGATATGACGCATGATTCCTTGCTGTGGGACCTCTCTCCTCTGTCTGGGTGCTGGGCCTAAATAACTGAAAGTGGCCTTCTCCAGTGGTGGGTGATATGATGCCATATTCCTTGCTGTGGGACCTCTTTCCTCTGTCTTGGTGCTGGGCCTAAATAACTGAAAGTGGCCTTCTCCAGTGGTGGTCGATATGACGCATGATTCCTTGCTGTGGGACCTCTCTCCTCTGACTGGGAGCTGGGGCCTAAATAACTGAAAATGGCCTTCTCCAGTGGGGGTCGATATGACGCATGATTCCTTGCTGTGGGACCTCTCTCCTCTGACTGGGAGCTGGGGCCTAAATAACTGAAAATGGCCTTCTCCAGTGGGGGGTGATATGACGCATGATTCCTTGCTGTGGGACCTCTCTCCTCTGACTGGGTGCTGGGGCCTAAATAACTGAAAATGGCCTTCTCCAGTGGTGGGTGATATGACGCATGATTCCTTGCTGTGGGACCTCTCTCCTCTGTCTGGGTGCTGGGCCGAAATAACTGAAAGTGGCCTTCTCCAGTGGTGGGTGATATGACGCCTTATTCCTTGCTGTGGGACCTCTCTCCTCTGACTGGGTGCTGGGGCCTAAATAATTGAAAATGGCCTTCTCCAGTGGTGGTCGATATGACGCATGATTCCTTGCTGTGGGACCTCTCTCCTCTGTCTGGTTGCTGGGCCGAAATAACAGAGTGGCCTTCTCCGGTGGTGGTTGATATGACGCATGATTCCTTGCTGTGGGACCTCTCTCCTCTGTCTGGGTGCTGGGCCGAAATAACAGAGTGGCCTTCTCCAGTGGGGGGTGATATGACGCATGATTCCTTGCTGTGGGACCTCTCTCCTCTGTCTGGGTGCTGGGACGAAATAACTGAAAGTGGCCTTCTCCAGTGGGGGGTGATATGACGCATGATTCCTTGCTGTGGAACCTCTCTCCTCTGTCTGGGTGCTGGGACGAAATAACTGAAAGTGGCCTTCTCCAGTGGTGGGTGATATGACGCATGATTCCTTGCAGTGGGACCTCTCTCCAATTGATCTTGGTTAAATTTTATTTTAATTCATTTCCCTATCCACATTTGTTTGCAGGGGATTTACCTGCATTTTGCTGGGCCTAAATAACTGAAAATGGCCTTCTCCGGTGGTGGTTGATATGACGCATGATTCCTTGCTGTGGGACCTCTTTCCTCTGTCTGGGTGCTGGGCCGAAATAACAGAGTGGCCTTCTCCGGTGGTGGTTGATATGACGCATATTTCCTTGCTGTGGGACCTCTATCCTCTGACTGGGTGATGGGGCCGTAATAACTGAAAGTGGCCTTCTCCAGTGGTGGGTGATATGACGCCTTATTCCCTGCTGTGGGACCTCTCTCCTCTGACTGGGTGCTGGGGCCTAAATAACTGAAAATGGCCTTCTCCAGTGGGGGGTGATATGACGCATGATTCCTTGCTGTGGAACCTCTCTCCTCTGTCTGGGTGCTGGGCCTAAATAACTGAAAGTGGCCTTCTCCAGTGGTGGGTGATATGACGCCTTATTCCTTGCTGTGGGACCTCTCTCCTCTGACTGGGTGCTGGGCCTAAATAACTGAAAGTGGCCTTCTCCAGTGGTGGTCGATATGACGCATGATTCCTTGCTGTGGGACCTCTCTCCTCTGTCTGGTTGCTGGGCCTAAATAACAGAGTGGCCTTCTCCGGTGGTGGTTGATATGACGCATGATTCCTTGCTGTGGGACCTCTCTCCTCTGTCTGGGTGCTGGGCCGAAATAACAGAGTGGCCTTCTCCAGTGGGTGGTGATATGACGCATGATTCCTTGCTGTGGGACCTCTCTCCTCTGTCTGGGTGCTGGGACGAAATAACTGAAAGTGGCCTTCTCCAGTGGGGGGTGATATGACGCATGATTCCTTGCTGTGGAACCTCTCTCCTCTGTCTGGGTGCTGGGACGAAATAACTGAAAGTGGCCTTCTCCAGTGGTGGGTGATATGACGCATGATTCCTTGCAGTGGGACCTCTCTCCAATTGATCTTGGTTAAATTTTATTTTAATTCATTTCCCTATCCACATTTGTTTGCAGGGGATTTACCTACATTTTGCTGGGCCTAAATAACTGAAAGTGGCCTTCTCCGGTGGTGGTTGATATGACGCATGATTCCTTGCTGTGGGACCTCTCTCCTCTGTCTGGGTGCTGGGCCGAAATAACAGAGTGGCCTTCTCCGGTGGTGGTTGATATAACGCATATTTCCTTGCTGTGGGACCTCTATCCTCTGACTGGGTGATGGGGCCTAAATAACTGAAAGTGGCCTTCTCCGGTGGTGGTTGATATGACGCATGATTCCTTGCTGTGGGACCTCTCTCCTCTGTCTGGGTGCTGGGCCGAAATAACTGAAAGTGGCCTTCTCCAGTGGTGGATGATATGACGCATGATTCCTTGCAGTGGGACCTCTCTCCAATTGATATTGGTTAAATTTTATTTTAATTCATTTCCCTATCCACATTTGTTTGCAGGGGATTTACCTACATTTTGCTGGGCCTAAATAACTGAAAGTGGCCTTCTCCGGTGGTGGTTGATATGACGCATGATTCCTTGCTGTGGGACCTCTCTTCTCTGTCTGGGTGCTGGGCCGAAATAACTGAAAGTGGCCTTCTCCAGTGGTGGGTGATATGACGCCTTATTCCTTGCTGTGGGACCTCTCTCCTCTGACTGGGTGCTGGGGCCTAAATAACTGAAAGTGGCCTTCTGTGTTGGTGGTTTATATGACGCATGATTCTTTGCTGTGGAACCTGTATCCTCGGTCTGGGTGCTGGGCCGAAATAACTGAAAGTGGCCTTCTCCAGTGGTGGATGATATGACGCATGATTCCTTGCTGTGGGACCTCTCTCCTCTGTCTGGGTGCTGGGGCCGAAATAACTGAAAGTGGCCTTCTCCAGTGTTGAGTGATATGACGCATGATTCCTTGCAGTGGGCCCTCTCTCCAATTGATATTGGTTAAATTTTATTTCTTTTATTTCATTTTAATTCATTTCCCTATCCACATTTGTTTGCAGGGGATTTACCTACATTTTGCTGCCTTTGGCAGCCCTCTAGCCCTTTCCTGGACTATTTTACAGCCTTTTTAGTGCCTAAAAGTTCGGGTCCCCATTGACTTCAATGGGGTTCGGGATAAAGTTCGGGTCGAGTTCGGATCCCGAATCCGAACATTTTCGGTAAGTTCGGCCGAACTTCTCGAACCCGAACATCCAGGTGTTCGCTCATCTCTAGATATGACGCATGATTCCTTGCTGTGGGACCTGTATCCTGGGTCTGGGTGCTGGGCCGAAATAACTGAAAGGGGCCTTCTCCAGTGGTGGGTGATATGACGCATGATTTCTTGCTGTGGGACCTGTATCCTCGGTCTGGGTGCTGGGGCCGAAATAACTGAAAGTGGCCTTCTCCAGTGGTGGGTGATATGACGCCTTATTCCTTGCTGTGGGACCTCTCTCCTCTGTCTGGGTGCTGGGGCCGAAATAACTGAAAGTGGCCTTCTCCAGTGGTGGGTGATATGACGTATGATTCCTTGCTGTGGGACCTTTATCCTCGGTCTGGGTGCTGGGCCGAAATAACTGAAAGTGGCCTTCTCCAGTGGTGGGTGATATGACGCATGATTCCTTGCAGTGGGACCTCTTTCCAATTGATATTGGTTAAATTTTATTTATTTTATTTTAATTCATTTCCCTATCCACATTTGTTTGCAGGGGATTTACCTACATTTTGCTGCCTTTGGCAGCCCTCTAGACCGTTTCTGGACTATTTTACAGGCTTTTTAGTGCCTAAAAGTTCTGGTCCCTATTGACTTCAATGGGGTTCGGGTTCGGGTCGAGTTCGGATCCCGAACCCGAACATTTTCGGGAAGTTCGGCCGACCTTCACGAACCCGAACTTCTTGGTGTTCGCTCATCTCTAAGCTAGGGTTAACAGCCAAACAAAAATCAATATTAATTACCCTGATTCTGCGGTTTACAGAAACACCCCACATGTGGTCATAAACTGTTGTATGGCCACACGGCAGGGCGCAGAAGGCAAGGAACACCATATGGTTTTTGGAAGGCAGATTTAGCTGAACTGGTTTTTAGATGCCATGTCCCATTTGAAACCCCCTGTTGCAGTAGAAACTCAAAAAAGTGACCACATTTTGGAAACAACGGGATAAGGTGCTAGTTTTATTTGTACTTTTTTGGGGTACATATGATTTTTAATTGCTCTATATTATGTTTTTTGTGAGGCAAGGTAACCAAAAACTTTTACAACATTCATCTGACAGGGTAGATCATGTGCTATTTTTATAGAGCAGGTTGTTACGGACGCAATGATATCAAATAGGTCTACTTTCTTTGTTTGTTTCAGTTTTACATAATAAAGCATTTTTTTTTTACTATGTTTTTGTGTCTCCATTTTCTGAACGCCCTATTTTTTTATTTTTCTGCCGATCGTTTTATGTTCAGTCTCGTTTTTTGTAGGAAGAGTTGACATTTTTATTGGTACCATTTTTGGGTACTTAAGATTTTTTGATCATTCATTTTTACATTTTATGGGGCAAGGTGACCAAAAAATTGGTTGTTTTGGCGCAGTATTTATTTATTTATTTTTACAGCCTTCACCTGAGGGGTTAGGTCATGTGATATTTTTATAGAGCAGATTGTTACGAACGTCGCAATACCTAATATGTCTACTTTTTATTTATTTAAGTTTTACACAATAATAGCATTTTTGAAACCGAAATAATGATGTTTTAGTGTCCCCATAGTCTGAGACCCATAGCTTTTTTATTTTTTGACAGATTGTCTTAGGTAAGGTCTAATTTTTTGCGGGATGATGCAATTTTTGTGATGTAAGGTGACAAAAATGGCTTTTATTACAGTTTTTATTTTTTTTACGATGTTCACCTGAGGGGTTAGGCCATGTGATATTTTTATAGAGCAGGTTCTTAATTTATTTCACTTTAACACAATAATAGCAGTTTTGAATCAAAAATGAAATCATATTTTAGTGTCTCCATTGTCTGAGAGTGATAGCTTTTTTATTTTTTGACCGATTGTCTTAGGTAGAGTATCATTTTTTGCGGGATGAGGTGACGGTTTGATTGGTTTAATTTTGGGGGGCATATGCCTTTTTGATCGCTTGCTGTTGCAATCTTTGTGATGTAAGGTGATAAAAATGGCCTATTTTTACATTGTTTTTTTTTTATGGTGTTTATCGGACAAGGTGGATCATGTGATATATTTATAGAGCCTGTAATAACGGATGCGGCGATACATAATATGTGTGTTTTTTTCTGTTTTTTATCATAAAATAAGGAGAAAGGGGCTTTTTTTTTTTTACTTAAAAACTTTATTAATTTTATTAAAAACTTTTTTTTTTACTTTTTTTTCTTTACTTTATTTCTGACGTTTACTTTTGGTGGGTCTGATCCACTCTGCAATGCATTACAATACATCTGTATTGTAATGCATTGCCTGTTCGTGTACTACAGTGAGTAGTGCACTAATAGGTTGCCTAGGAGACCCAGCCTGAGGCTGGATCTCCTCGGCACCCGTAGAAGGCCCTGATGCCGTGCAAGGCATTGGGCAGCCTCTGCACGGCATCAGGCTGCCTTCTGACACATCGAGTCCCCGCCACAGCAGCGCAGGGACCCGATGCGCTCCCTCACCCGACACAAACCTTTCTATGTCGCGGTCAGTGCGGACCATGGCATTAGAGTGGGTAAATCTGCCAGCATCGGCTTTTACATCGATGCCAGTGGATACAGCAGGGGCCCGGCTACCAAGGACTGCCGGACCCCTGCAGTGATCGGGCGCGCACCGCTCCGGTGCCCGCCCGATCACCATGACGTACTTGTACTTCAAATTGCGGGAACGCAGTGGCTTCAATGGCGTAATAGTACATCATGTGTCGGGAAGGGGTTAAAGATCTGCCATGACGTTTATATACAGTCGTGAAGGGGTTAAAGAATACAAATCTGAGGGGTCAGCTGTAGCATTTGAAGTTTACAAAGGCTTAATAAAATCTGTAAAAAGGAGATAAAATTTGCAAAAATACAAAACGAACAGCAGGTGGCAAAATAGAGCAAAACAAATCCCCCAAAATTCTTTAAATATATAAATGCTAAAAAAAAAACAAGGTCTGAGCAGGTCGGTCCCCTAAATAAGAGTACTTTCACACTAGCATTGTTCTTTTCCGATATTGATATCCGGTAAAGGGTCTCAATACTGGAAAAAAACGCATTAGTTTTGTCCTAATGCATTCTGAATGGAAAGCAATCCGTTCAGTATGCATCAGGATGTCTTCTGCTCCGTCCCTTGTATGGTATTTTTTCTGGCCAAAATTCCAGAACACTGCTGCACTTGCTGGATCCGGCATTAATTTCCATATAGATGTATTAATGCCGGATCCGGTACCAAGTGATCCAGAAATTGCCACGTTGCCGATATAGGAGGAGCTAGTTTCGCTTTTGATGTTTGAAAAAAATTTAAATATCGGATCCATTATTCCGTTTGAAACTGGATAAGACAGATCTGGTATATCACCGGATCCGTCGAACAGATCCGCAAAAAAAAAAAAAAATATCCGTTTGTGCATACAGTTTGCCGGATCCAGCAACGGAATTGCCTGCTGGATTCTAACAACTCTAGTGTGAAAGTACCCTAATGGTAAAGGGGAGTTAGTCACTGAAGATAAGGAAAAGGCAGAGTTAATAAATGGGTTTTTTAGCTCTATATATACACAAAAGAAGAGAAAGAAGAAAGGAGCTGATATCTATGGTGCTGGGGCTGTTAGTACATCCAGTAATATACTCAATTGGCTAACTGTAAATATGATCCAAGTTACATAAGGTAAATGTGAACAAGTCTCCGGGTCCAGATGGATTACACCCAAGAGTGCTTAAAGTATAACTGTCATATATTTTTGTTTTTCAATATCTTAATAGAGACCATCTTCATGACATTAGTGGCCATCTTAATTTTTTTTTCATTATCCCTGAACCACTATAAAACGCTCATTTTGCCCCCCTCAGCGCCTATTTTTACCTTAGCCTAAAAATAGGTTGCTATGTGAGGTCCGTCTATCTCCTGGAGGACGGGAGACGCACAGTAACTTGTGCGTGCGCGCTCACATCCATTCCCAGAAATGAGAGCTCTCTAAAATGCTGGTTTCAGGCTGCGATCTCCACTCTGGAGACTGCAGTCTGAAATCTCGTTAGTGCCCCAGTCTGCTGCCGTGCCCCAGTCTGCTGCCTTGCCCCAGTCTGCTGTCATGCACCCAGTGCCCAGTGCCCCCAGATCCTTTTTATAAATAAATGCCCCCACTGCCCTCAACATGCGGCCATCATTGCCCCCATATGCCTCAGTATGTGCCCCTCTGCCCCCTCCGTTCCTCCTCCTCCTCCTGCGCTGTAATGGCAGGTCTTAGGAACCGAGCCTCTGCCATCATCAGCGAGTGTTAGCTGTGACTTACAGCTAACACTCTGCTGCTATACCCCAGATCGGTGCTGACACCGATCTGGGGCGTTTAACCCCATAGATGCCGCGGTCAGCAGCCGCCCGCGGCATCCATGGGGTTAAGAGGGATGGCGCTTCCTCTCTCTTCTATCGCGCTGCTGCTGCAATTGCAGCGGCGCGATAGTTGCCATGGCAACCGGACGCCTTACAAAGGCGTCCTGGTTGCCAAGTTACCTAAGGCTGATGAGACCCCGAGGGTTTGATAAGCCTTAGTGTAAATGTAGCACTGACTATACAGTGCATTGCAATAGATGACTATTGCAATGCACTGTACAGTGATCAGGCCTACTGGATCTTCAGGATCCAGATGGGTCTTGATAAGTAAAAAAAAAAAAAAAGTGAAAAAATAAATAAATAAAAATTTAAATGAAAATAAAAATGGTCTTTTCTCAAATCTGTTTGTCATAAAAAATATATACAAAACAGCTCTATAAAAATATCACATGACCTAACCCCTTAGATAAACACCGTAAAAAATAAAAAATAAAAACCATGTAAAAAAAGGCATTTTTTGTCACCCGATGACAAAAATTCTAACACAAAGCAATCAAAAAGGCGTACCCCGCCCAAAATAGTACCAATAAAACATGATTTTTTTTGTTTAAAAAATGCTTTTTTCGTGTTAAATGTAAAAACAATTTAAAAAGTAGACATATTGGGTATCACTGCATCTGTAAGAACCTGTTCTATAAAAATACCACATGACCTAACCCCTCAAGTGAACACTGTAAAAAAATAAATAAATAACTTTGTCAAAAAGCCATTTTCTTGTCACCTTACATCACAAAAAGTGTAATAGCAAGAGATCAAAAAGTCATATGACCCCCAAAATAGCACCAATCTAACCGTCAACTCATCCCGCAAAAATGATACCTGAGACAATCGCCTAAAAACTGAAAAAACTATGGCTCTCAGACTATGGAGACACTAAAACATGATTTTTTTTGTTTAAAGAATGCTATTATTGTGTAAAACTTAAATAAATAAGAAAAAGTATAGATATTGTGTATTGCCACGTCCGTAACGATCTGCTCTATAAAATGACACATGATCTACCCTGTCAGATGAATCTTGTAAAAAATAAAAAATAAAAACAGTGCCAAAACAGCCCTTTTTTGGTTACCTTGCCTCACAAAAAACGTAGTATAGAGCAATTAAAAATCATATTTACCCTAAAATAGTACCAATAAAACTGGCACCTTATCCCCTAGTTTCCAAAATGAGGTCAATTTTTGGGAGTTTCTACTGTAAAGGTGCATCAGGGGGGCTTTAAATGGGACACGGCATCTAAATATCAGTCCAGCAAAATCTGCCTTCCAAAAACCATATGGCGCTCCTTTCCTTCTGTGCCTTGCCACCTGTCCTTACATCAGTTTACGACCATATGTGGGGTGTTCCTGTAATCAAGGCAATAAATATAGAGTTTTGTTTGGTTGTTAACCCCTCGATGTGTCCCCATGACACTAATTCTGCAGGCCATGTATGTCTTCCTATCACACCAGTCATTCTGCACAATATGTGTCTCCAGGACAGTAATTCTGCCGCCCATGTATGTCCCCCTATCACAGCAGTAATACAGCACATATGAGTTTTTATTTTGAGCGGAGATGAAAGTCCTGCATGCACTACTTTCGTCTCCGCTCAAAAATCATGTTCTGATCGGACATGGAACGGTCCCCATTATAGTCTATGAGGTCTTTAGGCTCCGTTACACTCAGTTAGGTGTCAGTTATCTCCAGAATCCGTCCTTTCCGTTCTCCTGCTTCTTAACGGAGCCGGAAAACGGAAAGGAGAAACGGTGATGTGAACGAGCCCTTAGATGGTTAGTTACAAGCAGATCACATCTCTGCTGCCCATGCTGTACTGGAAATAAATTCACACTGCATGTAGTGCTTTTTACATAGAAACACTGTAAAACCAGAGCGTGTGCAGCAAAGGTGCGGTGCTGGAGCATGTAGGGGATACAACCATGCCTGACCACCACAAACATATAACATGAATAATAAACAATATATAGTGTAAGGCAGTGCTATTATATTATAAAGACTAGCTTACCATTAGTTTTCTTTGTCCACGCGACTGAGAATGTTCACACAGTTCTACCACTTGCTAAAGTGTATGTGATAGCAGGAGGGGGGCGTGTTTCAGTGTGGAGAGCACCTATTGGTTGAGGTGCAGAAACTAGTGCATGAGGAGCTCAATGCATTGTGGGTAGTGAGGGCAGGCGGGATTAGCCTCAGGGTGAGGGCACCAGCAGCCATCTTAACTGAATAAGGAAATTGCAGTTTTGTGCAGACTGGTTGCTAAGGGCTGGATCTTATGAAGATGGGGTGAGTAAGTCTAATAGTTATTGATTCTGGAATATCATGTTATTGGTAACTACATATATGAACATTAAAATTTCGGTCTAAATGTGACAGTTATCCTTTAACCACTACAGGACCGCCTAATGTACGGATGCGTCCGAAGGGCGGTCCTGTAGTTCTGATACGACGCATCGGCGCGTCATCTCGCGAGACGCGAGATTTCCTGTGAACGCGCGCACGTCTCAGGAGTTTATCTACAGCCTGCCAGCGATGATCAATCGCTGGCAGGCTGTAGATGCGAATTTAATCGCATCAAAACAGCGTCTGATATACCTGCTACCTGGTCCTCTGGTGGTCCCATTTACTGGGATCGACCACCAGAGGACCAGGTAGCTATGTAAAGTTGCACCAAACACTACACTAACCCCCCCCCCCTCACTTATTAACCCCTTGTTAACCCCTTGATCACCCCATCTAGATTCCCTGATCACCCCCTGTCACTGATCACCCCCTGTCATTGATCACACCCCTTGTAAGGCTCCATTCAGACGTCCATATGTGTTTGCGGATCCGTGGATCTGATCCACGGATCCGCAGATCCTCAAAACACGGACACCGGCAATGTGCTTTCCGCATTTTGCAGATCCGCACATTGCCAGAACTATATAGAAAATGCTTTTTCTTGTCCGCAATTGCGGACAAGAATAGGACATGTTCTATATTTTTGCGGAACGGAAGTGCAGACCCGGAAGCGCGGATCCGTAATTCCAGATCCGAGCAGGACAAAGTCTGTCCCCATAGAAATGAACAAGTTAGTGGAATATGAGACTTTGTAAAAAAAAATATATATATATATATCAATTTCCGCTAACTTGTGCCAAAATTTTTTTTTTTCTGTGAACTCGCCATGCCCCTCACAGAATACCTTGGGGTGTCTTCGTTCCAAAATGGGGTCACTTGTGGGGTATTTATACTGCCCTGGCATTTTAGGGGTCCTAAGGCGTGAGAATCCAAATGCGTAAAAATGCCCTGTGAAATCCTAAAGGTACTCATGGGAATTAGGGCCCCTTTGCGCATCTTTGCTGCAAAAAAGTGGCACACATGTGGTATCGCCGAACTCAGGTAAAGTAGGGCAATGTGTTTTAGGGTATATTTTTATATATACCCATACTTTGTGTGAAAAATATTGCTGTAAACGACAACTTTTTACATTTTATTATGCAAAGTTGTCAATTTACAGAGATATTTCTCTCACCCAGCATGGGTATATGTAAAAATACACCCCAAAACACATTGCCCTACTTCTCCTGAGTACGGCGATACCACATGAGTGACACTTTTTTGCAGCCAAGATGCGCAAAGGGGCCCAAATTCCAATGAGTACCTTTTAGGAGGGCATTTTTACGCATTTTTCTTCTCATGCTTTAGGGCCCCTAAAATGCCAGGGAAGTATAAATACCTCACATGTGACCCCATTTTGGAGAGAAGACACCCCAAGGTATTCGCTGAGGGGCATAGTGAGTCCATGAAAAATTAAACTTTTAGTCAAAAGTTAGCGGAAAGGGAGACTTTGTGAGAAAAAATAATAAAAATCAATTTCCGCTAACTTGTGCCAAAAAAATCTTCTATGAACTCGCCATGCCCCTCATGGAATACTTTGGGGTGTCTTCTTTCCAAAATAGGGTCACATGTGGGGTATTTATACTGTCCTGGCATTTTAGGGGCCCTACAGCGTGAGAAGAAAAATGCGTAAAATGCCCTTCCTAAAAGGTACTCATTGGAATTGGGCCCCTTGCGCATCTTGGCTGCAAAAGTGCACACATGTGGTATCGCCGAACTCAGGAGAAGTAGGGAAATGTGTTTTGGGGTGTATTTTTACATATACCCATGCTGGGTGAGAGAAATATCTCTGTAAATTGACAACTTTGAATAAAAAAATGTAAAAAGTTGTCGTTTACAGCGATATTTATCTCACCCAGCGTGGGTATATGTAAAAATACACCCCAAAACACATTGCTCTACTTCTCCTGAGTTCGGCGATACCACATGTGTGACACTTTTTGCAGCCAAGATGCGCAAAGGGGCCCTAAATCCAATGAGTACCTTTAGGATTTCACAGGGCATTTTTACGCATTTGGATTCTCATGCTTTAGGCCCCTAAATGCCAGGGCAGTATAAATACCTCACAAGTGACCCCATTTTGAAAGAAGACACCCCAAGGTATTCTGTGAGGGGCATTAGTGAGTTCACAGAATTTTAATTTTTAGGCACAAGTTAGCGGAAATTGATATATATATATTTTTATTTTGTTTTTATAAAGTCTCATATTCCACTAACTTGTGACAAAAATAAATTTTACATGAACTCACCATACCCTCACGGAATACCTTGGGGTGTCTTCTTTCCAAAATGGGGTCACATGTGGGGTATTTATACTGCCCTGGCCTTTTAGGGGCCCCTACAGCGTGAGAAGAAGTCTGGAATGCAATGCGTAAAATGCCCTGAAATCCTAAAAGGTACTCATTGAATTAGGCCTTTGCGCATCTAGGCTGCAAAAGTGTCACACATGTGGTATCGCCGTACTCAGGAGAAGTAGGCAATGTGTTTGGGGTGTATTTTTATATATACCATGCTGGTGAGAGAAATATCTCTGTAAATTGACAACTTTGAATAAAAATTTATACAAAGTTGTCAGTTTACAGAGATATTTCTCTCACCCAGCATGGGTATATGTAAAAATACACCCCAAAACACATTGCTCTACTTCTCCTGAGTACGGCGATACCACATGAGTGACACTTTTTGCAGCCTGGATGCGCAAAGGGCCCTAAATCCAATGAGTACCTTTAGCATTTCACAGGGCATGTTTACGCATTTGGATTCTCACGCTTAGGCCCTAAAATGCCAGGACAGTAAACACACCTCACAAGTGACCCCATTTTGAAAGTAGACACCCCAAGGTATTCTGCTGAGGGGCATAGTGAGTCCGACAGAATTTTTATTTTTTGGCACAAGTTAGCAGAAATGGATATATATATATTTTTATTTTTTTTTTATAAAGTCTCATATTCCACTAACTTGTGACAAAAAATGAAATTTTACATGAACTCACCATACCCTCACGGAATACCTTGGGGTGTCTTCTTTCCAAAATGGGGTCACATGTGGGGTATTTATACTGCCCTGGCCTTTTAGGGGCCCCTAAAGCGTGAGAAGAAGTCTGGAATGCAAATGCGTAAAAATGCCCTGTGAAATCTTAAAGGAACTCATTGAATTTAGGCCTTTATGCACCCAGGCTACAAAAAGTACACACATGTGGTATCCCGTGCTGGGAGAAGTAGGTCAGTTTGGGGTGTATTTTATATATACCATAGGTGAGAGAAATATCTCTGTAAACGACAACTTTTTAAATTTTTTATACAAAGTTGTCAGTTTACAGAGATATTTCTCTCACCCAACATAGGTATATGTAAAAATACACCCCAAAACACATTGCCCTACTTCTCCTGAGTACGGCGATACCACATGAGTGACACTTTTTGCAGCCTGGGTGCGCAAAGGGCCCAAATTCCAACGAGTACCTTTAGCTTTTACAGGGCTGCTCACAATTTAGCCCCGCCCAAAATGCCAGAACAGTAAACACACCCCACAAATGACCCCATTTCGGAAAGTAGACACCCCAAGGTATTCACTGAGGGGTATAGTGAGTCCGTCTGAGATTTTTTTTTTTTTGCCAGAAGTTAGCAGAAATGGAAACTTTATTATATTTTTTTTTCCTCAGAAAGTGTAATATTCTGCTAACTTGTGAAAAAAAAATGAAATGATACATGAACTCACCATGCCCCTCCGCGAATACTTTGGGGTGTCTTCTTTCTAAAATGGTGTCATTTGGGGGGTATTTATACTATCCTGACATTCTAGCACCTGAAGAAACATGACAGGTGCTCAGAAAGTCAGAGCTGCTTCAAAATGCGGAAATTCACTTTTTTGCACCATAGTTTGTAAACGCTATAACTTTTACCCAAACCAATAAATATACACTTATTGGATTTTTTTTTATCGAAGACATGTAGAACAATAAATTTAGAGAAAAATTTATATAGAAATGTAGTTTTTAAAAAAAAATTACAACAGAAAGTGAAAAATGTAATTTTTTTGCAAAAATGTCGTTAAATTTTTATTAATGGCAAAAAAAGTAAAAATGTCAGCAACAATGAAATACTACTAAATGAAAGCTCTATTAGTGAGAAGAAAAGGAGGTAAAATTCATTTGGGTGGTAAGTTGTATGACGGAGCAATAAACGGTGAAAGTAGTGTAGTGCAGAATTGTAAAAAGTGGCCTGGTCATTAAGGGTGTTTAAGCTAGGGGGGCTGAAGTGGTTAAAGAGCTCAGTTCAGTCATTGCTGTGCCCCTGTTTATAATTTTTAAAGATTCTCCAGGTACTGGTACATTGCCAAGTGATTGGCGCAAGGCAAATGTGGTGCCCATATTCAAAAAAGGATATGGGTCCTCCACAGGTATTTATATTGTGGGAAAAATGTTTGAAGGACTCTTAAGGGACTATAGACACGAATATGTAACTGTAAATAATATCAGTTATAACCAACATGGACAGAAGTTGTCAGACTAACCTGATTTGTTTTTATGAGGAGGTGAGTAGAAGCATGGACAGAGGGGCAACTGTGGATGTAGTGTTTCTGGATTTTGCAAAGGCTCCCTCAGACGTTTAATAGGTAAAGTAAGGTCTATAGGCTTAGAAGGTATAGTCGGTAATGGGATTCAAAACTGGCTGAAGGATCGTGTCCAGAGAGTTGTCAATGATTCCTAATCAGAATGGTCGCAGGTTATAAGTGGTGTACCCCAAGGTTCAGTGCTGGGTCCTTTATTATTTAATTTATTTATTAATGATATCAAGGACGGGATTAATAGCACCATTTCTATTTTTGCAGATGACACAAAGCTGTGTAGTACTGTGCAGTCTATGTAAGATGTCCATAAAATACAAGCTGACTTGAACACTCTGAGTGATTGGGCATCAACTTGGCAAATCTGGAATATACAGTTCAGTTCTGGGCACCAGTCCATAGAAAGAATGCACTGCAGCTGGAAAAAGTACAGATGGAAGCGACTAAACTGATAAGGTGCATGGGGGGTCTTAATTATGAAGAAAGATTAAAATAATTAAATGTATTTAGTCCTGAGAAGAGACGTCTAAGGGGGGACATGATCAACCTATACAAATATATAAATGGGCCATACAAAAAATACGGATAAAAACTGTTCAATGTAAAATGCCCTCAAAAGACAAAGGGGCACTGCCTCCGACTGGAAAAGAAAAACTTCAGTCTCCAGAAGCATCAAAACTTCTTTACTGTAGAGGACATGATCACAGAAGGAACAGTGGACAGTTTTAAAAAGGGTTTAGATGAATTCTTTAAACCAAACAACATTAAAGGGGTTGTCCCATCTTGGACAATGGGGGCATATCCTAGCGAATGCCCCCATTGTCTTATAGTTGCGGGTCCCGCACCTATATTGAGAACGGAGCCTCGAAAGTGAAGGAGGGCGCACTGCGCATGCCTCCATTCATTTCTATGGGGCCGTCGATGATAGCCAAGCGCTGGCTCAGCTATTTCCGTCGGCCTCATAGAAATGAATGGGAGCATGGGCCGCGCATGAGTGGTATGCTCCCATTCATTTCTATGGGAGAGGCGGGGAGAAGCGCTGGGTGGTGGATGGACCCCGGGAAATCCGGGGTTCCTTCAGCCACAGCTGTCCCCGCTCCGTTCTCCATATAGACAATGGGGGCATATGCTAGCGATATGCCCCCATTGTCCAAGGTGGGAATACCCCTTTAATGCTTATGAAAACGTGTAGAAATTTCCTTCTGGGATTCGCGTCCCCACCTATCCCTTGGTTGAACTTGATGGACTTATGTCTTTTTTGAACTGTATTAACTATGTAACCTTAGTACCAGGGTACTTTTGGGTTAGATAGGAATACCAAAAGTCCTATGTATTAACTCACCTACCTCTGGGGTCTGTTCATACTGGTAGTCAGTCAGGGTTTGATTAGGGTTTTCACTAGGAGGCGTCCATCTTCCTTCCCTAGTTTTAAGGCCTTATTTCCTTTTCCCTTTCCCTGCTATGTTCGGTGTGGGGGTTTCCCTCCCACACAAGAGCGTGACATTTTAAACCACCCAAACCGTCATTTTTTTTGTTTTTGTTTATTTGAGTTCAGCCATTGGATCCAATTGCTGCACTGGCAGGATAGTTGCAAGGGCTGTCTTTGGAAGTAGCCGATCTCCACACGACCATCTTGCAGATTCAGAGACCGCACTGTTGGTCCTGGTGGTGGTGGTGGAAACCAGGCCTATCTGAAGCCTAAAGTTGCCCTCCCCAACAGATTCTCTGGGGGACGTGATCATTTAATTTTGTTTAGGGAGGCATGCAAACTGTATTTTACGCTACTTCCACACTCATCTGGAGATGAGAAATAGCGAGTCAGTGTGGTTATTTCATTGCTTAAGGGGATGCGCAGTCATGTGCTTTTTCTCTGCCGACCGGATTGTAGTCACTCCGGTCAGTGGATGACCTTTTGAAGCTTTGGGTCTATCTATGACGATCCAGATCGGACATCCCTGGCCGAAACCAAGCTGAGTTGCCTTTGTCAGGGAGATCGTTCTGCTGAGTGTTATTGCTCTGAGTTTAGGGGATGGGCTACAGATACTGAGTGGAACTATCCGGCTCTCCGTACCCAGTTTTGTCAGGGTTTATCAGGGAGGCTGAAGGACGCTTTGGCCTTTCATGAAACTCCTGTGTCTCTGAAGGCTGCTATGTCTCTTGCCATACGCATTGATAGACACCTGAGACAAAGATCTTGGGGCCCCACTCTCAGGACGTACTATCACATGATCTATTGTCCTCCTTTGACACTATGGGTGAAGATACTCCTGAGATTAGGTCTGGGGATGAACCCATGCAGTTAGGTGGAGCTACTCCTGGATCTGCTTTTAAGCATACTGGCCTGGCTGTAAGAAGGGAATGTGTTTTTTCTGCGGACAGTAGGGACATTTTATCTGAGTATGTCCATACATTCAGCATCAAAAAAAAAAGGAGGTTTAATTCCCATCTGACTTTTGGAGGGGTGAGAGGAGAGTCAGAAAATGTGCATTTGTCTTTGACTGGTAGTACCCTATTTCTCCTGACTGCTCAGGTGGCGCTTAAGTCAAGAACTGTGGGGATCGAGGTGTTTATCGACAGCAGGGCAGGGGTGAACCTGATTGATACTCAGTTCGTCCGTATGCACGGGTTGTCACCGAGTGGTACATGATATCAGATTAAGAATTGGTGACTTTTATCGGGAATTTATCTCGTGTTTTGTGTTGGAGGGTCTCCCTGCGTCGGTGGTTTGGGTTTGCCGTGGTTGAGCAAGCATAATCCAATCATCGATTGGCAAACTAGACAGATTCTGGATTTGACAATTGTCTTAATACATCTTTTTCTGTTTTAACTACTGTGGGGAGTCGCTCTGGTAGACAGCGGTGCAGGTGCAGTACAGAGGCAAAGGGAGTCCAGGAAGTGCAGAAAACAGTGTTTATTTCACACTTGCATAAATAAACTCCAAACAGTCACTTAGTGTTAATTCACATACAGCAAAAACGTCAGGCAAAACAAAAAGTCCAAGACAGGTTCCAATCACCTGTGAGGTTTAGGTGCGTGTTCGCACCTGGCTGTCAGCCCAGCCGCAGGAAAATCCACCCTCAGGCTTCCAGGCCGACTGCACGCCTCTTTGCTGGGCACTTGCTTCCAGCCCAGAGAACTCCACAGCACTACCAGCAGCTCCAGGACAATCACTCCCAGCTGCTGGTGCTGGCTGTGTTTTTAAACCCAGCCCAAAACCAGGACTGGGTAGTGGGGAACAACCACCCACCCTACACTTTTGCTGCTCCCGGTAAGAGCCGGCCCGGATTGGCTTTGCAGCCATGCTATCTAGCAATTGTGTCAGTAGCACTACCTGCTGCTGACATTGACAAAATGGCTCTTACCTCACCGAGGCTATAAACCTCGGTGACACGTACCTGCCATCCATGACGGCACCCTGCACCTTACCACACTACTAAGACATTGCCTTAATTTATATCTTATTTTGCTGACGTATTTTCTGAGAGTAGATGCCAAGATTTACCTCCACATCGAGAATATGATTGTCCTATCAACCTTATTCCCGCAGCTAAATTGCCCAAATCTAGGTTGTATAACCTTTCTGGACCTGAAAGACTGGCCATGTGAGAGTATATTACAGAGAGTTTGGCTAAAGGATACATAGGACCTTCCAAATCTCCAGTTACTGTCGGATTACTGTCTGTGATCTTTACCCCCTTCCTTTGATTCCTGATTTGTTTAACCAGATTGTTGGTGCCAAGGTGTTCTCCAAGTTGGACTTAAGGGGGGTCATATAATCTGGTCAGGATCAAGGAAGGGGATGAATGCAAGACAGCTCTCAATACTCCTGGGTCACTTTGAAAACCTGGTCATGCCTTCTGGGTTAATCTTTACATAAATGATCAGCACACCTTTATTTCGGTGCTCAGTGTAATAGGGTGTCCCCTCTTCAATATAAGTTCATATAAACACGGCACTCAATTTCAGGTATTTTCGAAATGCAGTATTTTTATTCTTATTTTTATTATTGCATATTCATGCCACCATCAATATTACATAGTTATCTCGCCAACGTTTCGGTCATATAGACCTTCATCAGGGCCTGGAAAAAATATATAAAAATATATACATAAGACACATATACATAAAATTAATATGAAAATGATAAACAGAGAAATAACATTCACCTCCCAGAATTAAGAGAAACCTTCCATTGAGAATATACAGCAGGTAAAGTTAACTAGGCTATAGTGACATACCCAATACATTCATACATAGAATTCCGGACAATATAATTCATAGACAACCACCATTATAATCTACAATAGAATATTATCGCTAAAGAGATATAGATTGAACAGAGAGACAAGACAAAAGTTGGAGTACTTCATACTTTTACATAATTTTGCACCTGTGGATCTTGCTGTGATCATTGAAGTTCTGTAGCTTTGTCTTGTTTTGTCTGTGCCTTTTTCTCTAAAAATAAACTTTTCCGCAGAGAGAAATTACGATGTGGGTAACAGAGAGTTACTGGCTATTAAAGGGAACATGTCACCTGCAAAACACACTTAGCTTGACTTGAAGCAAGGAGGCCGCTGCCCACTTGACTTTAAGCCTGACTCAGAAGACAGCGCCAACGGACATTAAAACTACATTTTTAACAAGTATGAAGGAACAGAAGGAGGAAAGAAAAACATGATTAGGAACACACTGGGGGATACTGTAAGGTACTGAGGTAGGTTTAATATGTGTTTTGCAGGTGACATGTTCCCTTTAAGTTGGCTTTCGCGGAATGGCGTCATTGGTTGGAAGGGGAGATTCATCCGATCACGTTGTTCACAGATCACAAAAACCTGGCTTACCTGGAGTCGGCTAAACGACTGAACCCAAGGCAGGCCAGATGAACTTTGTTTTTCTCCAAATTCAATTTCACTGTCACCTATCGTCCTGGGGTTAAGAACGTCAAGGCCTTGTCACGTAGTTGTCCTGGAGGTGGTGATTTTGAAAATCCGAGTCCTATTCTATCGGAAGGGGTGGTGATATCCAGCCTATACACTGACCTAGAAGTGAAGGAGTTAGAGGCCCAGGGAGACGCTCTGGATTCTTGCCCCTCTGGAAAATTGTTTGTGCCATCAGAATTGCATTACAAGGTGTTTGAGGAACATCACTGTACAGTGCTTACGGGACACCCTGGGAGCAGATCTACTGCCAACCTCATCTCTCGTGACACATACTCAGCCTTCCGGAGCCCTACTTCCGTTGCCTATCCCATCCAGACCATGGACTCATTTATCTATGGATTTTATCACTGATCTGCCTAATTTGTTAGCAAAGAGTTATTTTGGTGGTGGTTGATCATTTAGTAAAATGGTGCACTTTATAGTGTTGTCTGGCCTTCCTAATGCTAAAACACTTGCTCAAGTGTTTGTTGATAACATTGTGAAACTCCATGGCATTTCCTCTGACGTGGTTTCGGATTGTGGGACTCAGTTTGTGTCCAGATTCTGGAAGACGTTCTGTACTTGGCTGGGGGTACAACTGTCTTTCTTTGGCTTTTCATCCTCAGTCGAACGGACAGATTGAGCGCACTAATCCGAGCCTGGAGACTTACTTAAGATGTTTTGTCTCTAAAAACCAGGAGGAGTGGTCCTCGTTTTTATCTTTGGCAGAGTTTGCCATTAATAATCGTAGACAGGAGTCCACTGATAAGTCACCGTTTTTTGGGGCATATGGGATATTACCCACAGTTTGGCACTTTTTCAGGTTCAGATACTTCTAATATTCCTGAGGAGGAACATTTTTCGTCATCATTATCTATATGGCAGATAATTCCAAATAACTTGATGAATATGGGCAACAAGTATAAACGTGTGGCTGATAGGAAACGTATGAAGGGTCCGGACCTAAGAATGGGTGATTTGGTGTGACTCTCCACAAGAAACCTTCTTGAAAGTTGGATCCAAGGTTTATTGGTCCATATAAGATCACGGCCATTATTAATCCTGTAGCTTTACGTCTTGAACTTCCTCGGGTTTTGAAAATACATGTGTTTCATAAATCTTTTTTAAAGAGGTATGTTGAACCTTTGGAACCGTCTTCCTTGCCACCTGCTCCTGTCATGGTGGACGGTAGTTTGGAATTCCAGATCGCCAAAATAATTGACTCTCGAGCTCTCTGTGGATCTCTTCAGTATCTTGTTCACTGGAAGAGTTATGGAACTGAGGAGAGGATGTGGGTACCAGCATCTGACGTGAATGCCAGTCGTTTGGTGAAAGCTTTCCACGGGTCTCATCTGGATAAGGTCGGTCCTGGGTGCCTGAAGGTCACTGGTAGAAGGGGGGGTGGGGGTACTGTAACGGACGTACCGAGACATACGGACGTTCCTGTGACAGTGATTGGCAGGAGATCTTTGAGACTGGCAACACGTGGTTTGGTTTGACATGTTTACCTTGAGGATCAATCTGCATCTGTGTTGTTTCTGGTACTGGTAACACCCTTAACCTCCAGGTATTGTTATTGTGGTCATTTAACTTTCCCTATTTATAGTTCTCTCCCACAATGCTGTGCAGTTTATAGCTTCACTTGGACCTGTGGATAGCTAGTGTTTGGATCTCGGCTGAGTTCCTGGTGCTGCCATAGCTTCTTGGAAGTTAAGCGTTACCTTTCCCTTTTGGTTTAGATCTCATGCGAGCGCCAGTCACTGCCAGACCCTCACATGTGTACTGTTAACATCAGTGTTTCTGCCCATAGTGAGCAGAGAAGTGCGCATGCGTGGGCCCAGCACTCGCATGAGATCTAAACCAGCGGAGGAGGATGAATAAGGAGAGGAGGACGAGCAGTTATCTGGCCATAACGCCGCCCCTGGGCACTTGCAGGTCCTAATTTGCATATAGTTATAAAGTGTTTTTTTCCGTTTGTGGACAAGTGAAAGAAACAATACAGGTACTATTTTTATGTTGGGTAACTGTGCTCAAAGTAGCTGACAGACTCCCTTTAAACAAAAAACATAAAATGCTGCATTTTTCGCACTGGCCACTAAGCCCAATAATAGGCACCACTTCTTGGTCTGTACAGATCACTTTACTGCAGCTACCTGCTTATGTCATTCTAATTCTGCCTGTAATGATAATACTTCTGTGTATAGATAAGATAGGATCCACCATTCACAATAGATGATTGTCAAAGCTTGTCTATTTTTTATCAGACAGGGGAGACGTGATAACTAGGATTGTATGGGGGGGGCGGCTGTTGTGTGGGATTGTATGGAGAGGGGCTGCTGTGTGAGATCGTATGGGGGGGGACTTCTGTGTGGGATTGTATGGAGAGGGTGGGCTGCTGTGTGAGATTGTATCGAGGGGGGGCGCCTGTGTGAGATTGTATGGAAGGGGGGCTGCTGTGTGGGATTGTTTAGAGAGGGTGGACTGCTGTGTAGGATTGTATGCTGGGGAGGGGGGGTAGTGTAGGATTTTATGGGGGGGGGGTAGTGTGGGATTATATGCGGAGAATTATTTGCATATTAATAAAATGCTGGATTTCTCTGCATCTGATCTGTGTAGTTACATTCACACAGCAGCCCCCTGGCATACAATCCCACACAGCCGCCCCCCCTCCATACAATCCCAGACAGCCGCCCCCCTCCATACAATCTCACACGGCCGCCTCCTCTCCATACAATCCCACACAGCCGCCCCCCCTCCATACAATCCCACACAGCCGCCCCCCCTCCATACAATCCCACAGAGCCGCCCCCCCTCCATACAATCCCACACAGCCGCCCCCCCTCCATACAATCCCACACAGCCGCCCCCCCTCCATACAATCCCACACAGCCGCCCCCCCTCCATACAATCCCACACGGCCGCCCCCCTCCATACAATCCCACACAGCCCCCCCTCCATACAATCCCACACAGCCCCTCCATACTATCCCACACAGACTCCCCTCCATACAATCTCACACAGCCCCCCCTCCATACAATCCCACACAGAACACCCCCCTACTCAGCATACAATCCCACACAGCAGCCTTCTCCATACAATCTCAGACAGCCCCCCCTCCATACAATTTAACACAGTCCCCCTCCATACAATTTCACACAGCCGCCCCCTCCGTACAATCCCATACAGCTCCCCCCCTCCGTACAATCCCACACAGCCCCCCCTCCATACAATCGCGCACAGCAGCCCCCTCCATACATTCGTGCACAGCAGCCCCCGCCATACAATCACGCACAGCAGCCCCTCCATACAATCGCGCACAGCAGCCCCCGCCATACAATCTCGCACAGCAGCCCCCCCCACTCAGCATACAATTCTACACAGAACCCTCCCATACAATATCACACAGCAGCCCCCGCCATGCAATCTCACACAGACTCTTTATACAATCTCACACAGCAGCTCAAATCTCCCTCCCATACATACAATTCTCAGCCCCTTTCTAGTATTCAGGTCTGCCTTTCAGGCAGTGACAGACTGTCAGAAGCCATCCCTCATCTTCCTACTCTGCAAACATTCCTGCGCCGGCTGCCGACCCACGTGACCTAGGAATGTCACGTGATATTGTGAAGTTAGCAGGTCCTTACAGGAGTATAGTATTTACCCTTTACTAGAGTTGAGCGAACACCTGGAAGTTCGGGTTCGACAGATTCAGCCGAACTTCACAAAAAAGTTTGGGTTCGGGATCCGAACTAAACCCGAGCTTGACCCCGAACCTGAATCCCATTGAAGTCAATGGGGACCCGAACTTTTGGGCACTAAAATGGCTGTAAAAAAGTCCTGGAAAGGGCTAGAGGGCTGCAAAAGGTAGCAAAATGTGGGTAAGTGCCCTGCAAACAAATGTGGATAGGGAAATGACTTTAAATAAAATAAATAAAAATTTAAAATCAAAATCTTGATCTAGGAGGAGGAAATGGATGTGGAGTAGGAGGTTGAGGAGGCGTCAGGTGGGAATGCCATAAGCAGTGTGCGTTTGTAGTCATGCATCTTTCGATCATTAACAAACGTTTTTACCAAATTTGGTTCCTTATCAGCAATGCACAGCACAACGGGGTTCATATCACCCACCAATGGAACAGGTGATTTTTAAAAATGTAGACCCCTGACACCCAGGCAGAGAAGGGGTTTATTCATGGCAAAACGGGGTTTATGTCACCCAACAATGGAACAGGCTATTTTTGAAAATGTAGGCCCCTGGCATCCAGGCAGAGCAGGGGTTTATTCACGGCAAAACAGGGTTCATGTAACCCACCATGGAACAGAAGATTTTTAGAAATGTAGGCCCCTTGCACCCAGGCAGACAAGGGGTTAAATTATGGCAAAACGGGGTTAATGTCACCCACCATTGGAACAGACGATTTTTAAAAATGTAGACCCCTGGCACCGAGGCATAGGAGAGGTTTATTCAGGGCAAAACGGGGTTCATGTCACCCACCAATGGAACAGACGATTTTTAAAAATGTAGGCACCTGGCATCCAGGCAGAGCAGGGGTTTATTCATGGCAAAACGGCGTTCATGTCACCCACCAATGGAACAGGCGATTTTTAGAAATGTAGTCCCCTGGCACCCAGGCAGAGGAGGGGTTAATTCACGGCAAAACGGGGTTAATGTCACCCACCAATGGAACAGACGATTTTTTAAAATGTATGCCCCTGGCACCCAGGCAGAGGATGGGTTAATTTACGGCAAAACGGGGTTCATGTCACCCACCAATGACACAGACGATTTTTAAAAATGTAGGCCCTTGGCACCCAGGCAGAGGAGGGGTTTATTCACGGCAAAAATGATAATATTGCACCCAACAATTTAAAAGAAGATTTTCCGCATTTTCGGTCACTGTCACCTATGCAGAGCAGGGGTTTGTACCCGGCAAAAATGGTAATTTTTCACCCAACAATTTAAAAGAAGATTTTTCTAAATTTCGGTCACTGTCACCTATGCAGAGCAAGGGTTTGTACCCGGCAAAAATGATAATATTTCACCCAACAATTTAAAAGAAGATTTTCCGCATTTTCGGTCACTGTCACCTATGCAGAGCAGGGGTTTGTACCCGGCAAAAATTGTAATTTTGCACCCAACAATTTAAAAGAAGATTTTTCTAATTTTCGGTCACTGTCACCTATGCAGTGCAGGGTTACTTGACAGCAAAAAATTGGAATATGTCAACCCCTGAACTCCCAGACGGATTAACTATATTATTGCACATATGCAGCGCAGGCAGCAAAGGTAATTCCTGGCCTTAAAAAATATAATTTTTTCACTACCTATGAATAACATGGATTTAAGTGGTATATTTTGGGGTGAAGGGTCTCATCGTTCTCCACAGCAGTTTGCACCTGTGTTTCGTCATCAGAGACGTACTGCGGTGGTCTTCCCATGTCCTCATCCTCAAACCTAAGTGGTTGGGCATCCGTGCACTCAATCTCTTCCACTTCTGGGGCAGGGCTATGGTTTTGGCCCTGGGAAACCCTGCCAGCAAAGTCATCAAAAAGCATAAGAGACTGCTGCATGATTCGGCGCTCAGATTGCTTGGCTGATTTGAAAGGGGGTAAGTTGAAAGACTGATGGGCATGGGATGCAGGTGCCAACTCTGAGCTTTCTGCAGAGGACTGGGTGGGAGATACTGTGAAGGAAATGGAGCCACTGTCAGCCACCCAATCTACTATCAACTAAATAACGCTGCAGGTTCTGTCGCCTACTCACACCTGAGGAAGGTGTTTTACTTGGACCTGTAGTTGGCGCAGAACGGCCACGTCCTCTCCCACCAACAGGAGCTCCACCAACACCACCATGACCATGCCCACATCCCTTATTTGATGTTCTCCTCATTATTTGTGTTCACCCACCAAACTAACAGATGGTTTATCTCCGGTGTCAATTTGGCTGCCAATAGTCAAAAATTAAGTTCACTAACAGTAAGGCAATGCTTGTGTCATAAGGTTACTTAAAATGACTAACATACAGGGTCGGCCTTAGATCTGCTATGTAGCACAAAACCAGTGTTTATTGCTGTTGGAGTTATACAGTGTTTATTGCATGCTGAGTTATACATTGCTTGGTTTATTTCCCTGTATGCCTATGTATTTGAAATATTGAGTTTGACCACCAGATGTCACTATACACAAGTACTCTATCAGTGTTCTATGTGTTGACTGTTTTAGCATTTTCCTGTTTTCTGTTGTTGTTGTTCTTCCATATCTCCTGTGCTAACGTGAGCACCCATGCTCTCTGCTGTAAGTCTCTTCAATACAAATTAATCCTAGTAAACTACAGCCATCCATATATGTCTGATTATTCTCTGCATCATCTGCACTAGCCAACAAAGGTTATGGGTCCAGACAACGTGAATCATCAGACAGTTGGAACAGAGGCCTAGTCTTTATCTGCACACTATCTTTGATCAAGCTGCGGAGGAAATCTGCTCTGAGGTATCCAGATGCTCAGAATACGAGCAAGGTACATTAATCATGGCTAGCAGCGGGGATCTTAAACTGGGGATCACTAAGCTAAATAATGACAACTACCAGATGTGGAAGTTCGAGATGGAGATGTTGCTGAGATGACACATGGGATGTCCTCACCACAGACAGGCCAGATGTAGACAACCAGGAGTGTGATAAGAAAAACAGACAGGCAAGAGCCACAAAAGCCCTACTGGTAGAAGATGAGAGCTCTAGCTTAAACAGCAAATTATTTTTACTAGGGAAGCTGTATCAGTCAAAACTGACTCCAGAAGGGGATATGCAAGAACATATAAGAAGCGTGCTGGAGATTGTTGCGCAACTCAGGGACCTCGGAAAGGAGATCAAAGATAACCATGTGACAGCAATATTTTTATGCAGCCTGCCAGAGTCATACAACCCTCTGATTAATGCATTGGAGACAAGATCTGAAACAGAACTCACATTACAGTTGGTGAAATCTCAACTTTCAGATGAATACAAGCGCATAAAGGAGCAAACTTCTCACAGGCAAGAGAGCGATACAGGAGCAGCACTTAAAGCGACAGACACTAAGATACCAAACTGGAAGGCCAAACTATGTTTCCGGTGTAACAGGGCTGGGCAATTTAAGCGCGACTGTCCATTGTGGAGGAATGAGTAGAGGGAGAAAGATCCTAATCAGGCACTCATAACCATGATGAAAAGCAATGACCAAGCAGCGTGGCACGGAACTTTTAAAGTGACAGATGCTGTGCTGTCACCAACCATAAATGTTATATAGATTCCGGAGCAACAAGTCACTTGACTAATGATAGAGGATTCTTCATAGATCTCAATCCAGACAAGAAAGAAACCATATATCTTGCAGACAGGAGTTACACAACTGCTGAAGGAACAGGATATGGAATAGTCACTTGTAAAAATGTGGATGGACAAGTGTTAAAAGTACAAATGATGGATGTATTGTATGTTCCTGGACTGAATGGCGGCCTTATATCAGTCAGGCGACTGGCAAGCAAAAGACTAACCACAACGTTTAAAGGTGACCAATGCACTATCCAAGATGGGAAAGTGATAGCAACAGCTAAAGCGGGTAAGCACCTTTATGAACTTGATGTTGTTGAGCAAGAAACAAAGCTCTGCACACATAAACACAAGAACAAGGTAACGATCACGAAGGGGAATTGACACTTGTATGTGCCTTTTTTTTTTGGTTTGTTTTTGCAGCCACAGTGCTGCACCATAGGACAGAAAAATTAGGCATGTACACATGCCTGAAAAATAATGGCACTGTTGCAGCCGCTATTGTAGCAGCGGCCGGAAAAATTGATGTTTTCCAGGCAGAAAAGTGACTAAAACATTGCGGCTTGAACCCTAGTTGGTGGTGGAGAATTCACGAAAGTCATCCGGTATGCAGACATTAAATACAGCAGCGTGGGGACCAATTTGAGGCCAAGGCATGTAATCAGGCCTTTTGTTAGTCAAACGTATCCCCCACAGTGAGTCCCTTCGGGATCCATGCCTCATTCATCTTTAGGAAGGTGAGGTAATCAACTGGCAAATTGGCAAGCAAAAGACTAACCACAACGTTTAAAGGTGACCAATGCACTATCCAAGATGGGAAAGTGATAGCAACAGCTAAAGCGGGTAAGCACCTTTATGAACTTGATGTTGTTGAGCAAGAAACAAAGCTCTGCACACATAAACACAAGAACTATATTAATTTATGGCACAGACGTCTGGGCCACAGGCTCCCTGACAGCATACAGGAGCCGGCCAGACGGGATTAAACGAAAGGCTTTAAGTTAAGAGGCTGCCCAAACATGCTAAGGTGTGAATGCTGCATCAAGGCCAAAGCCACCAGAGTAACCCCACCAAAGGCAAGTGAAAGCAGAGCAACAAGAACAATCGACCTAATACACACAGATGTATGCGGGCCTATGAGAACAACCACCCCAGGAGGAAATAAATACATACCAACTTTTATAGACAACTACTCAAGGTTCACAGTGACATACCTAATGAAGAATAAGTCAGAAGTATTCGACAAGCTGAAGGACTATGTTACCAAAGTAAGCAATAAATTTCACAGAAAACCATTAGTACTCAGAAGTAATAATGGTGGCGAGTACACCAGATTTCAAGTAGAGAATACACTCAGGGAACTAGGAATAGAACATCAAAAGACTGTCCCATATACTCCAGAGCAGAACGGGGTAGCAGAGAGGAAAAACAGATCCCTGACTGAAATGATCAGATGCATGTTGACTGATTCTGGACTCCCTGAAAAATATTGGGGAGAAGCAGCACAAACTGCCACCTACTTACAAAACAGATTACACTCCAAGGCAACAACCAAGACGCTCAATGAGGGAAAACAAAGGTAAACCTCCTAACAGAGTCTCGTACAAAGTAGAAACATCCTGCTTAAGAGAACCCACTTGCTGGAAAGACATATCACAACTCTCAGAGAGGGAAGCTAAGAGATGGATAAAGGCAGCTAAGGAAGAAATCATCTCACTACAGGACACACAGGCTTGGGTGCTAACGCAACTGCTGGCCAAAAAGAGGGCAATTGGTTGTAAATGGACTTTCAAAGTCAAGTAAATCACTGATGGTACAGTTGAGAGATATAAAGCGAGACTCGTAGCCAAAGGATACTCCCAAAAATATGGAGAAGACTACGATGAGACATTTGTCCCAGTCGTCAAACATACCACAATCAGAGCTCTACTCACAGTTGCAACTACAAAACAAATGGTAGTAAAGCACTTTGATGTAAAAACCGCTTTCCTACACAGTGACTGAAAGGGATTCTGTCACCAGTTTTCACCCCTTTGAGCTAAACATATGCTCATGCTCAGGGTCTCTTCATGATTCCTAATGTGGGCTTATAAATGCGATCTGTAGCTTAGTTTTGCCAAAAAACAGGTTTTACTAACCTGCCAATCATAAAAATAAGGTGCCCAAGGGGAGGTCCGGGGATGCAGGGTGCCCGGCTGTAGCCATCGTCGTTGGTGCCCAGCGCCGCCTTCCCAGAGTTCTGCGCCACCTCCTACTTTTCTTTACCGCCTCTCCCTCCCTCCCCCTCCTCCCGCTGTGAGATGCCGCGCGTGTGCACAAGCTCAGCCTGATTCGCCCGTATGGACTGCTTGGATGCTTCTTCTCTAGCGAAGTGCCGGCGCATGCGCACTACGCAAGAAGAAGCCGATGCCAGCAGTCTGTGCACATCAGGTTGAGCCTGTGCGCACGCGCGGCATCTCACAGCGGGAAGAGGGGAGGGAGAGGCGGCACAGAGAAGTAGGAGGCGGCGCAGAACTCTGGGAAGGCGGCGCTGGGCACCAACGGCAATGGATGCAGCTGGGCACCCTGCATCCCCGGACCTCCCCTTGGGCACCTTATTTGTATGATTGACAGGTTAGTAAAACCTAATTTTTTGCAAAACTAAGCTACAGATCGCATTTATAAGCCCACATTAGGAATCATGAAGAGACCCTGAGCATGAGCATATGTTTAGCTCAAAGGGGTGAAAACTGGTGACAGAATCCCTTTAACAGAGGACATCTACATGGAGCAACCAGAGGGCTTTGTAGACCCACAAAAGCCAGAATAGGTGTGTAAACTTAAGAAGGGGATCTACAGGCTCAAGCAAGCAGCTAGAGCATGGAACATAAAGATTAATGAGGCGCTTTTGAGAGAATCCTTTCAGAGGAGCAAGGCCGATCCCTGCCTATACACCAAGAAACTAAATTATAGGTGGATTTTTGTACTCATTTATGTAGATGATCTATTAGTATGTTATGAGCAAGAAGGGTATTGTTCCAGACTGCTGGAGGTCTTAAAAATGGACTTTGAAACAAAAGATCTAGGTGATTTCAAACACTTAGGCATGTAGATAGAAAGAGAAGAAGATGGTAGTTTTCTTATTAACCAGAGTCACAAAGAGTCACAAAATACAGGAAGTAATTGAAACTTTTGGGTTCAATGACGTCAAACCAGTCAACTCGCCAATGGAGACAAATTATCTTAAAGAATTAAACAACTCAATTAACCCCTTGCAAAATGACTCACAATTCAGAAGGGCAATGGGGAAGTTACTATACATTGCTACAGTGGCAAGTAGTGATGTCGCGAACATAAACTTTTCAGTTCGCGAACAGCTAACGCGAACTATCGCAAATGTTCGCCAACGGGCGACCCGGCCGAACCGCCATAGACTTCAATTGGCAGGCGAATTTTAAAACCCACGGGGACTCTTTCTGGCCACAATAGTGATGGGAAAGTTGTTTCAAGGGGTCTAACACCTGAACTGTGGCATGCCGGAGGGGGATCTATGGCAAAACTCCCATGGAAAATTACGTAGTGGACGCAGAGTCGGGTTTTAATCCATAAAGGGCATAAATCAACTAACAGTCCTAAATTGTTTGGAATAACGTGCTTTAAAACATCCAGTGTGTGTATACGATCAGGTATGATGTTGTATCGATCAGGTAGTGTAAGGGTTACGCCCGCTTCACTGCCATTGACAGACCAAACTCCCCTTTTAATGCACTGCAAACAGTTCATTTGCACAACCGCAAACTCCCCATTTGCACAAGGTTGGATACCAAGCTAGCCACGTCCTGGTGATGTCATTGAAGGTTTCTTCCTCCCCCCAGCCACGTACAACACCAAGGGTCCCCAAAAGGTGAATTGAATTGATTTTTCGAACGGGGAGATGGTTAAAAAAAAACGCTGGCTCCCTCCCCTTTGTTTTTATCCACGGTGACTGCGTCTGCGCCGTGCAATTTACTGTCACACCCGATATGAGTATAATTTTCTGTAGTACTATTCTCATCAGTTTAATCCCTCTAACGTCCCCGACTCCCCAATCTGGGGGCCATTTATTAAATAGATTTTTCGAACGGGGAGACGGTTAAAAAAACGCTGGCTCCCTCCACTCTGTTTTAATCCACGGTCACTGCGTCTGCGCCGTGCAATTTACTGTCACACCCGATATGAGTGGTATTTTCTATAGTACTATTCTCATCAGTTTAATCCCTCTAACGTCCCCAATCTGGGGGCCATTTATTAAATAGATTTTTCGAACGGGGAGATGGTTAAAAAAAACGCTGGCTCTCTCCACTCTGTTTTAAACCACGGTGACTGCGTCTGCGCCGTGCAATTTACTGTCACACCCGATATGAGTGGTATTTTCTGTAGTACTATTCTCATCAGTTTAATCCCTCTAACGTCCCCAATCTGGGGGCCATTTATTGAATAGATTTTTTGAACGGGGAGATGGTTAAAAAAACGCTGGCTCCCTCCACTCTGTTTTAATCCACGGTCACTGCGTCTGCGCCGTGCAATTTACTGTCACACCCGATATGAGTGGTATTTTCTGTAGTACTATTCTCATCAGTTTAATCCCTCTAACGTCCCCGACTCCCCAATCTGGGGCCATTTATTAAATAGATTTTTCGAACGGGGAGATGGTTAAAAAATGCTGGCTCCCTCCACTCTGTTTTAAACCACGGTGACTGCGTCTGCGCCGTGCAATTTACTGTCACACCCGATATGAGTGGTATTTTCTGTAGTACTATTCTCATCAGTTTAATCCTCTAACGTCCCCAATCTGAGGGCCATTTATTGAATAGATTTTTTGAACGGGAGATGGTTAAAAACGCTGGCTCCCTCCACTCTGTTTTAATCCACGGTCACTGCGTCTGCGCCGTGCAATTTACTGTCACACCCGATATGAGTGGTATTTTCTGTAGTACTATTCTCATCAGTTTAATCCCTCTAACGTCCCCGACTCCCCAATCTGGGGGCCATTTATTAAATAGATTTTTCGAACGGGGAGATGGTTAAAAAAACGCTGGCTCCCTCCACTCTGTTTTAAACCACGGTCACTGCGTCTGCGCCGTGCAATTTACTGTCACACCCTATATGAGTAGTACTATTCTCATCAGTTTAATCCCTGTTACGTCCCATATCAGGGATTGCCTTTTGTGAAAAAAAATTTAGGCCGGGTACCTTCGACTGCCTTCACAGTGACAGACCAAACTCTCATACACTAAACTGAATTGATTTCAGGAACCGGGAGATGGAAAAAGCAGCTTGGTCGGTCCTCTTACTCCCAAATTGGGGCACTGCGCGTGCACAGAGCAATGTGCTGTGACACCCTATATGAGTGGTGTCTTAACTAGTACTATTCCTATCAGTTTAATCCCTGTTACGGACCCTATCCGGTCGAATTGATTAACCATTGTCGAATTAGCGAACCATTACGACATCATGAAATAATTTAGTTCTGAGCTCTGTACTTGCTTTGTATTGGAATTGATGGGGATTTTTTTAATTGCCTGCATCATTTCTAATAAACTATTAAGAGACTTTATTATGATTTTTTTATTTTATGTATTAAAAACCCATACAACATATAAAAAAAAAGGTAAATTAATGTTTTTTCTATGAAAAATTATCCAGCCGTCCGATCGCTTTTGGTCTGACCATAATAAAGCAACGGCCTTATCATCTGGGGTGTGGCAACATTGCCAACACACTTATAGAGGTGATGATGATTGCTTCATTGTGATACGCAAGCCCCTTCACCACAACAAGGTAACGATCACGAAGGGGAATTGACACTTGTATGTGCCTTTTTTTTTTGGTTTGTTTTTGCAGCCACAGTGCTGCACCATAGGACAGAAAAATTAGGCATGTACACATGTACCTGAAAAATAATGGCACTGTTGCAGCCGCTATTGTAGCAGCGGCCGGAAAAATTGATGTTTTCCAGGCAGAAAAGTGACTAAAACATTGCGGCTTGAACCCTAGTTGGTGGTGGAGAATTCACGAAAGTCATCCCTCAACAGACATGAAAGCATGAAAGACCCCATTTGAACAAGGTTGGATGCAGAGCTACTCATTTCCCGTTCCTCGTCCTCACTGATGTCATTGATGGTCTGTTCTTCCCCCCAGCCACGTACAACACCATGGGTCCCAGATAGGTGACAACAACGAGCACCCTGGGGTGCCTGCTGTGGTTGGTCTTCCTCCTCCTCAAAGCCGCCACATTCCTCTTCTGACTCCTCTTCCTCATACTCCTCTTCCAGCGTTGCTGCAGGTCCGGCAAGCGATGATGACAAGGCTGTTTCTGGTGGTGATGGTGACCACAACTCTTCCTCTTCCTCTTCACGCTCATCTACAGCCTGATCCAGAACTCTTCGCAGGGCACGCTCCAGGAAGAAAACAAATGGGATGAGGTCGCTGATGGTGCCTTCGGTGCGACTGACTAGGTTTGTCACCTCCTCAAAAGGACGCATGAGCCTACAGGCATTGCGCATGAGTGTCCAGTAACGTGGCAAAAAGATTCCCAGCTCCGCAGAGGCTGTCCTAGCACCCCGGTCATACAAATACTCATTGACGGCTTTTTCTTGTTGGAGCAGGCGGTCGAACATTAGGAGTGTTGAATTCCAACGTGTCGGGCTGTCGCATATCAAGCGCCTCACTGGCATGTTGTTTCGCCGCTGAATATCGGAAAAGTGCGCCATGGCCGTGTAGGAACGCCTGAAATGGCCACACACCATCCTGGCCTGCTTGAGGACGTCCTGTAAGCCTGGGTACTTAGACACAAAACGTTGCACGATGAGATTCAACACATGTGCCATGCACGACACATGTGACAACTTGGCCAAATTTAATGCCGCCAACAGATTGCTTCCATTGTCACACACCACTTTGCCGATCTCCAGTTGGTGCGGGGTCAGCCACTGATCCACCTGTGCGTTCAGGGCGGACAGGAGTGCTGGTCCTGTGTGGCCCTCTGCTTTCAGGCAAGTCAACCCCAAGATAGCGTGACACTGTCGTATCCGGGATGTGGAATAGTCCCTGGGGAGCTGGGGGGAATCAGTTGATGTGCAGCCAGACGCCGCAGCAGAAGAGGACTCAGCCGAGGAGGATATCGAAGAGGATGGAGTAGGAGTAGAGGAGGTGGCAGTAGGTCTGCCTGCAAGTCGTGGTGGTGTCACCAACTCCGCTGCGGAGCCACGCATTTCATGCTTGTCAGCCGTCAGCAGGTTGACCCAATTCGCAGTATACGTGATATACCTGCCCTGACCGTGCTTTGCAGACCAGGTATCAGTGGTCAGATGGACCCTTGCCCCAACACTGTATGCCAGAGATGCCATGACTTCCTTTTCAATGACATGGTAGAGGTTTGGGATTGCCTTTTTTGAAAAAAAATTTTGTCCGGGTACCTTCCACTGTGGTGTCCCAATAGCGACAAATTTTTTGAAGGCCTCAGACTCTACCAGCTGGTATGGTAAAAGCTGGCGGGCTAAGAGTTCCGTCAAGCCAGCTGTCAGTCGCCGGGCAAGGGGGTGACTTTGTGACATTGGCTTCTTATGCTCAGACACCTGACTGTGGGCAGATGAGCAGGAACTGCTGAAGGTGAGAGATGGAGTGGCGGGTGGTTGAGAGGGGGCAGGGAGGACAGCAGTGGTTGACGTGGCTGAAGATGCTGGACCAGGAGGAGCATGGTGGCTTTGAGTTTGTGTGCTGCTTGTACTCATGTGTTGATCCCATAGGCGTTTGTGATGTGAGATCATGTGCCTTCGCAAAGCAGTTGTACCAAGGTGGGTGTTGGACTTCTCACGACTCAGTTTCTTTTGGCACAGGTTGCAAATGGCATTGCTTTTATCAGAGGCAGACACACAAAAAAAATGCCACACTGCTGAGCTTTGCAATGACGGCATTCTGGTGGTGGCAACAGCATGCGTTGACTGGCGTGCTGTCTGGCTGACCCCAGGTGCCGATACATGCTGTCTGACTGTGCCACTAACTCCTTGCGACGACCTCCCCCTGCTTCCAACTCGTCTCCTCATTCTCTCTGTCTCCCCTTCAGAACTTTCCCCCTCTTCTTCTCTTCGAGCAGGCACCCACGTGGCATCCGTGGACACATCGTCATCATCAACCGCTTCACTTGTATCTGACACCTCAGCAAAGGAAGCAGCAGCGGGTACAACATCATCATCATCATCACACTGTACGTCCATGTGTGTAATCCTGCCTGACTGAGACATATCCCCGTAATCTACATCATCTGGCAATAATGGTTGCGCATCACTAATTGCATCCACTACAGTCAGTGGAAGCGGGCCTGACACACACTGGCAGCAGGCAAGCAACTGAATTTAGACTACTGTCTAAAAATTAAATGCCTTATTTATCGGCAAGCTACTGTGCCACCCGGTATCAGTGGTTGGCACTGGCAGTGGGCACACTACAGTCAATGGAAGAGGGCCTGACACACACTGGCGGCAGGCAAGCAACTGAATTTAGACTACTGTCTAAAAATTAAATGCCTTATTTATCGGCAAGCTACTGTGCCACCCGGTATCAGTGGTTGGCACTGGCAGTGGGCACACTACAGTCAGTGGAAGCGGGCCTGACACACACTGGCAGCAGGCAAGCAACTGAATTTAGACTACTGTCTAAAAATTAAATGCCTTATTTATCGGCAAGCTACTGTGCCACCCGGTATCAGTGGTTGGCACTGGCAGTGGGCACACTACAGTCAGTGGAAGAGGGCCTGACGCACACTGGCAGCAGGCAAGCAACTGAATTTAGACTACTGTCTAAAAATTAAATGCCTTATTTATCGGCAAGCTACTGTGCCACCCGGTATCAGTGGTTGACACTGGCAGTGGGCACACTACAGTCAGTGGAAGTGGGCCTGACACACACTAGCAGCAGGCAAGCAACTGAAATTACACTAAAGTGTAAAAATTAAATGCCTTTTTTGATGCAAAGTACTGTGCCACACGGGATGACAGGGGTGGGCACTGGCAGTGGGCACACTACAGTCAGTGGAAGTCGGCCTGACACACACTGGCAGCAGGCAAGCAACTGAAATTACACTAAAGTGTAAAATTAAATGCCTGTTTTTGATGCAAGTCCTGTGCCACACGGGATGACAGGGTGGGCACTGGCAGTGGGCACACTACAGTCAGTTGAAGTCGGCCTGACACACACTAGCAGCAGGCAAGCAGCTGAAATTACACTAAAGTGTCAGCCACGGGATGACAGGGTGGCACTGGCAGGGGCACACTACAGTCAGTGGAAGTCGGCTCGACACACACTGGCAGCAGGCAGTTAACTGAAATTACACTAAAGTGTAAAAATTATAATGCCTGTTTTTGATGCAAAGTCCCGTGCCACACGGGATGACAGGTGGTGGGCACCGAGTAGTGGGCACACTACAGTCAGTTGAAGTCGGCCTGACACACACTAGCAGCAGGCAAGCAGCTGAAATTACACTAAAGTGTAAAAATTAAATGCCTTTTTATGCAAAGTCCTGTGCCAGCCGGTATGAGTGGTGGGCACTGGCAGTGGGCACACTACAGTCAGTGGAAGTCAGCCTGACACACACTGGCAGGCAACTAACCTTAGATTAAAGTGTAAAAATTAAGTGCCTTTTTTTTATGCAAAGTCCTGTGCCACACGGGATGACAGGGGTGGGCACTGGCAGTGAGTACACTACAGTCAGTTGAAGTCGGCCTGACACACACTAGCAGCAGGCAAGCAGCTGAAATTACACTACAGTGTAAAAATTAAATGCCTTTTTTATGCAAAGTCCTGTGCCAGCCGGTATGAGTGGTGGGCACTGGCAGTGGGCACACTACAGTCAGTGGAAGTCAGCCTGACACACACTGGCAGGCAACTAACCTTAGATTAAAGTGTAAAAATTAAGTGCCTTTTTTATGCAAAGTCCTGTGCCACACGGGATGACAGGGGTGGGCACTGGCAGTGGGCACACTACAGTCAGTGGAAGAGGGCCTGACACACACTGGCAGCAGGCAAGCAACTGAATTTAGACTACTGTCTAAAAATTAAATGCCTTATTTATCGGCAAGCTACTGTGCCACCCGGTATCAGTGGTTGGCACTGGCAGTGGGCACACTACAGTCAGTGGAAGTGGGCCTGACACACACTAGCAGCAGGCAAGCAACTGAAATTACACTAAAGTGTAAAAATTAAATGCCTTTTTTTGATGCAAAGTACTGTGCCATACGGGATGACAGGGGTGGGCACTGGCAGTGAGCACACTACAGTCAGTGGAAGTCGGCCTGACACACACTGGCAGCAGGCAAGCAACTGAAATTACACTAAAGTGTAAAAATTAAATGCCTGTTTTTGATGCAAAGTCCTGTGCCACACGGGATGACAGGGGTGGGCACTGGCAGTGGGCACACTACAGTCAGTTGAAGTCGGCCTGACACACACTAGCAGCAGGCAAGCAGCTGAAATTACACTAAAGTGTAAAAATTAAATGCCTTTTTTATGCAAAGTCCTGTGCCAGCCGGTAGGAGTGGTGGGCACTGGCAGTGGGCACACTACAGTCAGTGAAAGTCAGCCTGACACACACTGGCAGGCAACTAACCTTAGATTAAAGTGTATAAATTAAGTGCCTTTTTTTATGCAAAGTCCTGTGCCACACGGGATGACAGGGGTGGGCACTGGCAGTGGGCACACTACAGTCTGTGGGCCTGCAGCTCCTCACACACAGGCAGGCCAGGCAACTGCAATATGTATATAAAGGAAAAAAAAAAGCAGACTGATGTTGCAGCCCTAAAAAGGGCTTTTTGGGTGCTGTCAGGACGCTGTCCTTACAGCAGAGATCAGATGAGTCTTTCAGGACTGGAGTGGACACTGAATTCACTAGCCTAGCTATCGATTTCCCAATTAAATCAGCAGCAACTACACTCTCCCTCCTCTCACTAAGACTGCAGCTTCAGAATGAATCTAAAATGGATGCTGTGCAGGAGGTGGGAGGGTCTGGGAGGGAGGGTATGCTGCTGATTGGCTGGAATGTGTCTGCTGACTGTGAGGTACAGGGTCAAAGTTTGCTCAATGATGATGTATAGGGGGCGGACCGAACATCGCATGTGTTCGCCCGTTGAGGCGAACAAGCTATGTTCGCCTGGAACTGTTCGCCGGCGGATAGTTCGGGCCATCTCTAGTGGCAAGGCCTGACATAGCCACAACAGTGGGATTCTTATGCAGAAAAATATCCCAGCCAACCCAGATGGACTGGAACGCAGCAAAAAGGATCATGTGCTATTTAAAGGGAACAATAGACTTTAAACTGAAACTTTCATCAACAGGGAAAAGTGGTCTGACTGGATATGTGGATGACCCCAGTGATCGGAAATCCACCAGTGGACACCTGTTTCTATTCAAAGATGGGCTGATCAGCTGGACCACCAGAAAACAGTCCACAGTGACACTGTCCTCCACCGAAGCAGAATATGTGGCCGCATCACAAGCAGGGCAAGAGGTAATCTGGTTGAGACAATTGCTGGAAGATCTAGATCAGAACCAGACAGAATCCACGCCAATCTATGAGGAAAATCAAGGATGTATAGCACTCGCACAGACAGAGCAGATAAACCCGAGAACCAAACACATAGACGTGAGATATCACTTCTTAAGAGACTTGCAAGAGCAAGGACAGATGGATCTACGATACTGTCCCACTAAGGAAATGTTAGCAGACATCCTTACTAAGCCTTTGCCTGCAAAGAGACATATAGATCTAACAAGAAGAATCGGTTTGTCTAATTAAGCACTTCACAATGAGAAGGGGTGTTGGAGACTGAACATTGTTTCATGCTGTGTTAGGCCTCTTTCACACTTGCGTTCTGAGGATCCGGCGAGCACTTCCGTCCCACCGGATCCATCAGAATGCAAGTCGCCTGAAATCATTAGAAGACTGATCAGGATCCTGATCAGTCTTCTAATGCTTTCAGGTTACTATGGCAGCCAGGACGCTATTAAAGTCCTGGTTGCCATAGTAGGAGCGGGGAGCGGAGGAGCAGTATACTTACAGTCCGTGCGGCTCCCGGGGCGCTCCTGAATGACGTCAGAGCGCCCCATACCCATGGATCATGTGATCCATGCGATCACGTGATCCATGCGTGTGGGGCGCCCTGACGTCACTCTGGAGCGCCCCGGGAGCCGCACGGATGGTAAGTATACTGCTCCCCCGCTCCCCACTACATTTTACCATGGCAACCAGGACTTTAGCGTCCTGGCTGCCATGGTAACAATTGAGAAAAGGCTAAACGTCGGATCCGGCAATGCGCCGAAACGATGTTTAGCTAAAGGCCGGATCCGGATTAATGCACTTCAATGGGCATTAATTCCGGATCCGGCGTTACGGCATGTCTTCCGGATTTTTGGACGGAGACAAATCCGCAGCATGCTGCGCTTTTGTCAACGTCCAAAAAACGTTCACATACTGAACGGAAGACATCCTGATGCATCCTGAACGGATTGCTCTCCATTCAGGATGCATTAGGATAATCCTGATCAGTATCTTTCCGTCCTAGAGCCCCGAGGACGGAACTCTAGGACGGAAAGCAAAAACGCTAGTGTGAAAGGGGCCTTATACATTGCTTTGTTTATTTCCCTGTATGCCTATGTGTTTGAAGTATTGAGTTTGACCACTAGATGTCACTGTACATACGTACTCTATCATAGTGTTCTATGTGTTGACTATCTGTTATAGCATTTGCCTGTTTTCTGTTGTCTCCTGTGCTAACATGAGCACCCACGCTCTCTGCTGTAAGTCTCTTCAATACAAATGAATCCTAGTAAACTACAGCCATCCATATATGTCTGATTATTCTCTGCATTATCTGCACCAGCCAACAATTGCAACAAACTACTGAAATGCAGTATGTCACTGCTAAATTTTAAAATATTATTTTGTCAGTTGTATGCCAAAGTGCTCTGTGGGACAACAATACGGGTTTATTTCCCCCAAATACAGAAATGCAGTATGTCACTGCTAAATTTTAAAATACGTTTTTGTGCGTTGTATGCAAAACTGCTCTGTGGAAGAACAATACGGTTTATTTCCCCCAAATACAAAAATGCTGTATGTTGCCTCTAAATTTAAAAATAGGATTTTCAGCGTTGTATGCAACAGTGCTCTATGGCACCACAATACGGGTTTTTGCCCCCAACTACAGAAATGCACTATGTCACCCCTAAATTATAAAATAGGTAATGTAGGGGGACCTGATCTGCCAGAAAAAAGGAATTTTTCCTCCACTGAGCTACCAAAAAAGGATTAGACTGATGTCCCTGGCAGGCTGGCACACATGCAGGTCACATGCAGTTGCTAAAATGGCCGCCGACCCCCACCTCACTAACAGATGGATTAAAAATTATTTGGCAGTATCACTGGGCTGAGGGCTGGGTACAAAAATGTAGCATAGCACCCTCGATAATTGCTATACCTTTAAGATTTAACAGCACCAAGTTCAACAGATTTCTTCCCTAATCTGTCCCTCACAGAAGCGGCGGCATCCTATCCCTACACTGAGAAGAGCAGAGTGACGTGCAGTGCTACGTGACTCCAGCTTAAATAGAGGCTGGGTCACATGCTGCACTTAGCCAATCACAGCCATGCCATTAGTAGGCATGGCTGTGATGGCTTCTTAGGGCAAAGTAGTGAAACGCTTGTTGATTGGCTGCCCTGCAGCCTTTCAAAATGCGGGAAGAAATCGCCGAACAACGAACCGGCACTTTTACGGAAATGTTCAGGTTTGGGTGTGAAAAACCGTAATGTTCGGTTCGAACCCGAACTCGCTCAACCCTAGCCCTTAGCATCTCCCCGAAGTCTGCGCTGCTAACAGAGCATACGTGGCTCTGTTTCAGAAGCGGCTCAATGGAACAAAGAACAGCGCATGCATGGCCGCCTGGCGCCATGCGCGTTCAAGAATGAAATGAGAGGCCAGCCACTAGATTGATGTGGTTCATCTGCGCAAGCGCGGCCCATGGAATCGGCAGGCGAGCGGTGGCCATAACCAGGGCCGTTGCAAGGAAAAAAGTAAAAGTTTGTAAAAGAAAAGTTTGCTGCCCCCCCCCACCATGTGACATCACAATGCCTACCCATATGATCTGCCATATTAACTAATGCCAGTGCTGCACACAGTGTGTGTTTACATTAAAAAGCCTGCAGGGACAAGCTATAGACACCAGAACCACTACATTAAGCTGCAGTGGTTCTGGGGTCTATAGTGTCCCTTTAATGTGAGGTAAATTAAAGACTAGTGTCACAAACAATATACTAGATTGCCTACTTACAACCAGATGAGGATGCGGATGGGCTCTAGCTGCAGTCTGGCTCCACTGGTCTTGTGTAGAACGGGCTGTTTGAAACTGTGGTCACAAAAATCAATATTTTGTGAGAACGGAAAGCAGCTCCATTTTTTGTGGCCTTTACACAGCACAAGGTCTGGGCCCTAGGGCCTGACGGTGAGTATGCCCATAACGCCCACCCATAAGTCCACCTACATGTTCCACCCATGAGTTTGTTCACAGTGGGTGAAGGGATGTGTTATGTGTTGCTGTAGAGAATCTAATGTGTGTGCTTATGGAATGTAGTGTATAGGGATACCAGTTTGTGTAGGTGATGCAGTGTGTGTCTGTGTGTGTAAGGGATGCATTGTGTGTTTCTGTAAGTGGTGCATTGAGCATGCATTGTGTTTCAGTGTGTATTTTTGTGTGTGTAAGGGTTGCATTGTGTGTTTGTAATGGATGTCAATCTCTACCCCCCCTTGTCACTCTCTTTCTCCCCCCCTCCCTTGTCACTCCCTTTCTGCCCCCGCTCCCTCCCTTGTCACTCCCTCCCCCCTCCATTGTCAATCTCTTCCTCCCCCCCCCCCTTGTCACTCTCTTCCTCCCTCTAGTGTAGCGTGGCGGAGCTCTGTATGGTCCCATTGGTCCGCGGGTACAGGAGCTTTTGTTTGGGCCTGCAACTAACCCTTTTTCTCCTCTCCTTGCATTTGCTCGGCCGATGGGGGACCAATCGCCGACCAGAGGAGCGGTGGCTGACTTAGGTCGGACCTATCTTGAACAAGATCTACCAAATCTATTTGGAAGGATACTAAGGGAAATCAAAAGATTACCCACACAAGAAGAAATCGGACTGCCAGAAAAGACCCCAACCGGTACTTGGCGAACCATTCTGGAAACACCATGTGTTAATATGAATGACAATACCTCTGGAACCCCACGTAAGACTCACAATACAACAATCTTGGGAACAATTAAGAACTCCCTAAGGAATGACATAGACTGTTGTTTTCTATCCATATATTCACATCTAAAAATCATTCCAAGGGGTTTAAGACTCTCCCTCAAACCCACTTTTGGGAAAGATCCAGACTTGAGGTCCTGGCTACAAATAAGTGACAATTGTTCCCTGGAACTTATCGGAACATTAATTGATAAGAGAAGGGATCTATGCAAAAGCCTCTTTCTTGCTTTGAGACATGTCTTTAAAGAAAACACTCCCAAAACCCACACAGACTTCACCACCAACACTATGCTGGTCTTTGAATACAACAAGGTTTTAAAAACATGCTGAAAACTCTTGAGATATATCAGATTATTGCTCTAATACCATCAGACTGTGGGAAAGAAAACACACCCAAGTAAATTTAGACTTTAGACCCAGATCCACCACCCACCCCCGATCCGCCAATAAGAATTCACTAATACCTTCATTTCACCTAACAAGGAAAAAAGGAGATAAGGCGCCTATTCTGGGACCTAAGACATTTGAGAGAAACTTCTATAACAGTCACTATCAAAGACCATTCTCATCATTTGGAGATTTCCTCCCAACACCAGTTGTGTCCAATCTCTATCCGTCTTTATCTTCCAAAGACAATTCATTACTCACCATTCCGTCTACATCTTCTAAGGACATTTCAACAGTTATCATACCACTTCCCATTCTATGTCCATCCTCACAATTAAAAGATTCTCAATCCCTTACAATTGAGAACATTTCCATTTATACCACACCACCACCTTTATTAGATTTTAGCATCCTTCTTTCCCCCCAAGCCAGTAGCTCCCATCCAGTTACCAACCACAACTCAGCCTACTTTAGAGTACCTTCATTTAATCGACACTCAAAGCATTACAGTTTCCGTCCTTAATGCTTTCGTTCATTCCCCTTCCCTCTCTAGTACTCCCTCTGAAACCACTTTTTTAGCCATACCATCAAACCTGTCAGACCGTTCTATTTTAGGGAAACTATCCCCCGGACCACCCACCACAACACCAGTAACCCCAATCTGCAAAGTTTTCTCCAGCGTACAGGCTCTTCTTCACTCCGACAGGCCCACCTCAGACTTCGAAATTCAACACTCAAAACCGGAAGATTACACATTTTATCAGCCCCGTACCACCATTAAGAAAAAGACTAACAAAAGAGCCCGAGGATGTAGAGGGGGAAGATTTAGATACACAAAAAAAAAAAAAAAGAAGAAACTCAAATCCATCACACTATCACCACTCCCATCCACTCTTTATCATTACATTCTGACTCCCCACGAGTAGATACACTTGACCAGACAAATGACAGTGGTCCAGAAGCCCAAAACAAAGGAATATTTATTCTCTCCAGTTCCCATCTATGATACAAACAATGTCAATACCCCTGAAACCACTATAGATATCACAGCTACTCAAGAACCACCTTCTATACCCTCTAATCTCAAACTAAAATCCTCTTTCTACCCACTAGAAAGTAGGGGCCCCCACTTAGTTAGCTTTTTTAATATGGTCTTGAATGATTTCAAAATTTTAACTGAAACACTACCCAGGGGACCCCCAACGAACTTAGACAAACTACAAAATAGAGCACTAAAAAAATCTAAAGAACAACAAAGATTTGGTTATAAAGAGTGCAGATAAGGGAGGAGGGGTAGTCCTTATGAACCGTGAGTACTACCTGACGGAATCTCTTAGAATTTTGTTAGACACATTATAGAAGAGTAGAAGATAACCCTACCCCAATTTTTAAAAAAGCCTTGCAAGTTTTAATCGACTCCGGCTACACTTTCGGGATCATCGATAAAAAAGGAAAGTCTTTTCTCTACAACTAGCACCCCACAACAGCCCGCTTTTATTTTTTGCCAAAAGTCCACAAATCCATTTCACATCCACCGGGTAGAGTAATTATATCCAGCATTGACTCTTTAACCTCGAATCTCTCGGGCTACGTAGATAGGTTTCTACAAAAATATGTTCTACAGCTCCCTTCCTATCTACGAGACTCTGCCCACCTCATCAGTATCTTGGAAACCATCGAATGGAAGACTAATTACTTTTGGGTGACACTAGACGTTACTTCTCTTTACAGCAGTATCCAACATGAGCTAGGACTCAAAGCTATACGTCATTTCCTCACCTTAGATCAAGAAATGCCCACTATACAGAAGGAGTTCATTCTTGACTCCATCAAATTCATATTACATCACAATTATTTCACTTTTAGGGATAAATTCTATTTACAAAAGAAGGGAACAGCTATGGGGACAAAATGTGCCCCTTCTTATGCAAATTTGTTTGTTGGGCTCTTTGAGGAACACCTTGGTCTCATTTCCCACAAAAACATTGTATTCTACAAGAGATTTATCGGTTGATGTTATTTACATTTGGAATGGCACCAAGGAAGAACTCCTTGTGTTCATCGAAGAACTCAACAATAACGACTGGGGTCTACATATTAGCTCTGAATATAGCTCTCAAGCAGCCATTTTTCTAGACATCCATATCAAAGCAATAGATAATAAAATCACAACAAGAACAGAACCTATTTTAAAAAAGTTAATGCAAATAGCTACTTCGAATATTTTAGTTGTCACTACTCAAAATGGAAAAATAATATACCCTACGGACAAATGAAAAGGATCAGGAGAAATTGTTCAGAAAATAAAGAATTGAAGAAGCAAATTGGGATCCTTAAGAAAAGATTTAAAGAGAAAGGGTATCCGAGAGGACTAATTAACACCGCAGCAAAAAGGGCACTATCTTTAGATCAGAAAACGACCTTGCAGTCCTCTGCACCAAAAACCAAGGGGGATGATAAATATCAATACAACCTAATCACCTATTATAACACTAACTATATGAATATCAGACAAATCCTCACCAAATATTGATTTATATTACTAACCATACGTCACTTCCGGTGCATTCCACACTGGAACGCAAACCGGAAATGACATCAGGTATGCTTTTTTGGTGCTTTTTTTTTGCTTTTAATACTATTTGCCTTATTGTACACCTCATACTCCTGATGAAGGGGGTATACAAAAACCCCGAAATGGGGTGGGGCACTCATTACCCCTACCCAAGGGGGTACACCAGATTACATTCTCTAGACATGCCCTAAACTACTTACCTATTGGGCAGACGTCTTCCAGCTCCAGTGTCGGACTGGGGTAACTAGGGCCCACCAGTAAAATTTATTTTGGGGGCCCACCGTATGGATACATTCAAATAGAATATATATTTTGACAAGTTTTTTATATGAACATAGGCTGGTGGAGGTGCTGTATATTGAATATATGTATGTAGTGCAGTAAGTCGAATGTGTTATGTGTCACTTGTGCAGGGGGTGGGAGACTAGGGGCCCACTTTGCCCAGGGGCCCACCAGGGGATTCCCCTGTATCCCTGTGGGCCAGTCCGAGCCTGTCCAGCTCTTTCAGGAATTGACCTCTATCCAGATAGCATTTTTATTTATCAATATCCAAACGATTCCTCTGACTGAATGTTTGAAATGCAGCTACATGTATCTCTTGTATGTTGTACTATAAAAACCTTTAATGAAAAAAAAAACTTAGATATCAAAAATGGAAAATCTGCCAAAAAAGTGAAATTTCATCCTGATTTTCCTTTAATTCTTGTGTAACACCTAAAGGGTTAACAAGGCTTGTAAAATCAGTTTTGAATAATTTGAGGGGTGTAGTTTCCTAAATGGGGCAATTAATAGGTAGTTTCTATTATGTAAGCCCCTCAAAGTAATGTAACAACTCAGAGTCATTTAGCTCTTCCAGATCGCCATCTTATCACCTTAGACAGTTGGCACACATCAAGAAGCCACTCCACCACTGTAGATTCGGGCGCAAACTGGCCACAACCAGCTTTATTGTCATAATAGCAGTACAAAGAAATTATAAAAAATAAAACCTCAGCCATCTGGCCACTGACTACACAGTATACACTCCCTCTCTAGCAGGACCCGGGTCTACCACCCAGCTCCCCAAAAACACTACAGTGCTTACCCCCACACAGGGTTAGAGGGTCCCGGCTCCCACAGGCCTTGACACAGCCTGCTCCTTTCCCAGACTGGGATCCCTGATTGAGGAGCTCAGCCCACATTTATCCAAGCTTCTCAACTGGCTGCTAATTACCAGCCTAGCTTTCTTGTTCTCACCCAGCTTGCTCTGGGTGAGATACACCACTTGAATGGCCTTCCTATGGCCCACTGGCAGCTCCATTGCCACTCCCCCCCCCCCCGATAAAGGCCGTAGGACTTTTCACTTTACTTAACCCCCCTCCAGGGTCAAAGCTCCTATGTTGGGAAACATTTGAGTTTTTTTCCCACAACAACTCAACGGCCTTAGCTTCTTCAGCCTTTGAGTCTCCTTTGGAGTCTTCATTCACTATGTTAGCCTTTTCATCCTTCTCAGACACAGCATCATATACTTCCATTCTGAACCCCTCCTCCTCTTTCTCATCAAGGTTGGAGGTACTGGGGACACCGAGGTCTTCACTAGACTTGTCGTCTTCTGGTATTTTCTCCATAGGCTCACCCAGGATATTGTTCTCCTTTCGGGCAGGATTCAGGAGAGCCAGCCCATCGTAGTAGACAGGATCCGCATACTGGTCTTCCGTCTTCCCGTATTTCTTCCTCAGCAGACCGCTGGCTTTTTGGAAGGCATTGACAGCAGAGTGAATGTCTTTCGTGACCTGGCCACACACCGCCACAAGACTCTTGGCTTCTGCATCCACATCAGCCCCATCAACTGGTTCAGCAGAAAGATCTTCTATCTGCTCTACCTCGGCCGGCACCACGGCGCCACCATCTCCAAACCCATTCTTAACAGGCTCTGGCTTAGACTTCTTGACATCTTCCAGAGGACTCTCCTCTTCAGGTTTCTCATTTTCCACCTGCTGCTCAAGAGCACGCTTAGACTTCATCTCATAGATAGAGATGAGCGAACACCTGTATGTTCGGGTTCGAGAGGTTCGGCCGAACTTCCGGAAAATGTCCGGGTTCGTGATCCGAACTCAACCCGAACTTCATCCCGGACCCGAACCCCATAGAAGTCAATGGGGACCCGAACTTTTGGGCACTAAAAAGCCTGTAAAAGACTCCCGGAAAGGGCTAGAGGGCTGCAAAAGGCAGCAAAATGTAGGTAAATCCCCTGCAAACAAATGTATATAAGGAAATGAATTAAAATAAAATAAAATAAATAAAAATTAACCAATATCAATTGGAGAGAGGTCCCACAGCAAAGAATCATGCGTCATATCATCCACCACTGGAGAAGGCCACTCTCATTTATTTGGGACCAGCACCCAGACAGAGGATACAGGTCCCACAGCAAGGAATCATGCTTCATATCAACCACCACCGGAGAAGGCCACTCTCATGAATTTTGGACCAGCACCCAGACAGAGGATACAGGTCCCACAGCAAGGAATCATGCGTCATATCAACCACCACCGGAGAAGGCCACTCATGTATTTTGGACCAGCACCCAGACAGAGGAGAGAGGTCCCACATCAAGGAATCATGCGTCATATCAACCACCAACGGAGAAGGCCACTCTCATTTATTTCGGCCCAGCACCCAGACAGAGGATACAGGTCCCACAGCAAGGAATCATGCGTCATATCAACCACCAACGGAGAAGGCCACTCTCATTTATTTCGGACCAGCACCCAGACAGAGAGAGAGGTCCCACAGCAAGGAATAAGGCGTCATATCAACCCCCACCGGAGAAGGCCACTCTCATTTATTTTGGACCAGCACCCAGACAGAGGAGATAGGTCCCACAGCAAGGAATCATGCCTCATATCAACCACCAACGGAGAAGGCCACTCTCATTTATTTCGGCCCAGCACCCAGACAGAGGATACAGGTCCCACAGCAAGGAATCATGCGTCATATCAACCTCCAACGGAGAAGGCCACTCTCATTTATTTCGGACCAGCACCCAGACAGAGGAGAGAGGTCCCACAGCAAGGAATAAGGCGTCATATCAACCCCCACCGGAGAAGGCCACTCTCATTTATTTTGGACCAGCACCCAGACAGAGGAGAGAGGTCCCACAGCAAGGAATAAGGCGTCATATCAACCCCCACCGGAGAAGGCCACTCTCATTTAGTTCGGACCAGCACCCAGACAGAGGAGAGAGGTCCCACATCAAGGAATCATGCGTCATATCAACCCCCACCGGAGAAGGCCACTCTCATGTATTTTGGACCAGCACCCAGACAGAGGAGAGAGGTCCCACATCAAGGAATCATGCGTCATATCAACCCCCACCGGAAAAGGCCACTCTCATTTATTTTGGACCAGCACCCAGACAGAGGATACAGGTCCCACAGCAAGGAATCATGCGTCATATCAACCACCACCGAGAAGGCCACTCTCATGTATTTTGGACCAGCACCCAGACAGAGGAGAGAGGTTTTCACAGCAGAGAATCAGGCATTTAGATTACCCACCACAGGAGTAGGCCACCATTTAATGGGACCCCGGCAACCATGTCAGATGGCACAAACATCAGCTTCACATCACCCAGCACAAGAGAAGGCCACTTTGAGAGACTTTGACCCCTGCACCCAGACGGAGGAGAGAGGTTTTCACAGCAGAGAATCATGCATTTAGATCACCCACCACAGGAGTAGGCCACCATTTAATGGGACCCCGGCAACCATGTCAGATGGCACAAACATCAGCTTCACATCACCCAGCACAAGAGAAGGCCACTTTGAGAGACTTTGACCCCTGCACCCAGGCGGAGGAGAGGGGTTTTCACAGCAGAGAATCAGGCATTTAGATCACCCACCACAGGATTAGGCCACCATTTAATAGAACCCCGGCAACCATGTCAGATGGCACAAACATCAGCTTCACATCACCCAGCACAAGAGAAGGCCACTTTTAGAGACTTTGACCCCTGCACCCAGACGGAGGAGAGAGGTTTTCACAGCAGAGAATCATGCATTTAGATCACCCACCACAGAAGTAGGCCACCATTTAATGGGACCCCGGCAACCATGTCAGATGGCACAAACATCAGCTTCATATCACCCAGCACAAGAGAAGGCCACTTTGAGAGACTTTGACCCCTGCACCCAGGCGGAGGAGAGGGGTTTTCACAGCAGAGAATGGGGCATTTAGATCACCCACCACAGGAGTAGGCCACCATTTAATGGGACCCCGGCAACCATGTCAGATGGCACAAAAACATCAGCTTCACATCACCCAGCACAAGAGAAGGCCACTTTGATAGACTTTGACCCCTGCACCCAGACGGAGGAGAGAGGTTTTCACAGCAGAGAATCATGCATTTAGATCACCCACCACAGGAGTAGGCCACCATTTAATGGGACCCCGGCAACCATGTCAGATGGCACAAACATCAGCTTCACATCACCCAGCACAAGAGAAGGCCACTTTTAGAGACTTTGACCCCTGCAGCCACACGGAGGAGAGAGGTCCCACAGCAGAGATTCAGGCATTTATATCAGCCAGCACAGGAGAAGGCCGCTTTCAGTGACTTAGACCTTAGCACCGACACAGAGGAGACAGGTCAGTTAGCACAAGCATCAGTTTTACATGAACCACCACAGGAGAAGGCCGCTTTCAGTGACTTTGGCCCCCTGCACCCACACAAAGGAGACATGTCAGACAGCACAAGTATAACATTCATATCACCCAGCACAGGAGAAGGACACTTTCATGTACTTTGGCCCCGGCACCCAGACAGAGGGAAGGTTCATTCAACTCTGGGTTGCACCCCAAGATCCTACTTAATTTCAAAAATTGATTTTTCAATGAAGAAGTGGCCAGGAGTACAAGACAACATGGTTTAAGGCAGTTATTAAGGACTACTCTGCACAAGGGAGGGTCAGGTCTTGTGGGATCCATGCCTGGTTCATTTTTATAAACGTCAGCTTGTCCACGTTGGCTGCGGACAGACGGCTGCGTTTGTCAGTAATGACGCCCCCTGCCGTGCTGAATACACGTTCAGATAAAACGCTGGCCGCCGGGCAGGCCAGCACCTCCAAGGCATAACATGCTAATTCTGGCCACGTGGACAATTTGGAAACCCAGAAGTTGAATGGGGCCGAACCATCCGTCAGTATGTGGAGTTGTGTGCAGACGTACTGTTCAACCATGTTAATGAAATGTTGCCTCCTGCTAACACGTTCTGTATCAGGTGGTGGGGCAGTTAGCTGTGGCGTGGAGACAAAACTTTTCCACATTTCTGCCATGTTAACCCTGCCCTCAGAGGAGCTGGCCGTGACACTGCTGCGTGGGCGACCTCTAGCTCCTCCTCTGCCTTGGCCTTGGGCTTCCACCTGTTCCCCTGTGACAGTTGGGAATGCTCTCAGGAGCGCGTCTACCAGTGTGCGCTTGTACTCGCGCATCTTCCTATCACGCTCCAGTGCAGGAAGTAAAGTGGGCACATTGTCTTTGTACCGTGGATCCAGCAGGGTGGCCACCCAGTAGTCAGCACACGTTAAAATGTGGGCAACTCTGCTGTCATTGCGCAGGCACTGCAGCATGTAATCGCTCATGTGTGCCAGGCTCCCCAGAGGTAAGGACAAGCTGTCCTCTGTGGGAGGCGTATCGTCATCATCCTCTGTATCCCCCCAGCCACGCACCAGGGATGTGCCTGCGCTGTGCTGGGTGCCACCCCGCTGTGAACCTGCTTCATCCTCATCCTCCTTGTCCTCCAGTAGTGGTCCCTGGCTGGCCACATTTGTACCTGCCCTCTGCTGTTGCAAAAAACCTCCCTCTGAGCCACTTCTAACAGACTGGCCTGAAAGTGCTAAAAACGACCCGTCATCCTCCTCCTCCTCCTCCTGGCCCTGGCCCACCTCCTCTTCCATCATCGCCCTAAGCGTTTTCTCTAGGAGACATAGAATTGGTATTGTCACGCTGATAACAGTGGCATCGCCACTGGCCATGTTGGTGGCGTACTCGAAACAGCGCAACAGGGCACACAGGTCTCGCATGGAGGCCCAATCATTGGTGGTGAAGTGGTGCTGTTCCGCAGTGCGACTGACCCGTGCGTGCTGCAGCTGAAACTCCACTATGGCCTGCTGCTGCTCGCACAGTCTCTCCAGCATGTGCAAGGTGGAGTTCCACCGGGTGGGCACGTCGCATATTAGGCGGTAAGCGGGAAGGCCGAAGTTCCGCTGTAGCGCTGACAGGCGAGCAGCGGCAGGATGTGAACGCCGGAAGCGCGCACAGACGGCCCGCACTTTATGCAGCAGCTCTGACATGTCTGGGTAGTTGTGAATGAACTTTTGCACCACCAAATTCAGCACATGCGCCAGGCAAGGGATGTGCGTCAAACCGGCTAGTCCCAGAGCTGCCACGAGATTTCACCCATTATCGCACACCACCAGGCCGGGCTTGAGGCCCACCGGCAGCAACCACTGGTCGGTCTGTTGTTCAATACCCCGCCACAACTCCTGCGCGGTGTGGGGCCTGTCCCCCGAACATATGAGTTTCAGAATAGCCTGCTGACGTTTACCCCGGGCTGTGCTGAAGTTGGTGGTGAAGGTGTGTGGCTGACTGGATGAGCTGGTGGAAGCAGAGGAGGAGGAGTAGGAAGCCGAGTAGGAGGAGGAGGCTACAGGAGGCAAAGAATGATGCCCTGTGATCCTTGGCGGCGGAAGGACGTGCGCCAAGGAACTCTCCGCCTGGGGCCCAGCTGCCACTACATTTACCCAGTGTGCAGTTATGGAGATATAGCGTCCCTGGCCATGCTTACTGGTCCACGTATCTGTGGTTAGGTGGACCTTGCCACAAATGGCGTTGCGCAGTGCACACTTGATTTTATCGGACACTTGCATGTGCAGGGAAGGCACGGCTGTCTTGGAGAAGTAGTGGCGGCTGGGAACCACATACTGGGGGACAGCCATGGCCATCAGCTGTTTGAAGCTGTCTGTGTCCACCAGCCGGAATGACAGCATTTCAAAGGCCAGTAGTTTAGAAATGCTGGCATTCAGGCCAAGGGCTCGAGGGTGACTAGGTGGGAATTTGTGCTTCCTCTCAAAGGTTTGAGAGATGGAGAGCTGAACGCTGCTGTGTGAAATAGTGGAGACGCTAGGTGACGGTGGCGGTGGTGGTGGTGGTGTCGGTGGCACATCCTCTGTTTGCTGCTCGGCAGGTGGCAACATTCCTCTCGAGGCGGAAGCCGAGGCAGCAGCGGTAGAGGGAGCAGGGGGAGCCTGAGCGGGTTCCTTGTTTTTAAGGTGTGTACTCCACTGCAGTTCATGCTTTGCATGTAGATGCCTGATCATGCAGGTGGTGCTCAGGTTAAGAACGTTAATGCGTCGCCTCAGGGTCTGATGGCACAGCGTGCAAACCACTGTGGTCTTGTCCTCAGCACATTGTTTGAAGAATTACCATGCCAGGGAACTCCTTGAAGATGCCTTTGGGGTGCTGGGTCCCTGTTGGCGCTGGCCAATAGCAGGCAAACTCTCTGGACGGCGGCTGTTCTGCTTTTGCCCCCTTGTCTCTCTTTGGCTTCGCTGTTGTCTCGGTCTCACCACTGCCTCTTCCTCTGAACTATTTAAGTCAGCGGCACGACCTTCAGTCCATGTGGGGTCTAAGACCTCATCGTCCTCTGCATCGTCTTCCACCCAGTCTTCCTCCCTGACCTCCTCCTGTTCAGTCTGCACACTGCAATAAGACGCGGCAGTGGGCACCTGTGTTTCGTCATCATCAGACACTCGGTCACTCTGCTGTGGTGGTATTCCCATGTCCTCATCATCTGGATACATAAGTGGTTGTGCGTCAGTGCATGGAATGTCTTCCACCGCTGGGGAAGGGCTAGGTGGACGCCCTGGAAAACCGTGGGAGCAGAGTCTTCAAACAGAAGAAGAGACTGCTGCATAACTTGAGGCTCAGCCAGTTTCCCTGATATGCATTGGGGTGATGTGACAGACTGATGGGCTTGGTTTTCAGGTGCCACCTGTGCGCTTCCGCAGAAGACTGGGCGGAAGACAATGTGGTGAACGTGCTGGAAGCACTGTCGGCCACCCAATCGACTAATGCCTGTACCTGCTCAGGCCTTACCATCCTCATAACGGCATTGGGCCCCACCAAATATCGTTGTAAATTCTGCCGGCTACTTGAGGGAGTTGGTTCACTACTTTGTGCGCCTGAGGCCGAACGGCCACGTCCTCTGCCAGCAACAGAGGCTCCACGGACACCACCACGACCGCGTCCTCGTCCCTTAATAGAATGTTTCCTCATTGTTGCGATTCAACTCGCACCACAATAAAATATATTATTTTTAGCCCCAAAATTCCCACACTGGAAGATATAATTCCTTTTCCGGTATTAATTACAAGAAAACTGCTGCAAATTGGACACCAGAATTTTTAAAATGCTAGTTTTGGTACATAGATTCCCACACGGGGAGATATAATTCCTTTTTAGAGGAGTGAAAACGTGAGGCCTAGTTTTTCTGGTCTAACAAACACCAGATTGATTAAATTGGACTTTTTTTCACCAAAATTACAACACTGGACAATAATGCCTTTTGGCGGTATTAATTACAAGAACACTGCTGCTAATTGGACACCAGATTTTTATAATGCTAGTTTGTGTACATAAATTCCCACACTGGAAGATATAATTCCTTTTTCCGGTATTAATTACAAGAACACTGCTGCTAATTGGACACCAGATTTTTTATAATGCTAGTTTTGGTACATAAATTCCCACACTGGAAGATATAATTCCTTTTTCCGGTATTAATTACAAGAACACTGCTGCTAATTGGACACCAGAATTTTTATAATGCTAGTTTTGGTACATAGTTTCCCACACGGGAGATATAATTCCTTTTAGAGGAGTGAAAACGTGAGGCCTAGTTTTTCTGGTCTAACAAACACCAGATTGATTAAATTGGCCTTTTTTCAGCAAAATTACAACACTGGACAATAATGCCTTTTGGCGGTATTAATTACAAGAACACTGCTGCTAATTGGACACCAGATTTTTATAATGCTAGTTTGTGTACATAAATTCCCACACTGGAAGATATAATTCCTTTTTCCGGTATTAATTACAAGAACACTGCTGCTAATTGGACACCAGAATTTTTAAAATGCTAGTTTTGGTACATAGATTCCCACACGGGGAGATATAATTCCTTTTAGAGGAGTGAAAACGTGAGGCCTAGTTTTTCTGGTCTAACAAACACCAGATTGATTAAATTGGCCTTTTTTCACCAAAATTACAACACTGGACAATAATGCCTTTTGGCGGTATTAATTACAAGAACACTGCTGCTAATTGGACACCAGATTTTTATAATGCTAGTTTGTGTACATAAATTCCCACACTGGAAGATATAATTCCTTTTTCGGTATTAATTACAAGAACACTGCTGCTAATTGGACACCAGAATTTTTATAATGCTAGTTTTGGTACATAGATTCCCACACGGGAGATATAATTCCTTTTACAGGAGTAAAACGTGAGGCCTAGTGTTTCTGGTCTAACAAACACCAGATTGATTAAATTGGCCTTTTTTTCACCAAAATTACAACACTGGACAATAATGCCTTTTGGCGGTATTATTTACAAGAAAACTGCTGCAAAGTGGACACCAGAATTTTTAATATGCTAGTTTTGGTACATAGATTCCCACACGGGGAGATATTATTCCTTTTTATAGGAGTAAAAACGTGAGGCCTAGTGTTTTTGTTCTACCAAACACCAGATTGATTAAATTGGCCTTTTTTTCACCAAAATTACAACACTGGACAATGATGCCTTTTGGCGGTATTATTTACAAGAAAACTGCTGCAAAGTGGACACCAGAATTTTTAATATGCTAGTTTTGGTACATAGATTCCCACACGGGGAGATATAATTCCTTTTTCCGGTACTAATTACAAGAACACTGCTGCTAATTGGACACCAGAATTTTTATAATGCTAGTTTTGGTACATAGATTCCCACACGGGGAGATATAATTCCTTTTTACAGGAGTAATAACGTGAGGCCTAGTGTTTCTGGTCTAACAAACACCAGATTGATTAAATTGGCCTTTTTTTCAGCAAAATTACAACACTGGACAATAATGCCTTTTGGCGGTATTATTTACAAGAAAACTGCTGCAAAGTGGACACCAGAATTTTTAATATGCTAGTTTTGGTACATAGTTCCCTCACGGGGAGATATAATTCCTTTTTACAGGAGTAAAAACGTGAGGCCTAGTGTTTCTGGTCTAACAAACACCAAATTGATTAAATTGGCCTTTTTTTCACCAAAATTACAACACTGGACAATAATGCCTTTTGGCGGTAATATTTACAAGAAAACTGCTGCAAAGTGGACACCAGAATTTTTAATATGCTAGTTTTGGTACATAGTTTCCCACACGGGGAGATATAATTCCTTTTTACAGGAGTAAAAACGTGAGGCCTAGTGTTTTTGGTCTACCAAACACCAGATTGATTAAATTGGCCTTTTTTCACCAAAATTACAACATTGGACAATAATGCCTTTTGGCGGTATTATTTACAAGAATACTGCTGCAAATAGGACATCTGAAGTTTTAAAATGCTAGTTTGGGTACATAGATTCCCACACGGGGAGATATAATTCCTTTTTACAGGAGTAAAAACGTGAGGCCTAGTGTTTTTGGTCTACCAAACACCAGATTGATTAAATTGGCCTTTTTTTCACCAAAATTACAACACTGGACGATATAATGCCTTTTGGCGGTATTAATTGCAAGAGGACTGCTGGTATTTCAGAACACCGGAATTGTTAAAATGCTAGTTTTGCTAGATAAATTTCCCACACTGGGAGAAATATTGCCTAAGCCTTTTTACAGTATTAATTACAACAGGAGTGCTTCTTCTGGTCTAACACCAGAATAATTTTATTATTACGGTGAAAGCTTTTTCTAATTTATATTTCTGGCACATAAAAAAAAAATATTTCTGGCTGACAGTATTGGACAAAGTAGTGGCACTGGCTAGCCTAGCTGGAACAGCACATTCATGGGATTTGCTATCCAAGTGGGTTACTTTCAGTTTCACCACTGATATTAAATATCTTTGCAGTTAGTATGGGTGACACAAGCACAGCCAAACCCCTGATGTAGTATATCTGTGAAAAAATCGACTATTACATGAGATTAATGGACGTTGTGGCAGCTTTTGCTGTAGCACCACAAGTCCCAAAATGGCCGCCGCCTATCAGCCCAGTAACATGTGCCAGAAAACAGTCTGCCCAGCCAGAAAAAAAATTGACTTTGACTGAGCAGCTGAATCGCTGTTGTTCTGATTCACAGGTGTAGATTTTTCACTTCTTTGGAGCTTTGGTTTAGACTCTGTGGCAGCAAGTGCTGGCGCACCACAAGTCCCAAAATGGCCACCGCCGGTCAGTCCAGTTACATGTGCCAGTAAAAATCGCTCTGGCCAGTCTCAACAAAATAGTGACTTTCAGTGAACAGCTCAGCTGAGTTGTTCTGATGCACAGGTGTAGAAAGGTAGATCATTCAATCACTTCTTTATCCCTGCCTATCTCGCCCTCACAGAAGCTGCGTCCTCTCCCTACACTAATCAGAGCAGTGTGACGTGCGGGCGCTACGTGACTCCAGCTTAAATAGAGGCTGGGTCACATGCTGCACTTGGCCAATCACAGCCATGCCATTAGTAGGCATGGCTGTGATGGGCTCTTAGGGCAAGAAGTAAAACGCTAGCTGATTGGCTGCTATGCAGCCCTTCAGAAAGCGGGAAGAAATCGACGAACACCGGACCCGAACCCGAACTTTTTTGAAAATGTCCGGGTTCGGGTCCGTGTCACGGACACCCCAAAATTCGGTACGAACCCCAACGATGCTCGCACTGTTCGCTCAACACTACTCATAGACATTCTTCCCGACATCATCTTTTGAGCTCATGAGATTTTCAATCACTGCTCTGAGTGGCCTGTTAAGCCTCTCAAATTCATCTCACTCCTCAAGCGCTTCTTCAAGGGTTTGAGCCAAGGAGAGGACCTTGGTCTCCTTCTCCCGAGCATCAGTCTTCACTCGGTCACGTTCTTCGGCATATCAGGCCGAGGTGTTTTTCTCTTCAGCCAGGAGCTGGTCAAACACCTTCTGTTTCTTCTCCAATTTAGACACAGTTTGTCTCTGGTGGTCTAGGTTCCCCATCTGATCACACAACTCTTGATCAAGTTGAGCCATTCTGGCTTCCAAATGTCTTTGCTCCTCCAAGAGAGCAGATTTTTCTGAGGCGCGGTTTAAGACCTCATCAGCCAGTTCATCTCTTTCCTGCTCTGCATGAAGTCTGGATCGCTCAGAAGCTGCAAGTTCCTCTTGAAGTTGGAGAATTTCCGCTTCTATTTGCGACTCTAGATCCTTTAGTTCATTCATCTCTTTCTGAGTCTCTTCCTGTGACTCTTCTGGAGATTCCTGCATTTGCTCTGCAAGAACCGCTAGTCTCTTCTCTAGTGCATCAAGGGACTGTGTGGAGCGAACGAAAACATCTTTAAGTTTGTAGCTGTACTGACCTGTCAGGTCATCTGCAACTGTCTGGATATGAGCTTCAGACACTAGGCTGACGTTACCTGACTGAACTCTCGTCTCGTCAAATATACCTGTCATCTGGTCGCTACTAGTAACCACCTTAATTTCCCAGGGTCTTGACATGGTAGCCTCCCTCTCTGAGTTGCTATCGGTCACAGCACATACATCATATATATCGCTTGGGTCATTATTAATGCTGGCCTCTGGGGGCCTCGATGAGCCCATCTCCACATTGGACACCTCTCCAGCAACCATAGAACCCTGTGGATAATGCATATCTACCTTTGGTACATGTGGTACACCCTCCAAGACTGCCCTACTTCCCTGCACATTTATCACAGTAGGTTGGCTCCCTTCTGTGCTCACAACATTAATCAGCATTTTTGTATCACATACATTTTTACCAGCAGGGGCACTTCTCCCCAGATCACATCCTGCAAAAGAAAACCCGGCATGTCACCATTATCTTTACACCTTTCACCTGACACCACAAATTCACTTTTAACTTCAAATAACTTCACATTTTCATTTTGCGCCTCATCTGCATCACTGTCTTCAATGGACATTTCACTTAAACCCTTGCTTTCTATCTGCATCTCCCTTACACCTTCATTTAAAGGGACAGGTACAGGTTCTTCAGGAGTTTCGTCACTTTCTACACAAGTGTCTCCATTGCTCCACATTACGTCATGCATGACCCTATTTGCAACACCAAGTCCATCAGTCTCCGTTCTCACCATGGTCTCACCCTCCATGAGGGCCACCGGATAGTCCACAGTATTCACATAATTGTCCCGAACATTTATCATTCTACCCATTACCCAGGCTAGCATGGGATCTCTGATTTTCGCCATCCCAAATCTAGCCTTGGTCACAGGCACTTTAGACCAGTGGTCCTCAACTCCAGTCCTCAGGGCCCACCTGCCGGTCATGTTTTCGGGATTTCCTTAGTATTGGGAAGCTGATATAATTAGAGTCCATCCATTAGGATTTACCACAGGTATTCATTCTGTGGGATACTCCTAAATCCTGACCGGCAAGTGTGCCCTGAGGACTGGAGTTGGGGAACCCTGCTTTAGACAACACGGTGACCTTCTCCCCTGCAGATTCCTGCGAGGGAGCAACTGCAACAGGCTTACCTGCCTGTTCAGACACAGCATTTTTCCCATAGTCACTTATTTTTTAGACATTTTCTCGCCGCAGCGCTTTATCACTCACCGGTCCGGCAGGTAGCAACTGCCGCCGACCCACTGTCATTGGGTATGCCACATAATTAATAACAGGAACAGCCTTACCCTTTGTTGTCACAGGTTCGGGAGACGAGATCATCCTCCAAAATCCAGGTTTTGGAGACCTGCCCTTGATTCCTGGTACCATAATCACCTGCAGACTCCTTACTCCAACAGTTGCTACCGGAAACAACTTGGCCTGTAGTTAAGACTTTTCCTGGACGGTTATTCCAGCCGCACCCTTTAGAATCTTGCACACAGTCGCAGGGAATATAAGAACTCCTGAGAATCGCACCGCTCGCCATCTCTTTATCTTCCAGACGGTTGCACTTGGCAACGGCACACCTTCGCCTTTTCTCCAGAACTCCCGGTACACCACTGACCTCTGGTACTTTTGCACAGTGATCATACAGCATTGAGAACCCTTTATTTAGGGCCAGCTGCAACTGTGCCTCCAGAGCCTCTCGCTCTGCATCAAATTTCGCAATTCATTTTTAGTATAGCCAATCACTATGGCCATTTCTTCTTCCTGCTGTATGCGCCAGCGCCGCCGGACGTACTCTTCCATAAGACCCATGGTAGCAGGAAAAATTGTCAACAACTAGTCCCCTTTTGCTGTGCTATTGGCCCTTTAATGCACTGCAGTTTTACTTGCAGCACAGCAAAATAATCCACACTCTTATGAGCAGCACCTGCTCCACTGGACATAAAAAGCTTCTGACCCTTTAACTCCACCCACAGCAAAGAACAACTTTCAGCAGCACCCGCTGTCTCATCGTTGCCCCTAGCAACTGACTGTTTTTTACTTTTTAGCACAGACACTTTCCATCCAGCAATCCCGCGGCATTCAGCACAGACAACACTTCCTGGTTCCCTTAGCAACCTGTTGTCTTGCCTTTTTAGCTCTGTAGCACTCAGCTTCGTGTGCCATTTTCATGCCATAGCATACCTCCACCATATGTAACAACTCGGGGTCATTTAGCCCTTCCAGATCGTCGTCTTATCACCTTAGACGGTTGGCACACATCAAGAAGCCACTCTACCACTGTAGATTCGGGTGCAAACTGCCCACGACCAGCTTTATTCTCATAACAGCAGTCCAAAGAAATCATCAAAATAAACCTCAGCCATCTGACCACTGACTACACAGTATGCACTCCCTCTCTAGCGGGATCCGGGTCTACCACCCAGCTCCCCAAAAACACCATAGTGCTTACCCCCACACAGAGTTAGAGGGTCCTGACTCCCACAGGCCTTGACACAGCCTGCTCCTTTCCCAGACTGGGAGCCCTCATTGAGGAGCTCAGCCCACATTTATCCAAGCTCCTCAGCTGGCTGCTAATTTTCCCCATTACCAGCCTAGCTGCTGCAGACAATGGCAAAAACTATTTTCACAGTCTTTCTTGTTCTCACCCAGCTTGCTCTGGGTGAGATACACCACTTGAATGGTGTCGGGATATTTATACTGTTTCCGATTGACAGTTTTTATGATTTATGAATAAATTAGAATCTATGAAGATGGAGATCCTAATTTATTATCATAAACTATATAGCTACTATAAGCTCGTGATCTGCGCTGAATTGAAGATGAAAACTCAGTTGTAAACCAAAATATATATAATTTATTACTAACAAAAAAACGAATCAATATAAACTACGGTACAATTGGTAATAATCAATTAATCTATAGCAATGTCTGATAAAACGTAAATATCACAAAATACAATCAATTAAAGTCTGATTTCTCTCAGTCGATATAGGTGTTATAAATCCAAATCTGGTCTATTACGGATGTATCTCTATATGATTAACCATATAAGGCTAGAACCAATTTTAGTTCCTAGGAGATGATATTATATTATTAATATTATCTCTGGATAATTTAATCAGTGTAACGGATCAACGGGTGTGGACCCGCTGTGCCACTTACCGGTTTGGCTTTGGGCCAAACTTGGGAGCGGAGTCTAAGTGTCCCCCTGGTTTTCACCCTTTATGCCGCTCCAGGATGCGGAAGGTGGACTCAGCTACAGGGGAGACACCAGGTCGCTACCACAAGAGTGGTCCCGGTTAAGTGGCAGCTGGCCGGGCAGGCCAGAAAGCCCCGATGCTAGCACAGGGGAACAGGCAATATAGCAGACAGCCACAGGATAATGCTGAGCTGAACAAGCGGTATAGCAGAGCTAGTGCTGTGAGAACAGCAAAGCTGAGTTAGTCCAGGTAGAGCTGGTGTAACGATTTGCACAGCAGACAGAGGCGTGGTCGACAGTCCGGGTCTTTAACTTGAGAGCAGCGAGGTACAAGAGGATCAAGCAGAGACGAGGTCAGGATACAGGCAGAGGTCATAAGCAGGATATCGAATGCAGGAACAACAGGAGCCTTAGCTGTAGGAAGTACAATATTGCTCAGGCATTGCAGGAAGGGGGAAGCACCCTTATAAAGGTGGTGCCTGGCCAGGATTAGAGAGAGGGCGGAATCAGGGGCGTGCATTAACCCTTAAGGTACCAGGATGCCTGCGGCTCCTACAAGATACAACAGAAGCTGTCGTAGCCTGCGACAGCGCAGGAAAGCGGGTCCGGAGCCTGCAGCGAAGAGGAGGAGCCCGTGTGCAGCTCGACTGAGGTACGTAGTCGGACGCACTGCACGCTGGCGGCTGCCAACTGCCATTGTTACAATCAGCAGAAAAATTATACTATACCAAATCTTGACTGGTAGAAATCAGTGCCCCTTGGTTTCAAGATGGCCGATAAATTGGCTAAAATGGCTGATCAAAGATGTCCTGTAGGGTATTGGATCTCGTCTGGTCTCCTCTGTCCTCCTATGACCTCCTGCGTTCCCTTTTTCTCCTATCTGTCTCTCTCCCCACTTTTTTTATCTAATTTAAAAAGGGGCTTGGTTTGGTCTGATCATTGACTAGTGACATCATCAGAGGGGTTTGTTTTCTATCCCAAGACCTACCCCTCTGATTACGTAATCAAGACCTTAACCTTGTTATAACACTAGGTGGCACTAATGTTCCACGTAAATGTTTTTGCCCAAAACTGGTTCTTTCCCGTGCATCTCTTTGTTAATTAAATAGCGGTATTCTTTAACTCACCGTCCAGCCAAACAAACATTGAGAAATCTCCCAAACAATGGATCTATTATCTGGTCAAACACTCACTACTTTCTTAGTCTCTTGACCAGACCTCCGTAATCCAGAATACACATTGTAACACTAGAACCATTGTTTCGGAGAAGATCCAATGTTTACACTTGACCACCTATGTAAAGAAATCCATGAATAGCTATTATCCAGCACGGGTTCAACCATACAATGTAACATTAAACAGAAATACTATTTGTACACATTCACTGAATTTCTTATCTGAGTAAATATATTTTATTGAATCTGTCTAAATCTTTTTTTCCAAGACCAGACTGTGTAAATATTCTGCACAGACTGCTAACTTTTCAGTTACAGATTTTAAGTCCAAGGATACTGAACTCCCCTGCCCTTCTGAATAAGACAGGATCAGACCAAAAATAGCTTCTCTTAATGTTCCTGTTCATATACCTATATAGGCCTTATATAATGGACTCTTTTATCCGTAAAAGTTCTGACAAATCCCCCCCCTTTTTCCGTTATTCCAGTCGTTACTGGACATAACCGGGAAAAAGGTTAGAAGAATTTTTATGTCCATCAAAATATATATTTCACTTTTGGAATAGGTTTCCTTCTTTATCAAATGTTTGTATCCTTGATAGGTATATTTTCACTGAGATTCGGTGTCCAATGGCTTTAGTATGCAGGTTAGAGCAATATTTTGCATGGATCATGCAATTATTGTCATAAGCTCTGTTCCCAATGCACAATGTACTAATTTGACACTTTTCCAAATAAACTGATAAGATAAGATGTCTTCGGATCCAACTTCACAAAGATTCTTGAAGTAAAATCTTCTTTGCCTCCATTCATAATCCTGGGACATCTGGAAAAATGACTCCTGAAGATAAATTCGGGTGGATCGTTTCCGTCTTGAATAGACCTCTCGGATCAACACCATCCCCACTATATCTGTAGCCTCGGTTGTCATCATCGTCTCCAGGACTTACGTCTGGTTCCAGACCGTCATTTTTCTATTAAATAAAATTAGAGTATAAATATATATTTTTAGCATTTTACAGCTACAGTCTCTTAGATTGGCCAATTACAATCATTTGCAAGGAAACACAAAATCATTATATCTGTGAACTGAGAGAAATAAGCATCACGCTACCCTTATTCATTCTCCTTCTCAGCATCACCTTCCAATATTCTCAATAGTGATCTAGGATGACACACTCACAATTGATTCACATGGACCCATTTTTCTACGAACCCATCTTTCATGTTAAATCTCACCTTATACACTACAGGGATATTTTATCAATAATGTCATAAGGACCTTTCCATGATGGTAGAAACTTCTTTTCTTTTACCCGATCCCGGGAAAAGTTGTAAAGATATACCTGATCACCGACTTCATTCATGGCTTGTTCCTGATCCTCCCCTCATGTCCATGGTACACCTTTCTTTAATGTTAACAACGGTTTACTAATTTCAGCATAATTATCAATGAATTTGCGTGAGTAATTCATCATACCCAAAAATGACCTTAATTCTCTGACATTGGTAGGTGTTTTAGATTTCATTACCGCCTCCATTTTTTTTTTACCTCATGCCCAAGGAAATTGACCTTGGTCCGACACCACTGGGCTTTCTTTAAATAAATTTTTACACCTGCTTCCCTTAATTGATTAAGCACATACCTAATCTCCTGGATATGCTTATCAAATGAGGTACTTTTCATTAAAATGTCATCCACGCACGTCAAGTTTCCTCTTTCCATGGCATCAGGCATAGCTTTATGTAAAAAAAACGCAAATTCATGACCTGAGTTTATGTACCCAAACGGTAATCTGGTCCAGGTAAGCTGTTCTTTACTAAAGGTAAAGGCCAATTTTTTATTGGTCTTCAGGACTCACCTTGATGGTCCAATATCCCTGAGCGCAGTCTAAGGTGGTAAAAATCCTGGCGCTTTTCATTTGTACCAAGCATTGGTCTATATATGGCATGGGCCAGCCGGACATATATACACGTTTATTGAGCTGTCGAAGATCAGCACATAAACGCCATTGACCATTCGGTTTTAGAATTCCAAGAATAGGATTATTATAAGAACTGTGCACTGGTCTTATATTACCTCTCTCCTTGAGATTTTGAATTATTTCCGCTAGCGAGTTGTAACAAGCTAGTGGAAGACGATATTGCTTGATATAAACGGGAGGCGCATCAGGATCAGTCTAAATCCTGGCAACATGTATGTCAGTCAGACCACAATCATAGGAATCTTTCGCAAATATATCCTTGAATTGAAATATAATTTCCTTTAATTGTTGGTGCTCTGAGTCATTGGAACATCCGTCAGCTAACGATAATTGTTGCTGGACCATTTCCATAAACCCTGGAAAAATTTCAGGTTGACCTATTTCATAGGCTTCCTCCAGTCTGTCAGTGAGGTCATGATTTGACTTACCTGTCTTTTCAGCAAACTCCTGATATTCCTGGGCTTCCTGCTCATTAATTGTATGATCAAAGGTAAGGGAGGATTCCTCTACCTTGCAGGAAACCTTCTTCAAGATTAAAAGGATATACTGAACTGATGGTGAACAATCCTTCAGGAGAAGAATGGAATGTTTGTTCAACCAATTTTTCTTTGGTTGAATACACTTCAGGTATTAGGTCAATAATTACATTCTGCAACCCAAAAGTGTAATAATTTGAATCTAATGCCATACCAATAATAGTGTCCTTAGACAAATGAACTTCATTTGACATACCATTATTCACGATTATTTGGGTTTTAAAATTTTTTAAATTTACCATAGGGGTAGGATTTACTGAAATACCTAATTGTTGCATTCTGTTTGATAAACATATCAATGCATCAGAATTTTAAAATGTTTGGCCTCTTGATACCTGAATAGGTAACAGGAAATTATTAGTACCTGGAGGTATGATTATATCTCGTGGTACTAATATGTGGACTGCATATGGCAGTACCTGGGATGACTTGAGGGCTTCAAATTCATTCATAAAATCATCAGGATTTTCTTTTAATCTTGTTCACAATATGGAATTTACTATATCTGCATGGATGGAAAAACAATGCCTATGTACATGGTATTTCGGGGCTCATTAAGCACCAGGAATAAATGATAAATGAGTTGCTGATTTACCTGCAATAAAAATGGTTAACATACATTTTCCAATTATCTTGGGGATTTGGATACCTGATTACTTTTGGATTGGCCAACTGATTTAATAGATCTCTACTAATGTAGCTATTCTCATGGCACAAATCCAATTTAGTCCTTTTAGTTCTTCCGAGGTCATTTACTTGTACTGGGAAGATTATTTCATCATCCACTTTTTGAATTCCCACTAGGAATTGTTCATGAACACTGAACCCATTAGAGTCAGTAGTTTCTGGGTGAAGGTGGATTGTAAGAACATCCCCTTCCAAACAGACATCTTTGATTCGTTCAGGAGACAAACATATGGTGTTATTCTCCTGTTCACCTATAATGGAATTCGGGGTTGTTTGCAGGAAAGAGACATCAGGGACTTGCCTGTTTCTGAAATGGACCTCTATGGAATCCAGCCTTTCCTCTATCACATGGCAACTACGCTGACTGTGATGGGATTGTGACAATTTATAATTGATGGGTATCCTCACCTGGGACCAAATAATCTTATTGAGATAATCAATAATAGGACTCAATCTTTTGAGGAAGTCAATGCCAATAATCAATCGATCAGTGGGCATATCTACGATCAATATGGGATGACTGATTATTTTATTTCCCACCTTAAAATTTAGCCAAGCTTTCCCTAAAACTTTGAGGACATTGCCTGAAACACTCACCAGGTTAGCATTAAAACTTTTTAACTTATATCTCTCAGCAGATACCTCCTGCAATTACTGGAAATACTTCTGAGATAACAAAGTTGCTTGGCTACCTGTATCCATCAAAGCTATTGGAGGGAAATTATCAAGCAATTCCACTTTCATATAATATCAACATTCTATTTCCTGTAAAGAGCAAAGATATTTGGCATGATAAGTGAAATTATTTTCCTGTTCGGCAGGCATACTTATCCTTGACTCCTCCTCCTTCTTTCTTTTATTAGCAGGATTGCATGTCATCTGCACATCTGAAGTCTTTGTGGGCTGTAAGACAGAACAAACAAGTTTCCCCTCCCCCTTGCCATGTGGCTTTGGAAGAGTTAAATTCCTTTCAGGGGAAAAGACAATTGTGTTAGCTTGCTCCATTTTACACACACTTGAATCATCAGCATTGGCAACATTTGACATACTTACCTGCCTCCCCTATCTATAATTGGGGAGGACTTTCTACAGAAGGAGTTGTTCCTAAAAAAGGATTTTTAGGGTTAGCAGTAACTGCTTTGGACAACTCTTCCATCCGCTGCATCATCATTCCAAACTGGTTTTGGATCTGATCCATGCGATCATATAGGTTACTTCTCTTTCTCCCATAACCTCTTGGAGATTGATTTTGTGACCTATATGATTTGGATTTTCCTGAACCATCTGATTCAGAACCACTTTGAACCCTTTCAGGCCTATGTTGAAATTCCCTATAATAATTTCTCTGGTATTTTTGAAAAGGGGGGAACCGCCTATTTCTAAACTCATGATTATTATTATTAGAGTTTTCAGCAGCTTTTGGGCCCTTACTCTCATCTGGCCTAGGGTGATTTGGTTTTGGTTGGGAAGGCCTAGAAGTTTGTACAACTTCTGCATAACTTTTTTGGGCTTTCAAATTTTCCCTGGTCTCTTTTTATCTGAGTGACAGCTATCTCCTCACTAGCTCTTTTAGATTTCCTATCAGGAGACTCATCAGCATTTTGTAGAGCAGCATACAAAGTTGTGCTCTCTGTTAGTAACTAATCCAGACTTCTTCTGGAATGGTAATCCCTAGCCAGAATAAATTTTATTTTATTGGGCAATGCTTTATAAAATAACTGGATAAATTCCTGGCTTTCAAAATTGGGATCTTTTTCAGACAAACTGTATGCATTTTTAAGGACGGACAAAAATACCCTAGGACTTTGGTTGGGTCTGCATTTTAACATGAACAAGGCCCTCCTTGCAGCATTAGTTGACTTATAAGGACCAAATTCAGTCTTAATTTCTGCTACCACTTCTGACCAAGAATTCTTACCCATATCTCTAAGGGTCCTTTCACACTGGCGTTTTGGTTTTCCGGCATAGAGATCCGTCGTCGGGTCTCTATGCCGGAAGAATCCTGATCAGGATCATCCCCATTCATTCTGAATGGAGAGAAATCCGTTCAGGATGCATCAGGATGTCTTCAGTTCAGGACCGGAACGTTTTTTGGACGCAGCAAATACCGCAGCATGCTGCGCTTTTTGTTCCGTCCAAAAATCCGGAACACTTGCCGCAAGGCCGGATCCGGAATTAATGCCCATTGAAAGGCATTAATCCGGATCCGGCCTTAAGCTAAACGTCGTTTCGGCGCATCGCTGGATCCGATGTTTAGCTTTTTGTCAATGGTTACCATGGCAGCCAGGACGCTAAAGTCCTGGTTGCCAGGGTAAAGTGTAGTGGTGAGCGGGGGAGCAGTATACTTACCATCCGTGCGGGTCCCGGGGTGCTCCAGAGTGACATCACGTGATCCATGCGCATGGGGCGCTCTGACGTCATTCTGGAGCGCCCAGGGAGCCGCACGGACTGTAAGTATACCGCTCCCCCGATCCCCACTACTACTATGGCAACCAGGACTTTAATAGCGTCCTGGCTGCCATAGTAACCTGAAAGCATTTCGAAGACTGATCAGGATCCTGATCAGTCTTCTAATGCTTCAGGCGACTTGCGTTCTGACGGATCTGGCGGGACGGAAGTGCCTGCCGAATCCTCAGAACGCAAGTGTGAAAGGACCCTAAGAGAATTAAAGAAATACCGGTGTTTTAGTTCAAATACCCAGGTAATAAACTTAATCTTCTGTCTGTCCTGTTCTAAATGCAAAGTTCTTATGGCCTCCTCATAGGTTTCTAGATGATTTATTATGGAAGGTATACTTTTTTAGCAAATTGACCCACAGTTTCTTTCAGGAATTTGATAACTTTGGTAGTGTCTATCACGGGTTGATAAACCGTTTGGGATGGACTTTTAGAAGATCTAGGAGGTGAAATAGGTTTTAATTTAGGGAGAGAATGTTCTCTCAGAGACAATAACTCTTTTCCTTTATAGGGGTCATCATATTTAGTACCTACATTTAATTCCTCCCTGGAAAGTTTTACCTTTAAACTACTCATCTCTGTTGGTTGTTTAAATTGAAAGAGGGTGGAATCTCTGCTATACTTAATTTATATTCAAGTGCTTGTATCACCTTTTGCTGTTCATCGCATTGGTTATTGTATTTTGATAATTTAGCAGACAATTGTGCTAATTCACCAGAAACTGTAGCAGCTTTAATTTCCATCACACTCATTTCTTTTTGATACATATCTAATTCTGAAGCCTGTTCACTATTTTTATATTTTGCTTTTTCCAATTGTTCTGCTAATTCACAAATTAAATATACAAATTCAGAAATTCAGGCCACGATTAAGCAATTAATGCATCGCTCTCCTAATTTATTTTTATTTTTTTTAACCAGTACAGGACCGCCTAACGCAGGGATGCGTCCTGCGGGCGGTCCTGTAGCTCTGAGATGACGCGTCGGCGCGTCATCTCGTGAGAGCCGAGACTTCCTGTGAACGCGTGCGCACGTTCACAGAGAAGCGCGTCTCGGCAGTTAGGCTACAGCCTGCCAGCGATGATCCATCGCTGGCAGGCTGTAGATGCGAATTATATCGCATCAAACAGCTATATCAGACGCTGTTTTGTGAACAGCGTCTGATATAGCTGCTACCTGGTCCTCTGGTGGTCCCATTTGCTGGGATCGACCACCAGAGGACCAGGTAACACTGTAAAGTTGCACCAAACACTACACTAACCCCCCACCCCCTCACCTATTAACCCCTTGATCACCCCATCTAGACCCCCTGATCACCCCCCTGTCATTGATCACACCCCTTGTAAGGCTCCATTCAGACGTCCATATGTGTTTTGCGGGTCCGTGGATTCACGGATCCGCGGATCCGATCCGCAGATCCGATCCGCAGATCCTCAAAACACGGACACCGGCAATTTAGCATTTTGCAGATCCGCACATTGCCAGAACTATATAGAAAATGCTTTTTCTTGTCCGCAATTGCGGACAAGAATAGGACATGTTCTATATTTTTGCGGAACGGAAGTGCAGACCCGGAAGCGCGGATCCGTAATCCCGGATCCGAGCGGGACAAAGTCTGTCCCCATAGAAATGAATGGGTCCGCAATTTCGTTCCGCAAACAGAATTTCGGACGTGTGAATGGGGCATAAGGGTCCCTTATCATCGCCAGTTAGTTAGCTACTTGTTAGGTAGCTAGCGCCCAGCCAACCACACCGCAGTCACTGATTTTGGCACAGATTTTTTCATCCACATTGACCGATGCGAATAAAAAAATCTGTGCCGTTCATTTTTTTTTTTTTTCAGCCCCGAGGCTGAACGGAAAAAAAAAATCTCATTACCCGTATGCTCAATATAAGGCGAATCACAGAAACTCCAAATGCTGGCCACACGTGTAATTATTGCGGAGACCCTCAAATGCCAGGACAGTATAAATACCCCACATGTGACCCCATTTTAGAAAGAAGACACCCCAAGGTATTCGCTGAGGGGTATGGTGAGTTCATGTAAAATTTTATTTTTTGTCACAAGTTAGTGGAATATGAGACTGTAAAAAAAAAATAATAATAAATAAATCAATTTCCGCTAACTTGTGCCAAATTTTTTTTTTTTCTGTGAACTCGCCATACCCCTCACAGAATACCTTGGGGTGTCTTCTTTCCACAATGGGGTCACATGTGGGGTATTTATACTGTCCTGGCATTTTAGGGGTCCTAAAGCGTGAGAATCCAAATGCGTAAAAATGGCCTGTGAAATCCTAAAGGTACTCATTGGTTTTAGGGCCCCTTGTGCATCTTGGCTGCAAAAAGTGTCACACATGTGGTATCGCCGTACTCAGGAGAAGTAGGGCAATGTGTTTTGGGGTGTATTTTACATATACCCATACTGTGTGTGAGAAATATCGCTGTAAACTGACAACTTTTTAAATTTTTTTATTCAAAGTTGTCAATTTACAGAGATATTTCTCTCACCCAGCATGGGTATATGTAAAAATACACCCCAAAACACATTGCCCTACTTCTCCTGAGTACGGGGATACCACATGTGTGACACTTTTGCAGCCTAGATGCGCAAGGGGCCCTAAACCAATGAGTACCTTTAGGATTTCACAGGCCATTTTTATGCATTTGGATTCTCACGCTTAGGGGACCCTAAAATGCCAGGTGAGTATAAATACCCACATGTGACCCCATTTTGGAAAGAGCACCCAAGGTATTCCGTGAGGGGCATGGCGAGTCCACAGAATTTTTATTTTTGGCACAAGTTAGCGGAAATTGATATATTTTTTTTTATTTTGTTTTTACAAAGTCTCATATTCCACTAACTTGTGACAAAAATAAAATTTTACATGAACTCACCATACCCCTCACGGAATACCTTGGGGTGTCTTCTTTCCAAAATGGGGTCACATGTGGGGTATTTATACTGTCCTGGCATTTTAGGGGCCCCTAAAGCGTGAGAAGAAGTCTGAAATCCAAATGCGTAAAAATGCTGTGTGAAATCCTAAAGGTACTCATTAGTTTTAGGGCCCCTTTGCGCACCCAGGCTGCAAAAAAGTGGCACACATGTGGTATCGCCGTACTCAGGAGAAGTAGGGCAATGTGTTTTGGGGTGTATTTTTATATATACCCATACTTTGTGTGATAATATCTCTGTAAACGACAACTTTTAAAAATTTTTATACAAAGTTGACAATTTACAGAGATATTTCTCTCACCCAACATGGGTATATGTAAACATACACCCCAAAACACATTGCCCTACTTCTCCTGAGTACGGCGATACCACATAAGTGACACTTTTTGCAGCCTGGCGCAAGGGCCCAAATTCCAACGAGTACCTTTAGGTTTTACATGGCGGCTCACAATTTAGCCCCGCTCAAAATGCCAGAACAGTAAACACACCCCACAAATGACCCCATTTTGGAAAGTAGACACCCCAAGGTATTCACTGAGGGGCATAGTGAGTCCGTCTGAGATTTTTATTTTTTTTGCCAGAAGTTATCAGAAATTGAAACTTTTTTTTTTTTTTTTCTCAGAAAGTGTCATTTTCCGCTAACTTGTGAAAAAAATGAAATGATACATGAACTCACCATGCCCCTCCGCGAATACTTTGGGGTGTCTTCTATCTAAAATGGTGTGATTTGGGGGTATTTATACTTTCCTGACATTCTAGCACCTGAAGAAACATGACAGGCGCTCAGAAAGTCAGAGCTGCTCTCAAAATGCCGAAATTCACTTTTTTGCACCATAGTTTGTAAACGCTATAACTTTTACCCAAACCAATAAATATACACTTATTGGACTTTTTTTTATCAAAGACATGTAGAACAATAAATTTAGAGAAAATTTATATAGAAATGTAGTTTTTAAAAAAATTTACAACAGAAAGTGAAAATGTCATTTTTTTGCAAAAATGTCGTCAAATTTGTATTAATGGCAAAAAAGTAAAAATGTCAGCAACAATGAAATACCACCAAATGAAAGCTCTATTAGTGAGAAGAAAAGGAGGTAAAATTCATTTGGGTGGTAAGTTGCATGACGGAGCAATAAACGGTGAAAGTAGTGTAGTGCGGAATTGTAAAAAGTGGCCTGGTCATTAAGGGTGTTTAAGCTAGGGGGGCTGAAGCGGTTAAATACTTTTTTTATTTTTCAATTTGCATCATAACATACAATTTATGAAAAAAAAGAACATAAAATACTAATAGAATAAGAGAATAAAATACTAATAGGAGTGTATTATAAACCACCTAATATACCAGAGTCCACAGAAAATCTATTACTAAACGAGATAGACGAGGCGGCAAATCATAATGAAGTCGTTTTCATGGGGGACTTCAACTACCCAGATATAGACTGGGAAACTGAAAGCTGTACATCCCATAAAGGAAACAGGTTTTTGGCAATAGCCAAAGACAATTTCCTTTCCCAACTGGTTCAGGACCCCACTAGAGGGATGGCCATACTGGACTTAGTATTAACCAATAGACCTGATAGATCAACAGATGTGCAGGTTGGGGGACACCTGGGAAATAGTGACCATAAAGTTATAACCTTCCAATTATCCTTCAAACGAGAGTTTCTAAAGGGAGGAACAAAAATACCAAACTTCAAAAAAGCAAAATTTAGCCAACTAAGCGAGGCCATAGGCCTAACTAACTGGGACAAAGTCCTCAAAAATAAAAATACAACCATAAAATGGGAGATTTTTAAAAGCATTGTAACATCTAATTGTGAGAGGTACATACCTTATAGGAATAAAAAGCTAAGGAACAATAAGAAACTAATGTGGATAAATGGAACCGTAAAGAAGGCAATAAATGACAAAAAGAAAGCATATAAATCGCTTAAACAGGAGGGGAGTCAGGAAGCACTGATAAACTATAAGGAAAAAAATAGAATATGTAAAAAACTAATAAAATTTGCCAAACTAGAGACCGAGAGATTAATTGCCAAAGAGAGTAAAACTAACCCTAAAATATTCTTCAATTATATAAATAGTAAAAAATATAAATCTGCAGGAGTCGGCCCTCTACATAGTAATGAGGGGGGTGTTGCAGAGAGCGACGAGGATAAAGCAAAACTATTAAATATTTTTTTCTCCACTATATTCATTGAGGAAAATAAACTGTCAGATGAAATGCAGAATGTAAAAGTAAATCCCCCATTAAAAGTGCCCTGTCTGACCCAGGAAGAAGTACAACAGCGACTTAAAAAGATTAAAATAGACAAATCGCCAGGACCGGATGGCATACACCTCCGTATCCTAAGGGAATTAAGTGATGTCATAGCCAGACCATTATTTCTGATATTTATGGACTCTATAATAACAGGGAATGTTCCACAGGATTGGCGCATAGCAAATGTGGTGCCAATATTCAAAAAGGGTCCAAAAACAGAGCCTGGAAATTATAGGCCGGTAAGTTTAACATCTATTGTTGGTAAACTGTTTGAAGGGTTTCTAAGAGATGCTATTTTGGAGTATCTCAATGAAAATAAGCAAATAACGCCGGATCGGTCATGCCAAACAAATTTAATCAGCTTCTATGAGGAGGTAAGTTCTAGACTTGACAGCGGCGAATCAATGGATGTCGTATATCTGGACTTCTCCAAAGCATTTGACACCGTACCTCATAAATGCGGAACAGAATTGCGGATGTGTGAATGGGGCCTAAGGGTCCCTTATCACCGCCAGTTAGTTAGCTACTTGTTAGGTAGTTAGCGCCCACCGCACCGCAGTCACTGATTAGTCGATGATTAGCGTCATCTCTGTCACTAATCAACACTAGTACTATATAGTATCTGTAAGTGATCAAGACTGATCGCAATCAGATCTATATTAGTACATTACGGTCACCTTAGGCTCTACAAAAAACAGTGTTCGCCCGATCAGGCCTATTTTTTTTTGCCAGAAGTTAGCAGAAATGGAAACTTTATTTTATTTTTTTTCCTCAGAAAGTGTCATTTTCCACTAACTTGTGAAAAAAAATGAAATGATACATGAACTCACCATGCCCCTCCGCGAATACTTTGGGGTGTCTTCTTTCTAAAATGGTGTCATTTGGGGGGTATTTATACTATCCTGGCATTCTAGCACCTCAAGAAACATGACAGGTGCTCAGAAAGTCAGAGTTGCTTCAAAATGCGGAAATTCACTTTTTTGTACCATAGTTTGTAAACGCTATAACTTTTGCGCAAACCAATAAATATACACTTATTGGATTTTTTTTATTAAAGACATGTAGCACAATAAATTCTGACACAAACTTGTATAGAAATGTAATTATATTTGAACAATTTTACCAGAAAAAGTTAAAAATACACTTTATTTGAGGAAATTGCGGTCTTTTTTGATTAATATCAGAAAAACAAAAAATCTCAGCAGCAATCAATTACCACCAAAAAAAAGCTGTATTTGTGAGAAGAAAAGTAGGTAAAATTCATTTGGGTGGTAAGTTGTATGACCGTGAAATTAGTTTAGTGCAGAATTGTAAAAAGTGGTCTGGTCATTAAGGGGGTTTAAGCTAGGGGGGCTGAAGTGGTTAAAAAAAACAGTCATATGCACCCCAAAATAGTTCCAATCAAACCGTCATCTCATCCCTCAAAAAATGATACCCTACCTAAGACAATCTGCTAAAAAATAAAAAAAACTATGAATCTCTGAATATGGAGACACTAGAACCATGATTTTTTTTTTCAAAAAAATGATATTATTGTGTATATTTAAATAATTAAAAAAAGTATACATATTAGGTATCGCCGTGTCCGTAATAACCTGCACAATAAAAATACCACATGACACCTAACCCCTCAGGTAAACACCACAAAAAAAAAAAAAAAAAACTGTTGACAAAAGCCATTTTTTGTCACCTGATGTAAAATGGGGTCACTTTTTTGGAGTTTCTACTCTAGGGGTGCATCGGGGGGCTTCAAATGGGACATGGCGTCAAAAAACCAGTCCAGCGAAATCCGTCTTCCAAAAACCATATGGCGTTCCTTTCCTTATGCTCCCTGCTGTGTGCCTGTACAGCAGTTTAAGACCACATATGGGCTGTTTCTGTAAACTACAGAATCAGGACAATAAATATTGAGTTTTGTTTGGCTGTTAACCCTTGCTTTATTACGGGAAAAATTGATTAAAATGGAAAATTTCGCAAAAAATAGAAATTCCAGAGCCCCCCTACTGGCACATAAGGGGGGCTACTGGCACAAAAGGGGGGTTACTGGCACAAAAGGGGGGCTACTGGCACATGATAGGGGGGCACTCTGGCTATTGGCACATGATATATGTGCCGGTAGCCAGAGTGCCCCTATCATGTGCCAGTAGCCCCCTTGTGCCAGTAACCCCTTTGTGCCAGTAGCCCCTTATGTGCCAGTAGCCCCCTTATCATGTGCCAGTAGCCCCTTATGTGCCAGTTGCCTTCCTTATGTGCCAGTAGCCCCCTTATCATTTGCCAGTAGCCCCTCTTATGTGCCAGTAGTCCCCCTTATATGCCAGTAGCCCCCCCTCATCATGTGCCAGTAGCCCCCACCCTATCATGTTCCAGTATTGTACAAAAAAAACAAAAAACACTTAAACTTACCTCCATGTCAGTGATGCGATTCAGGCCTCTTCCGGCCTGTTTCCCTCGCTGTACGGCTCCGGAGGCGCGATGATGTTGATAGGCTGCCGGCCTAGTGCTGGCAGCCTATCAGAAGAACAGGGAGGGGACACGCCTCTACCTTCTTTGCCGCAGCACAGACATCTGTATTGCCTTCCTGAGGACAGCAATATAGATGACTATGGAGAGGAGCGCAATGTAAGCGCTCATCACCTGCTGTGCCCTGCCCCCGGCCACCCCCACTTGTCACCAGGGACGCGACAGGCCAGTCCGGCCCTGGTAGCCTGTAGCGCAGCTCACACACCCCAAAGACCGGCCCTGATCAGGGAGCCTTCAAATGGGACATAGTGTCAAAAAAACAGTCCAGCAAAATCCACCTTCCAAAAATCATATGGCGCTCCTTTCCTTCTGCGCCTTGCCGTGTGGCCATACAGTAGTTTATGACCACATATGGGGTGTTTATGTAAAGTACAGAATCAGGGCAATAAATTTAGAGTTTTGTTTGGCTGTTAACCCTTGCTTTGTTAGCGGAAAAAATTATTAAAATGGAAAAGCTGCCAAAAAAGTGAAATTATGAAATGTCATCTCCATTTTCCATTAATTCTCGTGGATCACCTAAAAGGTTAACAACATTTGTAAAATCAGTTTTAAATACCTTGAGGGGTGTAGTTTCTAAAATAGGGTCATTTTTGGGTGATTTCTATTATGTAAGCCTCACAAATCGACTTCAGACATGAACTGGTCCTTAAAAAGAGGGTTTTGGAAATTTTTTCTGAAAAATTTTAAGATTTGCTTTTAAACTTCTAAGCCTTCTAACGTCCCCAATAAATAAAATGACATTCTCAAAATGATCCAAACATGAAGTAGACATATGGGGAATGTAAAGTAATAACTTTTTTGGAGGTATTACTATCTATTATAAAAGTAGAGAAATTGACATTTGGAAGATATATATTTGCAATATATTTGGTATTTTTTTTATAAATAAAAATGAAAAATTTTTAATCAATTTTACCACTGTCATAAAGTACAATATGTGACTAGAAAACAATCTCTGAATGGCCTGGATAAGTAAAAGCATTTTAAAGTTATCACCACATAAAGTGACACATGTCAGATTTGCAAAAATCAGTCTGGTCCTAAAGGTGAAAAATAGCTCGGTCCTTAACCGCTTCAGTCCCCCTAGCTTAAACACCCTTAATGACCAGGCCACTTTTTACAATTCTGCACTACACTACTTTCACCGTTTATTGCTCCGTCATGCAACTTACCACCCAAATGAATTTTACCTCCTTTTCTTCTCACTAATAGAGCTTTCATTTGGTGGTATTTCATTGTTGCTGACATTTTTACTATTTTTGCCATTAATACAAATTTAACGACATTTTTGCAAAAAAATGACATTTTTCACTTTCTGTTGTAAATTTTTTTTTAAAAACTACATTTCTATATAAATTTTTCTCTAAATTTATTGTTCTACATGTCTTTGATAAAAAAAAGTCCAATAAGTGTATATTTATTGGTTTGGGTAAAAGTTATAGCGTTTACAAACTATGGTGCAAAAAAGTGAATTTCGGCATTTTGAAGCAGCTCTGACTTTCTGAGCGCCTGTCATGTTTCTTCAGGTGCTAGAATGCCAGGATAGTATAAATACCCCCCAAATCACACCATTTTAGAAAGAAGACACCCCAAAGTATTCGCAGAGGGGCATGGTGAGTTCATGTATCATTTAATTTTTTTTCACAAGTTAGCGGAAAATGACACTTTCTGAAAAAAATAAAAATAAATAAAATTTCAATTTCTGATAACTTCTGGCAAAAAAAAAAAAAATCTCAGACGGACTCACTATGCCCCTCAGTGAATACCTTGGGGTGTCTACTTTCCGAAATGGGATCATTTGTGGGGTGTGTTTACTGTTCTGGCATTTTGGGCGGGGCTAAATTGTGAGCCGCCATGTAAAACCTAAAAGTACTCGTTGGAATTTGGGCCCCTTTGCGCACCCAGGCTGCAAAAAAGTGTCACTTATGTGGTATCGCCGTACTCAGGAGAAGTAGGGCAATGTGTTTTGGGATGTATTTTTACATATACCAATGTTGGGTGAGAGAAATATCTCTGTAAATTGTCAACTTTGTATAAAAATTTTTAAAAGTTGTCATTTACAGAGATATTTTTCACACAAAGTATGGGTATATATAAAAATACACCCCAAAACACATTGCCCTACTTCTCCTGAGTACGGAGATACCACATGTGTGCCACTTTTTTGCAGCCTGGGTGCGCAAAGGGGCCCTAAAACCAATGAATACCTTTAGGATTTCACAGGGCATTTTTACGCATTTGGATTCCAGACTTCTTCTCACGCTTTAAGGGCCCCTAAAATGCCAGGACAGTATAAATACCCCACATGTGACCCCATTTTGGAAAGAAGACACCCCAAGGTATTCTGTGAGAGGTATGGCGAGTTCATGTAAAATTTTATTTTTTGTCACAAGTTAGTGGAATATGAGACTTTGTAAAAAACAAAATTAAAAAAAAAAAAAAAACCAATTTCCGCTGACTTGTGCCAAAAAATAAAAATTCTGTGGACTCACCATGCCCCTCACGGAATACCTTGGGGTGTCTTCTTTCCAAAATGGGGTCACATGTGGGGTATTTATACTCACCTGGCATTTTAGGGGCTCCTAAAGCGTGAGAATCCAAATGCATAAAAATGGCCTGTGAAATCCTAAAGGTACTCATTGGTTTTAGGGCCCCTTTGCGCACCCAGGCTGCAAAAAAGTGTCACTCATGTGGTATCGCCGTACTCAGGAGAAGTAGGGCAATGTGTTTTGGGGTGTATTTTCACATATACCCATGCTGCGTGTGAGAAATATCGCTGTAAACGACAACTTTTTAAAAATTTTTATTCAAAGTTGTCAATTTACAGAGATATTTCTCTCACCCAGTATGGGTATATGTAAAAATACACCCCAAGACATATCGCCCTACTTCTCCTGAGCACTGCGATACCACATGTGTGACTCTTTTGCAGCCAAAATGGACAAGGGGCCCAAATTCCAATGAGTACCTTTTAGGAGGGCATTTTACGCATTTTTCTTCTCACGCTTTAGGGCCCCTAAAATGCCAGGGCAGTAGAAATACCCCACATGTGACCCCATTTTGGAGAAAGACACCCCAAGGTATTCCATGAGGGCATGGCGAGTTCATAGAAGATTTTTTTGGCACAAGTTAGTGGAAATAGATTTTTATAGTTTTTCTCACAAAGTCTCCCTTTCCGCTAACTTTTGACAAAAGTTTAATTTTCATGGACTCATTATGCCCCTCAGCGAATACCTTGGGGTGTCTTCTTTCCAAATGGAGTCACATGTGGGGTATTTATACTGCCCTGGCATTTTAGGGGCCCTAAAGCGTGAGAAGAAAATGCGTAAATGCCCTCCTAAAAGGTACTCGTTGGAATTTGGGCCCTTTGCATCTTGGCTGCAAAAGGTGTCACATGTGGCATCGCCGTACTCAGGAGAAGTAGGGCAATGTGTTTTGGGGTGTATTTTTACATATACCCATGCTGGGTGAGAGAAATATCTCTGTAAATTGACAACTTTGAATAAAAAAATTTAAAAAGTTGTCGTTTACAGCGATATTTCTCCCACCCAGCATGGGTATATGTAAAAATACACCCCAAAACACATTGCCCTACTTCTCCTGAGTACGGCGATACCACAGGAGTGACACGTTTTTGCAGTCAAGATGCGCAAAGGGGCCCTAAAACCAATGAGTACCTTTAGGATTTCACAGGCCATTTTTACGCATTTGGATTCTCACGCTTTAGGACCCCTAAAATGCCAGGGCAGTATAAATACCCCACAAGTGACCCCATTGTGGAAAGAAGACACCCCAAGGTATTCTGTGAGGCGTATGGCGAGTTCACAGAAAAAAAAAAATTTGGCACAAGTTAGCGGAAATTGATTTTTTTTTTTTTTACAGTCTCATATTCCACTAACTTGTGACAAAAATAAAATTTTACATGAACTCACCATACCCCTCACGGAATACCTTGGGGTGTCTTCTTTCTAAAATGGGGTCACATGTGGGGTATTTATACTGTCCTGGCATTTGAGGGTCTCCGCAATCATTACACGTATGGCCAGCATTAGGAGTTTCTGCGATTCTCCTTATATTGAGCATACGGGTAATGAGATTTTTTTTTTCCGTTCAGCCTCTGCGCTGAAAAAAAAAAAAAAAATGAACGGCACAGATTTTTTCATTCGCATCGGTCAATGTAGATGAAAAAATCTCTGCCAAAATCAGTGACTGTGGTGCGGTGGGTTGGACGCTAGCTACCTAACAAGTAGCTAACTAACTGGCGGTGATAGGGGACCCTTATGCCCCATTCACACGTCCGAAATTCTGTTTGCGGAACGGAATTGCGGACCCATTCATTTCTATGGGGACAGACTTTGTCCCGCTCGGATCCGGAATTACGGATCCGCGCTTCCGGGTCTGCACTTCCGTTCCGCAAAAATATAGAACATGTCCTATTCTTGTCCGCAATTGCGGACAAGAAAAAGCATTTTCTATATAGTTCCGGCAATGTGCGGATCTGCAAAATGCGGAAAGCACATTGCCGGTGTCCGTGTTTTGAGGATCTGCGGATCGGATCCACGGATCCGTGAATCCACGGATCCGCAAAACACATATGGACGTCTGAATGGAGCCTTACAAGGGGTGTGATCAATGACAGGGGGTGATCAGGGGTCTAGATGGGGTGATCAAGGGGTTAATAGGTGAGGGGGTGGGGGGGTTAGTGTAGTGTTTGGTGCAACTTTACTGTGTTACCTGGTCCTCTGGTGGTCGATCCCAGCAAATGGGACCACCAGAGGACCAGGTAGCAGCTATATCAGACGCTGTTCACAAAACAGCGTCTGATATAGCTGTTTGATGCGATTTTATTTGCATCTACAGCCTGCCAGCGATGGATCATCGCTGGCAGGCTGTAGCCTAACTGCCGTGCCGCACTTCTCTGTGAACGCGAGCGCGCACGCGCGCGCGTTCACAGGAAATCTCGGCTCTCACGAGATGACGCGCCGACGCGTCATCTCAGAGCTACAGAACATAAACACAAGGGGGGGTCAGTCAGCACTCCCTGTATGCAGGTGCACGTAACTATGGCAAACATACATACAAAAACAGAAATGAAACAGCACTCTGCAACAAGAACTCTGCCCTAGATGGGAGCTATAAGAGGACATTGGTGTTATCACATGATACCAATGTCCTCTTATAGCTCCCATCTAGGCAGAGTTCTGTTGCAGAGTGCTGTTTCATTTCTGTTTTGTATGTATGTTTGCCATAGTTACGTGCACCTGCATACAGGAGTGCTGACTGACCCCCTTGTGTTTATGTTCAGTATGTGCTGGAGGTGTGGCGACCTCCTTCTCAGTCTTGCACACCTGACTAATTCATCTGCCCTAGATGCCTGGTTTTTAATCAGAGTGAGTATAAAGCTGAATGTGTACTCACATTGCCTGCTAGTAGCCATCTGGCTCCAGGAGGAGTGCATAGTGGGCTCGGCATGCATGTTGGTACCTGCATCCCCGGATCCAATGGAGGCTGTTATAGCACCAGAAGGGGTTAATAAGTACGGTCTATCCCAGCATGCATTCTGGGCTCACACTCCCTGGATTTTATGTGGCTGTCGTGGCCCATGGCAGGTGGGACTTAGCGTTAGGAGGATTTTATGTGGCTGTCATGGCCCATGGCAGGTCAGATTTAGCGTTAGTACCCACTCTAGGAGACAACCGTGTCGGGGTGAGTGGGCTTACTACCTTTTGATCAAAATGTAAACCAATGTCTCCACTGTTTGCATGTGATATCACCAATGTCCTCTTATAGCTCCCATCTAGGGCAGAGTTCTTGTTGCAGAGTGCTGTTTCATTTCTGTTTTTGTATGTATGTTTGCCATAGTTACGTGCACCTGCATACAGGGAGTGCTGACTGACCCCCCCTTGTGTTTATGTTCAGTATGTGCTGGAGGTGTGGCGACCTCCTTTTCAGTCTTGCACACCTGACTAATTCTTCTGCCCTAGATGCCTGGTTTTTAATCAGAGTGAGTATAAAGCTGAATGTGTACTCACATTGCCTGCTAGTAGCCATCTGGCTCCAGGAGGAGTGCATAGTGGGCTCGGCATGCATGTTGGTACCTGCATCCCCGGATCCAATGGAGGCTGTTATAGCACCAGAAGGGGTTAATAAGTACGGTCTATCCCAGCATGCATTCTGGGCTCACACTCCCTGGATTTTATGTGGCTGTCGTGGCCCATGGCAGGTAGGACTTAGCGTTAGGAGGATTTTATGTGGCTGTCATGGCCCATGGCAGGTCAGATTTAGCGTTAGTACCCACTCTAGGAGACAACCGTGTCGGGGTGAGTGGGCTTACTACCTTTTGATCAAAATGTAAACCAATGTCTCCACTGTTTGCATGTGATAACACCAATGTCCTCTTATAGCTCCCATCTAGGGCAGAGTTCTTGTTGCAGAGTGCTGTTTCATTTCTGTTTTTGTATCTCAGAGCTACAGGACCGCCCGCAGGACGCATCCCTGCGTTAGGCGGTCCTGTACTGGTTAAGGGGTTAAAGAAACCAAAAAATACAACACTTGTCCAGAAATATACAGGATACTCGAAGACATATATATCAGCATGCATCTATACTTGACTAAGTACAGTATGTCAGGTTACCAGAATACAATCTGGTATGATAATAATATGATACGGTATGGCACGTCCCGGCAGGTGAGGCTCCACTTACCATTATTATAAACCCCTATCTCCCTATGACAGTGGCCATGGAGAAAACCCAAGCACAAGTAAGAGGAGAACAGCAGAAGCAGAATGATTTGCTAAAGGCAACATGCACAGGGATTTAAAGGACAATAAGCTTCCAACCCAGATGCCCTTTAGATGCTCATTCAAATACTATTCAGTTAAAGTGAATGGGGATAAAAGGTGTAAAATTGCAGAATCAGTCAAAATATCTGACAATAAAGTGTCACCATTACTTAAAGAATTCCATTGCCTGCTTCTCTTTATGTCTCTCCACCTCCTGGCATCATATGGAAATTAAACTTTGCAGTTGTTTAACCCCTTAAGAACTCAGCCCTATTTCACCCTAAGGACCTGGCCATTTTTTGCAAATCTGACCAGTGTCACTTTATGTGGTGATAACTTTAAAACACTTTTTCTTGTCCAGGCCATTCTGAGATTGTTTTTTCATCACATATTGTACTTCATAACAGTGGTAAAATAAAGTCGAAAAATTTCATTTTTATTTATAAAAAAATACAAAATTTACCAAAAATTTTGAAAAATTAGCAATTTTCCAAGTTTCAATTTCTCTACTTCTATAATACATAGTAATACCACCAAAAAAAGTTATTGATTTACATTCCCCATATGTCTACTTCATGTATCGATCATTTTGGGAATGCTATTTCATTTTTTGGGGACGTTACAAGGCTTAGAAGTTTAGAAGCAAATCTTGAAATTTTTCAGAAATTTTCAAAAACCCACTTTTAGGGACCAGTTCAGGTCTGAAGTCACTTTGTGAGGCTTACATAATAGAAACCACCCAAAAATTACCCCATTCTAGAAACTACACCCCTCAAGGTATTCAAAACTGATTTTACAAACGTAATTAACCCTTTAGGTTTTCCACAAAAGTTAATGGCAAATGGAGATAAAATTTCAGAATTTCGATTTTTGAAAAATTTTCCATTTCAATCCATTTTTCCAGTAACAAAGCAAGGGTTAACAGCCAAACAAATCTTAATATTTATTCCCCCGATTCTGTAGTTTGCACGAACACCCAATATGTGGTCGTAAACTGCTGTATGGCCAAACTGCAGGGCGCAGAAGGAAAGGAGCGCCATATGGTTTTTGGAAGGTGGATTTTGCTGGACTGTTTTTTGACACCATGTCCCATTTGAAGCCCCCGATGCACCCCTAGAGTAGAAACTCCATAAAAGTGACTCCATCTAAGAAACTACACCCTTCAAGGTATTCAAAACCAGTTTTGCAAACTTTGTTAACCCTTTAGGTGTTCCACAAGAGTTATTGGCAAATGGAGATGAAATTTCAGAATTTCTATTTTTTGTTACCTTGTCTCAAAAAAAGTGTAATATAGAGCAACCAAAAATCATATTTACCCTAAAATAGTACCAACAAAACTGACACCTTATCCCGTAGTTTCCAAAATGGGGTCACTTTTTGGAGTTTCTACTGTAGGGGTGCATCAGGGGGCTTCAAATGGGACATAGTGTCAAAAAACCAGTCCAGCAAAATCTGCCTTCCAAAAACCATATGGCGTTCCCTTCCTTCTACGCCCTGCCGTTTGGCCATACAGCAGTTTACGACCACATATGGGGTGTTTGTGCAAACAAGAGAATCAGGGCAATAAATATTGAGTTTTGTTTGGCTGTTAACCCTTGCTTTGTTACTGGAAAAATGGATTAAAATGGAAAATTTGCAAAAAAATTGCTGTTTTGGGACCGTTTTTATTTTTGCTATTTACATTGTTGAAGTGACAGGTTAGATTATGTGCTATTTCTATAGAGCAGGTTGTAACGGACGCGACAATACCAAATATGACTACTTTTTAGGGGTTTTTGTTTCAGTTTTACATAATAAAGCATTTTTGAACAAAATTATTTTTAGTGTCTCCACATTCTGAAAGCCATAGTTTATTTTTTATTTTTTGGGCGACTGTCTTATGTAGGGGCTCATTTTTGCGGGATGAGATGGCGGTTTGATTGGCACTATCTTGGGGTGCATATGACATTTTGGTCGCTTGCTATTACACTTTTTGTGATGTAAGGTGACAAAAATGGCTTTTGACACCGTATTGATTATTATTTTTTGATGTGTTCAGCTGAGGGGTTAGGTCATGTGTTATTTTTATAGAGCAGGTTGTGACGGACGCGGCAATACCTAATATGTATACTTTTTATTTATTTATATAAGTTTTACACAATAATATCATTTTTAAAACAAAAATAAATCATGTTTTAGTGTCTCCATAGTTTGAGAGCCATATTATTTTTTTTTTTGGGCGATTGTCCTATGTAGGGACTCATTTTTGCGGGATGAGGTGGCGGTTAGATTGACACTATTTGGGGGTCATATGAATTTTTGATCGCTTGTTATTACACTTTTGTGATGTAAGGTGACAAAAAAATGGCTTTTTGACAAAGTTTTTATTTAATTTTTTTACAGTTTTTACTTGAGGGGTTAGGTCAGGTGATATTTTTATAGAGCAGATTCTTACGGACGTGGAGATACCCAATATGTCTACTTTTTAGTTTTTTTTTATACATTTAACACTAAAAAGCATTTTTGAAGCAAAAAAAATCATGTTTTAGTCTGAGAAGCATAGTTTTTTTTATTTTTTGGCCAATTGTTTTAGGTAGGGGCTCATTTTTTGTGGGATGAGATGGCGGTTTGATTGGTACTATTTTGGGAGGCATACGCTTTTTTGATCGCTTTGTATTACACTTTTAGTGATGTACGGTAAGTTGCCCAAAAATGGCTTATTTACACCATTTTTTTTTTTTTTTTATGGCGTTCACCTGATGAGTTCAGTCATGTGATATTTTTATAGAGCAGATTTTTACGGACGCGGCGATACCTAATATGTGTAGTGTATTTTTTTTTATTTTTTTTTATTCAGTGATATGTGTTTTTTTCATTTTTACTTTTTTTCACTTTTTTACATTTTTTTTGACCCAGACCCACTTGGTTCTGAAAGATCCAGTGGATCTGGTGTCTGTATAATACAGTACAGTACACTATATAGTGCACTGTACTGTATTTTGTACTTTACAAAGTCTGAATAGACCTTTAGCAGGTCTATTCAGACTTTCAGCACCATGGAGACAGGACACTTCTGAAAGCGTCCTGTCTCCATAGCAACCATCACCCGCTGCCATAAGAGGGCAGCGGGTGATTGAAGCAGAAGGAGTGGAGCCCCCTCCTCTGCGATCCCATCCTGTTGGGGGGCTGCAAGGCACAGCAGCCCCCAATGGGAGAGGGAGGAGCTCCCTCCCTGTTAACCCTTCCATACCGCGGTCTGTACGGACCGCGGTACGGAAGGGGTTAAACGGCTGGCATCTGATCAAGCACAGATGCCAGCCGTTTCTATCAGAGTGTCAGCAATGTGCTGACACTCTGATAGACCCACTAGACACCAGGGATACATTACAGAGGAGGCAGGCGGGGGATCGCAATCGCGATTCCGCACCGCCCGCCTCCCGCACCGCCTCCCGCCGCCCGCAACCACCCCCCCTGCACCCCCGCAGCCACAATATGATTGGGGGCTGCAGGGGGGTTAAAAATAAACACATTGGGGGCATTAACCCTCTGATCCCCGCGGTCACAGACCGCGAGGATCAGAATCACACAAAGCTGCAAACCGCAGGTCTGAGATTGACCTGCGGTTTGCAGCGATCGCCGATATGGGGGGGTCACAAGACCCCCCCTGGGCATTGTAACAAGGTACCTGCTGAATGATTTCAGCAGGTACCTTGTTCCGATCACTGCCAGCTGAGCAGCAGTGATCGGAACAACTCATGACGTACCTGTACGTCATGGGTCCTTAAGGACTCGGAAACCATGACGTACAGGTACGTCATGCGTCCTTAAGGGGTTAAAAATGTTGTTTTGAGATGGAGTTGTGGTATTTCAGGCAGCTCGTCAAACACTCTGGCCTGTTTGTTGCTACCACAGCCGGAAGGTTAAAAACATAAATGGCATCATGCATAATTTGAAATTGAGTGTCCTTCCAGGACTTATTCTGGATCATCCTCCTTACTGTCGCCCACCTTTTAATTAACTCCCCCTTTCCCCCCCTTCTCGATCATCTAGCAATTTCATCCAGATATGGTAACACTGGGCTGCCGGGAAGGTGGTTAATGTCTCGCGTAACAAATGCTAAAGAAACAATATAGATTTGGATTGGGGAACCAACCCATGTAGAATTACCTTAACCAGTGTAATGTTAATCCCTTCTTGTGATATATCAATGACACATGTCCTATAGAAGTCACATACCTGGAAATATTAGCTTGAAAGGTGCCAATGCATATACTATACAAAAAAAAGGGATATTTGGCTTTTGTATGAAATTTATGGAAAACGTAAAAAGTTCACGCTACAGCTTTATTATACCATAAAAGTAGGGCATTTAAGTAGAAGCATGCAGAAGTGATTTCCTCATCTCAATTTATTTATTGAAACAAAAGCCAACAGCAGAGATAGGTATACCCCCACTAAAAATGTCTATGTCTCAGAAACCTGTCATGTGGCCTTGAGCATCAAGTACAGTTGTGGCCAAAAGTTTTGAGAATGACACAAACAGGGCTTTTTTTTCTCAGAGAAAAGGTGGTGGAACTAACCCCCCCCCCCTGGCCACGCCCCTACCCACCCCTAGAACGGCACCCTAAAACTGCCCCTTTAGAGAACAGGGATGCAAGTACATTTTGGGGGGGCTATAAAAGTCCAGCCCAGCAAAGAAACCCCCCAGATGGGGATGGCACTGTTAATGGGGGATCTGGGGATGGCACTGTTATGGGGTAGAGGATCTGTGGATGGCACTGTTATGGAAGATCTGTGGATGACATCCACAGACCCCCCACCCCATAACAGTGCCATCCACAGACCCCCCACCCCTACCCCTTAACAGTGTCATCCACAGACCCCCCATCCTATAACAGTGCCATCCACAGACCCCCCCCCCACCCCATAACAGTGCCATCCACAAACCCGACCCCCCCCCCTTAACAGTGTCATCCACAGACTCCCCATTGATTCATGCTGCTATTCTGCAATTCGACTGGGCATGCTCTCAATCAACTTCTGGGCCAATTCCTGACTGATAGCAACTCATTCTTTCATAATCACTTATTGGAGTTTGTCAGAATTAGTGGGTTTTTGTTTGTCCCCCCACCTCTTGAGGATTGACCACAAGTTCTTAATGGGATTAAGATCTGGGAAGTTTCCAGGCCATGGACCCAAAATGTCAACGTTTTGGTCCCCGAGCCACTTAGTTATCACTTTTGCCTTATGGCACGGTGCTCCATCGTGCTGGAAAATGCATTGTTCTTCACCAAACTGTTGTTGGATTGTTGGAAGAAGTTGCTGTTGGAGGGTGTTTTAGTACCATTCTTTATTCATGGCTGTGTTTTTGGGAAAAATTGTGAGTGAGCCCAATCCCTTGGATGAGAAGCAACCCCACACATGAATGGTCTCAGGATGCTTTACTGTTAGCATGACACAGAACTGATGGTAGCGCTCACCTTTTCTTCTCCGGACAAGCCTTCTTCCTGATGCCCCAAACAATCGCAAAGAGGCAGTCCTCAGCAGTCCATTCACTATACTTTCTGCAGAAGATCAATCTGTCCCTGATGTTTTTTTGGGAGAGAAGTGACTTCTTTGCTGCCCTTCTTGACACCAGGCCATCTTCCAAAAGTCTTCGCCTCACTGTGCGTGCAGATGCGCTCACACCTTCCTGCTGCCATTCCTGAGCAAGCCCTGCACTGGTGGCACTCCGATCCCGCAGCTGAATCCTCTTTATGAGACGATCCTGGCGCTTGCTGGACTTTCTTGGATGCCCTGAAGCTTTCTTAACAAGAATTGAACCTCTTTCCTTGAAGTTCTTGATGATCCTATAAATTGTTGTTTGAGGTGCAATCTTAGTAGCCACAATATCCTTGCCTGTGAAGCCATTTTTATGTAACGCAATGATCGCTGCACGCGTTTCTTTGCAGGTCACCATGGTTAACAATGAAAGAACAATGATTTCAAGCATCACCCTCCTTTTAACATGTCAAGTCTGCCATTTTAACCCAATCAGCCTGACATAATGATCTCCAGCCTTGTGATCGTTAACATTCTCTTCTGAGTTAACAAGACGATTACTGAAATGATCTCAGCATGTCCTTTAATGACAGCAATGAAATGCAGTGGAAAGGTTTTTTTGGGATTAAGTTAATTTTCATGGCAAAGAAGGACTATGCAATTCATCTGATCACTCATCATAACATTCTGGAGTATATGCAAATTACTATTATAAAAACTTAAGCAGCAACTTTTCCAATTTCCAATATTTATGTAATTCTCAAAACTTTTGGCCACGACTGTACAGCTTGACAACGGTGTCTCATGCTGTTCACAAGTCAACTTATTGTCTGCTGAGACATGGCATCCCACTCTTCTTGAAGGGCGGCCCTCAGGTCATTGAGGTTTTGGGGTACAGAGTTGCTTTCAATGGGATTCAGGTCTGGAGCAAAGTGCAGGCCAGTCCATTTGAGGTACCATGAAGATGAAATTAGGCCTGTGTTGTTCATGCAGAAGCACAATGACTAGATTAGTGATATTATTGAAGTAGTATGGGTTTGTCACTGTACCATTCACAAAGTGTAGGGCAGTTCTGTATTGACTAGACACACCTGCCCACACTGTAACACCACCACCACCAAAGGCTCATCTGGTGCCAACAAGTGCTGATGCACAGCACTTTCCTTGATGTCTCCAACATCATTGGTGGCCATTTCTGCTCAGTGTGAATCAACTTTCATCAGTGAACAGCACCAAGGCCCACTGGCCCCTCGTCGAGCGTAAATGCTCCCTGGCCCATGCAAGATGATGACGCCTGTGCTTGGTAGTGTGGTCAGGTACCCTTGCAGGTCGTCTAGCACGCAGACCATGCTGATATAAATGGTTTTGAATGGTCTGTGACACTTGGGGGCCTCTCATCTTGGAGTTATGTGCCATTCATCATCCAGTTCCGCTGGGCATTGTTCACAATAAAGTGGTCATCAGTGTGTTTTTTTGTGACTCTTCCAGTCTTTCTGTATCTCTGTTGCAACATGCTGATGACATTCTGTGACACTCTTGTTTATCACATCCACACAATTGCCATCTTGTGTAGGATGTCTATTGTGGTACTTGTGGTCCGCTGCGGGCATCCTCCACCGTATGCATTTTTGCTGGGGATCGCCATTAGCAACGGGCCACAAGTGCAGGATATGCTCCCCTGTATATATATGCACAACTGCATCTTGGGTTAAGCACATCCTGCTTCATGCCACCTTTCAGTTGGTTTGTGTATATAATTGTTTGGAGGTGTATAAACTCCGATGTAAATGTAGCCTGTTTTCCATCCACAGGCTACATTTAGATGCACCTGTGAGGCCTGGGCCATATCAGCCAGTCTTGGGTGGGGCTCACAGCCTTCTCCCTCCTCCCATTGCAGGCATGGCTACATGCTGGAGGTAACTGGGGAGTTTGCTGCAAGTCGGCCTTTACACTCTAGTAATTCTACCCCCAGTCGCCCCTGGTATTGCCCATACGGCACAGGTAGGTGAGTGTTAGGTCCCGAGCTACTTGAAAAACCTTGGCCTGGTGCTCGGGCTTAGACATGTCCTCCACAGCAGGATATGTTGACCAATCTCTCAATTTTAACATCAGTTTGAGGGCTTAGTAAGACCGCAGTGTGTACCTGTCTTGTCATTTGTTATTGCTATAAAGTTAAAGAGGTTGTCTCACTACAGCAAGTTGCATTTATTATGTACAGACAGTTAATATAAGCCACTTTTTAATTTATTGTTATTGTCCATATTGCTTCCTTTGCTACCTGGATTAATTTTTCCATCACACTGTACATTGCTTGTTTCCATGGTTATGACCACCCTGCAATCCAGCAGCAGTGGCAGTGTTTCCACACTATAGGAAAAAGTAATCCCATGGTTGGTCAGAGAGGCTGGCACTTTTTCCTATAGTGTGCAAGAACGACCACCGGTGCTGGATTGCAGGATGGCAGCCAGCAAAGAAAGCAATATGGATAATAACAATACATTAGCAAATGGCTTGTATTAACTTTCTCTATATGATAAATGCCACTTGCTGATGTGAGACAACCACTTTAATAACTATTTTATGAGGAGCAGAGAAATTCATATTTTGAAAATTGCTAATTTTTCCAAATTTTCTGTAAATTTTGGATTTTTTTTTATACATAATGGTACAACATATCAACTCAAATTCCCCACTAACTCAAAGTACGATGTGTCATGAGAAAACAATCTCATGCCAACGTTATTACCAGATAAAGGGACACATGTCAACTGGCCAACTGTAGATATTGTCCAAGTTAGGTTAAATAAGGAACTGTAAATGTGAACAAGGCTCTGGGTCCAGATGGATTACACCCAAGAGTTCTTAAATAACTCAGTTCAGTCATTGCTGTGCCCCTGTTTATAATTTTTAGAGATTCTCTAGGGACTGGTACATGGCAAATGTGGTCCCCATATTCAAAAAGGGATCTAGGTCCTCTACAGGTAATTATAAACCAGTAAGTTTAACTTCTGTTGTGGAAAAAATGTTTGAAGGGCTCTTAAAGGAACTATCTACAGGAGTATGTGACTGTTAATATCATAAGTGATAACCAACATGGGTTTACCAAGGACATAAGTTGTCAGACTAACCTGATTTGTTTTTATCAATAGGTAAGTACTGTGGAAGCCTGGACAGAGAGGCAGTTGTGGACGTAGTGTTCTTGGATTTTGCAAAGGCATTTGACACTGTCCCTCATAGACATTTAATAAGTAAAATAAGGTCGATAGGCTTAGAAAGTATAGTTTGTAATTTGATTCAAAACTGGCTGAAGGGCCGTGTCCAGAGAGTTGTGGTTAATGATTCCTATTCAGAATGGTCCCGGGTTATAAGTGGTGTACCCCAAGGTTCAGTGCTGGGTCCCCTATTATTTAATTAATTTCTTAATGATATAGAGCAGGGATGGCCAACCTGCGACTTTCCAGTTGTTGCAAAACTACAACTCCCAGCATGCCCAGACTGCCTACAGCAGGGCATGGTGGGAGTTGTAGTTTTACAACAGCTGGAGAGTCGCAGGTTCGCAATCCATGACATAGAGGATAGAATTAATAGCACTGTTTCTATTTTTAGTCAAATATTTGTTTATTGATGTAGAAGTGTTAACATTTATACAAAACATAATACAATCAAGAAACACAGTAAAAACTGGTCAGTCCATTTCTATGCATATAAAGAGGAGTCATTGGTAGACAATACAAACACACCAATAGCTGATCTCAGGGAGACCAGCTACAAAAAACGCAGCGAAGCCTCATTTAAGAGTCTCAACACAGCAATGTCAAGATCCTGCATTTTTACAAGCGAAAATCTAAGCCAGTTATACATTCACAGTCAGCTGTTTCGGGGTGTTGCCCCTCATCAGTGCGGAGTAGGATTCTGGCTAACCGGGAGCAATGCCTCGGAGACTACTCAAACACACCAATAGCTGATCTCAGGGAGACCAGCTACAAAAGCTGGTCTCCCTGAGATCAGCTATTGGTGTGTTTGAGTAGTCTCCGAGGCATTGCTCCCGGTTAGCCAGAATCCTACTCTGTACTGATGAGGGGCAACACCCTGAAACAGCTGTCTGTGGATGGATAACTGGCTTAGGTTTTCCCCGTCACATCCTTAAAGCTTGTAAAAAAGCGGGATCTTGACATAGGGGCACTTAATATGGTGGATTTGGTGATCTCTGTAATGGAGACACCCCTTTGCTTGGTTTTCCTTCCTTTGAGGGATATCTGGCTTTCATTGTGTTGTAGACCCATAACTGGGGCTCCATATTTATTTTGCATATTACTGTTTCCCAGGGAGCTTTGCGCTTCAGATTGCTGTGTTGAGACTCTTAAATGAGGCTCTGCGGCGTTTTTTGTAGCTGGTCTCCCTGAGATCAGCTATTGGTGTGTTTGAGTAGTCTCCGAGGCATTGCTCCCGGTTAGCCAGAATCCTACTCCGCACTGATGAGGGGAAACACCCCGAAACAGCTGTCTGTGGATGGATAACTGGCTTAGGTTTTCCCCGTCACATCCTTAAAGCTTGTAAAAAAGCGGGATCTTGACATAGGGGCCACTTAATATGGTGGATTTGGTGATCTCTGTAATGGAGACACCCCTTTGCTCGGTTTTCCTTCCTTTGAGGGATATCTGTAGAGATGGCCCGAACTATCCGCCGGCGAACAGTTCCAGGCGAACATAGCTTGTTCGCGTTCGCCGCAGCGGGCGAACACATGCGATGTTCGGTCCGCCCCCTATACATCATCATTGAGCAAACTTTGACCCTGTACCTCACAGTCAGCAGACACATTCCAGCCAATCAGCAGCATACCCTCCCTCCCAGACCCTCCCATCTCCTGAACAGCATCCATTTTAGATTCATTTGGAATTTGCAGTCTTAGTGAGAGGAGGGAGAGTGTAGTTGCTGCTGATTTAATAGGGAAATCGATAGCTAGGCTAGTGAATTCAGTGTCCACTCCAGTCCTGAAAGACTCATCTGATCTCTGCTGTAAGGACAGCGTCCTGACAGCACCCCAAAAAGCCCTTTTTAGGGCTGCAACATTAGTCTGCTTTTTTTTCCCTTTATATACATATTGCAGTTGCCTGGCCTGCCTGTGTGGGACTGTAGTGTGCCCACTGCCAGTGCCCACCCCTGTCATCCCATGTGGCACAGGACTTTGCATCAAAAAAAGGCATTTAATTTTTACACTTTAGTGTAATTTCAGCTGCTTGCCTGCTGCTAGTGTGTGTCAGGCCGATTTCCACTGACTGTAGTGTGCCCACTGCCAGTGCCCACCCCTGTCATCCCGTGTGGCACAGGACTTTGCATCAAAAAAGGGCATTTAATTTTTACACTTTAGTGTAATTTCAGTTGCTTGCCTGCTGCTAGTGTGTGTCAGGCCGACTTCCACTGACTGTAGTGTGCCCACTGCCAGTGCCAACCACTGATACCGGGTGGCACAGTAGCTTGCCGATAAATAAGCATTTAATTTTTAGACAGTAGTCTAAATTCAGTTGCTTGCCTGCTGCCAGTGTGTGTCAGGCCCACTTCCACTGACTGTAGTGTGCCCACTGCCAGTGCCAACCACTGATACCGGGTGGCACAGTAGCTTGCCGATAAATAAGGCATTTAATTTTTAGACAGTAGTCTAAATTCAGTTGCTTGCCTGCTGCCAGTGTGTGTCAGGCCCACTTCCACTGACTGTAGTGTGCCCACTGCCAGTGCCCACCCCTGTCATCCCGTGTGGCACAGTAGTTTGCCGATAAATAAGGCATTTAATTTTTAGACATTAGTCTAATTTCAGTTGCTTGCCTGCTGCCAGTGTGTGTCAGGCCCACTTCCACAGACTGTAGTGTGCCCACTGCCAGCGCCAACCACTGATACCGGGTGGCACAGTAGCTTGCCGATAAATAAGGCATTTAATTTTTAGACAGTAGTCTAAATTCAGTTGCGTGCCTGCTGCCAGTGTGTGTCAGGCCCACTTCCACTGACTGTAGTGTACCCACTGCCAGTGCCAACCACTGATACCGGGTGGCACAGTAGCTTGCCGATAAATAAGGCATTTCATTTTTACACATTAGTCTAATTTCAGTTGCTTTCCTGCTGCCAGTGTGTGTCAGGCCCACTTCCACAGACTGTAGTGTGCCCACTGCCAGTGCCCACCACTGATACCGGGTGGCACAGTACCTAGCACGCGTAGTACCACTTATCTAAAAAAAAAATGACAGGCAGAGGCAGGCCACCCCGCAGAGGCCGTCGTGGTCGTGGTGCTGTGATTTCCACTGTCCCTGGATTAATGCCTAGTGTTCAGAGGCCACGTACCCTGAACCCGAAAAATTCTGAGGACATAGTTGACTGGCTTAGACAGGACACCCAATCTTCAACAGCTTCCGCTAAAAACCTTGACGCACCATCCTCCTCCAGCTCAGCTTTGGTCACCTGCTCTCAAGTTACCACGCACCCGCCCGCCGCTGATAGGAATAGTACTAGTTAAGACACCACTCATATAGGGTGTCACAGCACATTGCTCTGTGCACGCGCAGTGCCCCAATTTGGGAGTAAGAGGACCGACCAAGCTGCTTTTTCCATCTCCCGGTTCCTGAAATCAATTCAGTTTGGTGTATGAGAGTTTGGTCTGTCACTGTGAAGGCAGTCGAAGGTACCCGGCCTAAATTTTTTTTCACAAAAGGCAATCCCTGATATGGGATGTAACAGGGATTAAACTGATGAGAATAGTACTACAGAAAATACCACTGATATCGGGTGTGACAGTAAATTGCACGGCGCAGACGCAGTGACCGTGGATTAAAACAGAGTGGAGGGAGCCAGCGTTTTTTTAACCATCTCCCCGTTCGAAAAATCTATTCAATAAATGGCCCCCAGATTGGGGACGTTAAAGGGATTAAACTGATGAGAATAGTACTACAGAAAATACCACTCATATCGGGTGTGACAGTAAATTGCACGGCGCAGACGCAGTGACCGTGGATAAAAACAAAGGGGAGGGAGCCAGCGTTTTTTTTAACCATCTCCCCGTTCGAAAAATCAATTCAATTCACCTTTCGGGGACCCTTGGCGTTGTACGTGGCTCGGTGGAGGAAGAAACCTTCAATTACATCACCGGGACGTGGCTAGCTTGGTATCCAACCTTGTGCAAATGGGGAGTTTGCGGTTGTGCAAATGAACTGTTTGCGGTTGTTTGCGGTGCATTAAAAGAGGAGTTTGGTCTGTCAATGTCTGTAAAGTGGGCGTAACCCTTACACTACCTGATCGATACAACATCATACCTGATCGTATACACACACTGGATGTTTTAAAGCATGTTATTCCAAACAATTTAGGAATGTTAGTTGATTTTATGCCCTTTATGAATTAAAACCCGACTCTGCGTCCACTATGTAATTTTCCATGGGAGTTTTGCCATAGATCCCCCTCCGGCATGCCACAGTCCAGGTGTTAGACCCCTTGAAACAACTTTCCCATCACTATTGTGGCCAGAAAGAGTCCCTGTGGGTTTTAAAATTCGCCTGCCAATTGAAGTCTATGGCGGTTCGCCCGGTTCGCGAACATTTGCGGAAGTTCGCGTTCGCTGTTCGCGAACGGAAAATTTTATGTTCGCGACATCACTAGATATCTGGCTTTCATTGTGTTGTAGACCCATAACTGGGGCTCCACATTTATTTTGCATATTGGTAGAGAATAGCCTCATACATATCATCTAATATGCAATATGAGCATTACATATAGTGGGGTGTGATTGTATACAGAGGGTAGCATCAAGGGTTATATTGGCAAATCTGCCCTATCTAAAGGAGGTGGAGTCATGGTATCCTTAGACTCGGCAGGAGAAAAATCTCACCATGTAGTGTGTAGGGGAGTTACCATCAGGGATCTTTTAAAACGCAGCGAAGGATGCCACAAATGCTCAAAGCCCTCGATCCATGTGGTGATCTCCTCCAGACGGAATATCTCATCTACTTTATCAATCCATTGATGCCAGGCCCAGCCATTTAGTCGGAATCAATAACTTAGCCACACTCAGGAGAGGGGCGTGATGACGTGAATGTTCACGTTGCGCTCTCCTCCCCCGCTCTCCCTCCCTCCCTCCATGTCTCCCGTGCAGCGCCTGGGGCGCGAAGTTTGACCCGAAAGTCTGCCTCCCTGAAACTGACGGCGTTCTTGGACTGCTCCCGCCTCCTGCCTCCTGACCTCCGCTTGCTGCTCTTGGCCTCCGTCTCTCCTTCTCCCCCTCGTGTGTGGTCCGGCGTCTTCCTTCACCTGCCGTGGCTTCGTTTGTGTCTCCCCCGGTCCTCCCTTCCGCCTTCTCTGTTCCTCTGTGTTGCTCCCTGGCTGGATCTGCCGTTCTTCCCTGCTGGAGTGGTGCTGCGTTCAGCTTCTTCTGGTCTCCTGCTGCCAAACCGGGCTGGTTGTCTCCGCCTGCCCTTGTCTGCTCCTGTCCGGAATCGTGCCTGTCAAGTGAGGACCTCTGTGGCTGGGCATCTATCTGACACGTGAGAAAACCTAAACCTAAAGACTGTGTGTGCTGGTTTTGTTTCTGCTTGCACTTATCTGGGTGCCCTGTGCTCTGTGTGGCGCTCCACAGGAGTTGTCTATCTGGACATTGTTTATCTGGACATTGAAGTATAAGGACAAAAAAAAAGGGGGGGGGGGGAGAAAGAAAAAAAAAAAAAGAGTGAGAAGAAAAAAAAAAAAAAAAGAGGGGAGATAATAATAATTAAAAGTCTAATCAGCAAAGTAAAAGTGAAAAAGAAGAAAAGGGGGGGGGAAATCCTTAAAAAAAAAAAAGGAAAAAAAAATCCCTAAAAAATCCCCCCCAAAAAAAGCGCTTTTGGGAAGTAAAAGGAGGGGCTTTAGGGAAAAATAGAGGGAGGTAGAGAGGTAAAGAGGGAAGAAAGGAGTAAAAAAAAAAAAAACGAATATAAAAACAAACATATTAACATAAAAAAGAGGCTTTAAACAGAAATGGCCCCCAAGTGGCGCTCAATTGACTCTTCTGGAATTAAGCCGGGGTCCAAGACCTTAGAGAGCAAAATCGATAAGTATTTGAAATCTCCCTCTCTAAGTGAAAAGGACCTACCTAAAGGGAAATTGCATGTTAACCCCAAGAAAATTGTTAAAATCCCTCAAGCTGAAGAACTGTCGGAGGACGAGTCCTTAGAGGTGGGCCAGGAAGGAGGGGAGGAAAGTCTGCTGGCGCCAACAGAGATCGAACATGACCCCTTAGCTCTGGGAAAAATCCTGTGTGCTGTCAAAGATAACGGTATTCTAATGCAGGGGATGTCTGTCCAGTTGGGGTCTATGCAAAGTGATATATCTTTAATAAGAGACGAGCTGGCTAAAATCCGCGATCGAGTTCTTAACGTGGAAAAAATGGTTGACTCCCTGCAAACAGATACTGTCATGTTAAAAACTAAGACGGCGCTCCTGGCCTCAGAAAACTCCTTTTTACAAAATAAGCTGGAGGATCTGGAAAACAGATCAAGGCGCTATAACATCCGTATAGTTGGATTTCCAGAAGGAGTTGAAGGCCGGCAGTTAGTGGAGCAACTTAAAGATTTGATTGTGGAAAATCTGGGCAGTGAATATTTTTCGTCTATGTTTCAAATAGAAAAAGCCCACCGGATCCCAGGGGGGAAACCCATCCCAGGGAGGCCGACGCGAGTAATCTTAATAAAATTGTTATTGTCGATGGATAGAGACATGATACTGAGAAGAGCTAGAGAATGCTCACCTATTGACTATCAGGGTACAAAATTGTTATTCTTCCCTGATTTTGCTCGGCAGACTCAAGAGAAAAGAAGAAGCTTTACTGAGATAAAGAAACGTTTGGCGTCTAAGGATATTAAATATTCTCTACAGTACCCAGCGAAATTGAGAGTGATTTATAACGGGACTTCCCAATTCTTTGAAAAACCGCAACAAGTGCTGGACTGGATGGAACAACTGGGCATATGAAATACCTTCTCGAAAGGAAATGAATTGAAATAAATTAGCGGGGGGGCTGGAGGGAGGATGGGATGAGCGGGGGGGGAGAACGGCCGGAAGATAGAGGTTTGCCGACTAGATCGGGCGGACCAACAGAGGGGGGAGAGGGGATGGGTACTGCCTTGCAGGGAAGGGGTGCTGGTTTTTTTTTTTTTTTTTCCGTTTATAATTGATGTCTGGTAGAACCGTTAGAATTGTCTCTTGGAATGTTAGAGGTCTTGGGGAAAGGGTTAAGAGGCAAGCTATTATGGATGCATTAAAGAGATATCTTCCTGCAATCATTTGCATAGTGGAAACCCATCTTACTGATGAGTCTGTGACCCGCTTGATGACGGGATGGCATTCCCAATCCTACCACTCAACCTTTAGTAGTGCCTCTAGGGGAGTATCGGTCCTGATTCATAATTCTATCGATTTTTCCCTATTAGAATCTTATATAGATGACCAGGGTAGATTTATTTTTTTGTATGGTAGGCTTTATAGTCATAGCTACACTCTCGCTTTCTTTTATATACCTCCGCCATTTTCTGTGTATCCACTTACCCAACTATTGCGCTTTTTGGAAAAGAGACCAGAATGTCGGCTTGTGCTGATGGGAGACTTTAATGCTGTTATGGATCCTGAAAAGGACAGACTGTCTCTAGATGCAGAATTGGGAAGGAATATCCGCAGTTCTCCATTGCCTCAGTTCTGTTCGGAGGTTGGTTTGGTGGATATATGGGAATATCTTGGCGGAGGAAAGAGAGTTTACTCCTGTGTTAGCAGAGGGGGATCTCTTTTGGAGATCCAGGAGGCCTTGGGCTCCATCTCTGAGAACTCATCTCCAGGGTTAGATGGTCTTCCGTATGAATTTTATCGCAAGTATAGGGATGTTATTCTTCCTCATCTACTGGAGGTGTTTTCTGAAGCCCTACAGGGAGGGGGCCTACCACAGTCCATGATGGAAGCTTTGATAGTCCTAATTCCTAAAAAAGATAAAGATCCGCTTGATTTGAGTTCATACAGACCTATTTCTTTATTAAATTCAGATATTAAGATACTATCAAAAATTCTGGCTAGGAGGCTCTCCGGGGTTATGTCCTCCGTTATCCATCCAGATCAAAATGGCTTTATGCCAAAAAGGGGCACCCACCATAATCTGCACAGGTTCTACACTAATATTCAATCTCCCGGGAGTGGCGCCCGCTCTATTCTGTCATTGGATGCCACTAAGGCGTTTGACAGAGTCGAGTGGGGGTTTCTCTGGGAGGTGATGAAGAGGATGGGCTTTGGCCCTAAGTTTACGGCGATGGTGCAGCTGCTATATAAATGCCCAGTAGCTAGGATCAGGATTAATGACATATTGACAGAGAGCTTTGTACTGGGAAGAGGTACACGCCAAGGGTGTCCCCTTTCCCCTCTTTTATTTAATATCTATATTGAACCCCTTGCAGCTAGTATTAGGCAGGACTTGAAAGTGGTCGGTTTTGGTGTAATGGGGAAACAGGACCGTATATCTCTGTATGCAGATGATATCTTGTTTTTTATCCAGCAAACAGAAACTACACTACCTCGAATAATGGAATTGGTTAATCTGATTTCTGTCTCTTCCGGACTTGAGGTTAACTGGGAGAAAACTGCTCTTCTCCCTGTAGATGAATTGCGAGGATCGAGGGAAAATTCTATTATTAATCGGTTAATGATTTCTATTCTGACTCAATAAAATACCTGGAGATAATAGTTACTGCCAAAATTCAAGATTACCTACAACTTAATCTGCTTCCCTTATTGTTAAAAGTGAGATCTAAAATTAAGGTATGGCAAAAAATTCTGCCCGCAAGAGCAGATAGAATTTCATTAATAAAAATGGTGGTGCTTCCCCAGGTTCTGTATGTTCATCGCAATTCGTCTGTATGGATTGAAGATAAGTACTTTAGGTTGATAGAGCGGATGATCAACGATTTGCTATGGGGGAAAAAGCGTGTGAGATTAAAGGCGCTATATTTTTCTATGCCCTACAATCGGGGAGGTCTTAACCTCCCCTATTTTAGGGGTTATTATATGGCCTCCCAACTCAGTTTTTTTAATGACTGGGAAAATAGCCATCTCTGTAGAAAATTGGTAAAGGACTCGGGTTTTTTGACTTTTTTACAGTACTAGAGTCCGATTATTTACTTAATGCACAGACTGGGTATAAACCCTTCTGCAAGATGGCTATTAAAGCTTGGTTGGTTATAAAAGGTTGGTTTAAAGTTGAGGCACTACTAATCTGTACCCCACTATGGCATAACCAAAAACTTCTGAACTTAGATGACTCTAACTGCAGGCAATACTGGAGGATGAAAAATATTCAATATATACATCAGGTGGTTAGAAATGGTCAGATCCTGTCGCATATGGAGCTAAAACAAAAGTTAAATGTAGGTGAGGTGGCTTGGTATGCCTACTTCCAATTGAGGTCGTCACTTCTTAGCACTGCTGTTAGTCATTCACTTAATGTAGACACTCCTGAATTTTTGCACAATTTGATTAGTAAGAAAGGATGTATGAAAGTTAAACTTTCACATTGTTATAGGCACTTGATGAAAATTTTTTTTTATGGATTGTCTTTCTCCAGGACAGAGATCCTGGTCTGTTTTATTGTCTGAGGTGGGTTTCCCGGATTGGGATAGGTGATGGTTTAAGATTAGTTTCTCACAATTTCAATCACACTGTTGTTCAGTTCAATATTATACACAAAATATATTTTACACCTTTATGGCTCCATAGGAGAGGATTTAGAACTTCCTCCGACTGCCTTCGATGCGGGGACCCCGGGGCAGATCATCTTCATCTGTTCTGGGACTGTCCGATAGTGAACAAGTATTGGGAGAATGGTTCAATTAGTTCTGGTTCAGAGGCTTAGTGTGGATATTCCTCTATCCCCAAAGATATGGGTTCTTGGTGATTTATCGGAAGTTAACTGTCAGCCCCCGAAGCGTCAATTGTTGATGAAAGTGATGTTTTTGGCTAGGCTTCTCATAGCTAGAGAATTTTTTTTGAGTTTTTTTTTTTCTTCTCTTCCCTGCGGGGCTGGGGGGGGGGGGGTATTGTGGGGTTGATAGGCTTGATTTTGTGTTGTTGTCCTTTTATGGATTGTATGTTTTATGATGCTTAAAATAAAAATTATATTAAAAAAAAAAAATAATAACTTAGCCACACTAATAAGATGTGTCAGGAGAAATGTCTTGTGGGGCTTCAGCGAAGGAGAGTCTAGCCACAAGAGAATCGTCTCTTTACACAAAGTGATCAGCACATCTGGCTTATAACATCTCCAATTTCCACCAGACATGGTGGAGAGGGAGAATGATGCCTGTGGCGAAACCAACCTCGCCACTGGGTGCTGGAGAAGCCTGGTTGCCAGCCTCTTGCCCCAGGATTATGGGCCCTCTCATCAGCCCATGCTAAACTTAAACCCCATGGCGATTTAACTGTGTTTGTGGCATCTGAGCGCTGTTTGGATATATTGAGCGCTCAGATCCAAGCCATCTGGGGATATGTTAAATGTCTATATTTACTGTAATGGTTGGGACATTGTATATTTGAATAGTGATGTCTGTCCTATTGTCCCCATGTGTGTATTGGCGATTTCCCTTTGTCCTGAGAGATAATTGAATTACTCCTCAGTTGTCTCCAGGACAGAAGACATTGTTTAAAACTATGTATTCTCCTGCCTGGGATAATTACATCAACCCATTGTGTAAGGTAATTGTATCATAGGCAGAGGGGAGGATTTTGTATGGGAGTGTTTAAACTTTAAAGCTCTAAAGGATTGGCTGCTAGGTCATGTCCTCAGTTCCCAACCAGGTCCACGCGGGTGGTAACCATGTTGGAAAATGTGTATATGTCAATGCTTGTGGGTTCAATAAAGAGTTCCTGTTTTACATTCAACATAGAGCCTCGTCTCATGTGTATGGGGATTGCTATACGCTGTATACTCCCCTGGCTATAACTCCTAGCTCTTCTAAGAGCTGTTCCTGCTCTCTGGATTTAGGAGATGTTCACCCACTGGAGCCTGGAGCCTTGTTGTAGGTCCAGGGTGGGTAGGAGACGGTGAGACCTCAACCAAGCTTCGCCGTTTCGTGGGGTCTGCAGCGCTTACGGTGTCAAGTGGAGTGCTTGGAGTCCTCGGAAAGCACAAGGAGCATCCATCAACGTAGGTACCCGGTTGGGGTGCCAGGAGATCAGTTACATTGGTGGCAAGCAGTGAGATGGCGTCCTAGTGCGAGGAGAAGCAGCTCGGAGACACAGTTCGTGGAACATATTGAGGGCAACGCTAGTATCCGTACAGCGTCCCTGGCTACAGCAGAATGGAAACAGCAGTGGAGTACAATGAGGGTGTCATGGTTGACCGAGATACAGCCCACAGAGGCATATGCTACCAGGCACTGGGTATTGTGGAGTATCTGCGGGACGAGAGACTCCCCACGGAAGACCAGCGGTTGCAGAAGCGAGTTGCCCTGCGGATGCCCTTCCTGGGAGACCAGCCCTGGGAGGAATGGGTAAAGGAATTGGAACACCTAGCATGGCAGGAGCTGTGGCTGGAAGATGTCTACCAGGCGCTCTGGTGGTATGGGGCACAGTACCTACTCAGGACAGCTGAGCATGACAAGCCAGAGGGAGAGGAGTTTGATGGTCCGGGCTTGTTATGGGAGACTTTTTCAGAGCTGGAGTTTGGGAGCCCTACATAAGCCTGGTTCAGGGACCTCTTTGAGTGGCGGGAGAGCAGGTATGACTGGGACGACACTCACAAAACTGAGCAAGACCTGGTCCACCTGGTGACCCGGGAGATGGAGCTGGAACAGGACTACCAGCAGCTGTTCCACTCCAGTGAGAGGGCTTAGCGAGAGAGCAGAGTGTCAGACCCAGGTCCAGAGCCCTTCAGCTGGGAGGATATTGTGGAGGTTTACTGGGAAGAACCCCAGGTGGCCGGTGGAGGTGGGTCTGAGGTCTCTCCACCGGTCCTGCAGCCCTCCCCAGAGGCTGGAAGTATGAATGGGAGAGGAGCTTGTTACCCCAGTGGCAGCTTAACATACCAGGGGAAGACAGTAAGCCCCACAACAGTGGAGATGGGACCGAGATTTCTCCACTGGCCCTACAGGGATGCTGGGCAGTTGGCCCAGATCCCCAACGGCAGCCGGATTTTCAGGGAGTAGGGACAGTCGGTCCTGCTCCCCAGCGGCAGTATGTTTTGCAGGGAGAGAAGAGCATCATCTCCATTCCCCATCAGCCGTGTGATTTACAGGGAATTTGGAGCCCAGTCTCCATCCCCCAGCGGCAGTTTAACGCACCCGGGGGTTTACCAGTCCCCCACACAGTCGTAGTGAGGCACATGGACATGGACAGGTTTATCCCTTGCTCAGGTGTAGTAACCATTTATTGTGGGTGGGCTGTACTGCTGTTTCTGTTTTGTGGGTGGGCTGCTGGACTAACAAGGGCACTGACCAGCAGAAGGTCAGATACCCTGTTAGTCTGTTTGGAAAAGGGGAGAAATGTGGCGAAACCAACCTCGACACTGGGTGCTGGAGAAGCCTGGTTGCCAGCCTCTTGCCCGGGATTATGGGCCCTCTCATCAGCCCATGCAAAACTTAAACCCCATGGCGATTTGACTGTGTTTGTGGCATTTGAGTGCTGTTTGGATATATTGAGCGATTAGATCCAAGCCATCTGGGTATATGTTAAATGTCTATATTTACTGTACATGTTAGGATATTGTATATTTGAAACTTTGTGGTTGTACCAGATTCTTCAGATACGTTGGGTATATCTAGAGAGACTAGCTAATATTGCTGACGGGGGACTGGACACTCTGGAAACCCTAATGCAGCAACATACTTACACAATTTCATTACGGTATTGCGCATAGCATCTCTGAATCTCCATTGACTTAACAGACCTCATGTAAGAGCGCATATGTGGTCGGAAGCGCTTAACCTAAAATGTGATGTTTTCTGTGCACTAGAGACTCATATTATACTTAAATATGAGCACCGTATTCAACATCATGGGTTCCCAGATGTGTTCCAGTCGCACTTCACATCTAAGTCAAGGGGAGTGTTGATCGCTATCAGGAATACAGTAGCGTTTAAACTGATAGATCACCAACTATACCCCCGCGGAAGATATGTGATATTAGTCTGCTCTATTAACAATGTAATCTATAACCTGACTGTAATATATGCGCCTAATAGGCAGCAAACTCAGTTTTGTAAAAAACTGCTTAGACGTGTGCAAAACATACAACAGGGCAGACTCCTAATTCTAGGTGATTTCAATGGTGTATTAAATCCTCAAATGGATAAATCCTCCCCACCCCAAGGACCACCCAGCTCACTGTTGGGAGACCTTTTGTGGGCGGAAGGCCTCTATGATGCCTGGCGGGCACTACACGAATCTGAGAGGGATTACTCTTTCTTTTCAGCAGCACAATATTTATTCCAGAATTGATCTAATAATGGTAGATAGGGATACCTTACTGCAGACCACGCTCCAATTACCATTAGAGATGCAATCCATGCATATTTTCCCAGCCCGTTCATGCTAAAATGCTGGAGCGAGATATACAACAATATTTTGAACTGAATGCGGATTCCGTTGAGAATCTATATAGCCTTTGGAATGCCCATAAGGCAGTGATTAGGGGTTCAATTTTGAAAATAAGTCATATTCTTAAGAAACAAAGAACCCAGACAGCACACTCTTTACTCAAAGATATCCGCAAACTCGAGACTTTGAATAAACTCTCTCAAACTCAGTCTCATACAGAGCAGTTACAATCTCTCAGAACACAACTTAGAGACCTCCTGCTAGCGAATTATAACAAACACTTGTTTTTTACTAAAGCGGGATATTATTCGCAAAATAATAAATCAGGAAAATTGCTAGCTAGGCGGCTAAAAATACAAGCGGTGAAATCCTGTATACCATACCTAATAGATTCGTAAACCGCAGCTAAAGTTATTCAACCGTCCAAAATAGATGATCAATTTCAAAAATATTATGCCTCCTTATACAACTTAGAGAAAAATCCGCTTACACCCAGGCCGTCCAAATGTGATATTCAATCCTTCCTTGCACAAGCCAACCTCCTATCTTTTACCACATCACAACTGGAGTCTATAAACACAGTCATCTCCAATTCTGAGGTCTGGATGGCGATCCAAAGCCTGCCCTCAAATAAATCCCCAGGCCCTGATGTGCTCCCTGGAGAGTACTATAAAGCATATACGAACTTATTGGCCCGTACTCTACAGCAAGTTTGCCAAAAAGCCATGATAGGGGGGTCCCTACCTACAGAAAATCAGGAAGCCCTGATTGTCACTTTGCCTAAGCTGGGAAAAACCCCAGACAGGCCGCAAAATTTCCGCCCCATATCACTCCTTAACACAGACCTCAAAATCTACGCTAAGATACTAGCTGGTAGACTAGCCCCTTTTCTGACCACTCGGATCCATGAGGATCAAGTTGGGTTCATCAAGACTAGACAGGCGTATGAGAACACTAGAAGGTTGCTGAATATTTTGCATTATGTACGCTCTCACAATGTGTCAGCAGTATTTGTATCACTGGATGCCAAGAAGGCATTTGATCGCATTGGGTGGTTGTTAAGACACCTCCTGTGTCTTTAAACCAAACCGCCGTTTAGTAGATCTTCCCCGGCTGCTGTACACATAACCTCCGTTCGCATAAACTGGAGGGCACGAACCAAATGCAGGGGAAGCGGCAATCTCACGAACGGCTCCAAACACACGAACGGTAATCCACGAACTGCTGCAAGCCACCGAACAGTCACACTCACCAAGCGGCTTCCATTTCCATTCAGCAGTCTCTAAACGCCAATAATAAATCCCCCCAATAACGAGACAGAAGCTCCGCATTGAGGGTTAAATAAGAACTCTCTTAATGACCACACAAGCATTTCCTTTTATACACATTTTCCAACAAGGTTACCACCCACGTGGTATAAACATAGCAGCCAATCATTTACAGTTTCACATTTTAAACAGAACCCATTTGTCAATGTACATTTAATAACCACAATGACATTGTCCGTGATCCAATCAACAACACAATGGCATTGCCTGTGATACAATCAACAACACAATGACATTGTCTGTGATACAATCAACAGAATAATGACATTGTCTGTGATACAATCAACAAAATAAAAGTTAGGAATCCAGGCAATAACAGGTGTTCTGTTGTTTCAGCGGTGTTCGGCAGAAAAAGTGTCCGTTTTTAGTTCCATGAAAATAGAGCCGAACACCGCTGGGCTTTCGCATAGTTTAAAATGGCCGCTGCCTCGTGGTCGACATACGAACGGAATGCAAACAGACGAATACAGCAGGGAAACAAGTATTAAAAAAGAATAATCAGACAGATGGTTCTGTCACATGGCTCCCTCCTTGTGGGACACTCCGGCAGACCCGGCTTGACCCTGTGGCGGGTCAACTTGGGGATGCCCGGACTAAGAGGTGGTAGCGATGTCTGTTTGCCGTGACAATCCATCTGCATTTCCGTTCAGCTTACCGGGTCTGTAGCTGATAATAAAATTGTAGGGCTGCAATGCCAAGCTCCATCTCAATAGTCTCCCATTGTCTCCTGAGACCCGGTTAAGCCAAACGAGGGGGTTGTGATCAGTCACAAGGGAAAACTCTTGCCCATACAGATAGGGACTTAACTTTTTCAATGCCCAGACCAAGGCTAAGCACTCCTTCTCCACTGCCGCATAACTCACTTCTCTGGGTAACAGCTTTCTGCTGAGACCGGGTGCTCTCCTCCATCTTCCCCGACTTGGCTCAGCACAGCCCCCAGTCCATACATAGAAGCGTCGGTATGGACGAGAAAACGTTTGTTAGGTACTGGGGCAGCCAAGACAGGGGCATTCACAAGAGCCTGCTTCAATGCCTGGAACGCAGCTTCACAAGCTGGAGACCACAGGACCTGCTTAGGCAAGTTCTTCTTGGTCAGGTCTGTCAGGGGCTTCCTTTCTAACAGATCGGGAAGGGGTAAATTCTCAGAATCATCTGCAGCTGGGGCACATACTGCTGCAATATTCTCAGGTCTCTCCTGGTACTCCTTTAGCATGTTCACATGAAAGGATCGCTGAATCCTCTCATCTGCACAGCTGGCTATCACGTAAGTAGTGTCGCAAATCTGCGCCACTACTTTGTACGGGCCCTGCCAAGATGCTTGCATCTTGTTGGCCTTCACAGGTTTGAGCACCAATACCTTTTGCCCAACCTGGAAGACCTGCTGTCGGGCACCCTGATCATACCATCTCTTCTGTCTCCCCTGGGCCGCCTGGAGATTCCCCCTTACCATCAGGGATAGTTTCTCCATGCGGTCCCGGAGTTCCAGAACATATGGCACAATGGGGGTCCCTTCCTGCTCCGTCTCCCCTCCCAGTGGCCTCTAATGAGATCTAGGGGTCCGCGGACCCTCCTCCCATACAGCAGCTCAAAGGGGAGAACCCAGTAGATTCCTGGGGCACCTCTCTATACGAAAACAATAGATGAGGCAGGAATCTCTCCCAGTCTCTGCAAGCGTCTGTAAAGGTCCTCAGCATCTGCTTGAGGGTACCGTTAAAGCGCTCGCAGAGACCTTTAGTCTGTGGGTGGTATGGTGAACTAAGTAACGGCTTAATACCAGACACCTTCCACAGCTGCTGGGTGAGCACAGCGGTGAATTGGGTTCCCTGATCGGAGAGAATCTCCTGAGGGAACCCGACCCTAATAAAAATCCTAACCAGGGCATCAGCAACCGTCTCTGCCTCTATATTAGACAGCGCTACTGCCTCTGGATAGCGCGTGGCATAGTCCACCACGGTAAGAATATACTTCTTACCTGATGGACTAGCCCTGGCCAGTGGACCCACAATGTCAACGGCTATGCGGGAAAAGGGTTCCCCAATAATAGGCATCGACTGAAGCCTAGCTTTTGGGTGATCCCCCCGCTTACCTACCCGTTGACACGTGTCGCACGTACTGCAGTACATCCGCACAGCCTGGTTAAAGTTTGGCCAAAAGAAATTCTGTGATATTCTGTAGGCTGTACGGTGGGACCCTAGATGTCCAGCTAGCGGAACATCATGCCCTATCCGCATAATCTCCAGCCGGTACTTTGCGGGTACCACTAACTGGCGATTTGGCGGAGAGGCAACACTCTTCCGGGAGGGCTTAGGGATCCTATATACCCTGTCCCCCACCCACTCATACCGCTCCCCATCTACCCCTTCCTCCCCAGCTTCGGCCCTGGCTCTGTACTTTTGGAGGTTGGGATCCGCCCGGGTTTCCCTCCCAAACTCCTCTGGGGAGGCCCAGCTTAAGGGGACCTGATCTGGGGTAACAGTCGGGGCAGTAAACCTTACCTGGGTCTCATCAGCAGGTGGGCTGGTTCCGGCAGCACGGGTCTGGGCACGGGTGGTCACAGGGTTCACCCTTACAGGGCTCATCGGGGCATAGGCGGAAATCAGAGGGGCCAAATCGTTTCCCAGAAGGACATCTGCCGGCAAGTCTTTCATCACCCCCACATCCACATGTCTAGCGCCCACTCCCCAATCCAAATGCACCCGGGCAACAGGTAAACGAAACACGGCACCCCCTGCTACCCTTACTGCCACAGTGTCCCCAGTGTGCTGATGCTCTGAGACCAAGTTCTTTTGGAGCAGTGTCATCGTGGCTCCTGAGTCTCTCAGCCCATTTACCACCCTGCTGTTGCTGGCGGTTATCCTGGTGAGCTGCTTGCACTGGGTCGGCCTCGTGTAAGATGCCCCAAAACTCCTCCTGCTCTATGCAGTGCGCAGCAGGCTGAGGGGGCCGATGATTGCCATTGGCTGGTTTTCTCCAAGACTGGGCTTGGTTGGTACTGTTCAGGGGGCACTCTGGGCGCTTGTGCCCCAACTGGTTGCACAAATAACACCGGAGAGGCTGGGGATATTCCCTGGCATTGAACCGGGAGGGGTGCACATATTTGTTAGCTGGTGGGGATGGGGCTGGAGTGCGATGTACTGGGGGTTGGTAGGCTGGAGGAGTGGGTGCTACAGCTGGTCGATACTCCAGTCTGGCAGGGACTTTGTTAGCTGTACCATCTAACTTACGGGCATCCGTGTACTCATCTGCCAGGCGAGCAGCCTCGGGTAGGGTAGAGGGTTTCCTGTCTCTGACCCACTCCCGGACCCCAGCAGGTAGTCTATCAAAGCAATGCTCCAGCAGGAACACTTGGAGCACCTCCTCCCCAGTTACCGCTTGGCATCCTGCCATCCAGTGGGCTGCGGTACGGTGAACTCTGCAGGCCCACTCCACATAAGAGTCACCAACCTGCTTGTTGGTTTCCCTAAACCGCCTTCTGTAAGCCTCTGGGGTCACTGCATACCTGGCTAGGAGGGCATCCTTCACAGCCTGGTAGCTGGTGATCTCCTCCTCTGGGATGGCCCGAAATGCTTCACTAGCCCGGCCGGATACCTTCCCAGAGAGGATGGTAACCCACTCATCTACGGGTACCTGGTGTAGGGCACACTGCCTCTCAAAATCCGCCAGGAACCCATCAATCTCCCCCTCTGCTTCAACAAAGTTTTTAAATGCAGCAAAGGGTACCTTTTTCCTGGCAAAATTGCTGCTGCAGCTCCTCTTTCTCTCGCCTGGTGTGCAGCTACTGCTGCCTGTACACGCTCCACGATGTCAGTTGAGGGGTTGGGGCCAAAATGTGCCAGCCTTATTTGCACTGCCCGGTTAAATTGTATTTCCTCGGGTGTTAAATCCAAGGGACTGGCCACATTGACTCTCTCCATTCCCGGTGCTGCATCCATCTCCAGCAGTAAAGCAATAATCTCCCGTTTCTTTAAATTGCTTGCTGCACGCCCTCGGCGTTCCAATATGTCTTTAAGGGTAGCACGCCTTAATTCCTCGTACTGCATGGTTTGTAGCTGACCTCCAATGCTGTGGGATTCATCCCGTCGCTTGCCACCAATTGTTAAGACACCTCCTGTGTCTTTAAACCAAACCGCCGTTTAGTAGACCTTCCCCGGCTGCTGTACACATAACCTCCGTTCGCATAAACTGGAGGGCACGAACCAAATGCAGGGGAAGCGGCAATCTCACGAACGGCTCCAAACACACGAACGGTAATCCACGAACTGCTGCAAGCCACCGAACAGTCACACTCACCAAGCGGCTTCCATTTCCATTCAGCAGTCTCTAAACGCCAATAATAAATCCCCCCAATAACGAGACAGAAGCTCCGCATTGAGGGTCAAATAAGAACTCTCTTAATGACCACACAAGCATTTCCTTTTATACACATTTTCCAACAAGGTTACCACCCACGTGGTATAAACATAGCAGCCAATCATTTACAGTTTCACATTTTAAACAGAACCCATTTGTCAATGTACATTTAATAACCACAATGACATTGTCCGTGATCCAATCAACAACACAATGGCATTGCCTGTGATACAATCAACAACACAATGACATTGTCTGTGATACAATCAAAAGAATAATGACATTGTCTGTGATACAATCAACAAAATAAAAGTTAGGAATCCAGGCAATAACAGGTGTTCTGTTGTTTCAGCGGTGTTCGGCAGAAAAAGTGTCCGTTTTTAGTTCCATGAAAATAGAGCCGAACACCGCTGGGCTTTCGCATAGTTTAAAATGGCCGCTGCCTCGTGGTCGACATACGAACGGAATGCAAACAGACGAATACAGCAGGGAAACAAGTATTAAAAAAGAATAATCAGACAGATGGTTCTGTCACAGTGGTCTTACGCCTTCTCGGCCCTGGAGCGGTTTTGCATCAAAGATAGTATTTTATGTGCTATCAAGGCGTTGTACTCAGCACCATCGGCTAGAGTATGGACAAATGGAGTATTATCGGACAGGTTTAGTATAACTAACGGCACTCGGCAGGAATGCCCCTTGTCCCCGTTAATATTTATATGCTCAAAACAGACCGCGAAGTTAAAGTCATACGGGTAAGTGATAGGGAGCATACCATTTCACTGTATGTTGATGACGTGATCTTGACGTTATCAGATCCTAGCTGCTCTTTACCTAGAGCCCTAGACTGGATCCATTACTTTGGGCGTATATCTCTGTATAAACTGAACACCTCCAAATCGCAGGTGTTATCGCAATTCATGCGCTTCTCATCTTCTTTGTGTGGTGCCAAATTAAATAGAAGTTATAAGTATGTATACACCATACTGCTTTCATAATGAGACCAGACACAAGTTGGTTCCATTCAAAGCACTTCTCATCCCCCAAGCCAAGAGAGCTTTATTCAAATTTATGTTCACTTAAATAGCAGACATGACATCACATAAGGGGTGTTCCTTAAGAAAAGGTAATTGGCCCCTTAACTTTTTAGGAGTGGTTTCAGCAACATCAACTTTGAGTTCATAGGTAGATTTGAAAACTGCAACCTAATTCCCCCCTCCCCCTTCACAGTGACCTTACACACACATCTGGATAGCGGACATCTTGTGGACAAAAATGTGTACTACGATTTTCACTGATTAATATATATATATATATATATATATATATAGATATATATATATATATAAATAAAACTTATCTCTCACACAGGCTATGCTAATCTCCCTTGCTCCTTTTTTAACGAAACGCCTCAAGGCCCGTTTTCCACTAGACTGGCAAACTGAGGAAATTGGATATCTTGGAACAAATATCTCTCCTACATTAGATAAACTATATAAATTGAATTATCTACCTATGCTGCAGCATATTAAGGAGGAATCCTCTTGACTAACTAAATTTGAAATTTCGTGGACGGGGAGAATAGCGGCGTTTAAAATGCTCTTGTTACCGAAGCTATTATATCTGTTTCGCACGGTCTCTATACAGATTCCGAATAACTTTTTCGTACATCTGCAGAGATGTATTTCACAGTTCATCTGGGCATACCATAAACCCAGAATAGCATATTCGCTACTTACCAGACAAAAACTTTCTGGCGGACTTGGTGTCCCTGATATAAAAGCATAATATATAGCAATACAAATTAAAATAATATCAAAATGGAAAAAGGGAATAAGCACTAACTGGGTTCAGATAGAAAATCACCTGGTCTCCCCTACCACCCTTAAAGCTCTAACTTTTGGTACACTGATCCCCCCCTGGCTCAAAAAGACCTCCTCATTGACATACTCCACCCTAATTTGCTGGAAAGATTTCCATACCAGAACGGAGGGGAACTTGATATGCACATGGGACAAAGTACCTATCCAGTATTTAAATATTTATATTCAGGAATTGGATGTCTCAGGCTGGATGGAGAAAGGTATTACGTCTGTCTCCCACTTACTCTCCAATGGTATTATGCATACTTTTGAACAGCTTAGGGATAATTACTCTATACCAAATGCAGAATTTTTTACCTATCTCAGAATACGGCACTTCTTGGGTGATAAACTTAAAGGAATTAAGGTTGATTACGCACAATTGTTACCACTGCTCTGTACTAACATTAAGATTATGAGGTGCACATACGAATTGATTGACTCCCACAATGAGTTCAGGAAAACCAAGCCCATTTCAGATTGGGAAAAGGAGTTTAATTGTTCATTTGGCACACAGCAATGGGTGTTGGCTTTGCGTGTTATAAACTTAGCTTGCAAATGTAGTTCACACTACGAGGCAGCGATGAGAACTCTCTTGCGGTGGTATAGACCATACGACCTCACCAATGTGTTGGAGACAATGTGGCCAAAGAGGAACCTTGCTCCACATATTATGGTCATGTCCTTTCCTGACGGCATTCTGGGATGACATTTTCCGACTGCTCAACTCTATATTTGGGTTTTCGCTACATAAAACAGCACATAGAGCCTTGCTTTATCTAGACCTAGATATAGTCCCGAGCAAAAACAAAACTCTATGTTGTAAGATCCTTACCACTATCGCCACCACATACTGTTATGAAAGAGCTTTAACCCCTTCTGTTATGTCACCAGCAAACTTGTACCGTATCTGGGGCCCTTGGCTTGAGAGTTCTTATGGAACCTAGACACAAAGCACTTTTTAAAATACCAAGATGACTATACACAAGGCGTTACTAGCTCTGACAATCTTCAGAATAATAAAAAGAAGAAACCTGGCACTTCATGCACCAATGTTACCACGTTATTGTTTACTGTTTAGTATAATTTTGTGTTATGCAGCCTTACTATTGCTTTCCATGATCTGGAAATACATGTTCTATGTCCCACTATACTATTCGAAGATATTAAAGATATTGTACAACAAGGAAGTAAGACACAGAGGTAATCTCGTGTTAACATGCCACGGGACTTTGGGAAATGGGCACAACACACGCCAGTACCATGTGGCAACTCGGATGCCTTTGAATAACAACCTGAGTTTTAAGGCTGAAAAAATCGTGAGTACCCCATGAATGTCGCTTCATTAAGCACTTATACTGAACTTCTAACACAAAAAGTTTGCATGAATATATTGCTCGAGTTTAGAGTGTAAAACAAGTGTGAAAGTTCTATAAGAACTGCGAACAATTTCCATAGGTGCAGCTTAGTAAGTACGTATATTGAACTTCCACTTTATCTAAGCTCTCATTGAACTTTCGCTTTACCAAGTCCTTACAGCGAATGTATTGCGATTTTCTGGAAACCACCCAGTTACTTTGTTTGCTCAAAGGGATATAAGAATTGATATCAACTGATATATAAAATCCAACATTAGAACTAATCATCAGATTTACAATATAGTGTGCGCACTTAGGAACAAGTCTGTGTTTTTGCACATATGTTTCTATTGATTTTGGAAGCTGTCTGAGGAACTGCTTATCCGGAATCTTTTTTGTATATTTTCCTTTAAACAATTGTTTTTAGTTTATTGAGTATTGGCCAATACGTATTGTGTAACATTTTGTGTTTATGTGATTTTAGCAGGGTGAATACATTTTAATTTTATCTGCGTGACCCATGGATTTGTTTCTTGAGAAAGTCCCCTTCTTAATGAAGATGGACTGGGTAGAGGCATCTACCAGGAAAGAGACCCTTGTGAAGCAGTTCTTTACTTGCTGCGAAAGTTTTATAGATATGTAAAAAAAAAAAATCTCAATTTTTACCCCTCACCCATGATAGCACCACGAGAGAGGATGGATCCGCCCCCAAAGACAGGAAACCTTCGGCACAAAAAGGCAGAGACTCCTCTCAGCCCTCAGTATGGTTTCCTGTCTTTGATGGGAAGCCTGCGGATCCATCCTCCTCTCCCTCGGCTGCCCTGTTACCTGAGGTCCCCCGTCTTGGTGCGGCACACTGCGCAGGGGGGACATGCAGAGGCGCGATGGCTATACTGGCTTCTGGGCACTGGAGGGCACAATGCTTCTGTGCTGTTAGAAGCACGAGTAGGCATCCATCGGCGGCGGCGTCTACAACGAGGAGAAGTCCGGCCGGGGGGAAAGATCCAGTTACTCCGCTCACGTGACCTACCACTTCCGGGTATGAGAGTGAGGCCTGGAGTGCACAGGAGCGCAGGAGCACATTACGTGTGCGGGGGTGTTTACAAGTCCACGAGAACCCGGAAATGGCTGTCGGTCTCTTCTGCAAGTGTCTTCAAGCAGCGTTGGAGGCTTCTAAGAACCCAAAAGGTCAGGAGAGAGGGGGATTTTATCCCTCTCTCTTTTTAGTAAAGAAACCGGACGGCTCTTACAGAACCATAATCAATTTTAAAAAAGTTGAACTACTTCATTCTACAAAAGAAATTCAGAATAGAGACCATCAGCTCCACAATAAAGTCAGGATTATCAGAAATTCCTAAGATTCGCAGTACAGATGGAAGAGGGGTTAACACACTGGCAGTTCCAAGCACTCCCTTTTGGTCTGGCGATGGCTCAGAGGATTTTCACCAAGGTGATAGCAGAGATGTCGGCCCATATCCGAGAAAATCTCGACGACTTCCTGATAGTGGCAGCAACTCGGAAGGCTTGCGACTTCGCAGTCCTGGAGGATTCTAAACTACGAGAAATCAAAGCCAGCGCCGCTCCAGCGCCAACAGTTTCTGGGCTTAATTCTGGATTCCATACACCAGAGATGTTTTTTCCGAGAAGAGAAGATGGCCAGTATTCAGCAAAAAATCCAAAGCCTGATACATCACCCTCGGATAACCTTGAGGAAAGGTATGTCAGTCCGGGGGAGCTTGACATCCTGCATCCCAGCGGTCAATTGGGCACAATTTCATACAAGAGCACTGCAGTGGGAAATTCTAGAGACTTGGCAGAAAGAAAATCTCCCGCTGGACATGAAATTCTCAGTATCCTCCCAGACTCTGCTCAGCCTAGAATGGTGGTTGAGGAAGGAGAATTTAGATCAGGGACTTCCATGGATAAGGAGCGATATTATCTGCTTAACCAGGGATGCAAGTCTGGGCTGGGGGGCACACATCCAGAAGTTGTCTTTTCAGGGTCATTGGAGAGGGAGCATATTAAAGGCTTCCTCCAACATGAAGGAGCTGTTAGCGGTAGAACAAGCAGTGAGGAGGGTCCTGCCCCTTTTTACGGGCAGGGATCTAAGGATCATGTCCGACAATACGACAGTAGTCTCCTACATAAACAAGCAGGGGGGGACCAAGAGTCAGGACCTGATGACAACCCTAGGCTCCATTATCAGGATGGTGGAGGGCAAGTGCAGATCCATTTCAGCAGTACATACTGTATAAAGGGGAAAGAAAATATTGAAGCGGATTTTCTGAGTCGCCATCTTATTTCCAAGGGGGAATGGTCCCTAGACCAGGATACCTTCCTTCAGATTGCAGAGATTTGGGGTCTCCCAGATATAGATCTGTTTGCGATGGCTCAAAATGCGAAAGTAAACAGGGAGGACCGAGCAAGAGGGATCCTAATTGCCCTATACTGGCCGAAGAGACCATGGTTCACATGGCTGAGGAAACTATCAATTTCAGATCCATGGGTTCTTCCGGACATCCAGGGTCTCCTAGTTCAGGGTCCGATTTTCCATCCGCAGGTGGACAAATTGCACCTGACGGCCTGGAACTTGAAAGGCAGCTTTTAAGGAGGAGTGTTTTTTTTAGTAAAACTAACAAATACCCTGTTAAAGAGTAGGAAGAATGTAACTATGTCCATCTACGCTTGGACCTGCGGAAAATTCTTGCCCTTTGCTGATCTTCAATTTAAAAACTTTCCAGACTCTCCACCTTTAAATAAAGTGTTAGCGTTCCTCCAGAAGGGGCTTGAAATGGGTCTTTCCCCTAGTACCTTGAAAGTCCAGGTATCCATTTTATCAGCCCTCTTTAATATGCAGTTAGCAGCTAACCCCTGGGTTATACGTTTTTTCAAAGCGATTTCCCGAGCTGTCTTAAATATTCCCCATAAAATGGTGCCCTGGGACCTGAATCTAGTTCTGCAAGCCTTGACAGCTCCCCCCTTTGAGCCTATCCACCAGATAAATATTAAAAGCCTTTCCTTAAAATTATGTCTGTTAGTGGCCCTCACCTCAGCTTGTAGGGTGTCTGAGATTCAGGCAATCTCCATAAACCCTTCATATACTACTATCCTTCAGGACAGGGTCATTCTAAAACCTGACCCTGGTTTTCTACCTAAAGTTGCAACAAAATTCCATAGGTCCCAAGAAATTATCTTACCGGCTTTCTATGACAACCCATCTTCTGAAAGGTAAAAGACCTTCCACTGCCTAGATGTCAGGCGATGTCTCATTCAGTACCTGAATGAGACTAAGGAGTGGAGGAAAAGATCGGCAGTTTTGATCGAAGACATCTGTAAAGCTGCAGTTTGGTCTTCTCCCTCTACTTTTTTCAACCATTATCGCTTACATCTATACTCTCCTGCTGATTTAGTTTTTGGGACTTCTGTACTTTCTGCTGTCATCCCACCGTAAATTTCCTTGGCTCTCTCGCTCGTGGTGCTGTCGTGGGTGAGGGGTAAAATGAAAATTACTTACGGTTAATGGGATTTTCATGAACCCACGACAGCACCCTTATTTTTTTCCCTCTCTTATTCCTTTTATCTGGATTGGTATTCATGGGTGTCACAAAAACAATAAAAATAAAAAAATATATATATAAGACTAACCCATACAGTGGAGTTCCTCAAATCCGTTGAAACGTCATACTGAGGGCAGAGAGGAGTCTCCACCTTTTTGTGCTGCAGGTTTCCTGTCTTTGGTGGCGGATCCATCCTCTCTCATGGTGCTGTCGTGGGTTCAGGAAAATCCAATTACCCGTAAGTAATTTTTATTTTTCCAGAAAAAGTTGCTTTACACCCACATTTTTCACTTACACATTTCCCCCTGAATATGCAAGCACCCCAAATGTGCCCAGAAAATGATGTATGGCCACACAGCAGGCTTAAGAGTGGAAGGAGCACCATATGGCTTTAGGAGGGTGGATTTAGCTGGAATGGTAATTGGGAGCTATGTCGCATATGAAGACACCCTGAGGTGGCCCTACAGTGGAAACCCCCAAAAAGTGACCCCCATTCCGGAAACTACACCCCTCAAGAAGTGACCCCATTTCCGAAAGAGCACCCCCGTACAAACATTTTAAGTGGTGGAAAGGGTACTTTTCAGCAAACAGGTGTCTCACAGAAGGCAGAAACACTTGTTCAAGCATTTCAAAACACACATTTGTGGAAAAAAAATAATTACTAGCAGACCCCAATTTTTTCCCACAAGGGGTTAAAAGAGAAAATGCACCCCAGTATGTGTTCCCCATTTTCTCCCAATTCCAGAAACATCCCATATGTGCTTGTAGCCTGCTGTATGGGCGCACAGCAGGCAAACAGCAAAATATGAATTTTGCTGACAGGCCTGAATTGGCAGACATGGATTTTAGGTGCCATGTTGTATTAAAAAAATTCCTGAGGTCCCCAGAAATTAAAAAAAAACAAGAAGTGACCCCTTTTTGGAAAGTGCACCCCCGTATGAACATTTTAAGGGGTGGAAAGGGCACTTTTGACCTAGCAGCTGTTTCACAGAAATGAATATGTAGTAGTTGGTGAAAAGTGGATATGTAAGCAATACGGACAAAATTAGAGATAAAAGGTGGTAAAACTACAGGGTACATCATGGATGAAATTAAAATAATACTCCATGGATGAGTGGTAGATTTTAAAATTAAAACACTCCTTCATGCACAGGCCAGGTATTTCAGGGCAGGTTTCGCAGTGGTAAATGGTGTCCTTCCTAACACCCCTTTTTGAACACACTCTGCATCTTTTTTTGGGTTCTTCCCTTTCTTGCTGTCTGGGGGACTTCAGCTGGTAAATGTTGTCCTGGTATAACACGGCCACTGTGACTTACAGAAGTACTTGGGCCCTCTTCTGCTTGGTTTGAAAGAATTAGGGCCTCGATCACTACTTCTTGAAAGTGAAGAAATGTTCCTGTGTGTCCACTAGACTTATATAACTTGAACGCATTGTACATTGCCGTCTGTGCAATGTGTACGGCCAGCTTTTTGTACCACACTTTTTTTTTTGTGTGGCACTGTGGGACTTCAGAACTTGATCTGAAAGATCAACCCCGCCCATGTGCCTGTTGTAGTCCAGAATGCAGTTTGGTTTGGGGACAGGTAGTACTTCCACATACATGGGCAGGGAAGCTGGTGTTAGGCCTCTTTCACACGAGCGTGATGGATTGGCTCCGGATGCGTTCCGGGTGTGTTCAGTGAAACTCGCATCATTTTGCAAGCAATTTCAGTCAGTTTTGTCTGTGATTGCGTTCAGTTTTTCAGTTTTCTCCGCACAGGTGCAATGCGTTTTGATATGTTCCTTATGCGCGTGATGAAAAACTGAAGGTTTACCAACAACTTCTCCTAGCAACCATCAGTGAAAAACGCATTGCATCCGCACTAGAGATGAGCGAACACCTGGATGTTCGGGTTCGAGAGGTTCGGCCGAACTTCCGGAAAATGTCCAGGTTCGTGATCCGAACTCAACCCGAACTTCATCCCGAACCCGAACCCCATAGAAATCAATGGGGACCCGAACTTTTGGGCACTAAAAAGGCTGTAAAAGACACCCAGAGGGATAATATACTGCAATAAACGCATTGCGATTACAACTTTGAGCTAACGATCACCATGGGAACGCCTCCTCCAGTAGAATGTACTGTCGGATCTGAGAATTAAGTTGAAATCGCAATGCGATTCTTATATATTTGCTTAATCGCATTGCGATTTCAACTTAGCATTGCTAAATAATTCCATCCATATCGTTAACTTACTGAGTCAGTAAGTTAACGAATATGGATGGAATTATTTAGCAATGCTAAGTTGAAACGTGCAATGCGATTAAGCAGATATATAATAATCGCATTGCGATTTCAACTTAATTCTCACATCCGACAGTACATTCTACTGGAGGAGGCGTTCCATGGTGATCGGTAGCTCAAAGTTGTAATCGCAATGCGATTAGCAAATACATAAGAATCGCATTGCGATTCCAACTTTTTAGTACTCAACTTTTAAAATCGTACACCACTTTAAGTTCCAAAGTTGCACTCGTGTTCGAATAGAACTTAAAGCTGTCTCTTAGTCAGTTTTAGTATTGGTGTGCTGTAATAGAAGTTACATTCGATGCGTGAATATAACTTAGAGCAATACAGTCAACTTTACACTGTTAGTTTTATTATCGCGATAATACAACTATTCAAGAATCGTGTACGTGCGTCTGTACGTGTGTGCGTTACCTCGGACACTATTCTATTTTGCCAGCCACAGCTGAAACCACTGATTTATGGTATTGCTATTTTGGCAATTGAACTTAACCCCAGAAAATAATCTATCCTTTGCCAGACAGCAGACAGTATTATACTTGTCTAGCCAAAGCTGGAACACCAGATTTAGGGGATTGGTATTTGGGCAATTGTATTTAACCCCTTAATAAAATATAGAAATTTCTTTCCTGAGTTTCTAGGGGTGACAATTAGCACAGCCAAGCCCCTGATGTAGGATATAGCAAAAAAAAAAAAACTAGTATTGATGGATTGATGGACTTGGTGGCAGCTTCTTCTGGCGCACCACAAGTCACAAAATGGCCGCCGATCAACCCAGAAAATAAGTGACAGAAAAACGCTCTGTGCAACCTAAAAACCAGCGAGCAAGTAACTAGCAGAAGTTCAATGATTCTCAGCTGTAAATTGATCCGTTCATTAGGTGCTGTTGCTGACTTTAACCTGCCTAATCTCGCCCTGATAGAAGCTGCGTCCTCTCCCTACACTAATCAGAGCAGTGTGACGTGCGGCGCTACGTGACTCCAGCTTAAATAGAGGCTGGGTCACATGCTGCACTTGGCCAATCACAGCCATGCCATTAGTAGGCATGGCTGTGATGGGCTCTTAGGGCAAGAAGTAAAATGCTAACTGATTGGCTGCTGTGCAGCCCTTCAGAAAGCGGGAAGAAATCGACGAACACCGGACCCGAACCCGAACTTTTTTGAAAATGTCCGGGTTCGGACGAACCCGAACTATTCTCGAACTGTTCGCTCAACACTAATCCGCACTTGCTTGCGGATGCAATATGTTTTTCATGCAGACCCATTCACTCCTATGGGACCAGGGCTGCGTGAAATGAATGGGTCAGGATTCAGTGCGAGTGCTATGTGTTCACCTCATGCATTGCACCCGTCTGGAAACTCGCTCGTGTGAAATGGGCCTTACTGTGAATGGTGGTCAGTACAAGGACATCCCTCTTGTCCTTGTACTTAACCACCAGCATGTTCTCATGGAGAAATGCCCTGCTTTCACCCTTTCTCAGTGGTTGCCCTATCAGGGATCTAGGGAGGCCTCTCTGATTTTTGCGTACTGTGCCATAAGCCACAGTACCTCTGGCAGTTAGGGAACTCCATGAATAGGAGTATGCTGGTATAATAGTTATCCACATAGAGGTGGTAACCCTTATCCAGCAGTGGGTACAGTAAGTCCCACACTAATTTCCCACTAACTCCTAGGACGGGGGGGCATTCTGGGGTTTCAGTCCGGGAGGATTTCCCTTTTTAAACCCGAAACCTAGAGGTGTACCTGGAGTTACTCTCACAGAGTTTATACATTTTTATGCCATACCTTGCTTGCTTGCTGGGCAGGTACTGGCGGAATCTTACCCTCCCTTTGAAAAGTAATAGGGATTCGTCTATGCATACATTTTGTTCTGGGGTGTACACTTCAGCAAACTTGGTGCTGAACTGGTCAAGGACGGGCCTAATTTTAAAAAGCCGATGAAATGTTGGGTCATTTTGGGGCACAGACTGTACATTATCATTATAATGCAAAAATTTCAGAATCGACTCAAATCTAATCCGGGCCATGCAATTACTAAATATTGGAGCATGGTACAAGACATCCACACTCCAATACTGTATCATTTCTGGTTTCTTAACAAGCCCCATATGCAGCACAAGCCCCCAGAAGATTTTTATTTCTGCTGCTGTAACTGGGGTCCAACCAAGGGGTCTTGCGTATGGCGATGTGGGGTTCTGGGTAATAAACTGCTGGGGATATAAATTTGTTTGGGCCACGACAAAATTGACTAAATCTTCACTGAAAAAGATTTTGAAAAAATCTATTTCTGTGAAGCCCCTGCAGTCAATTTGGGTTCCAGAGTTTCCCACAAACTCTGGAATTTGGGGCTGATAATCATCAGGGGGTGGGGTCCAGGTGGGCTGCCTCAGCTGTTGTTGTCAGCGGATGATGAGGGGTAGAGGAGTAGAGGAAAGTGGCATCCTCTTCTCCCTCACTGGCAGACTCAGTATCGAAGGCAAGCATGGCATATGCCTCTTCAGTTGAGTATACTCATTGGGATGGATAGACCATTTTTATTTTATTGGGGTGTGACGTCTGAAATGTGGAAACCTTTATTTTGTGTGAGGGTTGTGTATGTTGTGTTTTCACACGTGAATGGGCTTGTAACAAATTTGAAGGGACGGAGGGTGGTTTAGGGATCTGGAACAGCTGCAAATGGAAAAAAAAATCAGTGTAGCAATTCAAGATGTTCTTCTTTCTTCTTTTTTTCTTTTCAGCAGGAAAGGAGTTACAATCGCAGTGGTGGTGCACCACAAGTCCCAGAAAGCCAACAACAGCACAGAAAGGCACAGATCCTCTCTGCATGCAGTCACCAGCTAGAATGGCCGCATGCAGGGAAGTTCAGCCTCTTCATCTGCTGCTGTAGCGCTGCCGTTGGCTGGAGCGTTGTTCAAGCCAATAGCAGCGCTGGCAGGGGAACCCAAACACTGGGGTCCCCTGCCTGACCTCGGAGGAGACAGGTACCTCCACATGACCCCCCTCCCCCCCCACCCTGCAACTCTGTATCGCAGCCGGAACTGCTATGTGCCGGTCTATGGAATCCGGCCAATAGCAGCGATCGGGGCAGCAAGGGGGTGGAAATATCTCCCCCAGCCCTTAGTAAACATGGCTGCCTGCCTGGCAGAGCAGCCATCGCACCCCGGTTCCCGAGCTATTATGCCCAGGGCCGAGTGTTCGTCGCGTCGTAATAGTACGGTGCTGGTCGGCAAGTCACGTCCTGCTGCGCTGTACTATTATGGGCTGGTTGGGAAGGAGTTAATGCTTATGATAATGTGTAGAAATCTGGGTCTCACTCCTTTTTCTAAAATTCGCATCCCCTCCTATAACTTGGTTGAACTTGATGGACTTATATGTTTGTTTTTTCAACCGTATTAACTATGTAACTATATCAAATTAGAAAAATGAAAAATACAGAGAGGGCACTCCCTGTTGAAAAAAGGCAAAGTTGCACTTTACCAGATTAAGTTTTCCAGGCTAGGCACAACTCTAGGATGAAGCGAGATTACTCCAGGGCAGGAAGCATGCCAAGCTGCTGCGCTGGAGAGACAGTCAGACCGTCAGGAACTTGTTGCTGGGGTAGCAAATTAAAAGAACAGCGTGCTGCACAGAAAGGCTTCCAATAAAAGCTATTTATTAAAAAAAAATATTAAAACAAATAAGAGCTACTCATTTCGGTGATTATCCGTCACCTCTATCAGGCTGGCAAAGTACTTCACAATGCAGCTATATGGCCACGTTGTGAAGTACTTTGCCAGAATGATGAAGGTGACGAACAGTCACCGAAATGAGTAGCTCTTATTTGTTTTAATATGTTTTTAGTAAATAGCTTTTATTGGAAGCTTTTCTGTGCAGCGCGCTGTTCTTTTAATTTGCTACCTCAACAGCCAGTACCACAGATTTGAAACATGGTGCTTCAGCGGTTTTTGCTGGAAGCAGTTAAGGTATGTGCAGAAAGAACCTACCATACCTATTTTATCCAACACCTGTTGCAGCCACTCCCAATGAACATTATCAAATGCTTTTTCAGTGTCAATGGTGAGCAGAGCAGGTGCCAGTGGATCAACCCCAGCCCCAAGCCCAACAACCAATAACACTACCTCCCCTTGATGAAACCCAACTGTGACAGATGAATTAGAAGCGTCAATTTTGACGTAAATTTGTTTTCCCTTAGTCCGATCAGCAACACAAGTGGGGATTTCTCCCCTGTGAACTAGTAGGACAGCGGAATTTTTATTGAGAAATAAATTCCCTACCAAGTAATAATTATATAATTAATTGAAAACCCCTCCTATAAAAGGCCACCCGCCCAACACACTGTGCTTATTAACAAGAACATAAACCAGGGAGGGGGAATTTGTGTGCTGCTGATAGGACTAAGGGAAAACAAATTTACGTCAAAATTGACGCTTCCCTTACGTTCTACAGCAGCACAAGTGGGGAATTAGCGAGTATTCCAACAAATAGGGAGGGTAAATTAATATTAGGTCAAACTGACCCACCCACTATAACACAAAAATTTTTTTTTTTTTTAATGAGAGGGTGGCGGACAGAACCGTACGCCCAAAGACTGTGTCTTCAGAGAGCCTAGAGTCTAGGCGGTAGTGTTTAATAAAAGTGCTGTGGGAGTTCCATGACGCCGCAGCACAAATCGGTTCCAGCGGAAGTAGACTCCTTTCCACAAAGGAAGTGGATACTGCCTTGTAGAATGGGCAGTAACAAAGGATGGAGGCGATACCCCCTGGGCGACAAAAGCTTCCCGGATTGCCTCTTTCACCCATCTACTCAGAGAGGGTTTGGAGGCTTTTAGACCTTTGTTCCTGCCTGCAAAGGATAATAGAAGGTGTTCGGATGTTCTAAAGTCCGCAGTCCTCTCAATATAAATCTTGAGACTTCTAGCAATGTCCAAGGAATGAAGAGCTTCTTCTTCAGATGAAGATGGAGAGGGACATAGGACCGGTAGGGATATGGTCTGGTTCCAGTTATGGAATGATGGAACTATAGGAGCAAAGGTTGGTACAAATCTCAACAGGACACAGTCCTGGAGAAAGAGGGTATAGGGTTCAGCGGCCGCTAAGGCCTGTAGCTTTCCAATCCTTTTTGCTGACGTTATGGCAAGCAAGAATTAGAGATGGCCCGAACTATCCGCCGGCAAACAGTTCCCGGCGAACATAGCTTGTTCGCCTCAACGGGCGAACACATGCGATGTTCAGTCCGCCCCCTATACATCATCATTGAGCAAACTTTGACCCTGTACCTCACAGTCAGCAGACACATTCCAGCCAATCAGCAGCATACCCTCCCTCCCAGACCCTCCCATCTCCTGAACAGCATCCATTTTAGATTCATTCGGAATTTGCAGTCTTAGTGAGAGGAAGAACAGTGTAGCTGCTGCTGATTTAATAGGGAAATCGATAGCTAGGCTAGTGAATTCAGTGTCCACTCCAGTCCTGAAAGACTCATCTGATCTCTGCTGTAAGGACAGCGTCCTGACAGCACCCCAAAAAGCCCTTTTTAGGGCTGCAACATTAGTCTGCTTTTTTTTTCCTTTATATACATATTGCAGTTGCCTGTAGACTGTAGTGTGCCCACTGCCAGTGCCTACCCCTGTCATCCCATGTGGCACAGGACTTCAAAAAAAGGCATTTAATTTTTACACTTTAATCTAAGGTTAGTTGCCTGCCAGTGTGTGTCAGGCTGACTTCCACTGACTGTAGTGTGCCCACTGCCAATGCCCACCACTCATACCGGCTGGCACAGGACTTTGCATAAAAAAGGCATTTAATTTTTACACTTTAGTGTAATTTCAGTTGCTTGCCTGCTGCTAGTGTGTGTCAGGCCGACTTCCACTGACTGTAGTGTGCCCACTGCCAGTGCCCACCCCTGTCATCCCGTGTGGCACAGGACTTTGCATCAAAAAAGGGCATTTAATTTTTACACTTTAGTGAAATTTCAGTTGCTTGCCTGCTGCCAGTGTGTCAGGCCGACTTCCACTGACTGTAGTGTGCCCACTGCCAGTGCCCACCCCTGTCATCCCGTGTGGCACAGTACTTTGCATCAAAAAAAGGCATTTAATTTTTACACTTTAGTGTAATTTCAGTTGCTTGCCTGCTGCTAGTGTGTGTCAGGCCGACTTCCACTGACTGTAGTGTGCCCACTGCCAGTGCCAACCACTGATACCGGGTGGCACAGTAGCTTGCCGATAAATAAGGCATTTAATTTTTAGACAGTAGTTTAAATTCAGTTGCTTGCCTGCTGCCAGTGTGTGTCAGGCCCGCTTCCACTGACTGTAGTGTGCCCACTGCCAGTGCCAACCACTGATACCGGGTGGCACAGTAGCTTGCCGATAAATAAGGCATTTAATTTTTAGACAGTAGTTTAAATTCAGTTGCTTGCCTGCTGCCAGTGTGTGTCAGGCCCACTTCCACTGACTGTAGTGTGCCCACTGCCAGTGCCAACCACTGATACCGGGTGGCACAGTAGCTTGCCGATAAATAAGGCATTTAATTTTTAGACAGTAGTTTAAATTCAGTTGCTTGCCTGCTGCCAGTGTGTGTCAGGCCCGCTTCCACTGACTGTAGTGTGCCCACTGCCAGTGCCAACCACTGATACCGGGTGGCACAGTAGCTTGCCGATAAATAAGGCATTTAATTTTTAGACAGTAGTTTAAATTCAGTTGCTTGCCTGCTGCCAGTGTGTGTCAGGCCCACTTCCACTGACTGTAGTGTGCCCACTGCCAGTGCCCACCACTGATACCGGGTGGCACAGTACCTAGCACGCGTAGTACCACTTATCTAAAAAAAAATGACAGGCAGAGGCAGGCCACCCCGCAGGGGCCATCGTGGTCGTGGTGCTGTGATTTCCACTGTCCCTGGAATAATGCCCAGTGTTCAGAGGCCACGTACCCTGAACCCGAAAAATTCTGAGGACATAGTTGACTGGCTTAGACAGGACACCTAATCTTCAACAGCTTCCGCTAAGAACCTTGACGCACCATCCTCCTCCAGCTCAGCTTCGGTCACCTGGTCTCAAGTTACCACGCACCCGCCCGCCGCCACCACCACCACAGCCACCACAGCCGCTTCACTTGATCCGTCAGAGGAGTTATTTACACATCAGTTGGATGCAATTAGTGATGCGCAACCATTATTGCCAGATGATGTAGATTACGGGGATATGTCTCAGTCAGGCAGGATTACACACATGGACATACAGTGTGATGATGATGATGATGATGTTGTACCCGCTGCTGCTTCCTTTGCTGAGGTGTCAGATACAAGTGAAGCGGTTGATGATGACGATGTGTCCACAGATGCCACGTGGGTGCCTGCTCGAAGAGAAGAAGAGGGGGAAAGTTCAGAAGGGGAAACAGAGAGAATGAGGAGACGAGTTGGAAGCAGGGGGAGGTCGTCGCAAGGAGTTAGTGGCACAGTCAAACAGCATGTATCGGCACCTGGGGTCAGCCAGACAGCACGCCAGTCAACGCATGCTGTTGCCACCACCAGAATGCCGTCATTGCAAAGCTCAGCAGTGTGGCATTTTTTTTGTGTGTCTGCCTCTGATAACAGCAATGCCATTTGCAACCTGTGCCAAAAGAAACTGAGTCGTGGGAAGTCCAACACCCACCTTGGTACAACTGCGTTGCGAAGGCACATGATCTCACATCACAAACGCCTATGGGATCAACACATGAGTACAAGCAGCACACAAACTCAAAGCCACCATGCTCCTCCTGGTCCAGCATCTTCAGCCACGTCAACCACTGCTGTCCTCCCTGCTCCCTCTCAATCAACCGCCACTCCGCCTCTCACCTTCAGCAGTTCCTGCTCATCTGCCCACAGTCAGGTGTCTGTCAAGGACATGTTTGAGAGTAAAAAGCCAATGTCACAAAGTCACCCCCTTGCCCGGCGACTGACAGCTGGCTTGACGGAACTCTTAGCCTGCCAGCTTTTACCATACCAGCTGGTAGAGTCTGAGGCCTTCAAAAAATTTGTTGCTATTGGGACACCACAGTGGAAGGTCCCTTGACGAAATTTTTTTTCAAAAAAGGCAATCCCAAACCTCTACCATGTCATTGAAAAGTAGGTCATGGCATCTCTGGCATACAGTGTTGGGGCAAGGGTCCATCTGACCACTGATACCTGGTCTGCAAAGCACGGTCAGGGCAGGTATATCACGTATACTGCGCATTGGGTCAACCTGCTGACGGCTGACAAGCATGGAATGCGTGGCTCCGCAGCGGAGTTGGTGACACCACCACGACTTGCAGGCAGACCTACTGCCACCTCCTCTACTCCTACTCCATCCTCTTCGATATCCTCCTCGGCTGAGTCCTCTTCTGCTGCGGCGTCTGGCTGCACATCAACTGAATCCCCTCAGCTCCCCAGGGGTTATTCCATATCCCGGATACGACAGTGTCACGCTGTCTTGGGGTTGACTTGCCTGAAAGCAGAGAGCCACACAGGACCAGCACTCCTGTCCGCCCTGAACGCACAGGTGGATCAGTGGCTGACCCCGCACCAACTGGAGATCGGCAAAGTTGTCACATGTGCCGTGCATGGCACATGTGTTGAATCTCATCGTAGAAAGTTTTGTGTCTAAGTACCCAGGCTTACAGGACGTCCTCAAGAAGGCCAGGAAGGTGTGTGGCCATTTCAGGCGTTCCTACACGGCCATGGCGCACTTTTCCGATATTCAGCGGCGAAACAACATGCCAGTGATGCGCTTGATATGCGACAGCCCGACACGTTGGAATTCAACACTCCTAATGTTCGACCGCCTGCTCCAACAAGAAAAAGCCGTCAACGAGTATTTGTATGACCGGGGTGCTAGGACAGCCTCTGCGGAGCTGGGAATCTTTTTGCCACGTTACTGGACACTCATGCGCAATGCTTGTAGGCTCATGCGTCCTTTTGAGGAGGTGACAAACCTAGTCAGTCGCACCGAAGGCAGCATCAGCGACCTCATCCCATTTGTTTTCTTCCTGGAGCGTGCCCTGCGAAGAGTTCTGGATCAAGCTGTAGATGAGCGTGAAGAGGAAGAGGAAGAGTTGTGGTCACCATCACCACCAGAAACAGCCTTGTCATCATCGCTTGCCAGACCTGCAGCAACGCTGGAAGAGGAGTATGAGGAAGAGGAGTCAGAGGAGGAATGTGGCGGCTTTGAGGAGGAGGAAGACCAACCACAGCAGGCACCCCAGGGTGCTCGTTGTTGTCACCTATCTGGGACCCATGGTGTTGTACGTGGCTGGGGGGAAGAACAGACCGTCAATGACATCAGTGAGGACGAGGAACGGGAAATGAGTAGCTCTGCATCCAACCTTGTTCAAATGGGGTCTTTCATGCTGTCATGTCTGTTGAGGGACCCATGTATAAAAAGGATGAAGGAGAACGATCTGTACTGGGTGGCCACGCTACTAGACCCCCGGTATAAGCAGAAAGTGGCAGAAATGTTACCAAATTACCGAAAGTCGGAAAGGATGCAGCAGTTCAAAACCAAACTAAAAAATATGCTTTACACAGCTTATAAGGGGGATGTCACAGCACAACTGGAATCTAACAGCGGAAGAGGTGAGTGTAATCCTCCTCCTACCACGGCGGCAAGGACTGGACGATTTACAGATGTGTTGTTGATGGAGGACATGCGGAGCTTTTTCAGTCCTACTCATCGCCACAGCCCTTCGGGATCCAGCCTTAGAGAACGACTCGACCGACAGGTAGCAGACTACCTCGCCTTAACAGCAGATATCGACACTCTGAGGAGCAATGAACCCCTTCACTACTGGGTGTGCAGGCTTGACCTGTGGCCTGAGCTATCCCAGTTCGCGATAGAACTTCTGGCCTGCCCTGCTTCAAGTGTCCTCTCAGAAAGGACCTTCAGTGCAGCAGGAGGCATTGTCACTGACAAGAGAAGTCGCCTCGGTCAAAAAAGTGTTGATTACCTCACCTTCATAAAGATGAATGAGGCATGGATCCTGAAGGGACTGACAGTGGGGGATACGTTTGACTAACAAAAGGCCTGATTACATGCCTTGGCCTCAAAATGGTCCCCACGCTGCTGTATTTAATGTCTGCATACCGGATGACTTTCGTGAATTCTCCACCACCAACTAGGGTTCAAGCCGCAATGTTTTAGTCACTTTTCTGCCTGGAAAACGTAAATTTTTCCGGCCACTGCTACAATAGCGGCTGCAACAATGCCATTATTTTTCAGGCATGTGTAAATGCCTAATTTTTCTGTCCTGTGGTGCAGCACTGTGGCTGCAAAAACAAACCAAAAAAAAAGGCACATACAAGTGTCAATTCCCCTTCGTGATCGTTACCTTGTTGTGGTGAAGGGGCTTGTGTATCACAATGAAGCAATCATCACCTCTATGAGTGTGGTGGCAATGTTGCCACACCCCAGATGATAAGGCCGTTGCTTTATTATGGTCAGACCAAAAGCGATCGGACGGCTGGATAATATTTCATAGAAAAAACATTAATTTACCTTTTTTTTTTATATGTTGTATGGGTTTTTAATACATAAAATAAAAAATCATAATAAAGTCTCTTAATAGTTTATTAGAAATGATGCAGACAATTAAAAAAATCCCCATCAATTCCAATACAAAGCAAGTACAGAGCTCAGAACTAAATTATTTCATGATGTCGTAATGGTTCGCTAATTCGACAATGGTTAATCAATTCGACCGGATAGGGTACGTAACAGGGATTAAACTGATAGGAATAGTACTAGTTAAGACACCACTCATATAGGGTGTCACAGCACATTGCTCTGTGCACGCGCAGTGCCCCAATTTGGGAGTAAGAGGACCGACCAAGCTGCTTTTTCTATCTCCCGGTTCCTCAAATCAATTCAGTTTAGTGTATGAGAGTTTGGTCTGTCACTGTGAAGGCAGTCGAAGGTACCCGGCCTAAATTTTTTTTCACAAAATGCAATCCCTGATATGGAACGTAACAGGGATTAAACTGATGAGAATAGTACTACAGAAAATACCACTCATATCGGGTGTGACAGTAAATTGCACGGCGCAGACGCAGTGACCGTGGATTAAAACAGAGTGGAGGGAGCCAGCGTTTTTTTAACCATCTCCCCGTTCGAAAAATCTATTCAATAAATGGCCCCCAGATTGGGGACCTTAGAGGGATTAAACTGATGAGAATAGTACTACAGAAAATACCACTCATATCGGGTGTGACAGTAAATTGCACGGCGCAGACGCAGTGACTGTGGATAAAAACAAAGGGGAGGGAGCCAGAGTTTTTTTTAACCATCTCCCTGTTCGAAAAATCAATTCAATTCACCTTTTGGGGACCCTTGGTGTTGTACGTGGCTGGGTGGAGGAAGAAACCTTCAATGAAATCACTGGGACGTGGCTAGCTTGGTATCCAACCTTGTGCAAATGGGGAGTTTGCGGTTGTGCAAATGAACTGTTTGCGTTGCATTAAAAGGGGAGTTTGGTCTGTCAATGTCTGTGAAGTGGGCGTAACCCTTAGACTACCTGATCGATACAACATCATACCTGATCATATACACACACTGGATGTTTTAAAGCATGTTATTCCAAACAATTTAGGAATGTTAGTTGATTTATGCCCTTTATGGATTAAAACCCGACTCTGCGTCCACTACGTAATTTTCCATGGGAGTTTTGCCATAGATCCCCCTCCGGCATGCCACAGTCCAGGTGTTAGACCCCTTGAAACAACTTTCCCATCACTATTGTGGCCAGAAAGAGTTCCTGTGGGTTTTAAAATTTGCCTGCCAATTGAAGTCTATGGCGGTTCGCCCGGTTCGCCCGTTCGCGAACATTTGCGGAAGTTCGCGTTCGCTGTCCGCGAACGGAAAATTTTATGTTCGCGACATCACTAGCAAGAATGTGACCTTTAAGGATAAGAACCTAAGGTGCACAGATTCTAGGGGTTCAAAGGGGGGAGAGGATAGCCCCTTACGAACAACCGATAAATCCCACTCGGGGATAGTTCTCAGGATTCTAGGTTTTAGCCTTTCGGCCCCTTTAAGCAACCTCCTGAGTAGGGGGTTTTGAGACAAAGGGCTGCCTAAAAAGGCAGAAAGAGCACTGGTATGGACTCTGAGAGTTGACGGGCTTAGACCCTTGTCCAGGCAGTCCTGCAGAAACTGTAAGATAGCTGAAAGAGGAGGATCTGAGAAAACTACCTCTTTACCAGCACACCACTGAAGAAAACTTCTTTGAATTCTTGATACGCCTTCTTTGTAGACTCTGCCCGGGAGTGTGAAATAGTTCTCAAGACCGCTGCAGAAAGCCCACTAGCTTCTAGTAGGGACCTGTCAACCTCCAGGCTGTCAGATTGAGTCTCCTCAGACCTAGGCATGGACCTGTGTTCTGATACACTAGGTCCTGCATTGGGGGAAGCCTCCAAAAATTGCCCTGACTCATCTTCATGAGCTGGGTGAACCAAGACATCTTCGGCCAGAATGGCATTATTGCTATGACCGGGGTCTGGTCTTGCTTGATTTTCGTCAATACCCTTGGTATCATGGAAAGTGGAGGGAATATGTATGCCAGCCTGAACCTCCAGGGTATGGACAGAGCGTCTATCGCCACAGGGTTGTCCTCTTTGTAAAGGGAGCAGAACTTGTCCACCTTCGCGTTCAACTGGGTCGCCATCAAGTCGATCTCCGCAATGCGCCAACGGAAAGTGATCTGGGTGAAGATGTCCTTGTTCAACGACCATTCGCCCGGAACTGGCAGACCCCGACTGAACCAATCCGCAACAACGTTGAGATCTCCTCTGATGTGAACTGCGGAAAGGTGGGATAGACTTCGCTTTGCCCATGCGAAAATTAGACCAACTTCCTGGAGAAGAGGTTGAGATCTCATACCTCTCTGTCTGTTGATATATGCGACTACTGTCGTACTGTCGTAATGATAGAGAGCTAGATGCCTTAGGGTGCATTCGGACCTCCGATCTAGGGGGTCTTGAAGGTTACTACTGTCATCGGACGGAACTAAGGTCCTTTTAGACAGCTTACAAATCTCCATGTCCACTTTCGGTGGCAGAATCCAAAGGTCTGCTTCCGACTCCTGGATCGGGAACATTAACTTAAACCTCTTATTGAGGACGGGAGCTTTTTCCGGGTGTTTCCACTCGGTCTGCATTAACCTTTTCAGGTTCTCGTCCACCTTGAAGGCCCTTTGCCCCCTAGAGGTGGACGGCGGAGCTTCCCCCTGCTTAACATCACGGTCCCTTGACCGGATGGAGTGCAAGAGCCTCTGGGTCTTTTCCGCGGGAAACAGGAATGCAGAATCTTCATCAGCCGACGAAGACGAGGAGTGGTCGTCCAAGGAGATGACATCTTCTGCCATTGGAACGGGACCAGATTAGGTCCCTCTTGGTCTTTTGGAATAACCTAGGGCGGTCTTAATTTCGGAAATGGAATTTCCCATAAATTCTTTCATCCTTCCAAACATGTCGGACATAGTAGGAGCCATATAATAATGTTATCATACATCTGGCTCCCCCTCAACCCCCAAGCAGACGTCAGAGATGAAGTGGCCGCGTACAGACTGGAGGAGGAGAGCGCACGAGCCCGCTGCCCTGCAGTGGAATACTGGAGCGAAGGACCGGAACGAACGGTAAGCTCCGCACATGCAGCGGCAAGCATGCCAGAGCTGGTCACCGCAGCAGGGAGCTGGAGGCAGAACAAGGCGCACGGGACAGTAAGTAAACCCTGCACCAATATTAACCCGTGAACTCCCACTACAGGGCAGCGCCACTTATAGCAGGAGGGCAAAATGCAGAAGGTGAAAAATAATAGTAGGGGGACACACAGGTCCCTAAAAGGTAGAGGAATTAAAGTAGAAAAGAAGGACAGGAAAAATCCTGTCTGGCCGTCCCACAGTCCACACGGACAGAGAAAAAAAGCACAGTGTGTTGGACGAGTGCCCTTTTATAGGAGGGGTTTTTCAATTAATTATATAATTAATACTTGGTAGGGAATTTATTTCTCAATAAAAATTCCGCTGTCCTACTAGTTCACAGGGGAGAAATCCCCACTTGTGCTGCTGTAGGACGTAAGGGAAATGGCATAATATCTGCTAGCCATAATCTTACAAAGTAATTTCAGGTCCTGGTTCAGAGAGGTGGGATGGTATGACGCCAGATCCTCCAAATTTCTGCCCTTCTTTGGTAAAAATTTTCATATGTACTATATTCATCTGTTGGTATACTAGAGCCCTCTAGAATAGTACTAAACACACAAGATAGAATGGGGAATATCTGCTGCTTGGGGGCCCTAAAAAAAATTCTCCCGCATATCCATCAGGGTCAGGAGCTGGTCTTCCCCTAGTGCAGGTAAGTTTAACCTAATAAATCCTGCCCTCCCGCTTCCAACTCCCCTGGCTCCCATACAGATTAGTATAAAAATCTCACAGGATCACATTAATCTCCCAGGGCGGACCTCACTTGTCCCTTGGAGTCTCCTAATTTATGAATTATATTTAGGAGCCTTTTCCTCTCTAAATTTGTGAGTAAGCATTCTAATTTAATATGTAAAATATAAGAAAAAATATGCTTTTATCTAATAACTGCTTCTCAGCATAATTAATATGGCTTCTCAGTGCAATTTGTCGTATACCTACCCCTATGCTGCATGCTGTACATGAGGCTTTAGTATACAATTTGATCAAAAAGCAGAGGCCCACTCACCGCGACAAGGTTGCCTCTTTGAATGGGACCCTATTCTAAATTTTGGCGCATCGCTGCACAGCGACCACCAACGCCGCAGAGCTGCACGGTGACCACCGACGCAGCACTGCACCAGCAGGCAGCGGGACCCAGCATTCAAACAGCACCCCCGCTGTCTGGCAAAGCCACCCTGGCACTGGGCCCCAGTAAGTATTGAGGATGTGCGATCCAGTTTCACTATCTCATATTTTACATGTATTGTAGAATCTTTCTTTTTTTTTCCTCTGGTATCAGCACTTCTCCCCATTCGGCCTAGGTAACATAGTAACATAGTACATAAGGCCGAAAAAAGACATCTGTCCATCCAGTTTAGCCTGTCATCCTGCTAGTTGCTCCAGAGAAAGGCAAAAAAAAACTGTGAGGTAGAAGCTAATTTTTCCCACTTAGGGGAATAAAAAATTCCTTCCCGACTCTAATCAGGCAATCAGAATAACTCTCTGGATCAACAACCCATCTCTAGTAGCTATAGCCTGTAATATTATTACACTCCAGAAATACATCCAGGCCCCTCTTGAATTCCTTTATTGTACTCACTATCACCACCTCCTCAGGCAAAGAGTTCCATAGTCTCACTGCTCTTACAGTAAAGAATCCTCTTCTATGTTTGTGTACAAATCTTCTTTCCTCCAGATGCAGAGTATGTCCCCTCGTCACAGTCACAGTCCTGGGGATAAATAGATGATGTGAGAGATCTCTGTACTGACCCCGATATATTTATACATAGTTATTAGATCTCCCCTCAGTCGTCTTTTTCTAAAGTAGATAACCCTAATTTTGATAATCTTTCAGGGTACTGTAGTTGCCCCATTCCAGTTATTACTTTAGTTGTCCTCCTCTGAACCCTCTCCAGCTCTGCTATGTCTGCCTTGTTCACAGGAGCCCAGAACTGTACACAGTACTCCATGTGTGGTCTGACTAGCGATTTGTAAACAGGTAGGACTATGTTCTCATCACGGGCGTCTATACCCCTTTTGATGCAACCCACCTATCTTATTGGCCTTGGCAGCAGCTGCCTTACGCTCGTTTTTGCAGCTTAGTTTGCTGTTTATTAAAATTCCTAGATCCTTTTCCATGTCAGTGTTACCAAGTGTTTTACCATTTTGTATGTACGGGTGACTTGCATTATTCCTTCCCATGTGCATAACTTTACATTTGTCAGTGTTAAACCTCATCTGCCACTTATGTGCCCAAGCCTCCAATCTATCCAGATCCCACTGTAGCAGTATATTGTCCTCTTCAGTGTTAATTACTTTACACAGTTTAGTGTAATCTGCAAAAATTAATATTTTACTATGCAAGCCTTTTACAAGATCATTAATAAATATATTGAAAAGAATAGGGCCCAGTACTGACCCCTGAGGTACCCCACTAGTGACAGTGAACCAATCTGAGTGTGTACCATTAATAACCACCCTCTGTTTTCTGTCACTCAGCCAGTTACTTACCCACTTACAAACATTTTCTCGCAGTCCGAGCATCCTCATTTTATACTAACCTTTTATGTGGTACGGTGTCAAATGCTTTGGAGAAGTCCAGATATACGACATCCATTGATTCACCGCTCCAAAAGGAATACGTTTTGGGCAGCTCTTCACCGCTACTTACTTGTTGGGAGCACGGACGCCACTCCTCTGGTGAGCGGTAGTACAACCTTGAAAATAAGAAATACTGGATTCAGCTCTCCAATTCGAGTGTTCCTTTATTGAAGCTTCATAAAATCTTTACACACATCAGGACAAACACCGCAATGTGACGCGTTTCGGATCTCTAGACATATGGATCCTTCATCATGACATATACGTTCAGCACAAAAGCACCATTTAAAAAGGCCCTCCACACCTGAGGTTCTGATTGCTATGCCACATGACTGTGCACCTGCAATCAACTCCCCAGGGAAGTTTCAGGTCCAAACATAATAAAAAACAGCTCATTCACAGTTCCACAATTAAAAAAGAGTAGACATAAAGGTGAAACAAAAACTTTGTCAGTATTGTACTATCAGGTCATATTTTTTATTTAAACCTGTAGGAATGCGCGTTTTTAATTGAAACATCCAGAAGGATTCTCGATTCAGTAATTTCCTTCTCATGTCACCCCCTCTGGTCGGAAAAAACACCCTTTCTATGCCTTGCACTTTAAGTTTTCTAACATCTCCATTGTGCACCAGCGCAAAGTGTGCACTGGCGGCAGATACATTGCGGGTGCGATAGTGCTGCACATCCGATATATGCTTGCGTATGCGGGTCTTTAATGAATTAGAAGTATAACCCACATATTGTAACTTGCATTCCTCACATGTGATGGTGTAAATTACATTTTTAGTGTTACAATTTATGTAACTCCTATTATCATACACACCATCATCAGCACAGGATGCAAAAACTTTGCTGACCTGCAAATGTTTGCAGCAAACACATATACGATGGCCGCACTTGAAACACCCTTTAGTCGCCAGCCAGACCGGGATTGTATAAGATTTGTCCCGATATAAGCTGGGACAAGCTCCTCACTAGCACTTTTCGAAAACCCACCGCCACCAACTCCCTGTTACACTATTGTAGTTACCATCCTCAGGCTGTCAAGCATGCAGTCCCATATGGTCAGTTTGTGCGCTTAAGACGCATTTCGGTGTTTGTCCTGATGTGTGTAAAGATTTTATGAAGCTTCAATAAAGGAACACTCGAATTGGAGAGCTGAATCCAGTATTTCTTATTTTCAAGATTGATTCGCCGCTGTCAAGTCTAGAACTTACCTCCTCATAGAAACTGATTATTAGTTTAGCATAACCGATCCCTCATGAAGCCATGCTGATATGGCGTTATTTGCTTATTTCCGTTGAGATCCTCTAAGATAGCATCTCTCAGAAAACCTTCAAACAGTTTCCCCACAACAGATGTTAAACTTACCGGCCTATAGTTTCCGGGCTCTGTTTTTGGACCCTTTTTGAATATTGGCACTACATTTGCTTAGCGCCAATCCTGTGGAACATTCCCTGTCAGTATAGAGTCCACAAATATCAGAAACAAGGGTCTGGCTATGGAATTACTTAATTCTCTTAGGGTACTTTCACACTAGCGTTTTGGATTCCGTTTGTGAGATCCGTTTCAGGGCTCTCACAAACGGTCCAAAACGGATCAGTTAAGCCCCAATGCATTCTGAATGGATAAGGATCCGTTCAGAATGCATCAGTTCGGCTCCGTTCCGCCTCTATTCCGTTTTAGAGGCGGACACCAAAACGCAGCATGCAGCATTTTGGTGTCCGTCTGAAGAGGCTGAGCCTAACGGATCCGTTTTTTTTTACAATGTAAGTCAATGGGGACGGATCCGTTGTCAGTGACACAATATGGTGCATTTGAAAACGGATCCGTTCCCCATTGACTTTCAATGTAAGTCAAAACGGATCCGTTTTGGACTTTGTTATTTTTCTTTAAAGCTAATGCAAACGGATCCGTTCTGAACGGATACAAACGTTTGCATTAGAGGTGCGGATCCGTCTGTACAAATAAACAGACGGATCCGCACCAACGCTAGTGTGAAAGTACCCTTAGGATATAGGGGTGTATGCCATCCGGTCCTGGTGATTTGTCTATTTTAATCTTTTTAAGTCGCTGTTGAACTTCTTCTTGGGTCAGACAGGACACTTTTAATGGGAGATTTATTTTTACATTCAGCATTTCATCTGTTTATTTTCCTCAGTGAAAATATTGGATAAAAAAATATTTAACAGCTTTGCTTTCTCCTCGTCGCAGATTTGCCAAGTACTTCAAAATAAAGTCTCACATGAGCGATTTTACCGGGGTATTTGTTTATCTGCCGTATGTATCGATGCCGAGGTGAACCGGCATCGATACACGCTTGCTAGTCAGCGCATGATGCGAGCCAGCGTGGTACAGATGACAGATGAGATCTCCGACACGTAAGTGCAAATAGTATAACTACTGCACCAGCGTCCCAAGATAAACGGCACACATACGGCAGATGAGCAAATACCCCGGTAAGAGCATTACTGTGAGACTTTATTTCTAATATACTTGGAAAATCTGTTTAAGTGGACGATATTGAGCGTGTGTAGCGGGACGCCGCACACTCGCTATAGAACAATGTTTTAAAGTGAAATTGGAGTATAACCTCTTCTGATCTAAAGAGACTATAAGAGATATTAATCGCTACATGAGATATTCTTTTTTAATGCTTGCACGAGACACTTTGATTTAATATATGCATTCGGGACATTGTTTTAAAATTGTAGTATAATTTCTATTCATCTAAAGAGACCATATAGGACATTAATCGCTATATGAGATATTCTTTCTCAATGCTTGCACGATATACTTTGATCAAATATATGGTTTACAGGTTGTATTCGGTTCATACGTGGAACACTGCTCCTGATTTGTTTCGAGTTTTTTTTTTATATTTTTATTCAATTTTATCAAAATACATGGTGTATTGTCCTAATAAATTATAATTTTGGTTCCAAATATTAGCGAGTGCCCAGCTTGTTTTATAAAAGTTTTGCTTTTTCCTCTGTATAGTGGGTGATTCTATACAGCTGTAAGCACCACTGTTCCATGACCTGACACTTTAGTGCAGCCTCGTTTTCTCACATGTTTCTTTATTACCACCCAATCTCCGGGCTGCAAGCTGTGAGTTCCTTCTACTGAGTTAGGATCTGGAAGTGAAGCAAACACTTGTTTATGCGTGTGTTCTAGCCTTTTTGTGAGCGCATGTAACTGGTCAGGCTGTCATAATTCATCTGCAGCTGCTGGGGAAAGTACAACCCTAACTTGGGGGCACTTTCAAACAGGATCTCAAATGGGGATAACCCTGTATTCTTGTTTGGAGTGGTCCTTACTGAATACAGAGACAGAGGTAAGCACTCTGTCCAGGGCCTCTGGATCTCCCGTATGGCCTTTTGTATTTTCAGTTTCAATGTGCCGTTCAGGCGCTCAACTCGGCCCCTGCTCTGGGGATGGTAAGCCTCATGGAAGGCTTAGATCACCCCTAATGCTCGCATAACTTCCCTCATCACTTCACCTGTGAAATGAGAACCTCTATCTGACTCAATAACTTCAGGAACACCATACCTGCATATCAATTCACTGACCAGTTTCTTTGCTGTATTCTTGGCATTTGCTGTGGCTATTGGGAAGGCTTCTGGCCAACCTGAAAAGAGATCAACACACACGAGAACAAATTCATACACCCCTACCTTTGGTAGTTGTATATAATCTATCTGCAGTCTATGAAACTGGTAACGCGGTCTCGGGGTGTGCTTGCTTGGAGTCTTCACGACTTGACCGGGATTGTTCAATGCACAGACCATATATCCTTGTGTGAATCAAGCAGCTACTGTAGAAAACCCTGGAGCAATCCACCCTGCATTAACCACATTTACCATGGCACCTTTTGATAGGTGAGTGGGCCCATGGTCCTCCTGAGCCTTAGCTGGGTACAGAAGGCTTAGTCCTTGTTTTTCTATACTCCTTGGTCATTTTGCTTAGCCCCTTGTTTAGCCCACAGTTCTTTCTCTTCAAGTGGGGCCTGTTCAAACAACTTAATTAAAATGTCTTTAGATATATCCACAGGCTTTAAGCTTTTACCGGGGTGGCATCAGCATTTAGTGGCTGGAGCGCAGCTTGTTTGGCCACCTTTTCAGCTCTGTAATTGCCTTTCGCCTCCACCGTGGTACACCTTGTGTGAGCCTTTACCTTTACAATAGCTTTACTTCTTTACTTCTTCTGGCAACAATAAAGAGTTCAAGCACACAGTCTTTGTTTTTAATGGGCTGACCTGCAGAAGTTAGAAAGTCTCTAGCTCGCCACATGGGTCCATAGTCATGTGCAATACCAAAACCATATCTTGAGTCCGTATACATGTTCGCCTTCTTTCCTATGGCTAATTCAACTCTGCCTCCTGCGCAGACATGTGCAGAGGAAGTGGTTCAGCAACAACTAACTCATGCTGTGTGACCACTGAATATCCAGTGTGGAACCGGCCATCCTCTCCCATACACCTGCTTCCATCTACAAAATCAGGGTTATCAAGAGGTTTTTCATGTACATGAGAAAATCCTGAAGTTTCTTGTTGCATCAACTGTGTACAATCATGAGGATCATTTTCAGCTAAATCAGACAAAAGGCTACCTGTGCTACCCTCCCCCATTTCTGAATCCGTAATTGCTAACAAAGTAGCAGGATTCAGAGTAGTACTGTACACCTTTTGAAAGAAATATTGTCTGGCATGAGGAGTGCACATTAGAGTTTGAGTTGTCTAGCCATAGAAATATGTTTTGGCTGCACCTGTGTGAGATTGCCCTGTATGTCATGAGGTGTTTGCACAACTACCGGGTAGTCCAACAGTATTTCTGAGGCTTTTTCAATCATTGCTGGCACTGCCGCGACTGCCCTGAGGGGGTGCCGCGAGCAACGGGGTCTAATCTGGCTGAAAAGTACGCCACTGGGCGCTGGCGATCTCCATGCTTCTGCGAGAGAATCATCCCCAAGACGACGAGCAACCCCTAAGACAACGAGCTGACCCCTGGAGGGCTGAGTATTAACCCTCCCCTATAACACCAATGCTGTACCCCTGCCTGTAACCCCTTTCTGCAATACCCACTATCCCACCAATGCTTTTAACCCCTAACTGCCCATATTCCCTTACCACCACCCACTATTCCACCAACGCTATTAACCCTTTCTGCCCATACACACATTAACCCCTTATTGCCCCCCGCCATAATTACCCCCACTTGCCCAGTAACCCCTTACCACATTAACCCCAGTGTGCCCATATTGGCCCCTGGTGGTCTGCATTTAACCCCTTCTGTGGACACAGACCAGCCAGTACCCCTGCCCCTCCACTCCAGCTATAATAACCCTTTGGCTGCCACAGCAGACCCCTGATTGCAGCCAGATATTTATACGGCTGTACGTACTGCGGCTCTTGCTACCCCTGCAGCAGTACGTACCTCCTCACTGCTATTTAACCCTTTTATTCCCCCTAGGGATAGTATAGTGTCAGGCGGGGTGGGCGGCTAAAGCTATTGTGTGTGTGTGTGTGTGTGTGTGTGTGTGTAATTTGTATTAGCTAGTGTTGTGGGTGGAATTTGGGATTGTGTAGTTAGTACTGTATTTTTAGTGCTGTGTATGTACTGTATTGTATGCGTCATTATTACGGTACCGTAGGTATTAATAAATATCGTGTGTTATTTGTACCTACTGTGTAGTGTGTTTTACTAGCGGTAGCTAGTTCAGTAAGGCGCCCGCAGATAGCCAGTGACCAGTGTTAGGCGATAGTTAGTGTATTCTAAGGTATAAATAGGCAGAGTTATCAGTAGATGACTACGCCTATTTATGAATATTAATTATTGATATTTGCATTAATATTAATAATTGATATTCCCCCTTTACACCTGTGGTCCCTGAACTATATCTTTCAGGCTCCTAGCACTCTCATTTTCCTTGTTCTGTGCCAATTCTGTAAATAACTGACAAAATTGATTTCCTAATGGTAAAGTTCATTCGCAGTCATCTAATGTCTGACCACCGGGTCTTTGTGCGTGTTCTGTGATGAAACTGTTGACTAACTGATATTGGGATTCCCCTAAGAATTGGTCTTTGGGACGATACGCAGTCATGATATCCAGTCCCTAGGGAACCGGTGCCTGTACAGCAGGCTGTCCATTGTCTGGGGCAACTGGTGCCTGGGCTGGGTCATTTTGTCTATCAGCCCCAGCCGCAGCAGTGGCGGGAGCCGCCTGTTGTCTTTGATATTGACTATGGGTCAGAACAGGATATATTTCTGCTGGTCTTATTTTGGGTGCTCCACAGACTCCACAGACAAGTCCCTGTCCAGTCAGGATTCTGTGTTCCACAGACCCTACACATCCACCCTTGCTGACCAAACGTGTTCTCTGCATGTCGAAGGAGTTGCGTTGGGGTAAGGTGGGGGCCTGTGGTTACTGTCAAACTTTTTGTCCGTGCAGTCAGTCTCCTGTTGTAATTTATATAGCAGTCTTCCTTTGATTACTTCTCCTTTCCATCCCTCTGTCTCTGTCTCACGTGCCACCTTAATCCACACATCAACTGTTTTTTTCACATCCATTATCTTTAATCCATCCACCAAAAGTTTGCTTGAACCTTTCCCACGCCTCCAAATCCAAGTTTCCATGTTTCATACCTGCCTTTTTCATCACCTTATCAACATTCTTTAACGCATATTTTCCTCTCCTTTCCTCAACTAAGGTCTTTGCTGTCTCGTAACCCTGTGGGACACTTGAGTTGTTTGCCATGACTATTATATCTTGTTATCTTTACTATATGCTAAAAAAAAAAATATACAAATCCAGACGTCTATTATTCCTTTCAGTCTATATCCATACGAACTTCCTCTCTAATCATTAGCGTATTCTTATTCTAGACTGAATATTATTCCCAGGACCTACAGCCCATTCATAGGATTCCACGGGTCCTGATTTCCATCCATGGCATTAACAGTGATTCTCCACAAGATATATATCACACACGTCAAATCCAACAACTAATCCAAATGTGTCCTAGTCAAAGTAATTAACGTCAGTTATTTTTATTCTTAGCCAATAATTATAGGAATATCATCTCTCTAGAGTTCTTACCAAAAATAGGCTGGACTGTAAATCAGCTTTTTAGACTATTTGGCCTATTACTTGAAAAGATTGAAGGATACTCCACCACGGTCCCACGTGCACCATTCTTGGCATATTCTAGATGTCGTTCCTGAATGCAAATACACAACACGACACCAGTGGAGTGTTTTCGTTCTCAGAGGAGGACGCAAGAAGAATAACTTCCTCGGTTACAGCATCGAATGAGTTTTTATCAAACTCCGCAACTGATATACTACCTACTCCGGCTGAAATAGTATGAAGTGAAATAAAACCATTTAATTATCATTACCTAAGGAGTGCTGTCCTAATATTTGTGTGAGATCTATAGTTCTTGAGGTGGAGATATAGAACATAACCTGGACACGCACCCACCTTTGCCTTTTGTTGAAAAGAGTGCTGTGGCCTATTACTTGAAAAGATTGAAGGATACTCCATCACGGTCCCACGTGCACCATTCTTGGCATATTCTAGATGTCGTTCCTGAATGCAAATACACAACACGACACCAGTGGAGTGTTTTCGTTCTCAAAAGAGGACGCAAGAAGAATAACTTCCTCGGTTACAGCATCGAATGAGTTTTTATCAAACTCCGCAACTGATATACCACCTACTCCGGCTGAAATAATATGAAGTGAAATAAAACCAATTAATTATCATTACCTTAGGAATGCTGTCCTAATATTTGTGTGAGACCTACAGTTCTTGAGGTGGAGCTATAGAACATAACCTGGGACGCGCACCCACCTTTGCCTTTTGTTGAAAAGAGTGGTATGGCCTATTACTTGAAAAGAATGAAGGATACTCCACCACGGTCCCACGTGCACCATTCTTGGCATATTCTAGATGTCGTTCCTGAATGCAAATACACAACACGACACCAGTGGAGTGTTTTTGTTCTCAGAGGAGGACGCAAGAAGAATAACTTCCTTGGTTACAGCATCGAATGAGTTTTTATCAACCTCTGCAACTGATATACCACCTACTCCGGCTAAAATAATATGAAGTGAAAAAAAAACATTTAATTTTCATTAACTAAGAAGTGCTGTCCTAATATTTGTGTGAGACCTACAGTTCTTGAGGTGGAGCTATAGAACATAACCTGGGACGCGCACCCACCTTTGCCTTTTGTTGAAAAGAGTGCTGTGGCCTATTACTTGAAAAGATTGAAGGATACTCCACCACAGTCACACGTGCACCATTCTTGGCATATTCTAGATGTCGTTCCTGAATGCAAATACACAACACGACCCCAGTGGAGTGTTTTTGTTCTCAGAGGAGGACGCAAGAAGAATAACTTCCTTGGTTACAGCATCGAATGAGTTTTTATCAACCTCTGCAACTGATATACCACCTACTCCGGCTGAAATAGTATGAAGTGAAATAAAACCATTTAATTATCATTACCTAAGGAGTGCTGTCCTAATATTTGTGTGAGATCTATAGTTCTTGAGGTGGAGATATAGAACATATCCTGGACACGCACCCACCTTTGCCTTTTGTTGAAAAGAGTGCTGTGGCCTATTACTTGAAAAGATTGAAGGATACTCCATCACGGTCCCACGTGCACCATTCTTGGCATATTCTAGATGTCGTTCCTGAATGCAAATACACAACACGACACCAGTGGAGTGTTTTCGTTCTCAAAAGAGGACGCAAGAAGAATAACTTCCTCGGTTACAGCATCGAATGAGTTTTTATCAAACTCCGCAACTGATATACCACCTACTCCGGCTGAAATAACATGATTTGAAATAAAACCATTTAATTATCATTACCTAAGGAATGCTGTCCTAATATTTGTGTGAGACCTACAGTTCTTGAGGTGGAGCTATAGAACATAACCTGGGACGCGCACCCACCTTTGCCTTTTGTTGAAAAGAGTGCTGTGGCCTATTACTTGAAAAGATTGAAGGATACTCCACCACAGTCACACGTGCACCATTCTTGGCATATTCTAGATGTCGTTCCTGAATGCAAATACACAACACGACACCAGTGGAGTGTTTTCGTTCTCAGAGGAGGACGCAAGAAGAATAACTTCCTCGGTTACAGCATCGAATGAGTTTTTATCAAACTCCGCAACTGATATACCACCTACTCTGGCTGAAATAATATGAAGTAAAATAAAACCATTTAATTATCATTACCTAAGGAGTGCTGTCCTAATATTTGTGTGAGACCTACAGTTCTTGAGGTGGAGCTATAGAACATAGCCTGGGACGCGCACCCACCTTTGCCTTTTGTTGAAAAGAGTGCTATGGCCTAGTACATGAAAAGAATGAAGGATACTCCACCACGGTCCCACGTGCACCATTCTTGGCATATTCTAGATGTCGTTCCTGAATGCAAATACACAACACGACACCAGTGGAGTTTTTTGTTCTCAGAGGAGGACGCAAGAAGAATAACTTCCTCGGTTACAGCATCAAATGAGTTTTTATCAAACTCCGCAACTGATATACCACCTACTCCGGCTGAAATAATATGAAGTGAAATAAAACCATTTGTTACGGTATAACCCGGTATAGTGAGGGTTAATACCGTTTGGGCGATTCCCCTGGCGAAGAGCACAGCAACCTACAACCGCTGGAATCCACCGAACTGGAACCATACGAAGTCCTCCTTTCCTGGAAAAGGCAAGAGAACGTTCCGACGTAGCAATTCCCCCCAAGTACGAGACGAGGCTCCGTATTAATGGTTAAACAGGAATTCTCCCTTTATTGAGGGCTACCTGCCCGCTATTTATCCAGGTCTCCCACCTGGTCTACACTCCCCTAGGGGATCAGAAGGAAGACTGCGACACGGGATACTGCAGCCAATCACACACAATGGGACTATACAGACACCCCCAGCATATCCCTCCCCTCTGCCTGTGATACAATTACCCTACATGGGTAATGTAATCATCACAGGCAGGAGAATACACAATGTCTTCTGTCCTGGAGACAATTGAGGAGTCATTCAATTATCTCTCAGGACAATGTGAAATCGCCAATACACATGTGGGGACAATAGGACAGACATCATTATTCAATATACAATGTCCCACCCTTTACAATACACACAGACATTTAACATATCCCCAGATGGCTTGGATCTGAGCGCTCAATATATCCAAACAGCGCTCAGATGCCACAAACACAGTCAAATCGCCATGGGGTTTAAGTTTAGCATGGGCTGATGAGAGGGCCCATAATCCTGGGGCAAGAGGCTGGCAATCTGTCCCCTCCAAAACCCAGTGGCGCGGTTGGTTTCGCCACACCATTTAATTATCATTACCTAAGGAGTGCTGTCCTAATATTTGTGTGAGACCTACAGTTCTTGTGGTGGAGCTATAGAACATAACCTGGATGCGTACCCACCTTTGCCTTTTGTTGAAAAGAGTGCTGTGGCCTATTACTTGAAATGATTGAAGGATACTCCACCACGGTCCCACGTGCACCATTCTTGGCATATTCTAGATGTCGTTCCTGAATGCAAATACACAACACAGACACCAGTGGAGTGTATTCCGTTCTCAGAGGAGGACGCAAGAAGAATAACTTCCTCGGTTACAGCATCAAATGAGTTTTTATCAAACTCCGCAACTGATATACCACCTACTCCGGCTGAAATAATATGAAGTGAAATAAAACCATTTAATTATCATTACCTAAGGAGTGCTGTCCTAATATTTGTGTGAGACCTACAGTTCTTGAGGTGGAGCTATAGAACATAACCTGGACGCGCACCCACCTTTGCCTTTTGTTGAAAAGAGTGCTGTGGCCTATTACTTGAAAAGATTGAAGGATACTCCACCACGGTCCCACGTGCACCATTCTTGGCATATTCTAGATGTTGTTCCTGAATGCAAATACACAACACGACACCAGTGGAGTGTTTTCGTTCTCAGAGGAGGACGCAAGAAGAATAACTTCCTCGGTTACAGCATCGAATGAGTTTTTATCAAACTCCGCAACTGATATACCACCTACTCCGGCTGAAATAATATGAAGTGAAATAAAACCATTTAATTATCATTACCTAAGGAGTGCTGTCCTAATATTTGTGTGAGACCTACAGTTCTTGAGGTGGAGCTATAGAACATAACCTGGACGCGCACCCACCTTTGCCTTTTGTTGAAAAGAGTGCTGTGGCCTATTACTTGAAAAGATTGAAGGATACTCCACCACGGTCCCACGTGCACCATTCTTGGCATATTCTAGATGTTGTTCCTGAATGCAAATACACAACACGACACCAGTGGAGTGTTTTCGTTCTCAGAGGAGGACGCAAGAAGAATAACTTCCTCGGTTACAGCATCGAATGAGTTTTTATCAAACTCCGCAACTGATATACCACCTACTCCGGCTGAAATAATATGAAGTGAAATAAAACCATTTAATTATCATTACCTAAGGAGTGCTGTCCTAATATTTGTGTGAGACCTACAGTTCTTGAGGTGGAGCTATAGAACATAACCTGGGACGCGCACCCACCTTTGCCTTTTGTTGAAAAGAGTGCTGTGGCCTATTACTTGAAAAGATTGAAGGATACTCCACCACGGTCCCACGTGCACCATTCTTGGCATATTCTAGATGTCGTTCCTGAATGCAAATACACAACACGACACCAGTGGAGTGTTTTCGTTCTCAGAGGAGGACGCAAGAAGAATAACTTCCTCGGTTACAGCATCGAATGAGTTTTTATCAAACTCCGCAACTGATATACCACCTACTCCGGCTGAAATAATATGAAGTGAAATAAAACCATTTAATTATCATTACCTAAGGAGTGCTGTCCTAATATTTGTGTGAGACCTACAGTTCTTGAGGTGGAGCTATAGAACATAACCTGGACGCGCACCCACCTTTGCCTTTTGTTGAAAAGAGTGCTGTGGCCTATTACTTGAAAAGATTGAAGGATACTCCACCACGGTCCCACGTGCACCATTCTTGGCATATTCTAGATGTCGTTCCTGAATGCAAATACACAACACGACACCAGTGGAGTGTTTTCGTTCTCAGAGGAGGACGCAAGAAGAATAACTTCCTCGGTTACAGCATCGAATGAGTTTTTATCAAACTCCGCAACTGATATACCACCTACTCCGGCTGAAATAATATGAAGTGAAATAAAACCATTTAATTATCATTACCTAAGGAGTGCTGTCCTAATATTTGTGTGAGACCTACAGTTCTTGAGGTGGAGCTATAGAACATAACCTGGACGCGCACCCACCTTTGCCTTTTGTTGAAAAGAGTGCTGTGGCCTATTACTTGAAAAGATTGAAGGATACTCCACCACGGTCCCACGTGCACCATTCTTGGCATATTCTAGATGTCGTTCCTGAATGCAAATACACAACACGACACCAGTGGAGTGTTTTCGTTCTCAGAGGAGGACGCAAGAAGAATAACTTCCTCGGTTACAGCATCGAATGAGTTTTTATCAAACTCCGCAACTGATATACCACCTACTCCGGCTGAAATAATATGAAGTGAAATAAAACCATTTAATTATCATTACCTAAGGAGTGCTGTCCTAATATTTGTGTGAGACCTACAGTTCTTGAGGTGGAGCTATAGAACATAACCTGGACGCGCACCCACCTTTGCCTTTTGTTGAAAAGAGTGCTGTGGCCTATTACTTGAAAAGATTGAAGGATACTCCACCACGGTCCCACGTGCACCATTCTTGGCATATTCTAGATGTCGTTCCTGAATGCAAATACACAACACGACACCAGTGGAGTGTTTTCGTTCTCAGAGGAGGACGCAAGAAGAATAACTTCCTCGGTTACAGCATCGAATGAGTTTTTATCAAACTCCGCAACTGATATACCACCTACTCCGGCTGAAATAATATGAAGTGAAATAAAACCATTTAATTATCATTACCTAAGGAGTGCTGTCCTAATATTTGTGTGAGACCTACAGTTCTTGAGGTGGAGCTATAGAACATAACCTGGGACGCGCACCCACCTTTGCCTTTTGTTGAAAAGAGTGCTGTGGCCTATTACTTGAAAAGATTGAAGGATACTCCACCACGGTCCCACGTGCACCATTCTTGGCATATTCTAGATGTCGTTCCTGAATGCAAATACACAACACGACACCAGTGGAGTGTTTTCGTTCTCAGAGGAGGACGCAAGAAGAATAACTTCCTCGGTTACAGCATCGAATGAGTTTTTATCAAACTCCGCAACTGATATACCACCTACTCCGGCTGAAATAATATGAAGTGAAATAAAACCATTTAATTATCATTACCTAAGGAGTGCTGTCCTAATATTTGTGTGAGACCTACAGTTCTTGAGGTGGAGCTATAGAACATAACCTGGGACGCGCACCCACCTTTGCCTTTTGTTGAAAAGAGTGCTGTGGCCTATTACTTGAAAAGATTGAAGGATACTCCACCACGGTCCCACGTGCACCATTCTTGGCATATTCTAGATGTCGTTCCTGAATGCAAATACACAACACGACACCAGTGGAGTGTTTTCGTTCTCAGAGGAGGACGCAAGAAGAATAACTTCCTCGGTTACAGCATCGAATGAGTTTTTATCAAACTCCGCAACTGATATACCACCTACTCCGGCTGAAATAATATGAAGTGAAATAAAACCATTTAATTATCATTACCTAAGGAGTGCTGTCCTAATATTTGTGTGAGACCTACAGTTCTTGAGGTGGAGCTATAGAACATAACCTGGGACGCGCACCCACCTTTGCCTTTTGTTGAAAAGAGTGCTGTGGCCTATTACTTGAAAAGATTGAAGGATACTCCACCACGGTCCCACGTGCACCATTCTTGGCATATTCTAGATGTCGTTCCTGAATGCAAATACACAACACGACACCAGTGGAGTGTTTTCGTTCTCAGAGGAGGACGCAAGAAGAATAACTTCCTCGGTTACAGCATCGAATGAGTTTTTATCAAACTCCGCAACTGATATACCACCTACTCCGGCTGAAATAATATGAAGTGAAATAAAACCATTTAATTATCATTACCTAAGGAGTGCTGTCCTAATATTTGTGTGAGACCTACAGTTCTTGAGGTGGAGCTATAGAACATAACCTGGGACGCGCACCCACCTTTGCCTTTTGTTGAAAAGAGTGCTATGGCCTAATACTTGAAAAGATTGAAGGATACTCCACCACGGTCCCACGTGCACCATTCTTGGCATATTCTAGATGTCATTCCTGAATGCAAATACACAACACGACACCATTGGAGTGTTTTCGTTCTCAGAAGAGGACGCAAGAAGAATAACTTCCTCGGTTACAGCATCGAATGAGTTTTTATCAAACTCTGCAACTGATATACCACCTACTCCGTCTGAAATAATATAAAGGGAAATAAAACCATTTAATTATCATTACCTAAGGAGTGCTGTCCTAATATTTGTGTGAGACCTACAGTTCTTGAGGTGGAGCTATAGAACATAACCTGGGACGCGCACCCACCTTTGCCTTTTGTTGAAAAGAGTGCTATGGCCTATTACTTGAAAAGAATGAAGGATACTCCACCACGGTCCCACGTGCACCATTCTTGGCATATTCTAGATGTCGTGCCTGAATGCAAATACACAACACGACACCAGTGGAGTGTTTTTGTTCTCAGAGGAGGACGCAAGAAGAATAACTTCCTCGGTTACAGCATCGAATGAGTTTTTATCAAACTCTGCAACTGATATACCACCTACTCCGGCTGAAATAATATAAAGGGAAATAAAACCATTTAATTATCATTAACTAAGAAGTGCTGTCCTAATATTTGTGTGAGACCTACAGTTCTTGAGGTGGAGCTATAGAACATAACCTGGGACGCGCACCCACCTTTGCCTTTTGTTGAAAAGAGTGCTGTGGCCTATTACTTGAAAAGATTGAAGGATACTCCACCACGGTCCCACGTGCACCATTCTTGGCATATTCTAGATGTCATTCCTGAATGCAAATACACAACACGACACCATTGGAGTGTTTTCGTTCTCAGAAGAGGACGCAAGAAGAATAACTTCATCGGTTACAGCATCGAATGAGTTTTTATCAAACTCCGCAACTGATATACGACCTACTCCGGCTGAAATAATATGAAGTGAAATAAAACCATTTAATTACTATTACATAAGGAGTGCTGTCCTAATATTTGTGTGAGACCTACTGTTCTTGAGGTGGAGCTATAGAACATAACCTGGACGCGCACCCACCTTTGCCTTTTGTTGAAAAGAGTGCTGTGGCCTATTACTTGATAAGATTGAAGGATACTCCACCACGGTCCCACGTGCACCATTCTTGGCATATTCTAGATGTCGTTCCTGAATGCAAATACACAACACGACACCAGTGGAGTGTTTTCGTTCTCAGAGGAGGACGCAAGAAGAATAACTTCCTCGGTTACAGCATCGAATGAGTTTTTATCAAACTCCGCAACTGATATACGACCTACTCCGGCTGATATAATATGAAGTGAAATAAAACCATTTAATTACTATTACATAAGGAGTGCTGTCCTAATATTTGTGTGAGACCTACTGTTCTTGAGGTGGAGCTATAGAACATAACTTTGACGCGCACCCACCTTTGCCGTTTGTTGAAAAGAGTGCTGTGGCCTATTACTTGAAAAGATTGAAGGATACTCCACCACGGTCCCACGTGCACCATTCTTGGCATATTCTAGATGTCGTTCCTGAATGCAAATACACAACACAACACCAGTGAAGTGTTTTCGTTCTCAGAGGAGGACGCAAGAAGAATAACTTCCTCGGTTACAGCATCGAATGAGTTTTTATCAAACACCGCAACTGATATACCACCTACTCCGGCTGAAATAATATGAAGTGAAATAAAACCATTTGTTACGGTATAACCCAGTATAGTGAGGGTTAATACCGTTTGGGCGATTCCCCTGGCGAAGAGCACAGCAACCTACAACCGCTGGAATCCACCGAACTGGAACCATACGAAGTCCTCCTTTCCTGGAACAGGCAAGAGAACGTTCCGACGTAGCAATTTCCCCCAAGTACGAGACGAGGCTCCGTATTAATGGTTAAACAGGAATTCTCCCTTTATTGAGGGCTACCTGCCCGCTATTTATCCAGGTCTCCCACCTGGTGGACACTCCCCTAGGGGACCAGAAGGAAGACTGCGACACGGGATACAGCAGCCAATCACACACAATGGGACTATACAGACACCCCCAGCATATCCCTCCCCTCTGCCTGTGATACAATTACCCTACATGGGTAATGTAATCATCACAGGCAGGAGAATACACAATGTCTTCTGTCCTGGAGACAATTGAGGAGTCATTCAATTATCTCTCGGGACAATGTGAAATCGCCAATACACATGTGGGGACAATAGGACAGACATCATTATTCAATATACAATGTCCCACCCTTTACAATACACACAGACATTTAACATATCCCCAGATGGCTTGGATCTGAGCGCTCAATATATCCAAACAGCGCTCAGATGCCACAAACACAGTCAAATCGCCATGGGGTTTAAGTTTAGCATGGGCTGATGAGAGGGCCCATAATCCTGGGGCAAGAGGCTGGCAATCTGTACCCTCCAAAACCCAGTGGCGCGGTTGGTTTCGCCACACCATTTAATTATCATTACCTAAGGAGTGCTGTCCTAATATTTGTGTGAGACCTACAGTTCTTGAGGTGGAGCTATAGAACATAACCTGGGACGCGCACCCACCTTTGGCTTTTGTTGAAAAGAGTGCTGTGGCCTATTACTTGAAAAGATTGAAGGATACTCCACTATGGTCCCACGTGCACCATTCTTGGCATATTCTAGATGTTGTTCCTGAATGCAAATACACAACACAACACCAGTGGAGTGTTTTCGTTCTCAGAGGAGGACGCAAGAAGAATAACTTCCTCGGTTACAGCATCGAATGAGTTTTAATCAAACTCCGCAACTGATATACCACCTACTCCGGCTGAAATAATATGAAGTGAAAGAAAACCATTTAATTATCATTACCTAAGGAGTGCTGTCCTAATATTTGTGTGAGACCTACAGTTCTTGAGGTGGAGCTATAGAACATAACCTGGACGCGTACCCACCTTTGCCTTTTGTTGAAAAGAGTGCTGTGGCCTATTACTTGAAATGATTGAAGGATACTCCACCACGGTCCCACGTGCACCATTCTTGGCATATTCTAGATGTCGTTCCTGAATACAAATACACAACAAGACACCAGTGGAGTGTATTCCTTCTCAGAGGAGGACGCAAGAAGAATAACTTCCTCGGTTACAGCATCAAATGAGTTTTTATCAAACTCCGCAACTGATATACCAGCTACTCCGGCTGAAAAAATATGAAGTGAAATAAAACCATTTAATTATCATTACCTAAGGAGTGCTGTCCTAATATTTGTGTGAGACCTACAGTTCTTGAGGTGGAGCTATAGAACATAACCTGGACGCGCACCCATCTTTGCCTTTTGTTGAAAAGAGTGCTGTGGCCTATTACTTGAAAAGATTGAAGGATACTCCACCACCGTCCCACGTGCAACATTCTTGGCATATTCTAGATGTCGTTCCTGAATGCAAATACACAACAAGACACAAGTGGAGTGTATTCGTTCTCTGAGGAGGACGCAAGAAGAATAACTTCCTCGGTTACAGCATCGATAGAGTTGTTATCAAACTCCGCAACTGATATACCACCTACTCCGGCTGAAATAATATGAAGTGAAATAAAACCATTTAATTATCATTTCCTAAGGAATGCTGTCCTAATATTTGTGTGAAACCTACAGTTCTTGAGGTGGAGCTATAGAACATAACCTAAACGCGCACCCACCTTTGCCTTTTGTTGAAAAGAGTGCTGTGGCCTATTACTTGATAAGATTGAAGGATACTCCACCGAGGTCCCACGTGCACCATTCTTGGCATATTCTAGATGTCGTTCCTGAATGCAAATACACAACACGACACCAGTGGAGTGTTTTCTTTCTCAGAGGAGGACGCAAGAAGAATAACTTCCTCGGTTACAGCATCGAATGAGTTTTTATCAAACTCCGCAACTGATATACCACATACTCCGGCTGAAATAATATGAAGTGAAATAAAACCATTTAATTACTTTTACATAAGGAGTGCTGTCCTAATATTTGTGTGAGACCTACTGTTCTTGAGGTGGAGCTATAGAACATAACTTTGACGCGCACCCACCTTTGCCGTTTGTTGAAAAGAGTTCTGTGGCCTATTACTTGAAAAGATTGAAGGATACACCACCATGGTCCCACGTGCACCATTCTTGGCATATTCTAGATGTCGTTCCTGAATGCAAATACACAACACGACACCAGTGGAGTGTTTTCTTTCTCAGAGGAGGACGCAAGAAGAATAACTTCCTCGGTTACAGCATCGAATGAGTTTTTATCAAACTCCGCAACTGATATACGACCTACTCCGGCTGAAATAATATGAATTGAAATAAAACCATTTAATTTCATTACCGAAGGAGTGCTGTCCTAATATTTGTGTGAGACCTACAGTTCTTGAGGGGGAGCTATAGAACATAACCTGGACGCGCACCCACCTTTGCCTTTTGTTGAAAAGAGTGCTGTGGCCTATTACTTGATAAGATTGAAGGATACTCCACCACGGTCCCACGTGCACCATTCTTGGCATATTCTAGATGTCGTTCCTGAATGCAAATACACAACACGACACCAGTGGAGTGTTTTCTTTCTCAGAGGAGGACGCAAGAAGAATAACTTCCTCGGTTACAGCATCGAATGAGTTTTTATCAAACACCGCAACTGATATACCACCTACTCCGGCTGAAATAATATGAAGTGAAATAAAACCATTTGTTACGGTATAACCCGGTATAGTGAGGGTTAATACCGTTCGGGCGATTCCCCTGGCGAAGAGCACAGCAACCTACAACCGCTGGAATCCACCGAACTGGAACCATACGAAGTCCTCCTTTCCTGGAACAGGCAAGAGAACGTTCCGACGTAGCAATTCCCCCCAAGTACGAGACGAGGCTCCGTATTAATGGTTAAACAGGAATTCTCCCTTTATTGAGGGCTACCTGCCCGCTATTTATCCAGGTCTCCCACCTGGTGGACACTCCCCTAGGGGACCAGAAGGAAGACTGCGACACGGGATACAGCAGCCGATCACACACAATGGGACTATACAGACACCCCCAGCATATCCCTCCCCTCTGCCTGTGATACAATTACCCTACATGGGTAATGTAATCATCACAGGCAGGAGAATACACAATGTCTTCTGTCCTGGAGACAATTGAGGAGTCATTCAATTATCTCTCGGGACAATGTGAAATTGCCAATACACATGTGGGGACAATAGGACAGACATCATTATTCAATATACAATGTCCCACCCTTTACAATACACACAGACATTTAACATATCCCCAGATGGCTTGGATCTGAGCGCTCAATATATCCAAACAGCGCTCAGATGCCACAAACACAGTCAAATCGCCATGGGGTTTAAGTTTAGCATGGGCTGATGAGAGGGCCCATAATCCTGGGGCAAGAGGCTGGCAATCTGTCCCCTCCAAAACCCAGTGGCGCGGTTGCTTTCGCCACACCATTTAATTATCATTACCTAAGGAGTGCTGTCCTAATATTTGTGTGAGACCTACAGTTCTTGAGGTGGAGCTATAGAACATAACCTGGGACGCGCACCCATCTTTGCCTTTTGTTGAAAAGAGTGCTGTGGCCTATTACTTGAAAAGATTGAAGTATACTCCACTACGGTCCCACGTGCACCATTCTTGGCATATTCTAGATGTTGTTCCTGAATGCAAATACACAACACAACACCAGTGGAGTGTTTTCGTTCTCAGAGGAGGACGCAAGAAGAATAACTTCCTCGGTTACAGCATCGAATGAATTTTAATCAAACTCCGCAACTGATATACCACCTACTCCGGCTGAAATAATATGAAGTGAAAGAAAACCATTTAATTATCATTACCTAAGGAGTGCTGTCCTAATATTTGTGTGAGACCTACAGTTCTTGAGGTGGAGCTATAGAACATAACCTGGACGCGTACCCACCTTTGCCTTTTGTTGAAAAGAGTGCTGTGGCCTATTACTTGAAATGATTGAAGGATACTCCACCACGGTCCCACGTGCACCATTCTTGGCATATTCTAGATGTCGTTCCTGAATACAAATACACAACAAGACACCAGTGGAGTGTATTCCTTCTCAGAGGAGGACGCAAGAAGAATAACTTCCTCGGTTACAGCATCAAATGAGTTTTTATCAAACTCCGCAACTGATATACCAGCTACTCCGGCTGAAAAATATGAAGTGAAATAAAACCATTTAATTATCATTACCTAAGGAGTGCTGTCCTAATATTTGTGTGAGACCTACAGTTCTTGAGGTGGAGCTATAGAACATAACCTGGACGCGCACCCATCTTTGCCTTTTGTTGAAAAGAGTGCTGTGGCCTATTACTTGAAAAGATTGAAGGATACTCCACCACCGTCCCACGTGCACCATTCTTGGCATATTCTAGATGTCGTTCCTGAATGCAAATACACAACAAGACACAAGTGGAGTGTATTCGTTCTCTGAGGAGGACGCAAGAAGAATAACTTCCTCGGTTACAGCATCGATAGAGTTGTTATCAAACTCCGCAACTGATATACCACCTACTCCGGCTGAAATAATATGAAGTGAAATAAAACCATTTAATTACCATTACCTAAGGAGTGCTGTCCTAATATTTGTGTGAGACCTACAGTTCTTGAGGTGGAGCTATAGAACATAACCTGGGACGCGCACCCACCTTTGCCTTTTGTTGAAAAGAGTGCTGTGGCCTATTACTTGAAAATATTGAAGGATACTCCACCACGGTTCCACGTGCACCATTCTTGGCATATTCTAGATGTCGTTCCTGAATGCAAATACACAACACGACACCAGTGGAGTGTTTTCGTTCTCAGAGGAGGACGCAAGAAGAATAACTTCCTCGGTTATAGCATCGAATGAGTTTTTATCAAACTCCGCATCTGATATACGACCCACTCCGGCTGAAATAATATGAAGTGAAATAAAACCATTTAATTATCATTACCTAAGGAGTGCTGTCCTAATATTTGTGTGAGACCTACAGTTCTTGAGGGGGAGCTATAGAACATAACCTGGACGCGCACCCACCTTTGCCTTTTGTTGAAAAAAGTGCTGTGGCCTATTACTTGATAAGATTGAAGGATTCTCCACCACGGTCCCACGTGCACCATTCTTGGCATATTCTAGATGTCGTTCCTGAATGCAAATACACAACAAGACACCAGTGGAGTGTTTTCGTTCTCAGAGGAGGACGCAAGAAGAATAACTTCCTCGGTTACAGCATCGAATGAGTTTTTATCAAACTACCGCAACTGATATACCACCTACTCCGGCTGAAATAATATGAAGTGAAATAAAACCATTTAATTATCATTACCTAAGGAGTGCTGTCCTAATATTTGTGTGAGACCTACAGTTCTTGAGGTGGAGCTATAGAACATAACCTGGGACGCGCACCCGCCTTTGCCTTTTGTTGAAAAGAGTGCTATGGCCTATTACTTGAAAAGAATGAAGGATACTCCACCACGGTCCCACGTGCACCATTCTTGGCATATTCTAGATGTCGTGCCTGAATGCAAATACACAACACGACACCAGTGGAGTGTTTTTGTTCTCAGAGGAGGACGCAAGAAGAATAACTTCCTCGGTTACAGCATCGAATGAGTTTTTATCAAACTCCGCAACTGATATATCACCTACTCCGGCTGAAATAATATGAAGTGAAATAAAACCATTTAATTATCATTACCTAAGGAATGCTGTCCTAATATTTGTGTGAAACCTACAGTTCTTGAGGTCGAGCTATAGAACATAACCTAAACGCGCACCCACCTTTGCCTTTTGTTGAAAACAGTGCTGTGGCCTATTACTTGAAAAGATTGAAGGATACACAACTACGGATCCACGTGCACCATTCTTGGCATATTCTAGATGTCGTTCCTGAATGCAAATACACAACAGGACACCAGGGGAGTGTTTTCGATCTTAGAGGAGGACGCAAGAAGAATAACTTCATCGGTTACAGCATCGAATGAGTTTTTATCAAACTCCGCAACTGATATACGACCTACTCCGGCTGAAATAATATGAATTGAAATAAAACCATTTAATTTCATTACCGAAGGAGTGCTGTCCTAATATTTGTGTGAGACCTACAGTTCTTGAGGGGGAGCTATAGAACATAACCTGGACGCGCACCCACCTTTGCCTTTTGTTGAAAAGAGTGCTGTGGCCTATTACTTGATAAGATTGAAGGATACTCCACCACGGTCCCACGTGCACCATTCTTGGCATATTCTAGATGTCGTTCCTGAATGCAAATACACAACACGACACCAGTGGAGTGTTTTCTTTCTCAGAGGAGGACGCAAGAAGAATAACTTCCTCGGTTACAGCATCGAATGAGTTTTTATCAAACTCCGCAACTGATATACCACATACTCCGGCTGAAATAATATGAAGTGAAATAAAACCATTTAATTACTATTACATAAGGAGTGCTGTCCTAATATTTGTGTGAGACCTACTGTTCTTGAGGTGGAGCTATAGAACATAACTTTGACGCGCACCCACCTTTGCCGTTTGTTGAAAAGAGTTCTGTGGCCTATTACTTGAAAAGATTGAAGGATACTCCACCACGGTCCCACGTGCACCATTCTTGGCATATTCTAGATGTCGTTCCTGAATGCAAATACACAACACGACACCAGTGGAGTGTTTTCTTTCTCAGAGGAGGACGCAAGAAGAATAACTTCCTCGGTTACAGCATCGAATGAGTTTTTATCAAACACCGCAACTGATATACCACCTACTCCGGCTGAAATAATATGAAGTGAAATAAAACCATTTGTTACGGTATAACCCGGTATAGTGAGGGTTAATACCGTTCGGGCGATTCCCCTGGCGAAGAGCACAGCAACCTACAACCGCTGGAATCCACCGAACTGGAACCATACGAAGTCCTCCTTTCCTGGAGCAGGCAAGAGAACGTTCCGACGTAGCAATTCCCCCCAAGTACGAGACGAGGCTCCGTATTAATGGTTAAACAGGAATTCTCCCTTTATTGAGGGCTACCTGCCCGCTATTTATCCAGGTCTCCCACCTGGTGGACACTCCCCTAGGGGACCAGAAGGAAGACTGCGACACGGGATACAGCAGCCAATCACACACAATGGGACTATACAGACACCCCCAGCATATCCCTCCCCTCTGCCTGTGATACAATTACCCTACATGGGTAATGTAATCATCACAGGCAGGAGAATACACAATGTCTTCTGTCCTGGAGACAATTGAGGAGTCATTCAATTATCTCTCAGGACAATGTGAAATCGCCAATACACATGTGGGGACAATAGGACAGACATCATTATTCAATATACAATGTCCCACCCTTTACAATACACACAGACATTTAACATATCCCCAGATGGCTTGGATCTGAGTGCTCAATATATCCAAACAGCGCTCAGATGCCACAAACACAGTCAAATCGCCATGGGGTTTAAGTTTAGCATGGGCTGATGAGAGGGCCCATAATCCTGGGGCAAGAGGCTGGCAATCTGTCCCCTCCAAAACCCAGTGGCGCGGTTGGTTTCGCCACACCATTTAATTATCATTACCTAAGGAGTGCTGTCCTAATATTTGTGTGAGACCTACAGTTCTTGAGGTGGAGCTATAGAACATAACCTGGGACGCGCACCCACCTTTGCCTTTTGTTGAAAAGAGTGCTGTGGCCTATTACTTGAAAAGATTGAAGGATACTCCACTACGGTCCCACGTGCACCATTCTTGGCATATTCTAGATGTTGTTCCTGAATGCAAATACACAACACAACACCAGTGGAGTGTTTTCGTTCTCAGAGGAGGACGCAAGAAGAATAACTTCCTCGGTTACAGCATCGAATGAGTTTTAATCAAACTCCGCAACTGATATACCACCTACTCCGGCTGAAATAATATGAAGTGAAAGAAAACCATTTAATTATCATTACCTAAGGAGTGCTGTCCTAATATTTGTGTGAGACCTACAGTTCTTGAGGTGGAGCTATAGAACATAATCTGGACGCGTACCCACCTTTGCCTTTTGTTGAAAAGAGTGCTGTGGCCTATTACTTGAAATGATTGTAGGATACTCCACCACGGTCCCACGTGCACCATTCTTGGCATATTCTAGATATCGTTCCTGAATACAAATACACAACAAGACACCAGTGGAGTGTATTCCTTCTCAGAGGAGGACGCAAGAAGAATAACTTCCTCGGTTACAGCATCAAATGAGTTTTTATCAAACTCCGCAACTGATATACCAGCTACTCCGGCTGAAAAAATATGAAGTGAAATAAAACCATTTAATTATCATTACCTAAGGAGTGCTGTCCTAATATTTGTGTGAGACCTACAGTTCTTGAGGTGGAGCTATAGAACATAACCTGGACGCGCACCCACCTTTGCCTTTTGTTGAAAAGAGTGCTGTGGCCTATTACTTGAAAAGATTGAAGGATACTCCACCATAGTCCCACGTGCACCATTCTTGGCATATTCTAGATGTTGTTCCTGAATGCAAATACACAACACAACACCAGTGGAGTGTTTTCGTTCTCAGAGGAGTACGCAAGAAGAATAACTTCCTCACTTACAGCATCGAATGAGTTTTGATCAAAGTCCGCAACTGATATACCACCTACTCCGGCTGAAATAATATGAAGTGAAATAAAACCATTTAATTATCATTACCTAAGGAGTGCTGTCCTAATATTTGTGTGAGACCTACAGTTCTTGAGGTGGAGCTATAGAACATAACCTGGACGCGTACCCACCTTTGCCTTTTGTTGAAAAGAGTGCTGTGGCCTATTACTTGAAAAGATTGAAGGATACTCCACCACGGTCCCACGTGCACCATTCTTGGCATATTCTAGATGTCGTTCCTGAATACAAATACACAACAAGACACCAGTGGAGTGTATTCCTTCTCAGAGGAGGACGCAAGAAGAATAACTTCCTCGGTTACAGCATCAAATGAGTTTTTATCAAACTCCGCAATTGATATACCAGCTACTCCGGCTAAAAAAATATGAAGTGAAATAAAACCATTTAATTATCATTACCTAAGGAGTGCTGTCCTAATATTTGTGTGAGACCTACAGTTCTTGAGGTGGAGCTATAGAACATAACCTGGACGCGCACCCATCTTTGCCTTTTGTTGAAAAGAGTGCTGTGCCTATTACTTGAAAAGATTGAAGGATACTCCACCACCGTCCCACGTGCACCATTCTTGGCATATTCTAGATGTCGTTCCTGAATGCAAATACACAACAAGACACAAGTGGAGTGTATTCGTTCTCAGAGGAGGACGCAAGAAGAATAACTTCCTCGGTTACAGCATCGAAAGAGTTGTTATCAAACTCCGCAACTGATATACCACCTACTCCGGCTGAAATAATATGAAGTGAAATAAAACCATTTAATTATCATTACCTAAGGAATGCTGTCCTAATATTTGTGTGAAACCTACAGTTCTTGAGGTGGAGCTATAGAACATAACCTAAACGCGCACCCACCTTTGCCTTTTGTTGAAAACAGTGCTGTGGCCTATTACTTGAAAAGATTGAAGGATACACAACTACGGATCCACGTGCACCATTCTTGGCATATTCTAGATGTCGTTCCTGAATGCAAATACACAACAGGACACCAGTGGAGTGTTTTCGATCTTAGAGGAGGACGCAAGAAGAATAACTTCATCGGTTACAGCATCGAATGAGTTTTTATCAAACTCCGCAACTGATATACGACCTACTCCGGCTGAAATAGTATGAAGTGAAATAAAACCATTTAATTATCATTACCTAAGGAGTGCTGTCCTAATATTTGTGTGAGACCTACAGTTCTTGAGGGGGAGCTATAGAACATAACCTGGACGCGCACCCACCTTTGCCTTTTGTTGAAAAAAGTGCTGTGGCCTATTACTTGATAAGATTGAAGGATACTCCACCACGGTCCCATGTGCACCATTCTTGGCATATTCTAGATGTCGTTCCTGAATGCAAATACACAACACGACACCAGTGGAGTGTTTTCTTTCTCAGAGGAGGACGCAAGAAGAATAACTTCCTCGGTTACAGCATTAAATGAGTTTTTATCAAACTCCGCAACTGATATACCACGTACTCCGGCTGAAATAATATGAAGTGAAATAAAACCATTTAATTACCATTACCTAAGGAGTGCTGTCCTAATATTTGTGTGAGACCTACAGTTCTTGAGGTGGAGCTATAGAACATAACCTGGGACGCGCACCCACCTTTGCCTTTTGTTGAAAAGAGTGCTGTGGCCTATTACTTGAATATATTGAAGGATACTCCACCACGGTTCCACGTGCACCATTCTTGGCATATTCTAGATGTCGTTCCTGAATGCAAATACACAACAAGACACCAGTGGAGTGTTTTCTTTCTCAGAGGAGGACGCAAGAAGAATAACTTCCTCGGTTACAGCATCAAATGAGTTTTTATCAAACTCCGCAACTGATATACCACCTACTCCGGCTGAAATAATATCAAAAGTGAAATAAAACCATTTAATTACCATTACCTAAGGAGTGCTGTCCTAATATTTGTGTGAGACCTACAGTTCTTGAGGTGGAGCTATAGAACATAACCTGGGACGCGCACCCACCTTTGCCTTTTGTTGAAAAGAGTGCTATGGCCTATTACTTGAAAAGATTGAAGGATTCTCCACCACGGTCCCACGTGCACCATTCTTGGCATATTCTAGATGTCGTTCCTGAATGCAAATACACAACACGACACCAGTGGAGTGTTTTTGTTCTCAGAGGAGGACGCAAGAAGAATAACTTCCTTGGTTACAGCATCGAATGAGTTTTTATCAAACTCCGCAACTGATATACCACCTACTCCGGCGGAAATAATATGAAGTGAAATAAAACCATTTAATTATCATTACCTAAGGAGTACTCTCCTTATATTTGTGTGAGACCTACAGTTCTTGAGGTGGAGCTATAGAACATAACCTGGACGCGCACCCACCTTTGCCTTTTGTTGAAAAGAGTGCTGTGGCCTATTACTTGATAAGATTGAAGGATTCTCCACCACGGTCCCACGTGCACCATTCTTGGCATATTCTAGATGTTGTTCCTGAATGCAAATACACAACACGACACCAGTGGAGTGTTTTCGTTCTCAGAGGAGGACGCAAGAAGAATAACTTCCTCGGTTACAGCATCGAATGAGTTTTTATCAAACTCCGCAACTGATATACCACCTACTCCGGCTGAAATAATATGAAGTGAAATAAAACCATTTAATTATCATTACCTAAGGAGTACTCTCCTAATATTTGTGTGAGACCTACAGTTCTTGAGGTGGAGCTATAGAACATAACCTGGGACGCGCACCCACCTTTGCCTTTTGTTGAAAAGAGTGCTGTGGCCTATTACTTGAAAAGATTGAAGGATTCTCCACCACGGTCCCACGTGCACCATTCTTGGCATATTCTAGATGTTGTTCCTGAATGCAAATACACAACACGACACCAGTGGATTGTTTTCGTTCTCAGAGGAGGACGCAAGAAGAATAACTTCCTCGGTTACAGCATCGAATGAGTTTTTATCAAACTCCGCAACTGATATACCACCTAATCCGGCTGAAATAATATGAAGTGAAAGAAAACCATTTAATTATCATTACCTAAGGAGTGCTGTCCTAATATTTGTGTGAGACCTACAGTTCTTGAGGTGGAGCTATAGAAGATAACCTGGGACGCGCACCCACCTTTGCCTTTTGTTGAAAAGAGTGCTGTGGCCTATTACTTGAAAAGATTGAAGGATACTCCACCACGGTCCCACGTGCACCATTCTTGGCATATTCTAGATGTTGTTCCTGAAAGCAAATACACAACACGACACCAGTGGAGTGTTTTCGTTCTCAGAGGAGGACGCAAGAAGAATAACTTCCTCGGTTACAGCATCGAATGAGTTTTTATCAAACTCCGCAACTGATATACCACCTACTCCGGCTGAAATAATATGAAGTGAAAGAAAACCATTTAATTATCATTACCTAAGGAGTGCTGTCCTAATATTTGTGTGAGACCTACAGTTCTTGAGGTGGAGCTATAGAACATAACTTGGACGTGCACCCACCTTTGCCTTTTGTTGAAAAGAGTGCTGTGGCCTATTACTTGAAATGATTGAAGGATACTCCACCACGTTCCCACGTGCACCATTCTTGGCATATTCTAGATGTCGTTCCTGAATACAAATACACAACAAGACACCAGTGGAGTGTATTCCTTCTCAGAGGAGGACGCAAGAAGAATAACTTCCTCGATTACAGCATCAAATGAGTTTTTATCAAACTCCGCAACTGATATACCACCTACTCCGGCTGAAAAAATATGAAGTGAAATAAAACCATTTAATTATCATTACCTAAGGAGTGCTGTCCTAATATTTGTGTGAGACCTACAGTTCTTGAGGTGGAGCTATAGAACATAACCTGGACGCGCACCCACCTTTGCCTTTTGTTGAAAAGAGTGCTGTGGCCTATTACTTGAAAAGATTAAAGGATACTCCACCACCGTCCCACGTGCACCATTCTTGGCATATTCTAGATGTCGTTCCTGAATGCAAATACACAACAAGACACCAGTGGAGTGTATTCGTTCTCAGAGGAGGACGCAAGAAGAATAACTTCCTCGGTTACAGCATCAAATGAGTTTTTATCAAACTCCGCAACTGATATACCACCTACTCCGGCTGAAATAATATAAAGGGAAATAAAACCATTTAATTATCATTACCTAAGGAGTGCTGTCCTAATATTTGTGTGAGACCTACAGTTCTTGAGGTGGAGCTATAGAACATAACCTGGACGAGCACCCACCTTTGCCTTTTATTGAAAAGAGTGCTGTGGCCTATTACTTGAAAAGATTGAAGGATACTCCACCACGGTCCCACGTGCACCATTCTTGGCATATTCTAGATGTCGTTCCTGAATGCAGATACACAACACGACACCAGTGGAGTGTTTTCGTTCTCAGAGGAGGACGCAAGAAGAATAACTTCTTCGGTTACAGCATCGAATGAGTTTTTATCAAACTCCGCAACTGATATACCACCTACTCCGGCTGAAATAATATTAAGTGAAATAAAACCATTTAATTATCATTACCTAAGGAGTGCTGTCCTAATATTTGTGTGAGACCTACAGTTCTTGAGGGGGAGCTATAGAACATAACCTGGACGCGCACCCACCTTTGCCTTTTGTTGAAAAAAGTGCTGTGGCCTATTACTTGATAAGATTGAAGGATACTCCACCACGGTCCCACGTGCACCATTCATGGCATATTCTAGATGTCGTTCCTGAATGCAGATACACAACACGACACCAGTGGAGTGTTTTCGTTCTCAGAGGAGGACGCAAGAAGAATAACTTCTTCGGTTACAGCATCGAATGAGTTTTTATCAAACTCCGCAACTGATATACCACCTACTCCGGCTGAAATAGTATGAAGTGAAATAAAACCATTTAATTATCATTACCTAAGGAGTACTCTCCTAATATTTGTGTGAGACCTACAGTTCTTGAGGGGGAGCTATAGAACATAACCTGGGACGCGCACCCACCTTTGCCTTTTGTTGAAAAGAGTGCTGTGGCCTATTACTTGAAAAGATTGAAGGATACTCCACCACGGTCCCACGTGCACCATTCTTGGCATATTCTAGATGTCGTTCCTGAATGCAAATACACAACACGACACCAGTGGAGTGTTTTCGTTCTCAGAGGAGGACGCAAGAAGAATAACTTCCTCGGTTACAGCATCGAATGAGTTTTTATCAAACTCCGCAACTGATATACCACCTACTCCGGCTGAAATAATATGAAGTGAAATAAAACCATTTAATTATCATTACCTAAGGAGTGCTGTCCTAATATTTGTGTGAGACCTACAGTTCTTGAGGTGGAGCTATAGAACATAACCTGGACGCGCACCCACCTTTGCCTTTTGTTGAAAAGAGTGCTGTGGCCTATTACTTGAAAAGATTGAAGGATACTCCACCACGGTCCCACGTGCACCATTCTTGGCATATTCTAGATGTCGTTCCTGAATGCAAATACACAACACGACACCAGTGGAGTGTTTTCGTTCTCAGAGGAGGACGCAAGAAGAATAACTTCCTCGGTTACAGCATCGAATGAGTTTTTATCAAACTCCGCAACTGATATACCACCTACTCCGGCTGAAATAATATGAAGTGAAATAAAACCATTTAATTATCATTACCTAAGGAGTGCTGTCCTAATATTTGTGTGAGACCTACAGTTCTTGAGGTGGAGCTATAGAACATAACCTGGACGCGCACCCACCTTTGCCTTTTGTTGAAAAGAGTGCTGTGGCCTATTACTTGAAAAGATTGAAGGATACTCCACCACGGTCCCACGTGCACCATTCTTGGCATATTCTAGATGTCGTTCCTGAATGCAAATACACAACACGACACCAGTGGAGTGTTTTCGTTCTCAGAGGAGGACGCAAGAAGAATAACTTCCTCGGTTACAGCATCGAATGAGTTTTTATCAAACTCCGCAACTGATATACCACCTACTCCGGCTGAAATAATATGAAGTGAAATAAAACCATTTAATTATCATTACCTAAGGAGTGCTGTCCTAATATTTGTGTGAGACCTACAGTTCTTGAGGTGGAGCTATAGAACATAACCTGGACGCGCACCCACCTTTGCCTTTTGTTGAAAAGAGTGCTGTGGCCTATTACTTGAAAAGATTGAAGGATACTCCACCACGGTCCCACGTGCACCATTCTTGGCATATTCTAGATGTCGTTCCTGAATGCAAATACACAACACGACACCAGTGGAGTGTTTTCGTTCTCAGAGGAGGACGCAAGAAGAATAACTTCCTCGGTTACAGCATCGAATGAGTTTTTATCAAACTCCGCAACTGATATACCACCTACTCCGGCTGAAATAATATGAAGTGAAATAAAACCATTTAATTATCATTACCTAAGGAGTGCTGTCCTAATATTTGTGTGAGACCTACAGTTCTTGAGGTGGAGCTATAGAACATAACCTGGGACGCGCACCCACCTTTGCCTTTTGTTGAAAAGAGTGCTGTGGCCTATTACTTGAAAAGATTGAAGGATACTCCACCACGGTCCCACGTGCACCATTCTTGGCATATTCTAGATGTCGTTCCTGAATGCAAATACACAACACGACACCAGTGGAGTGTTTTCGTTCTCAGAGGAGGACGCAAGAAGAATAACTTCCTCGGTTACAGCATCGAATGAGTTTTTATCAAACTCCGCAACTGATATACCACCTACTCCGGCTGAAATAATATGAAGTGAAATAAAACCATTTAATTATCATTACCTAAGGAGTGCTGTCCTAATATTTGTGTGAGACCTACAGTTCTTGAGGTGGAGCTATAGAACATAACCTGGACGCGCACCCACCTTTGCCTTTTGTTGAAAAGAGTGCTGTGGCCTATTACTTGAAAAGATTGAAGGATACTCCACCACGGTCCCACGTGCACCATTCTTGGCATATTCTAGATGTCGTTCCTGAATGCAAATACACAACACGACACCAGTGGAGTGTTTTCGTTCTCAGAGGAGGACGCAAGAAGAATAACTTCCTCGGTTACAGCATCGAATGAGTTTTTATCAAACTCCGCAACTGATATACCACCTACTCCGGCTGAAATAATATGAAGTGAAATAAAACCATTTAATTATCATTACCTAAGGAGTGCTGTCCTAATATTTGTGTGAGACCTACAGTTCTTGAGGTGGAGCTATAGAACATAACCTGGACGCGCACCCACCTTTGCCTTTTGTTGAAAAGAGTGCTGTGGCCTATTACTTGAAAAGATTGAAGGATACTCCACCACGGTCCCACGTGCACCATTCTTGGCATATTCTAGATGTCGTTCCTGAATGCAAATACACAACACGACACCAGTGGAGTGTTTTCGTTCTCAGAGGAGGACGCAAGAAGAATAACTTCCTCGGTTACAGCATCGAATGAGTTTTTATCAAACTCCGCAACTGATATACCACCTACTCCGGCTGAAATAATATGAAGTGAAATAAAACCATTTAATTATCATTACCTAAGGAGTGCTGTCCTAATATTTGTGTGAGACCTACAGTTCTTGAGGTGGAGCTATAGAACATAACCTGGACGCGCACCCACCTTTGCCTTTTGTTGAAAAGAGTGCTGTGGCCTATTACTTGAAAAGATTGAAGGATAATCCACCACGGTCCCACGTGCACCATTCTTGGCATATTCTAGATGTCGTTCCTGAATGCAAATACACAACACGACACCAGTGGAGTGTTTTTGTTCTCAGAGGAGGACGCAAGAAGAATAACTTCCTCGGTTACAGCATCGAATGAGTTTTTATCAAACTCCGCAACTGATATTCCACCTACTCCGGCTGAAATATTATGAAGTGAAATAAATCCATTTAATTATCATTACCTAAGGAGTGCTGTCCTAATATTTGTGTGAGACCTACAGTTCTTGAGGTGGAGCTATAGAACATAACCTGGACGTGCACCCACCTTTGCCCTTTGTTGAAAAGAGTGCTGTGACCTATTACTTGAAAAGATTGAAGGATACTCCACCACGGTCCCACGTGCACCATTCTTGGCATATTCTAGATGTCGTTCCTGAATGCAAATACTCAACACGACACCAGTGGAGTGTTTTCGTTCTCAGAGGAGGACGCAAGAAGAATAACTTCCTCGGTTACAGCATCAAATGAGTTTTTATCAAACTACGCAACTGATATACCACCTACTCCGGCTGAAAGAATATGAAGTGAAATAAAACCATTTACTTATCATTACCTAAGGAGTGCTGTCCTAATATTTGTGTGAGACCTCCAGTTCTTGAGGTGGAGCTATAGAACATAACCTGGACGCGCACCCACCTTTGCCTTTTGTTGAAAAGAGTGCTGTGGCCTATTACTTGAAAAGATTGAAGGATACTCCACCACGGTCACATGTGCACCATTCTTGGCATATTCTAGATGTCGTTCCTGAATGCAAATACACAACACGACACCAGTGGAGTGTTTTCGTTCTCAGAGGAGGACGCAAGAAGAATAACTTCCTCGGTTACAGCATCGAATGAGTTTTTATTATACTCCGCAACTGATATACCACCTACTCCGGCTGAAATAATATGAAGTGAAATAAAACCATTTAATTATCATTACCTAAGGAGTGCTGTCCTAATATTTGTGTGAGACCTCCAGTTCTTGAGGTGGAGCTATAGAACATAACCTGGACGCGCACCCACCTTTGCCTTTTGTTGAAAAGAGTGCTGTGGCCTATTACTTGAAAAGATTGAAGGATACTCCACCACGGTCCCACGTGCACCATTCTTGGCATATTCTAGATGTCGTTCCTGAATGCAAATACACAACACGACACCAGTGGAGTGTTTTCGTTCTCAGAGGAGGACGCAAGAAGAATAACTTCCTCGGTTACAGCATCGAATGAGTTTTTATCAAACTCCGCAACTGATATACCACCTACTCCGGCTGAAATAATATGAAGTGAAATAAAACCATTTAATTATCATTACCTAAGGAGTGCTGTCCTAATATTTGTGTGAGACCTACAGTTCTTGAGGTGGAGCTATAGAACATAACCTGGACGCGCACCCACCTTTGCCTTTTGTTGAAAAGAGTGCTGTGGCCTATTACTTGAAAAGATTGAAGGATACTCCACCACGGTCCCACGTGCACCATTCTTGGCATATTCTAGATGTCGTTCCTGAATGCAAATACACAACACGACACCAGTGGAGTGTTTTCGTTCTCAGAGGAGGACGCAAGAAGAATAACTTCCTCGGTTACAGCATCGAATGAGTTTTTATCAAACTCCGCAACTGATATACCACCTACTCCGGCTGAAATAATATGAAGTGAAATAAAACCATTTAATTATCATTACCTAAGGAGTGCTGTCCTAATATTTGTGTGAGACCTACAGTTCTTGAGGTGGAGCTATAGAACATAACCTGGGACGCGCACCCACCTTTGCCTTTTGTTGAAAAGAGTGCTGTGGCCTATTACTTGAAAAGATTGAAGGATACTCCACCACGGTCCCACGTGCACCATTCTTGGCATATTCTAGATGTCGTTCCTGAATGCAAATACACAACACGACACCAGTGGAGTGTTTTCGTTCTCAGAGGAGGACGCAAGAAGAATAACTTCCTCGGTTACAGCATCGAATGAGTTTTTATCAAACTCCGCAACTGATATACCACCTACTCCGGCTGAAATAATATGAAGTGAAATAAAACCATTTAATTATCATTACCTAAGGAGTGCTGTCCTAATATTTGTGTGAGACCTACAGTTCTTGAGGTGGAGCTATAGAACATAACCTGGACGCGCACCCACCTTTGCCTTTTGTTGAAAAGAGTGCTGTGGCCTATTACTTGAAAAGATTGAAGGATACTCCACCACGGTCCCACGTGCACCATTCTTGGCATATTCTAGATGTCGTTCCTGAATGCAAATACACAACACGACACCAGTGGAGTGTTTTCGTTCTCAGAGGAGGACGCAAGAAGAATAACTTCCTCGGTTACAGCATCGAATGAGTTTTTATCAAACTCCGCAACTGATATACCACCTACTCCGGCTGAAATAATATGAAGTGAAATAAAACCATTTAATTATCATTACCTAAGGAGTGCTGTCCTAATATTTGTGTGAGACCTACAGTTCTTGAGGTGGAGCTATAGAACATAACCTGGACGCGCACCCACCTTTGCCTTTTGTTGAAAAGAGTGCTGTGGCCTATTACTTGAAAAGATTGAAGGATACTCCACCACGGTCCCACGTGCACCATTCTTGGCATATTCTAGATGTCGTTCCTGAATGCAAATACACAACACGACACCAGTGGAGTGTTTTCGTTCTCAGAGGAGGACGCAAGAAGAATAACTTCCTCGGTTACAGCATCGAATGAGTTTTTATCAAACTCCGCAACTGATATACCACCTACTCCGGCTGAAATAATATGAAGTGAAATAAAACCATTTAATTATCATTACCTAAGGAGTGCTGTCCTAATATTTGTGTGAGACCTACAGTTCTTGAGGTGGAGCTATAGAACATAACCTGGGACGCGCACCCACCTTTGCCTTTTGTTGAAAAGAGTGCTGTGGCCTATTACTTGAAAAGATTGAAGGATACTCCACCACGGTCCCACGTGCACCATTCTTGGCATATTCTAGATGTCGTTCCTGAATGCAAATACACAACACGACACCAGTGGAGTGTTTTCGTTCTCAGAGGAGGACGCAAGAAGAATAACTTCCTCGGTTACAGCATCGAATGAGTTTTTATCAAACTCCGCAACTGATATACCACCTACTCCGGCTGAAATAATATGAAGTGAAATAAAACCATTTAATTATCATTACCTAAGGAGTACTCTCCTAATATTTGTGTGAGACCTACAGTTCTTGAGGTGGAGCTATAGAACATAACATGGACGCGCACCCACCTTTGCCTTTTGTTGAAAAGAGTGCTGTGGCCTATTACTTGAAAAGATTGAAGGATACTCCACCACGGTCCCACGTGCACCATTCTTGGCATATTCTAGATGTCGTTCCTGAATGCAAATACACAACACGACACCAGTGGAGTGTTTTCGTTCTCAGAGGAGGACGCAAGAAGAATAACTTCCTCGGTTACAGCATCGAATGAGTTTTTATCAAACACCGCAACTGATATACCACCTACTCCGGCTGAAATAATATGAAGTGAAATAAAACCATTTGTTACGGTATAACCCGGTATAGTGAGGGTTAATACCGTTCGTGCGATTCCCCTGGCGAAAAGCACAGCAACCCACAACCGCTGGAATCCACCGAACTGGAACCATACGAAGTCCTCCTTTCCTGGAACATGCAAGAGAACGTTCCGACGTAGCAATTCCCCCCAAGTACGAGACGAGGCTCCGTATTAATGGTTAAACAGGAATTCTCCCTTTATTGAGGGCTACCTGCCCGCTATTTATCCAGGTCTCCCACCTGGTGGACACTCCCCTAGGGGACCAGAAGGAAGACTGCGACACGGGATACAGCAGCCAATCACACACAATGGGACTATACTGACACCCCCAGCATATCCCTCCCCTCTGCCTGTGATACAATTACCCTACATGGGTAATGTAATCATCACAGGCAGGAGAATACACAATGTCTTCTGTCCTGGAGACAATTGAGGAGTCATTCAATTATCTCTCAGGACAATGTGAAATTGCCAATACACATGTGGGGACAATAGGACAGACATCATTATTCAATATACAATGTCCCACCCTTTACAATACACACAGACATTTAACATATCCCCAGATGGCTTGGATCTGAGCGCTCAATATATCCAAACAGCGCTCAGATGCCACAAACACAGTCAAATCGCCATGGGGTTTAAGTTTAGCATGGGCTGATGAGAGGGCCCATAATCCTGGGGCAAGAGGCTGGCAATCTGTCCCCTTCAAAACCCAGTGGCGCGGTTGGTTTCGCCACACATCTCCCCTTTTCCAAACAGACTAACAGGGTATCTGACCTTCTGCCGGTCAGTGCCCTTGTTAGTCCAGCAGCCCACCCACAAAACAGAAACAGCAGTACAGCCCACCCACAATAAATGGTTACTACACCTGAGCAAGGGATGAACCTGTCCATGTCCATGTGCCTCACTACGGCTGTGTGGGGGACTGGTAGACTGCCTGAGTGGGTTGCTGAGTGGGCAGAGACCAGCGGTACTCTGCCCTGGTGCCAGCGCTACCACGGAAGTAGCCTGGTTGGAGCCTGGTTGTTGTAGGGGAGACCGACTGTCTCCCCTTTAGATACACAGCTCTGCTGTTGTAGGGAGAGACTGACTGTCTCCCCTTTAGATAGACCACCATGCTGCTGTGGGGAGACCGACTGTCTCCCCTTTGGCTAAATGGCCCTGTTGCTGGGGGACAGGACCGACTGTCCCTACCCCTGTGCTGTGAGTGCAGAGACCACGGTCCCATCTGCACTGTTGTGGGGCTTACTGTCTCCCCCTGGTGCGTTAAACTGCCGCTGGGGATGGAGACTGGGCTCCCAATTCCTGTAAATCACACTGCCGATGGGGAATGGAGACGATGCTCTTCTCTCCCTGCAAAACATACTGCCGCTGGGGAGCAGGACCGACTGTCTCTACTCCCTAAAATCCGGCTGCCGCTGGGGAGAGGGGTAACACGCTCCTCTCCCATACATACTTCCAGCCTTCTGGGGAGGGAGACCGTCTGTCTCCGCTCCCAATACAGTGTCCTGCTGCTGGGGAAAGGAGACTGGGCTCTCTATTCCCTGCTGGACACTCTGCCGATGGGAAATGGAGCCTGGGCTCCCAATTCCCTCTGCACTTGACTCTGCCGCTGGGGGACAGGATCGTCTGTCTCGCTGCCCCTGTAACTCAGCCTGCCGCTGGGGAATGGAGACTGGGCTCCCAATTCCCTGCAGGACCGGTGGAGAGACCTCGGTC